>OY992877.1:146490995-147107584 GCA_963921405.1 Cepaea hortensis | reverse complement strand
AAATGTCACCGCTTTCCATGATGTAAGTTGCTTTTCGACCCATCAAAGACATATTCCTTGGGTGGTGGTAAATATAAGACGGCAGGAAAAATTTCATAAAGATGCAACAGACAGTTTAGTTTAGTCGATACTAAACTAAACAAAACTGTCTGTTGCATAGTTACGAAATATGCAAGAGACAGTTTTCAAAAATATTGATCGAGAAAGAAGGCATTCATGTCTGGACAGACTATAACAGGTTCGTATACTGGGCGGTAACTATAGGTTTACATTTGCATGTGGTACAGTGCGTCTTCAAATCCCTACTTCTGTCTTCTAATTCTATGACCGCCAGACAATACAGTTGTCTTTATTTATGAATTGTCTTGCTCCGCTGTGAAAGTTTTACGGACGCAGTTCCTAGTCCCGTATATCGCGTTCGAAACACAGCTGCGGGCGATTTGGCAGCAGACCACCTTACGTTGGTTTTTTACGAAATGGTATAGGTGCTGGTCGTTCAGAAAGCAATGGCAAACTACAGAAAGTATACTTGCCAATAGATCGCAAACAGCAAACAAACAAAAAACAAAACAAAAAAAAAGCTGGGTTTGACTGCGAAGTCCTGTAAAGGATATGCAACTAACTTGTGGTGTAGATAACTGATACAAACTCTACCGAGGTTTTATCATTAACGGGAAGCTATTGTGGCTATGTGAAGTGACAGGACCAACACATTTTCTCTACGCCTGGGTCAATGACAACAAGGTGGCAAGTCTTTCGCTACCATTGCTGACGACGAGACCCGACTTCGAAACCTTGTCCCAATGCGCTCAGGTCATTGTCAGTGTAACGTCATAACCGTTACACCAATGCACTTGCTCTTTGTGACATTAAGACAAACTATATTTTAGCAGCTTAGTATTAGTCAGGCTGTTTTTTTTTTAAAATGCAAGTTGAAAATTTAATTTACTATACAATTTCAATTGGACATAACTTAAGAAATTACGCATAAAACAAACCATACCGTACACAAATGTAAACTGAAAACTCTTACTCCATCCACCCATCATGTGCCATGCCGATAAGCGTGGGCGGTCATGTTTTGCCAGCTCACTGGATCACCAGAGTCGTGGATCAGCTTCGTGTTACTGTCTCGACCATGCCACGTGGCCAAGCCATCCAGGTATTTACTTCTCGGTCTTCCCCTTGGTCTCTTCCCTTCGATCTTGCCAGTTGTCACCAAGTTTTCCAAGTCATTTCTTCTCATAACACGCCCATAACATTTTGACCGTCAACGTCTAATGACTCTAATCAGTTTACGATCTTCATTTGTTTCTTGAAGTACTTGTTCATTGGTTTTTCTGTCTGCCCATGGTATTCTTTGCATTTTTCTCAGAAACCACATTTCTACAGCCATCAGCTGTTTTTCAGCTTGACTGCTCATTGTTCACGCGTCACATCCATACAAAAGTACAGGTTCTATGTAGGTAGCACTTCAACACTCTTTTCCTCGTTTCAATTGATATCTTTTTATTGGTCAGTATGTTTTTCATCTTGCAAAAGGCTACCTTCGCCATGGCAATTCTTGTTCTAATCTCTTCGAGGCATCTCCCATCAGATGTTATGACTGTTCCGAGATAACTGTACCGATTAACTTGCTTAAGAATATGCCCATTTACTCGTATATCACATTGTGGTATTTCCTTCTTTCCAGTGACGACCATAATCTGTGTCTTCTTACTATTCAATTCTAACCCTAGTTGCTCACTATGTGCAACAAAAGCATCTACTAAATGTCGCAGGTCCTGATCATTGTCTGCAATTAAGACTGTATCTTACTGAATAATAGAAAACCGTACAGATAAAACAGTTTTTAGTTTACAGCAAAATAATACAAAATGTACCGTCCACTCTGGGCTGCCAGTCATCTCTCCCCCAACCCTCATTAGGTCGCCGTTACGCACAGTTTGGTAACCGCTGATTTACACTCACGAATGAACTGGCATGACTTTTCTTTTGTTGTTGTTGTTCTTGTTTATCCCGATGCGACAAAGTTGTTGACTCTTAACATTTCGTGACTACGCATAAATATATTCCGTTTTTCTTTCAGTTAGGTTTGGGTATCGTTTTCACAGATAGAATCGCATCTAATCACCAAACACGCATTGTTAGACTCGCATCTAATCACTAAACATGCGTTGTTGTTTTCGCTATTATTCTTCTACTGTGATTATCATTTTTGTGAAGGATGCGTCAGTTTGGATTTAAGTGTGGGTGTAGCAAGGAGGGATGTATGAGAGAAGGATACGGCGTGTTTACCACCAGCGTGACACTGGAACGATCATCATCTACACCGGCCTATAACTGCTGCAGAAGACAGGGCATCTATGGGTTTATCTGGTGTGCTATGCTGTCGATTACGAACTCAGTCAATCAGTTATTATTATTGTTGAGTTTGTTATTATTATTATTTCTTTTTCTTTTGTACTACCGCATTGAAGTCATGCTTCTCTAACAACTTCGTTAGGCTTACAATTTAAAGCCAGTTAATCAACTCTCTGAGATAATCCACCCAGCGGGAATCAATACTGTTGTAGATGCAGCTGTATAACTCTGCTGATTTCCCTCTGTATATTCATATCTGACTGTTTGCACACCTTTGGCCACATATCTATGATTTGTCACTTTTACAACCTATGATGAATCTAATTATTTTACTCTACGTTGTGTGACATCTGCAGTAAGTACCTGACGAGATGCAGCAAAATGTGCCAGGCAATAAATCGTACTATACATTGTTTGTGTCTTCATTATTCAAATGCGATATTGTTCAATAAATTATATTTCATATGAATATATTCTTCAGTGGACAACATCAAGAGTCGGACATGAAGAAGCCGGTAACAGCGCCCCTTAAAGAAAAAGGACTGAGAGTTTTGTAAACTCACTTTAACCCTCCTTCAATATGGAGACGACACTTGATGATCATAGTGATGGCTCATAATTTAACATTGCAAAACTATCCAAAATGTCTCATCGACTGTCACAGGTGTGAGAGAAAGGGCAGACAGAAATAAATATTTTTTAAAAAAAATAGATAGAAGTGATATTTACTGTATTCATTCATTCATTCATTCTGTAGCATGTCCTTTGCAGAACCTCGCTCCCATAACAACCTTCCGGAAAACCTCTCGGTCATAAGCAAGATGTCCCGCTTTCGATACACCCATCTGGAGATCATCCGCTACATCCTGCACCCATCTTCTCTTTAGCCTTCCTTTTCCTCTGTTACCAGGCATATACCCCTCCATTATTGTTCTCTCCAAACTTTCGTGACGTTTCAAGTGACCAAATAATTTCAATATTTTTGTTTTGTTTTATCGTCTCTAATAGCCAACCTTCTTCAATATTCAGCTTTTGGAGTTTTGGTACATTTGTTCTTTTCTTTATCCAAGATATTCGTAGAACTCGTCTATAACATTTATATTCGAAGGCATTTATGCGCTGTTCAGCTTGCTAAGTAAGTGTCCAGATCTCACATGCGTATGTTGCAATGGGAAAGATGCATGCTCTTAAATATCTAAATTGTGTAGTTCTATCTGTCCCTCTCCACAATTTATTCAGTTGTTTTAGTCTTTGAAGAGTAATAGATATTCGTCTTGTAACTTCTTTCATTGTGCCACCATTATTGGTAATCAATGATCCAAGATATTCGAAATTGTCCACCACCTCCAATTTTTCCTCATTAGTATACATTTCTTTCTCCATAATAAAAAGTTATTTTTTAAACTTTTCTCCATAATAGTTTTATTATGGTATAGACTGGTTAATTTCAATAACAGGTTTTTTTTTAAAAATAGATAGAATTGATGTTCACAGTGTAGACTGGTTAATTTCAGTAACAGTAAATAAAAACACAGTTGCATGTCCTTTACAGGACGTCGCAAACAACCCTAGAATATTCGGCTCATTGTGATTTTCTAGGCAATTTACATTTAATTGCCATTTATCTCTGAACGCACGACGCCCATATAGTTGTAAAAATCAATGCAAGGCTGTCTGCTTTAAATTTCGAACCCGGTGTGCGGACTGTGAAACTGACTGATTGACGGATTGATTCATTTAGGAACCGACATCACAACATTCGGGACATTCCCATAAGCGCTCCGTCCCCATCCCCAGCAGCCAGCGAAGAGTTCCAACACTAATAGTTCCAGTAGCAATCTGATTATATGTCCGTCTCGCCTTTCCTCTAAGCGTCGATCGTCGGCCAGATCCCCTCGTCACACCTCGCTGTCTCATTCTTACCAGACCATGTTGATCCATCCGCTCCCCCGAGGTGCACACGCGCTCCCACAAGGCCGCAACCACGCCTTTCCCGCCACGCATCAACACTCCACCAAGTTCTGCCGAGCCAGCCAATCTGTCCGCCCGCTCATTCCCCAGCCCACCGGCATGCCCCGGAGAAAAGATCCAGGCGATGCTTGCTACCCGTGACCTGCGAAGCAAGCCACTCTGCACGAAGCTTGCGTTCACTTACAGTAAGCAACATACAACGGCCAATAACAATTAGGATCTTGATAATTTCGTAAATTCCACCTGACAAGAGGAGGGAAAACATAAATGGACACCGGGTAATGTCCTTGTTTCCTATATATAACTGCTGTTTCGTTCCTATGCAACTAAGCAGGACGGTGAGCATTGATGCTTACGTTATGTAACGGGTATGAACCACAACTGGGAAGTTGACCTACTCACAACCTGAAATGGTGGTTGACCTAGACATCTTTTCATTTATGAAGCCAAACTACCGTGAAAACGTTCATAGGCACAAAATATTATGTTTAGCTAGTGTTTCTTTAAAAATTTAGCGACAAAAGAGCAAGGGAAAGACATTGAGATAAATAACTGGATGGCTTGGCTACATGGCTGAAAAGGGACAAGAACTGGAATTGGTGATCATGTAAACGACGGCCCACGTTTATCGGCAAGGCACATGGTAGCGATGAGTGCTTCTCACAAAACTGTGTGTATACTGAAAGAACACATTTGCAAAATCCCGATACGGATATCCAACTCACCCGAATCTTGTGAATTTCAAGCCTCATTTTACGGTCTTCGGCTTCACTTCCGGTTCTCGGTATTTCTTGGCTATGCAACAGTGCTGTATTTAAAGGTAGTTCTTTTACTTCTGCGTTCGCTCGGACTGTTATTTTAGATGTCATTGCATTGTGCCTGTTTACATCAAAGCTGCGATATTTGCGCCTTTAGGCCGACACATCCGACTTCTTCAGGCATTTGTTGGCCGGGTTACCTTCCCGGGTAAACGTAGTTCTATAGTAGACATTTCTGTTCACGTGTGAAGTGTTAGGCCTTAGTATATTCTATGCCACCACATAGGAGGTACGGTGGCCATTTCCTTTGCTTCTCGATTTTCTTTCCTAGAAAATTCTGAACATTGTCTAGTACCCATTTTTATGAGACTAAGTCGACGCCAGAGCCGCAGTAGTAGCCTATCTCTGCTAGGGATGTATTCATTGACCTATTTATTTACAATATCGTCATCGTGCGCTGGTCCATTGCGCAACGTTGCAAACATCACGGACCTGGCTAAACGATTCTCGATCCTTTACCAGCTCTCCTGCCTCAAGCATTATTATGCTCAAAGTATCTGCAGTGCCCTGCGCCCATCTTCGTGCTGGTCGACCTTTGTATCTTTTCCCAGCAAGTGAATCGGTACAATTATCTCGGAACAGTCATAACATCTTATGGGACATGTCTTAAAGAGATTAGAACAAGAATCGCCATGGCGAAGGTAGCTTTTTGTTTAGTTTAGTTTAGTGCTTAACCACGTGACATGGTCGAAACAAGAACACTGAGCTTATCCACGACTCTGGTGATCGAGTGAGACATCGAAACATGACCACCCACGCTTACCGCATGGCACACGATGATGATGAGTTAGCAACCGATTCCAAAACAGATTACTGTTAGTTAAAATATGACCAGGAGCAGATTGCAAGCGATCATGCATCAGTAATGGGGAAAACTAACAACAAAACTGAAGAAATTATAAAGGGCTCCAAGAAATACAATGGTAGATTTGGCAATACTTGAGTCAAATGAGGATCTGAGTGATAAATACGCCATTACTGTACAGAATAGGTACAAGGATACAGAGAAAATAGGCAGTACTGACAAACAATGGCAAACGCTAAAGGAGATTGTGCAACATACATCAAAGGAAATAATTTGGGAAGTACAGAAGATATGCGCAGAAGAAATGGATGACAGAGGGAATTTCACAACTGATGAACATTACACATTATTTGTCAGGTCTTAGATATGATTGAGCTACCGTATGACAGTAGACGGCACTACCTGCTTCTATTAGCGCCGAATGTTGGGCGGTGCTTACGAAACCCGACACCCCACATTGTGCCAACGGCTTCGGACGGAAGAGCGCAATTGGGAGGGTACAAGCCTTACCCTGGTGCGAGGAAACGCAACCTACAGACAAAATGTCATGGCAGAGCAGACCAGTCCCTAAGCCTTGGTTGGCAGGTGGTCTAGGATCGAAGCTCCGACAGTCGGATAGTTAGAGCATCGCTTTGTTGATCCGACAGCTTCTGCAGCTTGTCTTGTTCCAGATGTATTGGTGTTATCGTTCCTCTGGAGTGAACTAGGCAGGCCGAGAGAGGGATCATGCTGCATGGGCAACATATGGTTTCTAAATTCAGCCCAGGCTTTATGTTATGGGAGGTATAACGCCATTTTACAAGCTATCGTCTATCAAAACGGCAAGGCGCCAGTCAGGACATTACACTAAAAAAGTAAACAAAATCAAGATGAATATAGAAGAACACATAGAGAAATAGTACGAAAATGTCAGGAAATATAGATATAAAAGACATCACATTATGAGTTGTGGCAACCAGATATGTTTCTCGTCAGCTTTCCACACACAATTTTCAATTTGCAAGGTTGTGTAGAAATCCGTAGCCCGAATCAGTACAGGACAAAAACATCTCCCTCAGTTGAGGATTGAACCAAGACCGTTGTTCTAACTCGCCAATGTAGATAAATTGTCACCTTCAAGAGTACGTACAACACAGATATAACCTAGAAATAACTTGTAAACATTCTTATGCATGCACACATACACCCACTTCTTCGCTGTCTTTATCAGTATGACCTGACACCGAACTTCACGCATGTTGCAGTTTCCAACAGTTACGGCTTCGTTGTGAAACCCATAACGGAAGTTTTAGGGGCAAACCGGTGGAATTATTCTGGCTTTAAAATGGCTGTGGTAATATCGATCGTGGTCTTAACATTGTTCTAAGCGACGTAATAAAGAGGCCTTCAAGCTATATGGATGGCACAATAGCATGTGCTATTGTCAGCAGCACACCATAGTAGTTTACTGACGTTGGCTGATAGCCAGGGATGTAAAACAAACATTTCATCAGAGAATATAATTTCTGTACGCCACCAAACACATGGAGTTTACAATAAACGAATTTCCAGTAATATGGAAAGAGGAGGACATTTTCAAAGCTGCACTTTATTTCAACATTCTCTTTATAAATATGTAGCATTTGAGTATGTGAATATTCCTATAAGAACACGTTTTATATTTATAAACACAAAAATTGAATTTCCACGAATTTTAATATAAAAACAAAATTTCAACATGGTATATAATAATTAATATAATATTTGTTAGTAAAGAAATGCCTTAAAACGTTCCGTCTGTTAAATCCGGTGGTTAATGGGTCAGTGGTAGGGTTGCCAGATACGTTGGCACCAAAAGGAGAACATAATAAGACAAGAAGGAGGGAAAAGGAGGACATAATAAGACAAAAAGGAGGACATATTGAATGTTTCATTTAAATCGTTCCAGATTAAACCCACAATAAGTACAATTTTATTACAATAGCTGCCAATTTTTTTTTTTTTAATCATAGCAGGTGGTTAGTTTACAGAAAGAAAATATTCTTTCAAAGCAGTAAACATCCTCAATAGCCTCTCAACAGCTTGAAACAAACTGAGCCATCTAGATTTAGAGTGATAGAGTAGTTGCTGATAGTTAATGTTGACAAAGTCACACAAATCCTTTAAAGTTTCTGTTCTGACAGTGTATATAGAAAAGTAATTGAATATCTTCAAGACAATAGATTAAACCTACATTAAATCTGCGCCGTGTTGGGTGCAGTTATGCAGAACACCCAACGCCTACTAATGGCTTGCTCAAGGCTTCTTTCAAATGCGAGAACACATTTCTATCTTCTCTTCTGTTAATGCCTCCAAAATTCACAATGGCATTGTCACCAGCAAAAGCAACACATTTGGAGTACAAATCATGTTTTTGGAGTGTTCTCAAAATATACTGTGATACAGTTTCTGAGGTTTCATTTGGTGTGTTGTCTAACTCGAGAATCTTAGTTTAGATTCCACCTGCTTTCCAGTCAAAGTACTGAACAACGATCGGAAATATTTTCTGCGAACCGTGATTGCTAGCATCTGTCGAAAGACCGAAACATGAAATATCACTTACAGATTTATCAAATTCATCAACAGTGTGGGAGACAATCACCTGGTTTATTATTGCTTCAATCTTTGTTTTAGCACAAGCAATATGTTTAGCAATTTCTGAATCTTCAAATAATGTGTGCATCAAACCAGCTGTGCAGGTCATCGAGTTGTAATACTGATGGTGACAAACTGTATGAAATGCCAAAGTTGCTTCAGCCGCATGCGCTTTCAGCAACGCATTTGAGTACTTAGGATGAGAAAAATAAGTCATTGTGCTAGATGACGCGGACACTTTGATTAGGTTTCTGTCTCTCACTGTCAACATGGCGCTCCAAGTCAGTAGTTCCTTTGTTGGCAACGGACAAGTAACTATCGCAAATCGTACACTTTGCCTCATTCTCGCTGCGTCCTTCAACGAAGCATGGAAACTTATTTTTCATAGTGTTCGAGAATTTGCACTTTCTCTTTGTAGAAGCCATTTTCATAAACATAGACGGTGTCAGAAATCGGGGTGAGCCACCGCCTAGATGAAAGTATTATTCACTGGTGAGCAACCCCAAATAGTCAGAAATTGACTAGGGACAAAATCTATATGGCTGAACTACAGATTAAGCCCATGAATATCCAACGTACAGCTCCAAGTGGCTCGTAACAAAAGGAAATTAACTGTGCTGAATATTCACCAAGGAATGGGAAGGAGAAGTTTAGCGGAGGTAGATTTTTAAGCCTAGATTTAAGAGTAATCTGACAACTATCCCAGTGCAGTTTTTCTCCCCTGACTGTCCCTCCCTTGGTGTCTAAGTGAACCCCCACCAATCTACACACACAAAACGTATGCACAATTGGAATTAAAAAGTATAACGACTGAACTTATGAGTTAAAATAAACTACAACATTTATTGGCTATCATTATTATTATACATCTGATGTTTTTCAAGATGATGATGATTAAATCATATAAGTTGATGCACTACAGTAATCATGAAAGTGAAATGATTAATATAAAATACATAACTCTGAATCCTATCTGGATCAATGAGAAGTCCGCTAACAGCCGTTAAGCTCCGATCAGCAAATAGCCGTGGTCAGATCAGCGAACAGCCGGACGGTGTTCAGAACAAAGTGTCTGTCCTGTCTCCCCTAGTTCCTCCGTTGTCACAGCACGGGTACTGGGCTCCTATTGAGGGCTTGGAAGAGAACATCAAGAATGTGTATTATCTAGTTCTACATCAGTACAATCCTAATTAATACATACATTCTATCACCCCCTTATACAATGACCAGTCTGGCCAAGTTTCTCTTCCAGCTTGTCTGTGCGTTAACTCTCCCCCTTCTCCCTCTATCTCTGTCCTACTGTCTTAGTCTGGGACGGGCTTTTCAATTGTCTCACACGCCTGTAATTATTACAGTTCTGTCGTCCCATGTCCATGTCGCTAATACCGACATTCTGGGTCGTATAGCCGCTCCATCCAAAGTTGGTTTAGCAGCTCACAGGGTCGGTAATGGTATCATAATAGTACCTGGTCATCAGGGCTTACCAGTATCGTACCAGGCCGTGACCAGTATCGGTGCCATTACACCTCTGCTACAAATGCAATCGATGGCCAATGTGCCAATGTGCACACAATAGCATAACACCAAATTCTTCGTAGTGAGTTACCATATAACAAATCAATATCAACTACATCTAAGGTATGCAAATTCTTACATACGTAGTATGAATGCAAACAGGAAGTAATATCCTTGTCTACAACAAACTGGGAAACATAGTTTCCGTATAAGTTACAGACCAAATAAATGTCTGACGAGTGCATGTCCAGAGTATAACAACAATGATGCATACGGCAATTCAAATATATCAAACCTCCAAAACTTTAACATAATAGCATTATGCAAAGTTAGTAACAATATTGTTTACATAAATATGAGACATAGAAACAATACTCAGAGCAGTTCCTACTTAGCCACTGCTGTGGTAAGAAGTAAAAGAAATCGAATCAGTTTACTCTATTTTGTACACCAAAAATGCACACAGCAGAAGGCAACTAAGCTAGTTTATAAAGAACTGACACGCATCTACTAAGACACATGACAATCAAAAGTCTCTAGAACATAGTCAAGATCTGCATTATATAAGGTTCCTACTTCTCAGAAAAGTAACACATGAAGCCTTATGTTATTGTACACTGAACAGAAGAATGAATAGTTCACAAATCAGCAACAAGAGAAACTGATGGACTCACTGAACTAGCCTACCACATGCCGACAGAAAGTTAGTCCTCTAAAAGACTTAGATAGTTGCTACGAAATAACTTTCCTAGTGAAGTCTAGCAACGTCAGAATCATTTATATGCCTACAAAACATTGAGCTGGTTGCCTACCTGTTCAGAAGTCAGACTTAATCTAAAGGGAGCAGGTCTAGCATGAATTTTTATACTAAATCTAGAAGTAGACCTATTATCTCCTTGGCGCCTTTCTGTCTATCCCAAGCCACCATTCACATTCCTCCAGTCATGCTCTAATTGCCTTATTAGATCTGTTTCACACATTTCACACATCCCTACAGTGCAGACACATGATCTCCCAGCATGTCCAGTCATAAATTCTTTCTGCATGCACATTAGCCCTCACACATGTGAGTCTGACAATTTTTAGCCCCCTGAGTCTTATCAGTGATTTCACACCTTGCACCTCTAGTCTGTTTCAGATGGAGGTCAGCCATCGCGGTTGAGTGATTTTTCAAGCTCTGCTTATCAGGTGTCATGTCAAAGGAACAATTAGGTTCTCATGGTCAGCTGCCAGTTTACAACTCTGTTGGTAAACCTGGTTTGCTTGCTTCATGTCTGGTTGGGTTTAATTACACAGTCCACTGAGTCTGCCCTACAGTCTGGCTGGATTGGTAACCTCTGGGGGTGACCTGTACTGGTGTCAAATTAAATTTCCCATACAGAAAGCCATCTGTGGTAGTTTGTAATCTTGCGTCGTGTGAGATGTCTTATACATGCTTATAGAGAAAGCAGTCCATCAAAAATGAACCTAAAATTGTTCTGGGATGTAAAGGCTGCATTTCACGACAGAGGGTAAAAATTATAAATTAAAAAAAAAAATTTTTAAGTTGCGTCTCTGCTACCGGAACCGGAAATAACATTAACATTTTGACCATAGAGACTACAGCATTGTTAGTGTTGCTGAATAGAGCAACAGTTAGATTCAAATTATACAAATAATTTATTAATTGGTGTTTCACATTTGGTATAAATAGGAAAACTAAATAAATGTTATTAAGTAATGGGTTTTAATGAAGAATGTAAACACACGGTAGAGTGTAGATACATTGTAAGTTGTAACAACAATACATAAAAATGATAACATAAAATTTAAAACTCCGGACATTTTAAAGGTTTTTAGCTTTGCCTGCCGGACGGAGGACATTAGGCTAAAAAGGAGGACATGTCCTCTCATTGCCGGACGTCTGGCAACCCTAGTAAGGACTGCAAAAGAAGCATTTCAGTAAAATGCCATTGAAGAATAACGTTGGGAAATTATTTATCACAGGGTGGAAACGGACACACGGTGAAAATAACATAACAATTATTTCTTCTTCTTCTTCTTCTTCTTCTTCTTCTTCTTCTTCTTCTTCTTCTTCTTCTTCTTCTTCTTCTTCTTCTTCTTCTTCTTCTCCTCCTCCTCCTCCTCCTCGTCCTCCTTCTCCTCCTCCTCCTTCTTCTCCTCCTCCTTCTTCTTCTTCTTCTCCTCCTCCTCCTTCTTCTTCTTCTTCTCCTCCTCCTCCTCCTCTTCCCCCTCCTCCTCCTCTTTCTTCTTCTTCTTCTTCTTCTTCTTCTGTTACTGCTAGCTGTATTCCTCAACTATAACTCCTCAGCCAACCCCTTCTAACTTTTGCCACTTCTAGCAGCTTCCCCCATAGCCACAACATATTATTCACCCTGTTGTCAATTTCTCCCCCTTTCCTCGGTGTATTTTGAGATTTCCTTAATGCGTCTTATATTTATATCTAGTGTCAGCGTAGGGTTGCCAGCTGTTGCAAGTGAGAAGCCGGGACAATTCTCTTAAGCATAAGAAGAATAAAAATAACACCTGGAATAAACGCTTTATCTCCAACATTTTGAAACCCCTAAATACTGTAATTAAAACGTAGCAATTGTTATACAAATAACAGACAAGGCCGTAATTCATTTCATTCGCCACAGAAACCACGTTGTTACAATGCCAACAGCTTAAACTAGTTGTTCATATGTCACAACATGGGCGACTTCCGGTTCCCAACAAGGAGGGAAGACGTTTGAACTGTTAAGGCCTCTGGGGTGTTTATGCTTGTGGCTACGGTTTTTTACGCATTTGTCTCATGTTGAGCTGGTAGTGCGTGGTTCCGTCACCCTGCTACTGCGTTAAGTGCGGGAGCGATTGTTGTTTGTAGCGTGAAAAATGGCGACCGTTAGCCAGACCCTGAACTAACTGGGTTGCCTTATGCCGTAATGTGTAGCTGCTGGTTTTCTAGTGACTGCCGCTTCCATCGGCGATGAACTGTATTTTTCGTGGTGGACTTTTGTGTTGGCATTCTGGCAGCGGCAGTATGCATAGTATACCTGTGCGGGCTGTTGGTTTGTCGAGACTCCAGTCTGTTCCACTTTCCACATGGGGCAGTGAGGAGCATTTTGTGTGATATTCAGCGGCGCAGGAACTGCGCATAATGGGGCGACCCTTTGCCGTGAAGTTGGAACCACTACTAACTAGGTCACAACAGACAGAAAACGACAACCACAGCCGCAGTGGTAATAAAATTACTTTGTCTGCAACGGAAAATAAGGATTGCGATTGACTGAATTAAATATTGCATTTTGGTTTGGGGATTGGGGGGGGGGGGGGGACTGGGACAAAAAGAGAATCCCGAATGCATTTTTTTGGGACACTGATTCATTTACTCAAAAACCGGAGCTGTAAATCAGGACGTCTGGTAACCCTACGCCAGTTTTCTTTTCATCGCTTACTGATTCGCTGGAATTTGTTTTGTTCTCTTTATCAGCTTCACATGTGTATCTATGTCAAACAATTTTAGTCCCTCTGGTGTGCATTGGTGACAACTGGTAAGATCGAAGGGAACAGACCAAGGGGAAGACCTAGAAGCAAATACCTGGATGGCTTGGCCTCGTGGCATGGTCGAGACAGAAACACTGAGCTGATCCACGACTCTGGTGATCGAGTGAGATGGCAAAACATGACAGCCCAAGCTTACCGGCATGGCACATGATGAATGGATGGTGTGCCTGTTAATGGTTTTAGTCCTGTGTGTTTCTGATCCTGAAATACACTTCAGATTGGAAGTTAGGAGTTTAATATTCTAAGTTTGATACCGGGAGTAATTTCGTTTGACTTCCATAAATATGCTATTGCTATTTTGCTTTTTCAAATTCGTATTTTAATATCTATTTCTGCTATCTCATCTTTGTCTACTTTGCCTTCTTCTACCTTTCATCTTCAAAAGGGCATAGGTCACAAACCAACTCGTGGCTAATCCCATTAGAGATTTCTTCATGATTGGATGGATTTTTCAGCTTAAGTTTTTACGGGTTAAGGCAGCCAACTAACGCAACTAAATCCACGTTTCAAGAGCATAGAACTTGGCGGTTCATCTAAAGACAATACAATTAGTGGAACTGCGGTAAAGCTGTGGAAATGTGAACAATATAAATTGACACAAAGTAATGCAGCTTTACAGAATAGAATTACGAAAAACACAGGACGTTGCGGCAGCTAGCCTTCATCAGCAAACAGGCTAGTCGCCGCAACGTCCTGTGTTTTTCGTAATTCTGTTATGTAAAGCTGCACTACTTGGTGTTATTTTATATTGTTTAAATCTAAAGACCAGAACATTGAATTAATATATTCATCTAATGACAATAGCATAGAACTAATCTGTTCATCTAATTTCAAGAGCATCGAATTAGGCGGTTCATCTAATGACAAGAGTCTGGAACTAGTCTTTTCATGTGATGACAAGATCATCGAGCTTAACGGCTGATCTAATGACTAGATCAACGAACTAACCTATTCATCTGATGCCAAGAGCATCGAACTTGGCGATTCATCTAAAGACAAGGGCATGAAACTAACCTGTTCATCTAATGACAAGAGTATCGAAGTTGATTCATCTAAAGACAAGGGCATGGAACTATAATAACCTGTTCATCTAATAACAACAGCATCGAACTTGATTCATCTAAAGACAATGGCATGTAACTAACCTGTTCATCTAATAACAACAGTATCGAACTTGGCGATTCATTTAATGCCAAGAGCATTGGACTAGTCTGTTCATCTAGTTTCAAGAGCATCGATATTGGCGGTTCATCTGATTTCAAGAAATCGAAGTAGGCGGTTCATTTAAGTTCACGAGCATCGAACTTAGCGGTGCATCTAATTCCAAGAGCATGGAACTAAGAGGTTCATCTAATAACGAGAGTCTGGAACTAGGCTGTTCATCTAACGCCATCGAACTAGTGTGAATAAATACACAAAATATGACTTTGAAGCTCAACGAATATGAAAAACACAGATAAAGTCGAACGTTTCAGCGGCAGTCTTTCTCACGGAACAACAAAAACAAAACAATTAAACACAGATAACAGAAAAGAATACTTAACTCAACATTCAGAAATAGGCCCAACAGCCGCTGATTATCGAGATAAGCATTCCTTTGTGTTTTGTGTTGTTTATTTTTGAGTTTTTTGTTGTTCCGTTGATAAAGGCCGGTCCGAACGTTCGCCTGTTTCACTGTACGATTTTTCAATAGTCGAACTTCTTAGTCATATTTTGTCTTTTTATTCGGGCTCCAATAACAGCTCGGCATTCTGTGCGGCGGGGGGGGGGGGGGGGGGGGGGGGGGGGAATCGACGGGTTCTGCAATAGCCGCAACCACAACCATTATCAAAATGTCCACGGTGATACGGTGTTAAATGAACAAACTAGGCTCGTTAGTCTTGGCGTTAGAACAGAATTAGATAAGATGTGGAGTTAGCTCTATCTTTGGCAGGAGAATGTGGTTATCTTGACATAAGTCCATATACAACAGTGAGGAACATTTTGTGTGATATTCACTGGCACGGGAACGGAGCATTATGGGGCGACCCTTTGCCGTGAAGTTGGAACCGCGACTAACTAACTACAACAGAAAGTAAAAGGTAAAGGACCCTTTTACACGCCTTAAGGCACATTTGGCATATGGTGCTAGGTCCGTATTTATATAGCCCAGTCGGCACTCGGTGAGTCATGTGATCAGCATCACGTCTGTCGCATTTACTTCCCAAGACATGTCCTGGCGCCCATGTTAGGCCATTCGACCGGCAAGCCCAGGTTTGTTTAAAAAATTCAAATCCGCCCTAATGCGAATTAAACCCGTGACATCCGAGCCGGCAGGCGAGTGACTACATAATTATGTGTCCCACCCTGCCTTGCGTTGGTTTCTATACAATGGTATGTGTATCGGTCGTTCAGAAAGCAAAGGCAAATTATTGAACGCAAACTTGTCCAGGAATCAAAAACAGCCAAAGAATGCTGGGGTTGACTGCTACGTCCTGTAATGGACTCTAACTTTAACCGGGACTGTTAGTTCCCACACCCTAAGAGATCTATCTACTAAGGAAGACTGAGCACTTATAGTTGTACCGTAAGTACAAGAGTACATTGTTGCAAGTCCTTTGCAGGACGTTGCAACCTACCAAGTTGTACGTTCAGTAGCTTGTCATTGCTTTCTGAACGAGAAGTCAACGCTTCAGTCCAACTGAACGGTATGTGGGATTAACCCATTACCCCGCCGTCATCACACAGGAAATTGGGGGATATCAGTTCTAAATACCTAAGAATTAAAATAACACGTGACTGGTGTTGACAAAGGCCTGCAGTTTTAGGGCAACCTTTCGCTATAGTTGACCTATTTCTTTCTTTTAACCATATTCAAGCTCATGTCTGCTATGCTCGTAGCAGAACAAATAATGGGCTCGCCCCTGCATATGTAATGAATGTCCCGCGTGAATGAAATGCCATTTCATTGCTCTTCCCGTCTCTGCGTGATAAACATTAACAACCGCAATTGTTCCGCATATTTCTATTCTGAGAAAACAATTACTAACGAAAAAATAAGAGGGAATTTTTTCTCTGTTTTGTAAATGAACGCATTTTTAGATAGCTACAGGCTGGCACAGTTGCAAGCATTAATCAATATGATGATCGCTGACTAGAGAGAGAAGCTGACACGCATATAATACAATATCATGCATGTGTCTGTAACAGACAGACAGACAGACAGAGAGAGATGGAGGAGAAGAATGATGGTGGAATGTGTGAGCTTGACAATTTAAAATAATATATATTTATACAAAAAGTGCGCTATATTATGTTCTGTGTGAAATTGTTTTTCGCTTCGTAATTATTGCGTAGTTTCAGGTTGTCTGTAACTGCTCCAATCCATCCTCTATGCAAACAACCATGTACAATATACACACATATTCATACCAAACCATCCATTGCGCAAATAAACACGTACAACATACACATATACATACCAAATCATCCATTATGCAAACACATACAGCATGCACACATACACACACCAAACCATCCATTAAGCAAACACATACACATTAGCGTGGGTGTACAATAAGGGAGAAATACTAATGAGTTAGAACTTGGGTCAAATAAGTTGGCATCGAGCAACAAACAGTACTAAGACCACATTTATCTATCTTGGCCTCAAATACACAACAAAGCTGCGCACTGGCTGTCCCTCTCCACTACATTTGTTTTAGCCTAGAATATATTTTAAAACAAAATCATGTTTCCAATAAACATGCAGTTATCTACGCATGCTAATTCCTCCGCCTTCTCTTCCTTGAAATGGCAATGTGTTTGCTCCAGGTTAACACGCGCCAAGCATCGTTGTAATTTACGTTTGGAAAACTTTAAAAGAAAATTATAAAATACGTCAGTTTCGAGGTAATGATCACTGCATTACTCGTAGAAATGTGTAAGCACTGAACACATTTTCCGCTAAGTATCGTGTATTTAAAAGAAAGTAACACGTTAAAAAAATAAATTAAGTGTGCAAATTAATTTACACAAGAAACAAATGGAGTAATCATGTACAGTTCACGTGATCGCTAATGGAACAGAGGCGGTAGCAGTGACATCAAAACCATCTGTTTTGTAAATGCCTCTCATGTAAAGTCACGAATATTAAGAGACGTCTACAAGCAGACACCGTTGTAGGCATGGATCAATAATGAAAACTGACTCAGGGCGCAAGCTGCCACACAGAAACTGAAGAGGTAGTGGTGACACCTAAGCCAGTGGCTTCCTACTTAATGCGGATCATGGGAAGTCACCGCTGACTGGTTTCTTGACGAGGTTAAACTTGGCAGACGTTAGCACATGCTCATCATAGTAGGCTAAAGTATGAGCAAGCTTGTTCATCTGGTTGTTTCTTCATTTACACTAACACGGAGGATCTTTCCTACATCATTTACTGGAATAAACGTGTGCATTTAGTTTCAGTTTATAATGACCTTGTTTTATGTGAGATCGTGTCTGTTGTTGGTTAGGTTTTCCTGGTAAAATCGTTAGTACACACTGACTGGTTCTCGTGTGTGGCAGTGTGTTGTGTGCCCGTACAAGCGTGACATTTTTTGTTTGAATTTGGCCCGTTACCCAACTGTCGAAGTGTGATTACCGCTAACCGTGTTGTTAGTCGTTGTAATAGTAGGCAAACAGTCAATATTCGTTGTGGAAGCACCGTAATAAAGACACTAGATTACATTAATTAAAAAAAAACAAAAAGATAGTTGTGCAAAAATATACTTTTTATTGAATGATTTCTAATTTATTAAAACGTTCACTTTTTCTTGTGTCATTCATTCGTTTGTGTATTATTTATTGTATTCTATTATTATCAATGACTTACTAAACTTACTTGATAAACGGAACGCTTTAGCTTTAGCTGCACAACATGACTTCTTATGATAATAATTGTATGACATTGTTATTGTATTATTATATAAACAGGCCAAAGTAGTAAATGGAATACATTATGATTAAATAAATAATATTATAATAGTAATACATTTTAAATAAGATTTACGACTAAAAAAGAAAGCAGATAGGGACAACTTAAAACACCCTCCAACTCCAGCAGTCATGAAGCCAGAAATATTTAATAAAATTAAATAAAAAGGAAACATTTGATAGTTGATGAATTAATAAAGCAAGCCTGATCTCTTTTCTTCATTCATTACTGGTCACCCCCATCTGTACATAAATAAGTAAATAGGAGATGATGATTTACAACACTGTTTTGAAATGCGATAAATATTAAATTATTTATGAGTTTTGAAATGCAATAAATATTAAAAGATGTATGATTTGTTGTTGTTGTTAGGCTTTTACAACTAGTTACCTGTTTTTAAGCGTATAATCACAGCATATTATATGACTATATAATTATTGGGTTTCTGTAGTTTTCACATTTAAAATGTAACATCCTTATTATGTTATTATAAAGTTATTTACTTGTTATTGTAATATGAAACTGAAAAGCTTTTACAAAATAATTATTTAATTAATATAAGTGTCCAATGGTGTCATCATTGCCATGTAGCAGTTTCTTTCTAGGTCACCCCATCACGGTCTGCCAATAAGATTCTAGTCCCTTGCCAATTCCCCTTCCTCATGTCCAAGGTGTCTTTACCCTCTGTGCTAGTTTCCCCCAACAATTCTTCCATGACAGTTCTGTCTACTAAACCACTGTGGCGTTGAAGTTTAATATGCCCAATTCTTCCATGAGAGTTCTGTCTACTAACCCTTTTAGGATGGAACAACATTGGGCCAAATTCAGCTTTCCCTCTGAAGAAGACGGAGTCATTGTTTTGGAGTACAGAATTGACTGAAGTGACAAGTTTGTAAATTTAACAAAAAAACATATTAGAACCCTATATAGGTATATAAAAGTATGTATATTCTTAAAGAGGATAAACTAAAGTTTATTTATGTGTACATTTAGGTTATTTTGTTCATGTTTATGCAAATTTGGTGACCTCATTTGCATTTTGTGAAAAATAAAATATTTCATAACATAATATATTTTTTTAAATAACATTTTAAAAAAATGGTACTCACCTAAGATTTCCTCATTGAATACCTACACCACTTTAGAATAATTTTAAACACTAGGGTTATAAAAACAACCGCCATGAAGTACCTTTTGACATTTGTTGCACATTGACCGGGCTCGCTTCCGCCCTCCAGGAGTTTTTCTGTCACTGCACATACAACAGTCTTTCTCTTTTCCATCTAGAATGGAACATACCCCTCTTACTTCAGGGACTTCATTGCTTACCTGTGGGGTACGATATTCCTCGCAAAGTACTTCAATTGCTAATGTGGTGAATTTGTATCTAGCCATCACATTTACAGTCAAATGGGCTTTGTATAAAATGTACGCATTCAGCATCATTCTTGAGAGAATATTGAAAGTTACTTTCTTCCAATACTTCACAGTCCTCCTCTCATCCAGATAATAGTACAACATCATGTCATTCTGATCTATCCCACCCACGTATTTGTTGTAATCCAGAACACTTCTTGGCTTCCTAACAGTTTGAGGAGCATCTCTACCTTCATGTTGACCACGTTTCCGCAGTGGCATTTCTCCAGTCTCTGCCTTGTTCAAAGTGGACAGTAGCAGAACAACTTTCTTTTGAGACTTCTTTTCCCTAAAGGCAGTGGCAAGAGTTTCTCCTTGTCTGAAGTTAATTATGTCTCCAGGCTTCATCTTAACTTTCGGACCTTTGGTATTCCTTTCCTATTGCGTCTCAGCATCCCACTGAAGTGTGTCTGGTTGTCTCTCAGCTCTTTGACAAGAGGCATGCTGGAAAAAAATTGTCAACAAATGTTGGTATCCTTTATTCAGATAGTTGCCCATTCTGAGCAGTCTCATCACAACTCTCTGCTTGTTGATCATCGGTGATATTATCACGCTTGCCTCTATAGACAAAGAAACCGAGAACGTATGCAGAAAGAGAATCACATAACATAAAAACCTTTATTCCCCATTTATGATGATGCTTATTTGGAAGATACTGGATTAGCTGTGGTCTGTTTTTAGTACTAATCAAAGTCTTATCTATGCAGATCTCTCTATGAGAGGTGTAATAATATCAGAACATGGTATTTGCTATGCTGTTAATACAATATAAATCAGTGGATATAATTCTTCCAACTTGTATCAATAAGAAGACACTCTTTGTCCAGCTGAACAGCAATGCAGGTGAACAGGAACCTGAATGAACCACAACAGAAATGAACTCAATAACAATAGTGTTCTTCGTCAAATATAAATCTGTGTTTAATGGAGGTAACCGTTCTGATAGTGCAACGACAAATTTACCGCTCCCATGTTGATGGGAAAGTCGGCAAAACATAATGAATAATCATTTATAAATACTTAATGTTCACTTCAGATTACAATCCCATCCGTTTACTTTCCTCGACGACAAATACATTTTCTCCGTGCATCATTCTATCAATGGCAATACGACTCACTCTATGACCTCTGTTTGACCAGCAACTGACCGGTTCCACTGCAGCATATTTTCCTCACCTTTTCTGTAATTCACTTTCCGTCTCCAGATCGTTATGCATAATGCCGACTATGACTATTGTCCTGATCTTTCTCGAATAATAGATGTCACTTTCTGTACGCCTCGCTGTTAAATCTTCACGTTGATAATTCAGTGTTGTTGTTTACGCGCCCACCTTCGTTCCATCCCAAAGCTTAACTGAATTTGGTGACATAGTACGCCGTGACATGATGTAGCAACCCATGTATTCTTCCGCCTCTCAATTAACTCTCTATGTCTTGCTTGCTTGCCACAATTTCTATATCTTATTATACATCACTGTCTCTTGCCTCAGACGCTACCTGGCAGTATGCCCCCCCCCCTTTTGAAAAAGGTGTAACCATTTTTAGTAGTCTGATTGGCCTTAAACTTGACATGTTGCGGTTAAGACATACTGAGTCATATCTTACATCTATTCTATATGACATATTCCAACAAACCTATAATTGTGCTAATATGATGGTATAGTCTCCTAATAATCACACACAAAATCTCATTAAAAGAAATTTATTATTATATTATGTGCATGCACTTCTATATACACCCCCGGTAGACGTCGTGTAGCACCAGCCTATGGGAGAGCTGTGCTAATTAATCTATGAGCTACATAAAGTCCCTTGGCCTCCCCATAGTAGTCCCTCATTTGCCAAAAAGACAAGCATCCCCAATCAAAGCTATCAAACCCAATCGAGGGGACGTGTGTGATTAGATGGTACCATTCCCTCTTTATTAGTATTGGAGTTTGACAAGTGGAATGTACATATACATCAATGACTTTTCTTTTTATCCTACTATATTATCATTAGTGGTTACCATTTGACCTTTACTTGCTTAAAAAATTCGATAGGTGAGGTTTGCTGTCTTCGTAGCTGTCTTTCAAGTGGCATCGTATAAGTACGTAGTCTAAGAACATCTGGTTTGCCTTTGGTGCCAGTGTTTTAAACTTTGTTCGTAAACCAGCTTGATCCAAAGAAAAATGTGACAAGACTCTGTCTTTAATATATGTGTAGTTGGTACGTAGGCTTTCAGGGATCACCTCCACGACCTTCAAAGGTTCCAAAGCCAAATGACGGTGAAATAGTGTGGGCCAGTCTTTGGTTGGTACCTCGTAGAATTTCATTAGCACTTCAAAATTGTTATCCATGCTGAAATGGAATCACCTTGTATGAAGTTCCTGATCAGACCCTGGTACTGTTTAATGGGGTCTACTGATTTTGCTTGAGCTATCTCGGCTTCCTTGTCTTTCTCAAGAGTCTTGACCTTTAAGTTCCCTTCTATTTCTTTGTCCTTCATTACCAACTTGGCCGCTAATCTCTCTCAAATGCAAGTCTCTCCGTTTCTGCTGCCAATTTTTCCCTTTTTAACGTTGCTTGTAGTTCTCTAGCCTCTTTATCAGGAGCTGCTTGTAATTCTCTAGCTTCTTTATCATGAGCTACTTGTAATTCTCTAGCCTCTTATCAGCTGCTTTAGCCGCTGCTCTTTCTTCTCATTGCTGTGCCTGGAATTCTTTAAATTCCTGTTTAGCCCTTGCTCTAAGTTCTTGACCAGACAATCTGTACCTCTCGCCCATGTCCATAAATTCTTGTAATGACGACATGGTGCAATAATATTCTGTAAATTTAACAGCTGAAACAAAATACGTATGTGTGTGCTGCTAGATCATGTGAAAGGTTGAAAATAAACGCGTTACAGAAGAATAACAGGCTGAATAGAATGTCAATATGATCAACATTATAAAACAGAATTCAAGACCAATGAATAAAAATAATAAATTCGATGAGAAAATTAGTATTGCCTTACCACGATATCCCAGACAAAGTGCTGGTGTTGTATATATATATATATATATATATATAAAAGAAGATCACATTACAGGACATACGAAAACTCCTACCAGAGATAGAAACTAAATTTAACGCAGATGAACATATTTATTTACATGAAAAAGAAACACTGAGGACGTATAGTAACAACAGATAAAAACTATAACAACACGCTACAGGTCCTATCCAGCAGTGAGGTCGTCACAATAAAATATTAGTAATGATCTGACCGTTGTTAGCACCGAATGTACCTTTGTACCGACAACAACAATTATCTCGCACAAAAGTAGCCCTACCAACCGCCCGCACACTTATGACGTAGACAAAGAGGCCATGGAGAGCGATTCGGAAAAATAAGTTCTAACACCCGGAAAGAACGTCAACAAACAACAACAGACAATTCAACTGGCCTGTAATTCTGATCCAGTGTCGACTGAGGATCAGCGCTCTCACTTGGCTGCAGGAGATTTTGGTGTTGAAGTAATTCCAGATAAAATTTGAACTCAAGTCCGAAACAAATTGGGATCCGTAAATCTTATTACTTAGTGCAAATCATAAATCATCGTCGTCGACTTGTAAACGAATGTCCATAGGATAGTAAACAATGTCCAAATGTTGCACAAATACATTCCAATAGATAATTCCAGTGTCCTGACATGGTGACAAATATGTTGACAACTAGGATCACTTCAATAAAATTCCAAATGCATGTCCAGAAAATAAACGACTGATAGTTTCCATACACAGTTACTGACATGAATACAATGACGAATGAGACGCACAAACATGGTCATGGCTTTGGGATGGATGTGACGTAATTTGTTGTAGGCGGTGGTATTTCCATGTAAATATCCAGTTACAATGATAATAAAAACAACGTAAAATAAATTCTCAAGCAGTTAGGTCTCCTATTCCTTGAGCCTCCATATCCGCTGTGCTGTTAATACAATATAAATCAGTGGATAGCTCCTATAATTCTTCCAACTTGTAATAATAAGAACACGCTTGTTGTCCAGCTGAACAGCAACGCAGGTGAGTAGGAACCTGAATGAACCGCAACGGAAATGAACTCAGTAACGATAGTGTTCCTTGTCGAATATAAATCTGTGTTTAATGGAGGTAACCATTCTGATAGTGCAACGACAAATTTGCCACTCCCATGTTGATGGGAAGATCTGCAAAACATAATGAATAATCATTTATAAATACTTAATGTTCACTTCAGATTATGATCCAATCCGTTTACTTTCCTCGACGACAAATATCATTCTGTCAATGGCAATATGACTCACTCTATGACCTCTGTTTAACCAGCAACCGACCGGTTCCACTGCAGCATATTTTCCTCACCTTTTCTATAATTCACTTTCCGTCTCCAGATCGTTATGCATAATGCCGACTATGACTATTGTCCTGATCTTTCTCTAATAATAGATGTCACTGTCTTTACGCCTTGCTGTTAAATCTTCGCGTTGATAATTCAATGTTATTGTTTACGCGCCCACCGTCGTTCCATCCCAAAGCTTAACTGAATTTGGTGACATAGTACACTGTGACGTGATGTAGCAACCCGTGTATTCCTCCGCCTCTCAATTAACTCTTTATGTCTTGCTTGCCACAATTTCTATATCTTATACATCACTGTCTCTTGCCTCAGACGCTACATGGCAGTATTCGCATGTTCAACGAGAGGACTGAACATTCCACAAGGATCAATATTGGGCTCCCCAGGATTGGCTAAACTAATATTATTCACCATGTGAAAGAATTTGTGAATAAGCTCAAACCTGTCTCTACTCATTAGCTCTGTGAACCAAGGGGTTCTTTGGGATGGTTCAGTTGACCAGTACGACTTTATCGTAGGCTTTTGAACCAAACCCATGTTGAGAATTATGGCTATGAAGGCCCTCATTTCTTTCACAGTAACCTCATTCCAACTGTGAGCTGCAGACCTTCTCTTGAGGACTCCACTATAAAGAAACTGCCTGGCATATCTGTTTGTTTCTTTCACAAACAATTTAATAAGACTGAGTGTGAGAAATAACTCCGGATACATAATAGGTGGGCTATCATCTAGTGGCATATGTTTTGGTCCGGACATCTCCATGAATGGATATGAATCAACACGTTCTTCTTCAGTTCCAATACACTTAAACCATGGGGACACGAGGTCTGAATCTTCACCGGCACTTTCAGTATCACTACAGTAATTATCTGACAGTCGTGAACTGTCAAAATTGCTACTATCAGAGCTAGTCAATGCTAGCAGGTCTTCGGGTTCAAAGCTGGCCATTTTAAAAATAAAAAATCCACTAAAAACTGGGTTACTGTGCTAAAAAATCACAAAATAATATCTAGTCGTTTGAATTCCATTCAGCAAGCGGCCATTTGCAAACTCGAATGGCTGGGGATTACAAGGGAGCATTTGATTGGTTTGTACTATTAAAAGCAAACCAATCAAAGCAGTTCTTACAACGGGGCCGATTAAATCGACCTGTCGTCTTTCTGACTAGTGGCCTGTTGTGACGTCATGGCCGAAATTTCAGCCCTCCCGTCCTAAGAGGGCTAAACCACTGTGTAGTTTAATATGCCCAATTCTTCCATGACAGTTCTGCCTATTAAACCACTGTGGCGTTGAAGTTTAATATGCCCAATTCTTCCATGACAGTTCTGCTTATTAAACCACTGTGGCGTTGAAGTTTAATATGCCCAGCATATTTCAGTTTCCAAGACATGATGCTGTTTATTTTTTTGTAGAATTTATATTTCTTCTTCTTGATCCACAATATTCTAAGAATTTTTCTGCAACATAAAATGAGGTTCAAATGTCCCAATTTTCTTATTTAATTATTGCAAAATGGTGCATGACTGACATCCATATGTTGAGGAAAGAATCATGTTCTCAACATGTTTACTTTAATTTGTTTGCTTGCTAGTGTGCCGTAGACTGTTACAGGGTGTATTTTTAATGACTGTTTTTTTGTGTGTGAAAATATTGCCTTTCCAAGGTTTGTATTTACCTTTTACATTGCATGAGTTCACAGAGGGTGAATACAAAACTTGGAACGGCAATATTTTCAAAAACTCCACAGTCATTAAAAATACATCCTATAGTTAATACAGTTTTGCATCTGCATGACTGGCCAGTCTCTTTCTGACTTCCTTTGAACAGCCTCCATTGTTATAAATTATGAGGGACAAGGTATTCAAAGTGTGACATTTTCAGTTTCCTCATCCTGATTGTAATGTTTGGTTTATAGTAATCTATGGACACTTGTTGTTGTTGCTCTTCCTTTTCCCCTTATCTCCCATTGTAGTATAAGCCCCCTCAGCCAAAAGGTGCCAAACTATTGTATCCTTTGCCATCTTTCTGTTTTTCCTATTTTTATCTCTGTCTCTCATTCTCTTCTCTGTGTGGTTTTAGGTCACTCTCTGTTTCATTGGCACTGGGTTATAAACAAGGGAGTGCCTAGTTATACTATCATCTTTCTGTGTGTGCCGTACACAGTGACGTAATCTTGTACTGTAGATTTTTATTTTCACTGTGTCTTTTGACAGACAAGATTAAGTATTCTAATCCATTTGCAATATTTGACAGGTGGATTGTGTAGTTTTCAAATTGGACTTCCACCAATTATGAGTCTATCAAAATTGTCATAAGTCCCATTGATATTTCTCATTTTCTTTTTAGGTGTTAAAAAGGTATGGGGAGAGGATGTAACTTTGTCTTACTCCTCTTTGTACATCAGACTAGTTTGATGTTTCATTAGCTACTCTGACAGCTGTTGCTCAGAATAATAACATTTTAAATTTGAGATCAAATGTGCCGGAAACCCCATATCTCTCATGATTTTCCTCAATTTCTGATGTTCAGTACAGTCATAGGCCTTTCTACGTGAATAATATATCTTTTCTTTCTGTTAAAGTATCAGCAATTTTATAATTTATTAGTCGCCTCTTAATGTTCTGATTCCCTTGGTCATTCCTTCATCTGTTCTTGTCTTTTCTGATTGCAGTTCTGATTTTTCTTGCATAGTTTTTGTATATAAGACTTTATTTCTATCTCAATTTGCTTTAATTTTATTCTTTTTTTTCTATGAGCCTGAATGTTTACATTGTGACATATTTTGCTTCTTGTACCCTTCTTAGGAATCATGTTTTGTGCTGATGAGATGACAGTCTGTTGCATGTATGACAAGGGCATCCTGTGTCATGTATTCTTGTATTGCCATCAAGCCTCACATTTGTTGTTTACTTCAGTGTTATAACCAGGTGGTATCTCACTTAGTGTCTGTTTATTGGAGCCTATAAAGGATGCAAAGAATATTAACACTAACATATCATGCATGTCATAAGAGGCGGAGCAGGGTTGTGCTTAGGGCGGGGATACCTTATCTCATAGAAAATTTCAGCAACAAAATCCAACCAACAATCACATTGGTCACATAAAGAAAAAGATTACCTCAGACCACCAAGAGGAAAGGTAAATTTGTTTTTAGAAGAGCTTTGATGTGATACAGAAAAAGCTTCAAGGAGTCTGGATCACTGATTAAATTCCTTTCACCTAGGAAAGTCTGCAGGATTGGCATGGGAAATGGTAAAACTGTATTAACTAGAAAACACAACACAAGCGGTAGAAGAAATAAAATATAAGATTAGCATTTTGGGATTATTATGTGAAACACAATGGAGCAAACAAAACTTCTAAACACAGATTTTGTGTGTGTTTGTGTGCATTTTGAGTGCGCTGGACTGATTTTTATGTGTGGATTAGCTTTCCCTGTTATCAGGGACTCTCGCCATCAGGCGAACCCACACCGACTACTGAGGTATTTGTAATTAACACCCCCCCCCCTAAGCCAAGGATGAGAAGTCAACATTTTAGTCAAACTGACTAGTGAAGGGTTGAACCCACTACTTCGGAATCAGCACACCAGCACAGATAAAACAGTGATAAAAATGAGTGCATACAGAGAAAACTGCCATTCACAGTGATTGAATGAGTGGGCATAATGTATCTGTAGAGACAGCAAGCATTAACAGAGTGTGAAGCAGTGAGTTCTAGAATAACAGCAACATTTAAAACCACATGACAGAAAATAAATATAAAAGTGATCCTATGCTATACACTAACAAATTATGAAGGTGAATCATTTAGGAGGAATTTTACATGAAACTGTAAAGCATACTAGGTAATTTTTAAAATTTCATTATAAAAATGTTCATGTGTGACCTAAATACCAGGATAGGACCAGGTGACACTAGTTATGAAGAGAACATGGACTAGGGGTTATGAATGCAAGTGGAGAATTTCTCCCAAATTTTTCCATATTGAATCAATATGTCATAGGCAGAGGTATTTTTACATACAAAATAACACATAAAGCAACACCAGACTACAAAATAGAAAACCAAATGAACCATATGTGTGAACAAAAAAAATGATGTGAAAGGTTTTAGAGGTTTGCAGATCAAAATTCAGACCACCATCTGCTAATTAGTAGAATGAAGTTGAAACTCAAGAGAGACGTATCTTATAAATATGGAATTCAATATAATGTAGGATATTTCAGAAACCAGGAAGCTAAAATGTATGGTCAGTCTCTAATATGTAGATGTAGGAAATGAACTAAACATATTTTAGGAACCAGCACAGCTGAATGCTTGGAGTTCAGACATTCTGAATTATTACTGGATGTATTTTTTCTGATTTAACAAGTTCTTTAGCTGCAGCTAATATTGCTATAGCTTTGCAATCATAGTTACTGCAGCTTTCCACTTGCTATGCTAATAATAACTGCACACAAATTGTTTCACAGTAGATGCTCAGTGAAAGAAAGAAAAAACAAAGGAAATGACTACTTTGAAAAATCACAATTGCGTTACTTTTAAATATCTAAATACACAGTAGTAGTGGTAGGGGAAGCCAGATTTCTTTAGCATGCTGTGACCAAGTGTAAAAAATAAGAGACCACATTATTTGGTTAATGGGGCTCCAGTGGAAGAGTCAGCCAGCATTGGTTGTGAAAAGAGGAATTTGGCCATCCCAACCCCTTGATGCCATGGTCTAGAATATGTGAAACTTAATTCTTCTCACACCTAACGTTTATATACTGTGGAATTAGATTAATCTGTACTTAAAATTTTTATTGTTTTCTTTATCTGGTATATATTTTTCATAAATAAACATGTTTTTTTTAAATTTTCAAATCTCTTTTCACAGACGTGTTGATGGAATGTATCATAACAGACCTTCAATATTCTAACTGTGGACTCATTTTGCAGTCTAAGATGTTTGGATCATAATTATTCATTTTGTGGTGATCTCAGTGCATCAGACGTTCTCGTTATGCCACTGTGTCTTGGCTCCTCACAAATCATGGGAATTTTTGTTGTAAAACCGTGATTTAGTGCCTCAGTTTACCAGCCTGCTCAAGTCTTCAATTACCTGCTGAGTTAGAATCACAATCAGGCACTGCGTATGGTTATGTAGGTTGACACCATGGCTGATGTTCATGGATTGGAGAAGTTAAAAACAAGTATCTCTGGTGTCCCAGAGGAAGACAATGATTCTCAGAAGGAAGAGCCACAGAAACACATGAGTCCTCATGAACATGGAATAGGAGATGTGTTGCATGAGGATGAGGAGTTCCAAATGTCATTATCAGGTGTGGACACTATATATTCTAGTGAGTCTGGAGGTGGGAGAGTCATTCATCCCTCCATTTCTCCTTCAGAATTAGCTTTGGAAGATAATTTTAGCAAAGGTGTCAGATTTCATAATGCTAGCAGTGTTTTAAAATCACCTAGTAATATACCAGTGTCTGTGAGTTTAGACAATCCTGCAAATCATAACACACCGGATACAGAAACACGGAATAGTAAAGACACATCTTGGAATGCTGCTGAGTTGACCTTAACGCTCGCTGAAAACAATGCATTTGACAGCAATAACAGAAACAATGTATCCTCATCAGGTCTTCCCAATCCCCAACCACCATTTCAAACTTCAGCTACAGAGCCAAATTCTACTATAGAGAGAGCCCTTCAAGAAGGGGATCTGTCAGGACGCCGGCACTTTGAAGTGTCCAACGTTGATGAATCTGCTCTGAAAATTAACAGTGGAAATGGCATTCAAGAAAAGGATGAAAATGACACTGAGCCTGATTTTGAAAATAGGCCGTTACTTGAAAAAATGTCAAGCTCCTATTCAGATTCCGATCAAAGCACACAAAATGCTTACTTTGACACAATTGGGCCACTAGAAAATCCAGTATTTCTCAAGATGTTGAACTATTCTGTCAGGTATGTTTATTACACATTACATTATTGTTTGTAGTTGTGTTTTAAAATTATCTTGCCTAAGGCTAAAAGGCAAAAGGATAAATTTATCCCATCTAGCCCATTATCTGACTGCAGATTGGCTAACAGCCTGTTATAAGCATTACACAGAGCATGAGCTCCATAGCCATGGTGATGACCCTAGGGGTCTCTCAAAAATTTCATCCCTGAACGAAATGATGGAGTCTTAAAACAAACCAATGACCTTCTGAGTGGCCTGGCCACATTGCCATAGAGACCTCCCAAAAGCATCTTGTCTATTGAGCATATAGTTTGTTTTAATGGTTATTGTTAATGCATCTTTGAAACATTTATATTCACATGCTTTTGAGTCTGTATTTTGCCTAATCCTCATTGAATAATGTTTAACACACTGTCGTGTCCTCCTTTAAAGTGTCGTCCCTGGAGTGAAGAGAGTCGACCCCCACATTATAATATTTTTTCCCTTATTCATATCCTGGAGAATCCACCAGCTTCCGTCCAACACACTCCATCAGCCTATGGACACCTTTTCCTGTCACTCTCTCACTGTCGTACTATGCCCCCTCTCATACTTCCCCAACGCAACATACTCAACAACTATTGCTTCTAAAAATTAATAAAGACTAATTTATTCAAAGAAAAGTGTAACGTATATGAGACGTGTATGCGAAGAAAAAAGTGTGTCGTGTATTATAACATAAATGTGTATGTCAGCCTTCAAAGTTCAGGATCATAGTGTACACATCATGGCAAGGATCACACGACATCATTCGAGTCAGTACGAAAAACCTCACCGAAGTCGTATCCTTCTCTCCAGACATGTCCTCCTCCAGGAACTCTGATGACCATGAGATCTGAATCCCATGTAAATATATAATCCGTGGAAAAAAACTGTTATTGTTCCTAACACAACTGTTCCTAACAGTTTATAGAAACTCCGGCTTCATAATTCCGGCGCGGTGAAACAAACATGGAACACTGTCCTATGAACAAGACTTTTTGTCTCTTGATAAATGTTCACTAGTTCTCACTATTAAACAGTTATTGTATCTAGAATAAAATGGCTTGCTTTATTCACTAGATATAGTCTGAAAGTTCTGATTTCCTTGATACGTGGCACAACTACACTTCAATGTTTGGTTTCATCTAATGTGAACATCAGTTCCTACTGATCTAGTTCCTCATGGGCTGAACCTCCATCACTTCAGGTGTGTTAACGATTGGTATTCACTCATGTAGGATACATATACCATTAGACTCCACCGAGCAATGTGTCTTAACTTCTTCCGTTGCGAAAGTTGCTGGCCCATCTCTCCACATCATACTTTATCCGGGATCGGATTTTTTAGTTGTTCCGGGTTCTTCATTCCAACCAGAGGAACCTGTAAAATAAATCATACAACTGGTGATAGCCTCCCCTTCACTGATCTCTATTAGATGATCGTGGGCATCGGCCTCGCTCAGAAAATATAATGTACCCATCAGGGACAGATGAACTGGCCACATAGGTTATCATCAGGCCAAGACAAAAAAAATCAGCAAACAGAATGCGGAACCCCGCCCACCCGGGACACCTACGGGAAGATCCCAATTATCCCTCATTACTCAATTCTCAACTAGTAAAGCTTATCAACACTTCACTAATCTATTTTCAACTAACAGAGCCAAGTATCACTTCCCTACTCTAGTTAGTTTTCCACTAACAGTGCTAATCATCACACTATAGTTTTAACAAGCCTACAGCCTATATTAATTAGAACTAATTGACTATATTGACTACCTTATGCACAACCGCCTCATTCCCGGGATGGCTACTACACTTTGCCATAACGACACATGCTAGTTAATGTTAAATTTATCTAGCACTGTAGAGCTCTCCCACAAACACGTCCATCATAATCCACGGTTTTTGTCAACTCCCCATCTCCAATCATGGTTTATGGCAAAACCTCTAATTGATCACGTGACTGTATTCTTCCTGTCCACACATGTGTTATTTGGACATATCAGCCATTGTCAAGAATCTATTTTCCTGGCTTTAGTCCCTGTCAAAGTTGTCATTACTTGTCCAGATTCTCAAAACAATCTAGAGAGTTACTGTACAGTTCCAACAAAGAGTTTTTCCCAACACGCTGTCAATCTTCTCGATGTTCCGGAAACAAGACTTGACAGATGTACTGTTTCCTGTCTCTCGCTGCCAATTCCGGTTTGTCTCTGACTGTTGACAAACTGTCAAGCGTTGCCGGGACCTGTCTTCATCACCACCGAATGTTCCCAATCCGTTAGAGATGTACACGTGCAACTACAAATATTGTCCTGGGATTTTGACATCCGATTTGTTTTTACTGTTAGTAAAATAGTTGTCGCTGGCAGATAGTCCGTTTAATCAGAAAATCCTCTATAATAATCAACCGGTTAAACACACGGTTTTATTTTGTGACACACACTATAATCAAAATCCGGTCTCCTTGGCCTAGGGGTTAAACAACTTTCTCCGTAGTCCCGTTTATCCACGTGGGGTAACACAGTACTTGAGAATTGGTAGCAGTTCTCGCCATGTTGGTGACTTACAGGATAAGTGAGCCAGCCGCTCAGATATGCACACACACACACACACACAAAATAAACTACTGAGTGTAATCTTGCCTGTTGTTTGTCCATCAAGAATGATGATGACCATTCATTTCATCCAGTGGGGTTGAAGGTGTGGAGCCGTGGGTTCTAAGATGGCTGATAAGGCCTATTTGGCTCTAAATGTTCTTTGACAATGTGGGCAAAGAATGCTTGACGTCTCTGGAGGAGGATTTCCTGCAGTGGTTTTTCTGTCCTGCCTTTTCTTCACAGCTCTTGCAGTCCTGGTTGCCTCACATATGACTGCACCTTTGCGCAATGATGCACGCCACGAATTTCGGTCTCTGGCTGCAGCCTCCCAGGTGTCATGATGAATTCCAAAAGCATTCAGTGAAATTTTCAGAGTGTCTTTAAAACATTTCCTCTGGCCACCTTGGGAGCGTTTACCACAACGCAGTTCGCTGTAGAAAATTCGTTTAGGGAGCCTGTGATCTGGCATGCGGGTCAAGTGACCAGCCCAGCGAATCTGATTCTTCATCAGTAGAGTGTGGATACTGGGCATGGATGCTCTTTCTAGGACTTCAGTGTCTGGAATCTTGTCTTGCCATTTAATCTTCAGTAGCTTCCTTAGGCAGACTGTGTGGAAGTGGTTTAATTTCCTAGCGTGTCGCTGATAAACAGTCCAGGTTTCACAAGCATATAGCAGTGGGGATAATACAACTGCTTTGTAGACTTTTAGCTTTGTTTGCAGGCTTATTCCAGTTCTGTCCCATACATTCTTGTACAGTCTGCCAAATGCTGCACTGGCCTTGGAGATTCTTGCATTCACTTCGTCATCGATTGTGGCAGCTTGTGACACAGTGCTGCCAAGATAGGTGAATTTGTCCACAACACTTAGTCTATGATCATTCACTTTGATATTCGGCACAGTGTGATTATTCCCTGGAGCTGGCTGGTACATAACTACAGTCTTCTCCAAGTTGATATTGAGCCCAAAGTTGGCACAGGCATGTGAGAAAGCTGAAACATTACGTTGCATGTCCGCCTCTGAGTTGGCGTATAGAGCGCAATCATCAGCAAACAGGAGCTCTCTGACGGTGCCGCTGTCAATTTTGGTTTTAGCTTTCAGCCTTCTGAGATTGAATAACTTTCCATCCATACGGTAGTTGATGTCTATTCCAATGTCGTCGTTCTCGAAGGCATTCATCAACATGGCTGAAAACATGAGGCTGAACAGTGTTGGTGCCAGGACACATCCTTGCTTCACTCCATTGGTTACAGGAAAGGGTTCAGACAGTTCACCATTTTCCTGCACTCTTGCCTGCATGCCGTCATGAAATAGCCGCACTATTTGGACAAACTTTCGTGGACAGCCATATTTTGCCATAATCTTCCACAGTCCTTCTCTGCTGACTGTATCAAAAGCCTTGGTAAGGTCAATGAAAGTGGAGAACACTTCGCAGTTTTGTTCCTGACATTTCTCTTGCAGCTGCCTTGCAGCGAAAATCATGTCAACAGTTCCACGTTCTTTTCTGAAGCCACATTGACTCTCAGGAAGAAGACCTTGATCGAGATGGGCTGTGAGGCGATTGAGAAGAATTCTGGCGAGTATCTTCCCTGCAATTGAGAGCAAGGAGATGCCTCGGTGGTTGTCACAGGATTGGCGGTTTCCTTTACGTTTGTAAAGGTGGACTATTGACGCGTCCTTAAAATCTTGTGGCATGGTCTCGTTCATCCATATGTTTGTGAAGACTTGGTGAAGCTGCTCTGTTAGGACCGGCCCACCTGCCTTGTATATCTCTGCTGGGATGGAGTCAGGACCAGGTGCCTTGCCGCTGGAGAGTTGCTGGATGGCTTTGTTTATTTCCACTATGGTTGGCAGGTCACCAAGTGTCTCATTGGTGGGAACTTGAGGAAGGCAGTTGATGGTTTCATCATCGAAGAAGGAAGTTGCATTTAAGATTTTGCTGAAATGCTCTGCCCAGCGTTGGAGGATTTCTTTCTTATCGGTGACCAATGTTCCCCCGTCTGCACTGAGAAGGGGAACTATGCCTGGTGATGAAGGACCATAGACCGCTTTCAGTGAGTCGTAGAAGTTTTTCATATCATGTCTGTCATCAAAGCCCTGAATTTCATCAGCTTTGCTGCTCAGCCAGGAGTCCCGCATGTGCCGAAGTTTCTGCTGCACTACTCTCTGAATGTTCTTGAAAGCATCTTTTTTTGATGTTGACTTTGGGTCATTCAAATGTGCCTTGAGGAGAAGATGTTTCTCGGACAGCAATTGGTTGATGTCTTCGGAATTTTCATCAAACCAGTCTTTATGCTTTCGGGGGGCTGGACCCAGGATTTCCATAGCAGTGTTGTAAATTGTCCTTTAGGGCTCTCCATTCTGTTTCTGTATCCTGTTTAGCTTCAGCATTGGGCTTGAGGCGGTCTTCCAGCATATTTTCAAACGACTGCTGCATTTTCTTGCTGTTTAGGTGGGTGACATTTAGCTTTGTTTGCATTTTCGCCCCTTGAGGACGCCGTGGTGGCCTGATGTGGATGTTCATTTTCGAGACAATGAGACGATGGTCTGTCCAACATTCGGCACCACACATGGATTTTGTCACTCGAACGTCTTGTCTGTCACTCCTCCTGATGATGACATAGTCAATGAGGTGCCAGTGTTTCGAGCGAGGGTGCATCCACGATGTCCTATTTCTCATGGGGAGACGGAAAATTGTGTTCGTAATCACGAGATCATGTTCGGCACATGTCTGAAGGAGGCGGAGTCCATTGCTGTTACAATTTCCGACTCCATGCTTTCCAATAATGCCACTCCAAGAGGTGGTGTCCGTGCCTACTCTGGCATTGAAATCCCCAAGGAGTATAAGTTTGTCTCCTTTGGGAACAGATGTTAATACACTGTGCAGGTCCTCATAGAACTTGTTCTTGACATCATCTTCGTTGGTCATAGTTGGTGCGTAGACACTCACAATGGTTGCGTGCTTCCTTCCATTCAGCAGGGGCAACTTCATGGTCATGAGCCTGTCGTTTATAGCCTTTGGAAATCCAGCTAATTTGCCGACCAGGGCCGACTTAATGGCAAATCCCACACCGGATTGGCGTCTTTCCTCGCTTTTCCTTCCACTCCAGAAGAATGTGTAGCCGGCACCAATTTCACAGATTTGGCCTTCTTCTGCAAGTCGTGTCTCGCTCAAGGCTGCAATGTCGATGTTGTACCTGCCCAGCTCTTTCCCAATCAGTGCTGTTCGTCTCTCTGGACCCGACGCGCCGTCTCTGTCAAGTAGGGTGCGTACATTCCAAGTTCCAATTGTTAAGGGAATATGGTTTACTCTTTTAGCTTTGTTTGTTTTATCTTTCTTTGTATGTCGACCGCAGTTAAGGGTACCCACCAACCGCGGCTAGCTGGTTAGGTAGTGATGAAATAGACAATGTTTAGGGCACCTTTTCTAGCCCCTTCCTCATGCTATGGAGGTGAGCAGTGTGTTCCTATAGAGGGCTGCTCAGTCGCTCAGGGGGCTGCCGAATCCCACTGCTGCTCCGGTCAGTAGAAGACGACCATATGGCCTGAGCCGCCTGTGTGCAGGTCTGCGACTACGGCTGCCAGCGTACCCACGCCTGCCGCTTTGCCGCTCGCCCATCGCCACAGGGCTTGAAGGTGATATGTGACGTTGGATGAAGAATGACTTGTGCGATGACTTGGATTAAAGTGAGGAAGAGTTGCGCAATTCGTCAACCTCACTCTCTCGCCTGAGTCCATCTGAGTCCAGTGGCAAGACAAGTCGAGACGATTGGAGACGAATACAGGTGCAGTGGATGACCAGGGCGCTCTACGTGCCTTGCCGTGCTCATTACGTTCCACAACGCTTTGCAGGTAAACGCCGTCTTGCCCGTTGAATCAGGAATGATTTCTTCCGCGCAGTCTGCCGAATCCTGTCTTCACATGCTGGGTAGGCATACCCTAGTTTACCTCTTGGTTTGACACCAAATCAGATACCCATGCCTGGTTTAGCCAGCCTCTCACAGCTGTTGCCCGGGGGGTGGCCGCTGTCGCATGCTGACAGCTACTAGGAGCCACAGGCACGAGCTGGGTGTCAGACTTGGACCAGTGGGGGATGGGTCCTGAAAGGACATGAGAGTCATCCTTACCAAATCTTGCCTAGTACATCAACAACAGCTGGAAAATGCTGGTTTTAACTGCAACGTCATGTAAGGGATATGCACCATAAAAAAAAAAAAATCAAAATCAGATGAATATTTGTTAACCTATTGTAGTTATTCATGTGTAAGTTTTGACCAACCACCCAGAGCTTTCAACATATTACAGTGGGACACCAAGTTAGCCCTAAAGAAAATCAACCTGCATACAAAAGTATCTTTATCAAGACAAAATTGATGTGTTATGCATCAAGGAAACATACCTCAACAGTCATCTCAGATTCTCAATCAAAGGATATCAGGCCAACCATTTTAAAAGGGAAAGACATAACGGAGAAGCACTCCGTTACAGATACCAAACACACACAGATACCAAAACTCAACAAATGAAATATCTGAATTTAACAGTCAAATGGAAATTACAGGTGTAAGCATAACGATATGTGGAGCTGCTGTTCAAATTGTTAGGATACCAATCTCTTAGTCAGAGATCTGGGTTCCATTCCCTTTCAGTTAGACAGGTGATTATGTGTCAGAGGTGAAATGAAAATTTTAGTCTTGTCATTGCATGGTGACTGCATTAGGGCAAGTGCCCTTAATCCTCATCATCATATGCCATGCTGATAAGCATGGGCGGTCACGTTTCACCATCTCACACAATCACCAGAGTCATGGATTAGCTCTATGTTCTTGACTTGACCATACCACTTAGCCAAGCCATCCAGGTATTTTCTTCTCTGCTTTCCCCTTGTTCTTTTCCCCTCAATCTTGACAGTTGTCACCAAGTTCTCCCAATTTATTTCTTCTCATAACATGTCCAAAAATTTGTGGCTGTCTACGTCTAATTTCTCTAATCAGTCCATGGTTTTCATTTGTTTTGTAATCCTCAGACTCTTCCAAAAATCCTTTACCGCCACCAATGGTTCAAATGTTGTAATGAGTTTTCGTTTTTAACATCATGATGAAGGAAAGGAAAATCCTAATTTCTAATCTGTAGAGTCCAGCAAATAAATCTAACACTCTGACATTGAAATAAATGAAGAACTATTAAAAAAACAATAGTTGGAAACTGTAATAGATGCTCAGGAAGATGGAGGATATTCAGATACTGACAGAAAAGAAAATTAATTGGAAGGCTTGGATATAGATTCCAGTCTTGGTATAATCAGTAAAACAGATGATTAAAACAAAATTCTAGAAGATGATGCACCACTTCCACTCATGACTTTCTTTTTCGTTGGTGGAATTCTTTAATGACAAGCACATTCTTGACCATTTAACGAGTAGAGGTTAAAAGCTAAGTAAACTCATAATGAAATTTGGAGCATGTCTCACATAAATTATAAAATGAGTTGATTGGAACAACTTTGCCAAACTAACCCACAAGTACTGCAAACATTAAAATTCAAAATGACATTTAAAATAAAAATTTTTTAGAGTGGCTAGGAAATGCTACAAAATTAATAGCCAGGGTGAAAGTAGAGACAAACAAAAAAATATCCCACGTAAAATTATCACAGCAAGATTAGAAGACCAATAAATTAAACAAGAGACTCCTAAAGGGAAAGATCATAACCCTAAATGTATGTCACTACAGAGACAATGAGAAGTCATAATACCACAATGGTCAGCATGCTTCCCTGCAGGCCTGGTGGTCACATGTTTGAATTCTCATTGGGACATGAATTTTTTTTTAATTGATTAGTACTAAAAATTGTATGGGAAGTAAAGGTGCTGGTGTGATATTGACTATATCGCCCATAAAGTGCTGATTTTTTTTTTTTTTGCATGTCCTTTATCAGGAAACTGCAGTCAACACCAGCATTTCTGCTGTTGTGATCTCTTGGCAAGTTTACGTGTGCCATTGCTTTCGGAACAAACGGCACCGATACCAATGCAAAACCAACGCAACGTGGTCTGCTGTCAAATCACGCACAGCTGTGTTTTGAATGCTGGTATAAAGGATTGAAATGAGAAAAAGAGTGTTGAAGTGCTACATAGAACCTATACTTTTGTATGGATGTGAAGCGTAGACAATAAGCAGTCAAGTTGAAAGACAGCTGATGGCTGCGGAAATGTGGTTTCTGAGGCAAATGCAAAGAATACCATGGACTGAGAGAAAAACCAATGAACAAGTCCTTCAAGAAACAAATGAAGATCGTAAACTGATTAGAGTCATTAGACGTAGACAGTCACATTTTTTTGGGCATGTTATGAGAAGAAATGACTTGGAGACCAAGGGGAAGACCGAGAAGTAAATATCTGGATGGCTTGGCCACGTGGCATGGTCGAGACAGGAACACGGAGCTGATCCATTACTCTGGTGATCGAGTGAGATGGCAGAACATGACCGCCCACACTTATCGGCATGGCACATGATGGATGATGGATGGATATAGGATTATGAACCATGTCCGTAACCCCTTCACCATGGAGACCGGCAAAGTGCTGATTAGTCTGTAAAAATATTGGATTAGCCTCATACATCTTTTATGCCTCATGGCATGGAAAAGGTTCCTTTACTTTTTACTTTTTCAGAAAAAATAAGAATTAGTAAAGAATCTATGAATAATGTAGGGTCCTTTAGCAAACTAATGACAATTAAACAAGGAAACAACATAATACCATTGCCTGGGAGGAGAGAAATTGGTGTAGTACCTGAGTTAGGTGTCAACACAAGGCAGTTAGTACAATGGTTTGTCCACTGTCTATGACTACTAATAGACACAAAAAGCAATATTGCTCAGATACAGCTGAGAAGCAAGCAAAGTTCTGTTCTTGTTAAAGATAGATAAACAGTGCATTGGCAACAAACACTATATGCATAAGGTGCCTGCCAGAGCTAATTCCAGAACTCTTCATAGCCAGATGCCACAAGGAAATCAGAAATTAGTCTAGTTTATTTGATAGTATACATGCCGCAGTGGCATAGTTATTAGTGTGCTTGCCTGCCAAGTCTGTGGTCTAGGCTCACACTCCAGCAGATGCAGCTCTGGAGTCAATCCTGCATCATAAGAATGAGATGAAAAATGATGATGTGAGTAGAAAAAAAAAGCACACATAATTTAGAAGCCAACCTTTTTCTCTCTTTTTTTTCAATAACCAGCATATTTTTTTTTTCTTTTTTGCAAATACAAAGAAAACGATTGAAAATCCAGGTAACAATTTTCAGGTGCCAAGCGGCCTGGAATTTTTCTACCCCAACTGGGACCAGACAGTTGTCTGAATTTTCAGGCAATTGCTTGGAAAGGAAAGGTGAAAGGAAGGGAACTAGTCACCCTATATATATGTCATGAACTAGAATATGTGAAGGTTTAACACTTCACACCCCCAATGGCAGTATCTGCTATGGGGTTACCTTTACCTTTTATATGACTCTGAATTAACCAGTTTCCCACTTACCTTTGTATGTTCAGCCGTGTTGCTCAAGATGATGGATTCGGGCGTAATTCCAATTTGGATCTAGATAAGTTTACTGGTACAGAACCTTTATCAGATATGGATGGTGGCTGGGCCTGGGTTGTGCTCTTTGCTGCATTTTTCTCTCTATTTCTGACTGGTGCTACTGCATTCTCGTCAGGTAAAAAATTGTGTTATATGTTTCTAGTCATTTGTAGTGCTGATTGAAGATGTCTTTATGTATTTGTTTTGATTTCATGAATTAAAACAATTGGCCAAATAGGTAGAGGGCAAAGTTTGACATTCCGTATGCAAGGTTGAGAATTTGAAGAAGTCAGGTCTAAAGAAATTAAAGGCCATTTTTAGGGAACTGTGGTAGCGCAGTTATGGTTGAAAATAATTCTGCTCTTAATGTTATTGAAGTACTTTGTTAGTGATGATGGCTTCTATTAGTGTCTAACTGTCATTTACGTTTATGTCATGGCACAAGTGTTTCCTTTAAAGGGTGGGAGTTCAGTTCTTTGGAGTGCTTATAGCTTTCTTTCTTACCTGTTGTATTGTGTTAGATCATCTTCTTGATTAAATTGTCTACTTTAGCATGTTAGTTTATGTATTTATTTTATTTCCCATGTGCCTGTGCTGTTTAAACATTAGTTATAGTTTATCTATTTTACATGCTTGTTTTATTTTATCATTTTGATCTTATAATTAAGGTCCTTGCAAACCATAACAGTATAACTTTGAAAGAGACAGTCTTCATGTTTTGGCTACATTATGAGAAGAAAAATACTGGAACGTGTGATAACTAAAAAGAATTATGGAAAAAGAGAGAAAGACAGCAAAGGAAGGTTCTTTTGTCATAGCTAAGAAAGGTGCTAGCACATGAATTGATACATTTTTTTTTAGCGATTTTGAGATGTAGTGAAGCTTGATTATAAGTTGGCAAAGCACTTCATTATGATGATGGGTGTTTTCATGAAAGACTCATCATGGGATGGTAATCTGAAACCTTTAAATAAACATAATTATTCAGTATCATTTACAGTATTTATGACAATATTGTAAAAATGTTTAAACATCAGTACTGCATTGTTGTAAATTGACAGTTATGATTACTTCTTGAGTGGCATGTAGATAATCAGAATTTTCTTAGGCACTTAAGAGGAGAAATTAATTTGAAATCTTAATGACAGTTGGCAAACTTGATGGGAAAAAGGGCAAGATAAAGAGATAACTACCTGGATGGCTTGGCTGCATGGCATAATCTAGACAAGAATACAGACCTGATCCAATATAGTAAAGCATGGAACTATGAAGTCATGAAATGTTGCTACTGATCTATGTATTTCGTGAAATATCACTGGGATGTTTCATATCCGCCAGTGATTGTGCACCAGTTTGTCTGGATTGGCCATTCTGTTTTTTTTTGTTTTTTTTGGTTCGCATATCCTTTACAGGACATCACTGTCAACACCAGCATCTTTTAGCTGATTGTTGATTTCTTGGCAAGATTACGCTCAGTAGTTTGCTATTACTTTCTGAGCGCCCGGCTCACATAGCCCGTAAGTTACCGATGCGGAGAGAACCGCTAACAATTCTCGAGCACATCACATTACTCACAAGAGTATACAAGATTACAGAGAAAGTCATGTAACCCCTAGACCAGGGAGACCGGCATTCTAATGTTGGTAAATGCAAATATCTTATTTGTATATTTCTGCACACCAGCTGGTGTGACAGTGTCAGTAAAGGTAACAATACACGCCAGATTTCTTTAACATTGATTTTCTTCTGCCCTTTATTCTGCACTGGAGCATATGCAACCACTCACCAATCCCTCCTATATTGTGTCGTCTTGTACAGTTCCTTGCATGTTCCTCCCTCCCACATTATTCATCTGTCTCTAATAATTCTCCATATGGTTTTGGGTCCCCCTATATTTATTTTTTCCTGTGTGATCCAGAGAAATCACATTTTAGTTTTACTGTTAACAGGTATTATCAGTGTGTGTCCTGTACAGAGAAATCACATTTTTGTTTTTGTGTTAACATGTATTATCAATGTGTGTCCTGTACAGAGAAATCACATTTTAGTTTTACTGTTAACATGTATTATCAATGTGTGTCGTTTACAGAGAAAGCACTTTTAAGTTTTACTGTTAACAGGTATTATCAATGTGTGTCCTGTCCGGTGCCTTATCCTTACCTCCAGATTTGCTGGGATTTGTTTACTTCTTCACATAAACTCCACATTAACGATTCTGTCACACCATTTTAATCCTATTCTGCGCAGGCACCAATTAATTAATGTACATAGTTTATTAGTAATTGTTTTAGTAATTCTCCAGTCTTCTGATTCAAACAGCATTTCTAAATTGATGTTATAGTTAAATATCCTAATTTTAGTACTAGATTTAATTTCCACAAATGTCCTAGTGCTTTGAAAGCTCATCTTGACTTTTGTATTCTTATTTTATCTCTTTATGTTTCTCTTCTAAACACCTGCCCTCTCCACTCCACACACTCAAATCTTTGTACACATTGCTACCTAAACAGTTGTTTGATCCCACCTTTTGTGAGGTAAGTGAAGTAAGGCTTCACCACGGGGGATTGGGTTGTTATTTCCTTGGTTTCATCTCATTATCTTTGTCTTTTTCTTATGAATTTTTAGCTCTCATTGTTTTGGCCTCCTATTAAGTGTGATTATATTATCTTGCTTCTGATCTCATGTGAGCGACAAGAGGGCAATATGGCGGAGAAGTGTAGATCATCCAGCTGCTCTGTCAGAGTCCATCGAATTCCATTTCTGGCAGTGGCTATTGTTGTCTGTATAACCCAGTCTATAGTCAGTAACAATACTAATGGTGACCAAAAGCATCCCTGTCACACCCCTGGTCTTACTATCTGGACCCATACTTCAGAAGTTTGATAACTTTTGTAATGTCTTTAATGGTTCTTCACAGTTGATATCCAGCTCCACCTCTGCAGGCTGGATATCTGCAGGGCTTTTGGGACTGGTCTACTTTGCTCATTTGATCTTTAATGTTGGTGACAACTTCCCCAATACTTCTTTTGTCTGATCAGTTCACTTGGTTGATTATATTTTCCTATTTTTATTGTGGTGCTACAATAGTTTCTTTTGTTTCCTGTTGGTGCTGTTACTTCTGCCTCTCTTGCTAGGGCATATAAATATTGTCTTTTATCAGTACTTATGCATTTGTTAACATTCTGATTACCTTCTGTGTATTTTTCACGGGCTGAGACTAGCAGCTGTTCCTATTATGTATATTCTTTGGATTGCTTTTTAAGCTTTAAGTTCAGGTTTAGCTGGAAAGTTATTCATATTGTTGATCCAAGATATTTCCTTTTCATTCATTTGTCCAATATTTTTTTAAAGATTTGGTCATAATTGTGTTGTCTGTTTGCATCAGAGCTCCTATATTTGGACCTTTCGGCCAAAACATCCGACTTCTGCTGGCTTTTATTGACCGGGTTAGCCTGCCGGTGAACCAAGATATTACATCACCTTGTAGCTCAGCTAAGGCACCATCACTGCTGAGATAGTTGTATTACAAGCAGTTTGAAAACCACAGGAATCACAATTCTCTCCAGGCAACAGAATTAATGCATATTGTGTACACTCAGCGTTCACCTAATTGAAGAAGTTACTGAAGCTATCAAACCAATGAAGAAAGGATTAAAGGCTGGGTCTAATTAAGTCATGTTAGAGGAGATTAAAAGTGCTGTGTTAATTTGGAATAAAAACATTAACTTAAAAAACTTAAATGGAATTTACAACAGTGGATACATTATACTGGAATCTGTATTTACATCATTATCCAAGAGACCAGGAGCAATTTAATGTGAGAATGTCACACAGTCAGTCTTATAAACAATGTCACCAGACTTCTACTCACAATTATTAGAAGAAAAAGTAGGAAAATAAAGTTGAAAATTAGTGAAGAGCAGACAGGATTTGTGGAAGGAAAAAGAACAAGTAGACTGTATACATATTCTAAACATGAATAGAGTGATCAGTTGAGATAAGTAAATAACTGTACTTGTGCTTTATAGATGGCAGCAGTGTAGTTGATAAAGTGAAACATTAAATGATTAATATGTTGGAAAGTATTAAAATTTTTAGGAAAGATCTCATAATAATTGCAAATATTTACTGCAAACAACTAGCAGCAACTGAAATGGTAAATAGAGTGGGAAGTTATTAACAGATAAAGCAAGAAATAAGATCTCTCTCTCTCTCTCTCTCTCTCTCTCTCTCTCTCTCTCTCTCTCTCTCTCTCTCTCTCTCTCTCTCTCTCTCTCTCTCACTCACTCACTCACTCTCTCTCTCGCTCTCTCTCTCTCAAAATAATAATGGGAGATACAAAGGTAGACCAGGAATACAAGTTGGAAGTCATAATATAAACAATATGCAATTGGTACAATATTGATAGCTGAAAACGCAGATCAGCAAGTGTTGAACATTTCAGTAAAAAACATGGGGTAAAAAGACTGCTTGATTACCAATGTGATATTAGGGTAGAAGAAAAAATGTGTAACCAAGTTGGTAAATTCAAATGTTTGGAGGAAATCGTAAAAAATAAGATCAAATGGAAGGTGTATGGCTGAGGTGAAAAGCTGAATATGTCAATCTGCATTTCAGAAGTTGAAAAGTCTCTTATGTACTAAGTGACTTCAATTAAATGTCAGAAAATGGGTACTGACATGTTATATCTTGTTCTGTTGTAAGGCAGTGAATCTTAAAATGTGAACAAGAATATTTTTGAGGCAGCAGAGATGTCTCTGAGACAAATGTTGCGAAGAACTTGGATGGCTATTGCCTGGTAGAGGCTAATGAAAGCCAGAACATTATACACAACTATAAGAGAGTTTTTTTCTTTCCCAGAAACTACAATAAAGATGTATAACATTATATACAACTATAATAAAGATGTATAACATTATATACAACTATAGGAAAGAGACAAGACAGTTTTCTTTGGTCATATAGAAAGAGACAAACAGTCTTTTGTGGTCATATAAAAAGAAGAGATTCATTTAAGAACATGACAACTTGAAAGACCAGTGGTTGAAGAGGCAAAGGAAAACCAAGAGAATTGATGCTGAATGATTTAAGATGCATGAAGAATATCATGAATAGAATTGGTCTAGAATACAAAGGACCAAGATCTGTGGAGGGATATGTATGCTTGCGCTATTTGATAAGGCACGTGATAATGATGAAAGCATACCATTGTGGATAGATATTCTAATTTAAAAACCCAAAAAATTATCCTGGGCACCAGCCATTAAAGCAGTTTTTTTTTAAAAAAAGAAGAAGATTGCTGTTAATATGGTCAGAGAAGAAAACAAGCTGAGGTATCGACTGCTGCAAGTGTTTCTAGATAACTCTTTATTTTTAATGGTAAAGACATGAAATTTATGGAGCACATTGATAGAGCCGGTTAGAAAGTTATTTGCATATCCTTTACAGGACGTAGCAGTCAACTCCAGCATTTTTTGGCTGTTTGTGGTTCCTGCAAGTTCAGTAGTTTGCCATTGCTTTCTGATTGACCGGCACTTATACCACTGTATGAAAACCAATGCAAGATGGTTTGCTTCCAAATTGCTTGCAGCTGTGTTTCGAACACAGTATGTGGGATTATGAATTGCATTCATACCCCTTCGCCACAGAGGAGGTGAGTAGCGAATTGACCTTTATGTAGAAAAATACTAGTCACTAGAGGCAGAAGAAGACAGATGTATGTGGAAAGGTTAAGCACCTGGGAAGATATAATAAGCGTCAACTTAACTAAAATATTAGATGAAAGAGAAGAGTAGGAAGTCATGTTTGTCAGTGTCTGCTCCAAACAGCTTGTGAAGAAAAAGATTGCAACTTCATTACCACTTTGTTAACAGTTGTAATCTGCTTCATAATCTGTCTAATTTGTTTTTTAAACTGATTAGTTGCTAATAATGAATTTCATATCTTTCTTTAGGTATTCTGATGCCTGATATTTTAGACAAAATTGATCGAGATATTACAAAAGCGTCTTGGATAGGAGCTGTTCATATCAGTGTTTTGTGTATGTCAGGTATGAGTTTACAAGATTTACTTTTACTACAATCATCGCAAGTCCACATGACCGAATGGGTAAGAACGCATGTTCTTAAACATCTGTTGTTCTAATTCCGAGGTAAGTGGTTCAACCCATACACCGGACAGCTGGACTAAATTGTTAACCTGTTGTCCTTGACTTGGGGGTGTACATTACAAGTACCTCTGAAGTCAGCGTGGGTTTGCCTGATGGCGAGGGACACTGTTAATAGGAAAACTTAATCCACACACAAAATTCAGTCCATAACTACTATAAATAGTGTGTATGGACTACCCTTGAGTTCAAAGCAAGCGAGCGCAAACCAAAAAAAAAAAATAAAAAGCTACAATCATCTTAGGTCAGTGTGGAACAGTGACTTACGATGGTGAATCATGACGAACTTCACAAATTTGTACACCCTTTAGAGGATATAACAATCAACTCCATTTATTGGCAGTTAGTGATTTTCCAAGCAATTTTACATTCAGTAATTTGTTTTTGCTCTTAGAACGGCCAATACTCATATCATTTTGAACATCAGCACAAAGCAATCTACTTTATATTAATCAGCATCAAAAGAAATTAAACTTAGCACTAAACTTAGGAAAACCTTTTCTATCATTAAATCAGTAATGCTGTATGGATGATTCATTCATTGGAGCCTGCGCAGAATAGGCCTAAAATGGGATGAAAGAACGCAAAGACTACATATCACAAACAAGAAAAATGGAGTCATTGTTTTTTTTTGGACCATGTTTTGAGAAGAAAAATACTGCAACATGTGACAACTGGGCAGATTTATGAAAAAAGAAATAAGAGAAGACAGTGAGAGAAGATTCTTAAAAGATTTTTGTTATGGCATGGAAAGGTGTCAGCAAATGAATTGATACATGTTGTTGAAAGCAGGGGGAAGAAGCATGATCCATGACAGGATGGTAAGGAGCTTGGTGATGATTGACACTTTTCACTGCTCCCAATAAAGAAAGAGGTGAACCTTATTTCTTGTAATTACTGTTTTTGTGATTTGTAAATGGCTAGCTAAATGTTCCCAATTAAAATTCTTAGTTATTCTTCTAAACTGCTTATGCTTCTAACCTGCCTTTAGCATGGATTCTGTGAAATGAATAAACAAATAAAACACACTTGTGTTTAGAAATTTACATTAAATATTGCTGAAAATTATTGTTTTTTCCTTTAGGACCTTTTGTGGGCATTGTCTTAAATAATTTTGGAGCCAAGTGCACAGTCTTCATTGCAGGGATTGTACTTTCTGGTGGTCTATTTACTGCATCATTTTGTGTAACCATAACACAACTGATCTTGACACATGGACTTATTGCTGGTAAATGCTTCTACTACTCTGCATGACTTGTTTTGACTTAAAACAAATGCTTGCTAATACTTTCTAGTAGAAAATTGAAATCAATTATAAATTATATTTACCAATTAACCCTTTACAGGGCAGACGCTTGTCCGTTTTGTAGCCCTGAACGGGCAAGATTTTTTCAGGTTCGGTAAAATTTCGGGTCGCGTTAGTAAAAACATCACAAATAAGGTGTTAGTCAACCGATTTTAGTTAAATAAACAACACAATGAAGGGAAAAGCATGCAGAATATGTTACTCACGTGATTGTTGTCGGTAATCCATATATGAACACAAATATTTACGAAATACGGCATGTTGTTTGTGATTTTCCGTCATCTATACGGCAATTTACAAACACATTTTCAGAATCATAATCACTTTCTTTAAAGTCCGACTCAGACTGCTAATGCAAAGTAACGCTTTGCACTGATATCTAGCTCCAATTAATAGTCAACTTCGTGCCCTTTAATGTCACTTAAATTGAACCTAGCGAAATCTCGGCTATCACTTGAAGAATCGCCGAAATCCGTTTTGAAAAAGTGTAAAAACCCCGAAAACTATCCAAAAAAGTTCGTAAAAGTCGGTTCAAATTCATAGTACGCGCTTTACAAATGGCGGCCATGTTGTCAAGCTATCGGCGAAAGCGAAAGTAGCCGTCGGAAGTATCAGAAAGCCGAGATATCGCGTTTTTACAATGCATAATAGTATCGGCCGGTTTGGGACGTTTCGCCCGTTTAACGTATCGGACGGAAATGGCCGGTCCACCCTGTAAAGGGTTAACAACAATTGGCTACTGACAGCACCATTATTATACAGTGGGAAGAAGAATTAAAATAAGCCATTACTCTGGAAAAGACCTTAGACTTGTAAAAAATCATATATTGGAAACAACAAGATGCCATCAGAATTGATAACGATGTAGGCCAATATCAGCCTATTAAAAGAGGTGTGAGACAGGGATTGGTAATGTTTCCAGAACTTTTTTTCCCTGTACAGTGAAAATATTTTCAGAAATATGGAAGGAATCAACATTGGAGGACGATACATCAATAACATTAGATAAGCAGATGATACAGTCTTGATTGCTGACAATGAACAAGACTTGCAAAATTTAATAGATGCGGTTGTTGCACACAGTGAACAACTAGGGTTATAACTGAATAGTAAGAAAACACAGATTATGGTCGTCACTGGGAAGAAGGAAATACCACAATGTGATATACGAGTAAATGGGCATATTCTTAAGCAAGTGAATCGATAGTTATCTCGGAACAGTCATAACATCTGATGGGAGATGCCTTGAAAAGATTAGAACAAGAATTGCCATTGCGAAGGTAGCCTTTTGCAAGATGAAAAGCATACTGACCAGTAAAATGATATCAATTGAAATGAGAAAAAGAGTGTTGAAGTGCTACATAGAACCTGTACTTTTGTATGGATGTGAAGTGTGGACAATGAACAGTCAAGCTGAAAAACAGCTGATGGCTGTGGAAATGTGGTTTCTGAGGAAAATGCAAAGAATACCATGGACAGACAGAAAAACCAATGAACAAGTCCTTCAAGAAACAAATGAAGATCGTAAACTGATTAGAGTCATTAGACGCAGACAGTCAAAATTTTTTGGGCATGTTATGAGAAGAAATTATTTGGAGAACTTGGTGACGACTGGCAAGATCGAAGGGAAGAGACCAAGGGGAAAATCGAGAAGTAAATACCTGGGTGGCTTGGTCACATGGCATGGTCGAGACAGGAACACTGAGCTGATCCATGACTCTGGTGATCGAGTGAGATGGCAGAACATGACCGCCCACGCTTATCGACATGGCACATAATGGATGGATTACTCATTCAAATTTTTTCACGTGAAGTGTTTTGAAAATGACAATTGACAGCTGAAACTATAAACACACTTCCGATTGACAAAGGTACAAACATTTATTCTGCCACAGTATGTATTTTAATGTGGTTGTGAATGATTTAATAATGTATAAGTGCATTTCTTATTATTATCCCACCATTTGCAATTGTAATAGTTAGGGATACGGGTTCCAAATGTTGCTGTATGTAGCCGAGGCGCGGTGTTGGGGTGAGCGCCCAACATTGCTCAAATACCTCAATGGCTCGTGAATACATAACCTATGCAGCAAAAGTCCAACTCCTGGCCTTCACGTGGCGGACCTGTTTAAACTAACAGTTGAAGGGGCGACGGCGAGTCTCTGGCGCCGGAAAATAACCAGTATGCTCTAGATGTGTATGCACGTACATGCATGCGCAGACAGGTGTGTGCGCGCGTACACATCTACACTCGAGTGAGACCACAGTCTGCTCTAGCAAAGAAAGGTGCTGAAGACGGAGGCAACCAGCCAAGAGGCGCACCACAGAAATCAGGATGCCACGCAATCACGCAAAATGGAATATGTCGACTACTGCTAATCGTTATGGTGCTCGCCCTGCTTTGGACCCCCAGGCAGGTGCAGTGCCGGGCCCTATGTCTCGAAAGGGTCCAAACCCAACTACCTGAGGTCCTTCTCAGATGTCCTGTGGAGCCAGGGGACATGAGAATAGGACGACTGGCCATACTAAACGAAGACTTAAAATAATGCACTGGAATGCGGAGGGAGTCAGCAACAAAAAAATAGAATTAGAAAAAATCTTGGACCAAGAAAAAGTAAGCATATGTTGCTTGCAAGAAACTCACCTCAATGAAAATATAGCCTTAAAAATCAGAGGCTACCAGTGTTACCGATCTGACCGAAAGAACAGGCGAAAAGGTGGGATACTGACCCTTGTAAGAAATAACATCATGGCTTCCCAAATCAAAGTCTACATGGAAGGGGCTGAGTATCAGACACTTAAACTTAAGACAGGTAATACAGATCTACATCTGATCAATTACTACTGTCCAAGTGACCGCCCACAGGCACTGGACACTCTACCACTGAAAGAAAAAATGATTGTGTGTGGCGATTTCAACAGCCACTCGCAGAGCTGGGGCTATGATCACATGGACCAGAGAGGAGAGAGACTGGAAGACTGGCAAGATGAGAATAGATTCATGTTGATTAACAAGCCGTCCGACCCACATACTTTCTACTCGAGATCATGGCACTCTACAACTACACCTGACCTGGCTTTTCATTCACCAGACCTGGAGTGGAACATTACACGAACTGTTGGGAAACAACTTGGTGGCAGTGACCATCGGCCAGTCTTTCTAACCGTAGAAAATGAGCTTGTAAGTGAAAGCAGCACCCTCTCGAGGTGGAACTACAAGAAAGCAGACTGGGCAATGTACAAGCATCGCACCAGCATACTGGTTAGAAACCTGAACACTGAGAAAGACATAAATAAAGCAGTTGAAGAGTTTGGGAAATGCATACTACAGGCAGCGCGAGAAACAGTACCAAGAGGAGCCCGTAAACAATATAAACCCTACTGGAGTAGTGAACTGGAACAGTTGCATAATGATGTTGATGTGTGTAGAAAGCAAGCAGAGGCCACACCCAGCCAAGAGCACCACAATAAATTCCAGCATGCAAAAGCCAAATTTCAAAGGGCCAAGCTGCAGGCTAGACGGAAAAGCTGGCAGGAGAAAACGGAGTCTCTGAACTTTGAAAGAGACACAAGGAAATTGTGGAAGCTAATAAAACAGCTTAATGACGAGGGCACAGGGAGAAACTCAAAAATTGCACTACATAAAGATGGGAAAATCTTAACAAGAAAGCAAGCAGCTGACCATTTTGCGGACTCGTTCACACAAGATAGCAATATCAAAATTAGTCCAGAGAAACAACAAGAGATTCGAGAGAAACGACAACATACAGGACAGAAGGAAATAGTACATGAGGTTCTGGAGGCACCCATCACAATCAGCGAACTGGAGCTAGCCATATCAAAACTGAAAATGAGAAAGTCACCAGGAGCTGATGGTATCTCCAATGAAATGATCAGGAACCTAGGAACAGAGGCCAAAACAAAGCTGTTGCAGATCTTCAATAACAGCTGGACCTTAGGCTGTGTTCCACAAGCCTGGAGAGAAGCAATCATGATACCCCTCCTAAAATCAGGGAAAGATGGTTCCATTGCCTCTAGCTACAGACCAATTAGCCTCACCAGCTGTCTCTGCAAAACACTGGAGCGCATCATCAATCACAGACTGCAATGGTACATTGAAAGTAAAAACATCCTTGTGCCACAGCAGGCTGGTTTTAGGCAGTGCTACTCTACGGAAGATCAGACAACCTACCTCTCTCAAGAAATTGAGGATGCATTCCAAGAGAAGAAGCTGGTGCTTGCGGCATGGATAGATCTGAAGAAAGCCTTTGACAAAGTCTAAAAAGAATGTCTGATGAAGAAACTGAGAAACTGCAAAGTCAATGGAAGAATGTACAAATGGGTGAAAGCATACTTGCACAACAGAAGAGCCCGAGTACAGATAGACGGACTCAAAAGCAAGAAAGTACTACTGCGTCACGGTGTCCCCCAGGGCGGAGTCTTGACCCCCACACTTTTTCTAATCTTCATCAATGATCTTGTTGCTCACCTACCGCATGGAATTAAAGCGGCAATGTACGCCGATGACCTGGTTCTATGGAGCACAAATGAATATGCATCAGTGGCCACCAGATTGCTACAAAGAGCTGTAGATACATTTGCTGCATGGGCAAATAGATGGTGTGTCAGCATAAACACTGACAAGTGCAGCACCACCCTATTTACCCTCTCTCCAAAACAAAAGGCAGGGATCATCCAGATAAATGGAACACCCCTAAGAGAAGATAAAGAACCAACATACCTTGGAGTAACATTTGATGGCAAGCTGACATGGAGAAAGCACATCAACAAAGCAGTAGCAAAAGCCAGAAGGAAAATAGCCATCCTGAGAAAGCTAAGTGGAACCACATGGGGAGCCAGTACGAAAATACTTAGCAAAGTTTACCAACAGAGCATACGACCACACCTGGAATATGGGTCAACTTCGTGGTGTTCAGCATCAAATACCACACTACAAGAGCTGGACAAGGTGCAAAATCAAGCACTTAGAGTCACCACAGGAGGGATGAGATCAACCCCTATAGTGGAAATGGAGAAGATGGGGAGGACACAGGCACTGAGTGAGCGCAGAGATACGAAAACGTTAATACAAGCAGAAAAGTTCCTCAGCTTGCCAGGCCACCCTATGAAGAACAGATTTGAAAACCTAGCTATGGGGCGGTTGAAAAGAAGTAGTTTTATTCACCAGGCCAAACGACTCTGCAGAGAAACCACTGATCTGCCCACAGTTGGTATCCCCCTAACAACTATTCCAGAGCGAACTCCATGGAAAGATGAGCATAGACTATCGTTACAAATCCAGACAAAAGTGAGAGGAATATTTGACAAGGAAGAACAGAACAGTGTGCAGCGCAGAACAGCCACTCTCAGCTTCCTTGATGAAGAATACCCACAGGACCTCTGGATCCGAGTCTACACAGATGGGTCAGCACAAAATGCTGTTCGAAATGGAGGAGCGGGAGTGTACATAGAATACCCAAATAATACTAGGGACACAGCCAGAGTACCGACAGGAAAGTACTGCCATAACTATGATGCCGAAATTGAGGCAATCAAGATAGCAACAGAGAAATTACTAAATAACAGCAATGGTACACAACCTGTGGTGCTACTAACAGATGCAAAATCAGTACTCGAGGCGCTCCTCTCTGGGAAATTGCCAGTACTAAGGACACTACTTTCTGAACTTAGCAGACAGCATAAAGTCACCATACAGTGGATACCATCCCACTGTGGAGTACCCGGAAACGACAGAGCTGATCAATTGGCTAAGGAAGGAGCCAAAGAGGAACAGCCTGATGTGCCCGTTACATACCACCAAAAGAAAAGAATGATCAAATCAGTCAGAAAGCCACCAAAACCTGCTCAAGATGACTACCACATTATGGACAGACCAGAACAAGTCATTATTCTGCGCCTCAGAAAGGACACAATAGATTACGCAACCACATGTATACAATATTCAAGATTGGTGAAACAGCCATGTGCACATGTGGATTGGCGTCGCAGACAGCAGAGCACATACTCCAAGACTGCCCAAAATATAACATATCTAGGCAAACCTTCTGGCCTAGAGAGACGACAGTGGAAGATAAACTCTATGGACCACTGTGTGAACTGAAAAAAACAGTTCAATTCATGCAAGAGACGACATTGCAGATATAGACATATTTCAAGCGAACGAAAGAAGAAGAAGAAGAAGTTAGGGATACTTTATAAATGAAACGTAACATGTAGAATATCTGAAAAATGATCAATATGGTAATCTCAACAGAAGAATTAAGTTACACTGTTTAGACTATGTAAGTCACACTGTTTAGGCTATGTAAGTTACACTGTTTAGGCTATGTAAGTTACACTGTTTAGGCTATGTAAGTTACACTGTTTAGGCTATGTAAGTTACACTGTTTAGGCTATGTAAGTCACACTGTTTAGGCTATGTAAGTCACACTGTTTAGGCTATGACATGGTCACAACAAACTGTCATCTCTTCGACAGATTGGTACTGCTAAATGTATTGAAAGCAAAAGAAAAGGACTAGAAACATGTTGCCAAAGTGTGCCATTGCAGTAAACCAGACCACCAATCAGTTCTGTTTATATTAAAGTTTGGTTAATTAATGTAAATGTTTACTGCACTTTCTAAAAGTCGAAAGTAAGTTGCAAATGTTCAGGACTCTCAAGGAGTGCTGTTGGTTATTTTCCTGAAGAAAGATGAGAATATAAATGCTGCAGTGAATTGTGACGTTCTGTTGATCCTTCAGGATGCAAAACAAAGAAAGTGCCCTGGCCTAACTAGGAGAGTGCTATTTCATCACGCCAGGCCACATACAGCTTGACTAACCTAGGAGAAAACTGAGCACCTGGGGTGACATCTTCAACCACCACCATATATAGGCCCAACTTAGCCCCAGGTGATTTTCATCTGTTTTTGCCACTATATGTTGACCTGGGCAATAAACTTTTCAGACGATAAGGTTAAATGTGAAGTGCAAATGTCTGAGACAGCAGATCACATTCTTCTGTGCTTCAAGTTTCAATTGATAGCACAGATAGCAACAGTGTATTATTGGTAATGAATGCTGCATTAAGAAATAAGAAGGAAATGTAAGTACAATAACAAATGGTTTTCGTATTTGTATCATGTTTTGAAATGCCCTTTTGCTATAATACCAACTTGATTACTTCCCCTTGTACTTTGTACATATATTTTTCAGGTTTGGGTTCAGGGTTCATCCTGAATACAATGTTTGTAACTGTTGGTCAGTACTTCAACCGCTATCGTGGTATAGCTTGTGGGCTTCTGGCTACTGGTTCTGGCTTAGGCATGCTGGCAGGTCAGTTGAATATACCTTCGGTGATCTTTCCATTTCATTTTCAAGACACTGCTATATATATAGATTTTACAGTCCTCTTGCCAATTTTGTGTTTGATTTGAAATAGGAGAAGATATTAGCCATTTGTCTGTATAAATGCTTTGACGTTAATGTAGGATTTGCATAAAGTAGCCATTTTGTCAAGAGTACTCACTCAGTTCTAGCTGTTTGCTTGGACATGTTAATTATTCAAAGTCTTTTATCCAGATTTAAGACAGATGGTTTCGAATACCATCATTTTAACCTCAGTAAAATTGATTTAACTCATTCAGCAATTATTACAGCTGTAGATGAAAATCTCACTCACTGGCACCTTGCCATTTTTACAGACGATAGTTTATTACTTTGTTCTAAAGAAAAAGGCATAATAACTACAAACCATAGCTGTAAGACCAAGGATGGAGTTATATTTCTCCATAGCACAAAGCTTGGGCTGAATTGTAGAGACCATGTGTTGCCCATGCAGCATGATCCCTCTCATGACCTGCCTAGGGTACTCCATAGGAAAGGTAACATCAATAAATTAGCCACTTTAGTAAGCGTTGCCAGTAGTGGGTTATGATCAATATTTAATTCTCTGAATTGCTTTTTAATTATATAACCTGCCTAGTTGATACCTCTTGAAAAAACAAATCCAACGGTACCTAATTCAAGTCTGTAGGTCATTTCTAAGCTGAGATATTAAAGTTTGTGTGTCAGTTTATCATTTAATATAGGCACATAGAAAAAAAACACTTTTTGTGACCTACCTACACACTCACGCAACTGTTGGTTACACTCGTGCCAAGGGAGATTAACACAGCCACTGTCTAACACAAGAACAGATAACTACTGATAGTTTATATATATACATGCGCGCACCTAGACATATACATCTCCACGCCATGCAGTGATGACGTCCAAGGCTGCCAGCGTAGATGCATTTTGACAAAAGAAGTCCCATTGGAAAGATGAAAAATTATCAATGATCCCGACAGTGTAGAATGATGAAAACTTACATATAAATAATAAAATTGATGTTGAATGCAAACACGCATTCATTGGCATGCAAATCGCTGTGAATATTCCATAACAATATTAAATAATCATCACTGACAAGGAAACAGCTATTTCCCGCCATTGAAATATCACATCAGAGCATGCATTTTAGTTTGGGATGACCCTCCCGACTTTAATAGTGCAAAATGATACAATTTACTTAAAAATTGACGCTACAGTCTAATAACACATACTAGAACAAACAAAGACATCTACATAAAACGTGATTTGCGGGTCTACTTACGTAGTGTAGGAAATGAATTTCAGAAACACGAGATGTAAACCGAGGAGAGAGAAACTATATAAAATAATCAGTCCTTTTTTTAACGCGATCTTGAAATAATCGGGTAATTTAATATCATGAGTACTTTAGACCGGAGACACAAAAAATAGTTGCAGAACAAAACTGCAAATATATTTCCGTTAAAACTCTGCAATCTGTATCATAGTGGATACCAATAAATACATCTAGTACAAGACAAGCTGCTGGATCAGCAAAGCAATGTTCAGACTGTCTGCCTGTTAGAGCTTCCATCCTAGACCAGTTGCCAACTAAGGATAGGGCCTGGTCTGCCCTGCCATGATATTTAGACTTTAGTTGCATTTCCTTACACTAGGATCAGGTTTGTATCCTCCCATTATCACTCCTCTACAAAAGAAACGTAGCTAATTCAACAAGAGCAGGACATGAAGAATTGAAAGACGTACTGATAAACAAGTACATCATTGTGTGTCAGGTCTTAGTCAGATATGACTGAGCTCCCGTACGACAGTAGACGGTACTACCTGCTTCTGTTAGTGCCGAATATTGGGCTGCACTTACCAAACCCAACACCCCACATTGTGCCAACGACTTTGGGCGGTAGAGCGCAATTTGGGAGGGTACAAGCCTTATCCTGGTGTGAGGAAATTCAACTTAAAGACTAAATGTCATGGCAGAGCAGACCAGGCCCTAAACCTTGGTTGGTAACTGGTCTAGGATCGAAGCTCCGACAGGCGGACAGTTAGAGCATTGCTTTGCTGATTCGGCAGCTTCTGCAACTTATCTTGTTCCAGACGTATTGGTTTTATCTTTCCTCAGGAGTAAACTATGCAGGCAGAGAGAGGGATCATGCTGCATGGGCAACACATGGTCTCTAAATTCAGCCCAGGCTTTGTTTTATGGAGAGATAACCCCATGTTACAAACTCGTCTGTCAAGACGGCAAGGTGCCAGTCAGTCAATCATTATGTGTCAAAGAGAAAAAAAATGTCCAAAATGTATATTAAGCAAATGTATTTTTAACTAATTTGAACATTCCGATCTCAAAAATGACTTTCACAACCACAAATTAGCTATAATTTTCAAGTTAGGTGTCCATTGGGCTGACGCTAAGTCTTTAAATCACAAATATCCAGTCCTAATTTCTATAGCATTGGCACGTAATTCCCGAGAAGAGGTAGATACCTTGTTCAAATAGGATGACAGTCTGTAACTGTCTTGCAATTACATTTTTTCTTTCCCATTATTTGTGTTGTGGATTCTGTGAGTGCTTACATCCTTTACTTTGGTTGTGAGATTAGTGACCAGAATTGAATTGTCACACACATGTCAGTCCTGTGCAACAAATCTTAGATGAACAAAAATCAGGATTGATGCATTTTCCAGCTGCAAATAGTGGAGAGAGATCTGACAAGCCATCTGACTGATTGTTACTTCTGCATGGCTACCCCAGTTGACATATTTCTAAGAAAAAATCCAGGTGCATGTGGTCAATCTAAAGTTGTCCTCTCCTATGCTGTCACTGCCTCGGGGGAAGGACTTCCTGTCTTGAACCAGCCCGAATATGATAATCTGGATGTTGAAGGTGTCAGTAGATATCCATCACCTATCTGAACATCTGCCGGTCTCCGTGGCTAAGGGCTTGCAGGCACAATTCGTAAGCCCATTTACCCACGTTCAAAACACAGCTGTGACCAATTTGGCAGCAGACCGTGCCGCGCTGGGTTTTAACATGTTGGTAAGGGAGTTGGTTATTCAAAAAGCAATTGCAAACTACTGAACGTAAAATGTGCCAAGACATCAACAATAGCAGTAAAATTCTGGTGTTGACAGCGATGTCCTGTAAATAGGATGTGCAACCCCAAAAAATCTGAACATCTTCTCAAGAGATCCTCATATTGGGCCTATTGAAGAATCTGAAAAGCCACATATTAAGCAAAAGCAAACAAAGGGTCTCTTTTACAAGCCTAAGGTGCATTGAGCAAATGAAGTTAGACCCATAGTTTTATAAACCAAATGGCACTCGGTAGGAGATCTGGTCACACACCTGCTACCTTTACTTCCCAAGGCATTCTTGGTACCCATTTTACCTGGGTTAACCTGGAAGCCCAGGTGAGTTTTCCAAATGTGAATCCTCCCAGCTGTGGATTGAACTCATGACCACCAGATCAGCAGGTGTGTCTAACTAATATACTACCAGGCCTTCCTATAAAATACCCTGACAAAAATTTAATGATCTAGTGTGGGATTTAGTATTGCCAAACATGAAAGAGCTTTTGGAGTTTAGACTGCATCCATTAAATCTTAAAGAAGAGAATGGGCTTGTGAGATGCTTGGCAAAAAGCTCTGCTTCCATATTTCAGGATGACAAACTCATTGTTTTGATATAATGTCTGATGGCAATACTACATGTGAACTCCAAAGATGCCAGTTGAAGGCTGTCTGTTGATTCAACCAAGCTCAGCTGAAAAGCTATTCTTTTCCATTAATGCTAACATTTCACTTTCTGTTCTGTCATGGTATTCTTCTTCTTCTACTCCTCCTCCTCAGCCTTTCATCTCTCTTTGGAGTATAGATCTTGAACGAACACACTCATGTCAGGCTCTTTGTAGACCTGTTTACGATTGGTTGGATTTTGCAGCTAAAGTTTTCTGTGTGATGAAATAACACAGGTGTTCAGTCCACATGAAAGAAGTGTACAAAATGGAACAGCTGTTACACGCCATTGACCATGTCAAGCATAAGTGTAAGAGATGTGGTGACGTAAAGGTCACTTCCATCTTGATGGGGTTACAGCAAGGTTACACACAAATTTAGTTTCCTGTTTATGGGATAGCCGTGCCAGGACCCCCCAGTGCACAAAAAGGGATAGGCTTTTAACGACAAGCACTTAAACAAGGAAAAATAATATACTTACCTAGCCACTTGTAGAATCCCATAAGCTCTTGTTCCTTTTTTGCAACAAATGTGGACAAATTACAAGTGTTACAAAGGCCATGGATCTATTTGATTCTTAATTCCTTTGTTACAATTGTCCAAGATTAGTGAAACCAAAAGGCAAGGAAGCTATATTTGTCGATTATGAAACCAGATCTTCTGAGATCAGTGTAATGATATCCTCACAAGTGATGAACAGATTGAAATGCTTTCCAACACATGGCAATAAATTTAGGAAACAGTAAAGTTGAGTTACCAGGAGCTTCTAGAAACTCATGCAGCGTCTAAGATATGGAAATAGCTATGTGCTATGGAAATAACTGAGTATGAATTCTGTTCTATTCCAAAGTTATGAGTTTAGGTCGGATGGTAGACCTGGCTAATGATGACACAGATGTGGTTTCAGGTTGGGTCGTAGACCTGGCTGGTGACAAAACAATTTTTATGTGGTCCCACTGCTCAAATACAGAAGTGCACATATTCCTTTGTTCTTTCAGCAAGGTTCTGTCATCATTTGAAGGTGATTGGAATGAATTCTGGTGTACATACGACCTTCAGTTTTTCTGATGTCTAGTTTGTTCTCTATATACTTCTTTCCCCTTTTTTTTCCATAAGTACCAATCTGTATTTGTTTATTTATTTATATACATTATATATACATTTTGTTTTTGAAGAGTGTATATTAGATATTGAAAAGAAACTTGTTTTGGTTTATTTTCAGGAGGTAACGCATTGGCAGCACTTTTAGAGACTTTTGGTTTAAAAGGAACATACATGATGTGGAGTGGAGTAACACTACACTCTCTTGTCTTTGCCATGCTGCTGCGACCTTCTCCCGCAGAAAGACAGAGAAAAGCGGAAGCGGAGAAGGCAGAAAAGCTGGCACGTAGTAAACGGCGGAACTTTCAGGGTGGTGCTAGAAGTTTGAGAAGCGGAACAAGCAGTATTTATAGTGCAAAGGCAAACTCCTTCAAAAGGAATCAGAAGTATACAGGAAAAAATTATCAACAGGATCTAAGTGTTGCTCCTTTGTTGAAATCGGTCCTATATAAAGATTCATTCAAATCCACTCATTCAGTTGCTGGTAGCCAATCTGCCAAATCACATCGCAAGTCTAATTTAAGCATCTCTACAAATACACCAGCTACCCAGAGTAAATTGACTTCACAATTGAATGTAGCTGTTGACGAACAGAGTCTTGCCTCAAGTGTGATCTTTAGTAAAGATCAAGCAGATCGATCACCCTCAACTCCTTCAGATTCTGGTACTGGAGATGTGTCTATTGCTGGACCTCCTTCACCAAACAGCCCGGCATCTCCTACACAGAGTCAAGCTACAGCTGATATTAACCGCTCTTTTCGCAAGCGACTTATTTCAGGGTCGTCTCAGGCACCATCTCATTACACTTCCGCCAGTCGTCTTAGCTATCGTCCTTCAATACGAGAACAACTACAACGAAATGATATTGATAACGAATCTTTGGCTTCAACCCTGGTTTCTCATCTTCATCCGCAAGATGCTCTTAGTCCCAGATACCGTCTTGGATCACGTAGTATTTCCTCCATGTTTGGCAGTATTGCTAGCTTGCCAACAGCTTTGGTCATCATCAAAGATGATTTGTCACAAATTGACACAACTGATGGCCCCAAGAAAAGGGTATGAAATTACTTTTAACCATTTTAAAATAGCGTGTAATATATTTTACTTTGAAAATTATCATAATAAATACTAGTTAAAAAGTATTCTTCTTATTCAGCTTGCAAAGTATGTATGATGCTTTACTTTAAACACGTTAACATTTCTTTTTATTCCAATGATGTCATTCTGGTCTACTGTATTCAATATTTTTTTTTTGGGGGGGGGTTGCATTTTGTGCTCGCTCGCTTTTGAACTCAAGCGTAGTCCATACACACTATTTATAGTAGTGATGGACTGAATTTTGCATGTGGGTTAGCTTTCCCTATTAACAGTGTCCCTCACCATCAGGCGAACCCACTCCGACTTCAGAGGTACTTGTAATTAACATCCCCAAGTCACGGACGACAGGTCAACATTTTAGTCCAGCTGTCCGGTGTAGGGATTGAACCGCTTACCTTGGCATCAGCACAACGGATGTTTAAGAACACAAGTTCTTATCCATTTGGCCATGCGGACCTGCCTGTATTCAATTCTTTTATATAGATCTAACCCAACACCATCTTTATGGGTACCTTTCTAGTCTGCATCCTGGATTTACTCAGTGTATGATAATTTTGTGTCACACTGTTTGCATCCATTAGTTCATCTGTGTTATAACTATCTGAATATATTGGGTTTCATAATGTTGACAATTAATGGATGTTTGTATACTTGCAGTAGTTTTCTATTTGTTCTTACAGTTTATATTATACAGCATCAGGATATTGCTTATAGATTTGTTTGATTGTATGCTATTTTTTACAATCAGTTATGTGCATGTTTAGGAGTATGAAGATAGGTAAACTATGAAGTCTGTTTATGTGATCATCTTCATGTGCCATGTCAGTAAGCAATTGCAGTCATATTTTGCTCTCACACAATCATCAGTCGATCAGTTCTGTGTTTTTGTCTCGATTATGCCTGGTGGCCAAGCCATCCAGATATTTACTTCTCTGCCATCCCCTTATTCTTTTCCCATCAATCTTGCCAGTTGTCACCAAGTTCTCCAATTTATTTCTTCTCATAATGTGCCCAAAAAATCTTGACTGTCTGCGTCTCATTTCTCTAATCAGTTTACGGTTTGCATTTGTTTCTTGTAGGACTTGGTCATTGGTTTTTCTGTCTGTCCATGACATTCTTTGCGTTTTCCTCAGAAATCACATTTCCACTGCCATGAGATGTTTTTCAGCTTGTATGTTATGAGCTTGGGTTATTTGTCACACGATTTAAAGAACCATGATTTGTTTTGGTATTTTTGTATCTGCAGATGTGTGCGTCACATGGCTTGTTTAGTTGTTTTCCTCCTTAGTTAGTCTACTAGGCAGTTAAGATGATGCAGTCTGTTGCCATCCCTTTGTTCACTGGTTTAGCAAACATTGCTCATAGTTGCTTGTCAATTATTTTGAGATAAAGATTGGAAACTTTGCATGTCTGGTTTCATCAGATGGAAGAGATCGAAGACACGGCTGACAAGGTGAACCAGGTCATTGGCCATTGTCACCATGACAACAGAATAAACATGTCTAGTTCATTCAATGAGAGTATTATTCAACAGAGTGTTCCTACCAGCATTATGTTAACAGAGCAGCTGGCCAGTGTAAGCAAAATATGACAACAGATTTGTATAGCCTGTATAAAATTCATGCAACAAATACTTGAAGGTTAATGGCGAGGGGATCAACTTTGTTGCACCAGTTGTATTCCATCAGGCTCGGCTTCTCTTTGCAGAATACAAGCTTCCTGCTTAGAGCATAGACAAGGCTTGAACTCCATAGCTTCAGCAATGACCTTCTCCGGAAGGTCTCTGGAAAAATTACACTTATGGTAACGACGCAGTCTGAAAACGAACCCACAACCTTCAGTGCATGAAATGGAGGTTTGATCTTTTACCACAGAGACCCCCAAAATAAATACTGAATGTGACAAGAAGAAATAAGATCACAAAAGATGTGATCAGCAAACTAGTGGACACAGTGCCAGCGTAATATTTTATTGAGATAGTGGGTCAGGTGACTCAGTCTTGTAACAAATATTGTATTGCCAGCAGCATTTACATTTGGATACAGTAGACATAGAAGACTACCATCACTGGCCTTACATCAAAGATCATCTGTGATGAGACCACGAGGACGTCCAAGAAGAAAATGGATTGACGACATCAGAGACATTGTACAACCACACAAATTATTCCTCCCCATGATACTTGACGGCAGAAGTGGAAGATGATGATGATGAGACATAGAAGAAGAGTCTTGCCCAACAAATGGTTGATTAGTGGATTAGCAGTGGCAAATAGCTACCATCATGTTGACAAGATCAGAAACTCCATGCAGATCAGCAAGATTAAGAGGCACACCACGCAAATGATGGATTAGCAGAATAAGGGAAAAATGGAGGATATGCATGCAAGAAGAAAACAACGGTATATATGGGTAGGCTATGAGATTATTTTGAGTAGCCTATATGAATGCACTTTGAAGACCCAGTATTTTGAGTAGCCTGTTGAAGACTCGTTACACCTGACCTTTAATGTGGAGATGGCACTTTATAATGATGATATATTATTTTACATGCATACTTCTGTTTTTCCCTTCTGTAGACAAGTGATGAACCCAGCGAGGGTGCCAGCTCAATGGGGCCTTTACAGAACAGGCCATTCTTAGTGTTCATCACCACTTGTTTTCTGTGGGCCTTGGGAGATTCACCTTTCTCATTTTATCTCCCAGCATACACCATGAGGTTAGTGTGTGTTGCCTGGTAGATTAACACTGTGAGTAGGTTAAACTGGAAATTCTGGTTAGCCTGAGGGGATTGCTGTTTAAAACTAAATGTTACACATAAGTAGTTTCATAATCTTATATTTTAAATACAGAAGCTGCACATAAAATAGGTGGTACAATTTATTGCCTTGCATATTGTAACAGGTTCCAAGGAGATAGAATCCCTGTTACGTCCCGAATCTAGACTCAGGTCTATCCTTCACTCTTTCTGGATGTTATCACATTATAAGGAAAGAGTGATAGACATAAATATTAGACAACCAAACACATCCAGAAGAGATTCAGAGCTAAACACAAACCAACTAGGATAACATATTCACTCTCTCAAATAATCACCCCGATACAGTGTTAAAAGAATAATAAGAGAACTTTAATTGAGGTAAACTTCAAGAAGACAGAGAAATAAAGAATGTGAGAATTAGAACGCTCCCTGAAGAAATCTATTATACAGTCATGTGGTGTAAGATTATGTATGTCATTATTAGAGCAGTAATGTTGAGTAGAGAATTTCAGTGTTCGCTTGTAAGAAGAACAAAAACTGGCAACATGATTACCCTGTTGGATTACATCTGGTCAACACTTGGAACGATTGTATATCAGATGATAACTGTTTCACTCAGATTTGATCCCGGTTTCAGCTCTCATTCATTCTCTCATTCATTCTCATGTAGGTCAAACGTAGACTTTCAGGGTCTCTCTCTCTCTCTCTCTCTCTCTCTCTCTCTCTCTCTCTCTCTCTCTCTCTCTCTCTCTCTCTCTCTCTCTCTCTCTCTCTCTCTCTCCCTTCCCCTCCCTCCCTCTCTCTCTCTCTCTCTCTCTCTCTCTCTCTCTCTCTCTCTCTCTCTCTCTCTCTCTCTCTCTCTCTCTCTCTCTCTCTCTCTCTCTCTCTCTCTCTCTCTCTCTCTCTCTCTCTCTCATATATATATATATATGAGAGGGGGGAATGTGCAACAAAACAGAACGGAAAACCCTGCGGATGATTTCAACAAAGATTCTTATCTCCTAACACGCCTCCCTATTCCTCTACTCCAGCCCCGCTTCATATTTAACAGACCAGATTTATATAGGATCTTCTGTAACCGTAAACTATCACTCTCAACACTAGTTTCCTATAGAAAATTCCCTATGAAGAATCATAGCTTTCAACAAGAATCCTACATAGAATCGTGACAGTGATAGTACTTCATTCTCCTCTCCGAATCTTCCCTCCTAGTAAGTAAGGACAATAACGACCTGTGTACTTGAAGGACCACCTAGATAGTACACTCCAAGTTATGGCACAACACAAGATGATGGAAAGATGAAGTTCGCTCAACTTTCCAAGAAAGGTGTCAAATGATTTCTATTCACCTGCCAAGATATATTCCAAGGGTTTCCTTGTGATTGACTATCTCTGACAAGCTTCAGGACCTTTAAAAGCCTATGAAAACTAACAGACCAGAATCCTTAAGAAATTTTAACCATTTTTACCCCAGTCCTAACCAAGCATTGATATATAAGGGTAGAAAGGCAATGGCATTATTTTCATACGTATATGAACACGATTTTCCGACAGACAACAAATTAGGATCGCAGGTTATCGTCTTACCTCACTAGAACAACAGGTGTATATGTTAGATCAGGTCCTTCTTTCAGCAATGATAATACTTTTATAAGATTAAACTCCAAACCATCAGACTAACCATCACCTGTTGGGATTTTGAAGAAACTGCCATACTGAGAGCATAGTAACCCGGTTGACATCATATCACATTTGATTAATAATAGTGCCAGAAAGGCCATACAGAAAGAAAAGACACAATGGATATTCCCTATTCTACAGTGGTACAAGAGAAAAAGTGTAAACCAAGTTAGTTCATAAAATTATATATACTCTATCAAATCATATCACATTTGATTAATAATAGTGCCAGAAAGGCCATACAGAAAGAAAAGACACAATGGATATTCCCTATTCTACAGTGGTACAAGAGAAAAAGTGTAAACCAAGTTAGTTCATAAAATTATATATACTCTATCAAATCTCATATATTAATATGCTAAATGGAACAGTGCCAGAATTCAACAGCAGACTTGAAAGTGGCTGATTTTGTTACACACATTTCACTGCATCTCAGATGCATACATAATGGTTATTCAGAGTTATTCAAGAGTGTCAGTTTATTGGATTATATGTCAGGTTGTAGGGAATCAGTATCGCAGACATCATGTTGTTAAATAATATTATAGGACACTGGCCTGTCAACACAGGAGTTCGGAGTTCAATCCTCAATATTAGTCAGTCTCACTCTCTGACCTGCTCAGACTCATAAAGTTGGTACCAGATGTACCTGAGACAGTATGACCATGTGGTAAAGAACTGGTCACCACACCATAACCTAGAGTATGTAAAGGTTTGTTTCATCACACCCTGTAGCACTGGCTGTCATCAGATCATGATGATACAATTCTTTTAGCTGTGAGCAGATAGGTCTTAATGCGGAGCTCATGGAGAGAAGCAAATACCAGGGAATGAAGAGGTGAGGAAAAGACTGGATAGGACACACATCGAGGAAAACATGAGGATAGTATAACTAGACACTCCCTTGTCTGGAACCCATAAGACAAATGAAATAGTGGGTGAAAGAGAATTAAAGATAGATGGACTATATGGAGAGGACATGGAGCTGCAGGAGAAAGCAAAGGATAAGACGGCTTGGCATGAGTCGGTTGAGGGCCTATGCTACAGTGGGGATAAAGGGCAAAAGATGAAGGCAGGCCTTGACAGTACTTTGCTTCTCTGAGTGTGTTATTCATAGCAGGGTGTGGTGGGAGCAGTTTGTGTCACAGGTCAATTGGTCCTTGTTACTGGGACTGCCTTCATGTTCTTTTTTTTTTTTTTTTTTTTTTTAACTGGAACATGGTTTTGTAACGCCCATATGCTACTGAGGTCCATAAGTTTAAGTCTTAAAATCAAGAGGATTGACTTCATTGCCCTGGGTTTTATCCCATATGGCTCTCTCTCTCTTTTGGTAGGGCATCCTGCCGAAAGCGTTGCACAAAGCACGAACTCCGTAGCTCCGGCGACGATCCCCAGGAGTCTCCGAGAAAAATGCACTCATGAACCGAAAGACGTAGCCCAGAATTGAAACTACAACCTTCGGAGCACGAGGCAGGCAGCTTGACCACTTCGCCACGGAGACTCATAAGGGAAGCAAACAGTAATAGTAAGACTATAACCTATCTTCCATGTCAAAAGAGATGACTTAAGGAGGGTTGGCATGAGATTGGCTACCTCATCCTGTATCTTAGCTGTAAAATCCAACCAGTCATGAACAAATCTGCAGCGGGTTTGGCATGAGTGGGGCTGAATGCCTGTGCTCTATTGGGAGATGACAGGTGGAGGAGAGTAGGAAGAGAGATATTTTTGTAAGAGATGTGGGTGTCCAAGAGGTTAGATTACATCTCACACACCGGGTAACCCGAGTTCGGATTCTTGGGAAGGCAAGCAATTGTTTATCAGAGCTTAGGATAAAATATTGTGAGCATGAACATTGCATGGCTAATGCTTGAGTAGATGGCTTTATGTCCACAGCCTTTATTAAAAAATTAAAATGCCACACACCAACGATCCAGTTTTCTAATTAGCTATTCTCCAATTTTCTAAGTAACTATTCTCCAATTTTCTAATGAACTATTCTCCAATTTTCTAAATCTGTAGCCTATCCAGTGCCAGCGTCTTTTTTTTCACCAATTGGTTTGTTGGTATTTTCCTAGTTCTCTCCATGAGCCCCACATTGGTGATTTTGTCATACCATTTTATTCCTTCTGTTTTACGCGGGCACCAATTAGTGAATATCTGTAGTTTATTTGTATTCGTTTTTGTTGTTCTCCGTGTTTCTGATCCTGAAGAATGGGAATCTGATAATTTTCTTCTCATTAAAACAGAAATATGAAATATACAAAACACATTATGGGCAAAGAAAATGCAAATGACACATTAAATATCCTCACAACTACAAGGTGTCATTCATTTGTATGTTTCATAATTTTATATCGCTGTAATTAATTTTGTCTCATTCTTCTGTTACTAGCAAAGGTTCTACACGATATCAGGCATCATCCTTGTACACAGCAATGGGATTTGGTTCTATGTGTGGTCGATTTTTGTCTGGATTGGTGGCGAGTGATAGTGGCATTGGCCCAGTTCTTCTTCACATTGGTAAGTGAAAAGTGAGATTTGTGAGTGGGTTATTGTGGCGGGTGGAATATTGTAGCTTTTAAGAGTCCCTTGAAGGTTTGTTATTATTAGCTTAATTGTAAATTAAAGCCTTCAGGTCATATTTCAATAAAAATGGAAATATGTATACAATGCATTTGTTACTTGAATATAGAAAAATTCTCAAGCAGGTGAATATGTAGAGCTATCTTGGAATGGTCATAACATCAGGCAGTCATAGAAGTAGCTATAGTTGCATAACTTTTAATTGTTATGTTGTCTAGTGTGTACTCTAACCCCAACTTCTTGCTGCTACTTCTGTGAGCGCCTAACAGTACATATGTGTTTATTTATGAACTGTCTTAGTGGCCTCATATGGTTCCCCAAGTGATATTTCTGTGTAATACATGTACATCAGATAATTGGGCAGCTTCATTACAATGACCACATGTTCCTATTCTTGAATGCAGGTTTTTTATAGTCATTTGTGGTCAAACGGGCCTTGCATACATTTGTCCTTCTCTGAAGGCCATGGGAATGTGTCACATGAATACACACTAAACATACAAAATGTGTGTGTGGAGAGAGGGGCGGATAAATGCTGTTTTCAGTGGTTATGTTTTTAACAATGATGGCCACAAAGGTTTTTTCATTCTGGAGAATGTAAGAAATGGCATCACGGTCTCAACTTGATGAAGGAAAACTTCCAACCTAACTTCCTAGTGGCCATGGACAATCACTGTATAATGAGTGTGGCAAGCTCATGGAACACTCAAACATTGCTGTCAAAGGCCATCCAAACCACCTAGGTGGAAGGCTTGGGAAAACTTAACATGTTCCCTAAAATAAGTTTAGAACATGTCAGAAATCTTCCAGGTCGAACCAGCTTAAACAGGACACCAGAAAACTCCCTGTGAAGTGAAGGCAGCAGGTGTTAAATTGATAACATCGCACATTAAATGTTGATTGATCAAATAATATGGAACTAGCACCATATATCCAATGCACCTCTTGGCATGAAAAGAGATACTTTACCTTTACTTTTGTCACAGGTTTGGAATGGAGAATTTACATGTTCAGAAACTCCATGTCATCTTCAGCCTGACATCCAGTGACATGACAGTGATGTCTGAATTTCCCACTGCATCAATCCCTGTAACATTGTTGTCACTCTATTACCACTACTTGGATTTACTACTATCAATATCATCGGGCTGACTGTCACTGATTTTCACTCTCACTGCTCAGAATTATGCCTGGTGCTTTGCTGTTTCCCTAATAAATATTCCGCTCGATGTCTAGCCAAAACAACATCGCAGAGTAACAGGAACCAAAGTCAATAGTAATTAAATGAGTTCACGAACGCTGGCGTTCCTCGTCGAATATATATAACTTTATTGGTGGCAATCGTCCATACAGAGTAACAATGTCACCGTTCCCATGTTGATTGGAGGGTCGTTGAAAAATAATTAATAATAATTTATAAATATTCAATGTTCAATGTATAGACCGATTCCATCCATCCACTTCCATTAATGATGAGTAACTATCCTACGGTCCATCGTTCGGTAAACTACATTCCTTCTCTAGTTCTAACAATGTTACTTACGCCAAGCTATGTGTATGTTGACGCCATGTCCTCTGTCTGACACACGACCGGCAAATACTGAGGCAGTATACTTTCCTCACTTTCTCCATGTTAAAGCTCCATCTTCCGATCATTCTCCTTGCTGCAGACTATGCCTCTTTCGCTTATCTTTCTAGAGTCCTAGATGTCAGATCGGCTACGCCTTTCTACTCGATATTTCATATTTCAGTGTTGTTATTTCTGCTCTCGTCTCCATGATCCTCCCAAAACCTAACTGAGTTTAGTGACATAAGACACAGTGACGTCACCTAGCAACTTGCGTATTATGTTGCTTTTTTGGTTAACTCTGTCTTGTTCTGTTTGCCACAATTTCCGCATCTTATTCTACATTATCGTCCCTTGCCTCCGACGCTACATGGCACCTGAACATTTTCATTGCTAACAATGTCATCTCTGCTATCAGGCTAAAACACTTCTAAAATACCCTTTTGTTGGAGTCCTGCTATTTCTTTGTGACAAGATTTCTATTCAATATTTATCCATTTTAAATTTATTCTTACTATATTTTGATTCGTTGCAAGAGTTCATATTAAATATTGTAGCATTCTTTAAGCTCCAGCATTGAATTAATACATGTATTGTTGAGCACATTTTACCGAGAGGTACTGCACAATCCACAATGAAAAGGTGTCAGTATTATTGGCCCCTATACTGCTGAAACATCAATTTAATTTGCTCTCAATAGTTATCAAGGGCAGAGTGATTTTTCTAGTAAAAATCCAATGACACAACACCAATTACTCAAGCAGGCTTTAGCCATTGTAAATATTTTTACGTTCTGTCACTGTTAAACCTGCTTTTGAAGATACATGCCACTGAAGTATTTTACTGCCTTACATTGTTATCCAAAGAACTTACAGGCCCCAAATTAATTTAAGACTACGAAATCTACTTTACCACAAAAAATAAAGGGTGTTATGTCATTTCTCCATTGGTTATCAAATGGCATGGAATCAAATGACATAATGTGTGTCACAGGACTTGTGTATTTTTGTATTATTTTCATATCACTTGTTGCATACAATCATGTTATTCTGATTCTACCAAACTGCTGCTGTGAGTCACATGTAATTATTGTCACTGCATCATTTTCAGGATGTCTCAGTATTGCCAGCTTGGTTACAGGACTGAGCCCTTGGTTCACATCAACATACGTAGAGCAGATAGTATGTGCTGGACTCTTTGGTCTGTATACTGGGTCTTTAGTGCCTTTGACATCTCTCATCACCATTGAACTGCTTGGCATTGGGGATCTGGGCACAGGTTTTGGATTCTTATCTATGGCTCAAGGCTTTGGCTACCTTGCTGGACCCCCTGTCATGGGTAAGTGTTTTTTTTTTTAATATCAGAAAGCTACCAGCACCAGCAAAAGATAATTACCATATTATGGACAGACCAGTACAAATCATGACAAAATCAGTTAAGCAACTATATGTATATAAAATTTTACATTGGAAAATCAGCCATGTGCACATGTGGATTGGCACGCTACACAACAGGTCACATACTCCGAGACTGCCCTGAATACGACATACCAAGGCAAACCGTTGTGGCTAGAGAAACAAGAATGTAAGCCAGATATTATGGACCACTGAGTGAAATAAAGAAGACAGTGAAGTTTATACAAGAGACAATTTATTTCAAGTGAACAAAAGAAGAAATTGTTGAACTATATTTGGTCTAGTTGCAGCAGAGATGTGATAAAGACTGGTAGGATGCAGTCTATGGACTTATAACATCAATGACTTTCCCACAAACAGCAGTGTGATTGATCCTTAGTCTTGTGCAGGGTGTTTGTAAAGTCTTTCCACACTTTGTATGTCGAACAAATTTGATGTCATCAAAAATGTGCTATAAAAATTAATTAAATTAGTTTAAGAGTCACTGCTATGGTCTGTTTTAGGGAAGCTGGAAAGTACCAATAATGTATTCATTATAACAGGTGTTGGAAATGTCTACCATGTGCTTCAAGACATCACTGTATACTCTCTTCATATTGTCAAATGCCTTCTGCAACTTGCCTGTTGTTATTTCTTGAATGGTAATTATGATTGCTTCTTTCAGGTCCTCAGTTGTGTGTACATTATTTTTTTAAACATTTCCTTTCAAGAAATCCCATAGAATTACTCCAGCAAACGACAACCATTTGCTGCATATTGCTTAACGATGGATTGTGGAGCACATTTTTTTAATAACGTCGTCAAATTTGTTCTACATACAAAGTGTAATGAGATTTTACAAACACCCTGTTCTAATAACTCGCATGGCACAATGTCCTATTTGCTATCTGAGTCTTGGTTAAAGACTTCTACATTGGTGTTCATGAAGAGCAGTGTGTTACAACCAGAGCATCAAGCCTGGAAAAATGAACAGAGCAACATGTTTTGTTTTCCTGTGAAGTGGCCTTCTTGCTTTGGGCATACACCTTGCGACCCACATTGGTGTGGTGGGGTAGTGTTTCACCTCAGAAATATGTAAGAGCAGCACATTTTCAACATCAGCCAATCATGACGGGATAGGACATACACTAAGAAAACTAGAGGGTAGTATAACGAGACACACACTTGTCTATAACCCTCAGAATAGATGGAGATCTAAACACACATGGAGAAGGGAATTAGATACAAAGATGAATAACACGGAGAGAGCTAACAGAGATAGTCAAGGATAGGGTGGTTTGGCACGTGTGGGTTAAGGGTCTGTTTTATTGGGAGATCAAGGGCAGAAGTAAAATGACACCTTTTAGATGTTTAATTACAGTCCAAACTTGTTTTGAAAAAACACGGCCCTCTTCTCAAATAGCGTTCAGGGATTAGAGGAGCTGATCCTGTCTGCCAAGAGACATAGTGAAAATCTCGTTCTTAAATTTTAAAGCAGAAAAAAGTGCCTATAGACACAACTACGAGTACATGTCACCCAAACATTGTAATCAACAATTATGACATTGAAAAGGTCACAAACTTTGAATATCTGGGCTCCACAATCAATAATAATTAGGATTTTTGTTTAAGTCAGATGGAGGCTGGCCATAGACTGCAGAGATTAAACAGTATTAACATATAGCACAACACCAGCAAACAGGTTAATGTAAAAATGTTGAGAACATGCATCTTTCCTGTGGCAACATACAAATGTGAGTCATGGATCATTTCACACAATCACTAAGGATGTGTACCTCGACAACGCAAGGTACAAGAGGAACATGATGAGATGAGACTAAGGAAGAAAATTGGGTCATTTCAGCTTAAATGTTACAGAAACCAGGAATTTGAAAAATCCTGACATTCTGTCAGATCTGAACATTGCAGAAGACTGGCTCTTAACAGTATCATCTCTTGGAGATTGAAATATTCTGGCCAGATTAACCATCACAGGGGCTTGGAAAGAACAGTAATAGAGGGCAAGATTTCTGTGCATAGATGGACACAGGACACTGCAGACAACGTGGGCATGAGGGTGTGTGAGATAGGAGATCCAGAAACTGTTTAGAAGGCCATGATGAGAGCAGCATTCGGCAAAGGAGCTACTATATGATAGTTCTGCATTTTAATTTAAAATGATATAATTTAATACAGTAGTTCTCTTGTGAAAAAATGCTGTATAACAGATTATGTGCTGTTTACTAATATTGAACAGGTAATCTCAGAATGTCTTTGTTTAATCACAATCTTGTTGTCATTACTTCACTGGTTTTATTTTTCTTCCTGTTTTCATCATTTAGGCGTGATAATTAAGGCACTGGACTATGAAACAGCTTTTCGTATTTCAGGTGAGTGCACTCCTTCCTTTCTGTATCTACTTCACTTTTCTGAAATATATAAATGTTCACTGTACTTATATGATCTGGTACAGTTCCAGTCACTATGAAACCTTGTTGTTTCTATGTTGCCCTTTCTTTTTAATTAGAACCCCCTGAATTACATACATTGTTTGCTTTCTGTATAGAAGGTTGTCCCACGGCGTGTATTACTATTTGGGTGTGAATTCTATGGCCTTCACATATCACAGCATAATGCGCTGGGTAGACCAGTTTCCTTCATGCTGCTTTTCCAAATCAGACAATTACCAGAAATTTATCAGGTGCCCATTTTATGTTATTCTTGTCCACACAAACAAGAATCCCGCCATCACTGGGGATCAAACCGGGACCCCTATCAAAAGGCAGACTAACAATCATGCTACTGTCACTGTCAAATGCTGCCTATAGTACCTTGCTGTGTAGGACAGTAAGGGTCTTGAACCTGAGGAATTAAGGCTGTCGGGCTAGTGCAGTCGCGGAGAACTGCAGGTTAGGGTTTTCTTTTTGCCCCTGACAGAAAAAAATCCACACCTTACCGAGTATTCAAACCTGGGTCTAGCCACTCAGCCAGCCGATCCTCGCACAGCAGCTACTAACTACTGTATATACTTATTTAATGCCACCTGAATACCAAAAACATGCAGACAGACAAATCTTTGCTGTTGGGTGGTTTTCTTTTTCCTTTGGTTGCAAATGTTTTTTATTTAACTTAAAGGTAGCATTTCTTTTATAGGACATTGTTATAAACTCCAAGCTGATTTTCTAAGCAGTTTTATGTTCAGCAGTTTATGCTTTCCGAAGAAAGGTTTACTGTGTATTCTATGTCTTAAATGATTTTATACTCCTAACAGTTAAGAAACTGTTGATGGTGTCTATTTCTTAGTCAAAGCAAAGGACCCTTAAGGTTTATTGGGCGTATGAAGCTAACCCATATGTTTATGGATGATGACAGTGCATGGGTGATGTTGTCAACATTACGCTGACCACTTTCTTTCCACAACATTTTCTGGTACCTAATTTAGGCTGAGTTGACTTGGGAGTCCAGGTTTTTTTGTTTTTTTTTTAAATCCGCCTCGGTGGGGAATCGAACCAGTGGGCAGGCAAGCATCTAACCATTATGCCAATATGGCTACTACGTATAAATATACTGTGAATTCAAATGACTTTACCTGGGAAGGTTAATCCAGTCAACAAATGCCAGCAGAAGTGGAATGTGTCGGCCTAATGGCGCAAGAACATAGCTCTGCTGTAAACAGACACAACACAAATGTGTCCGAAAAAACACTCCGGATGAATGCAGAAGAAGAAGAAATTACTTTACATCAAGTAATAAATGTCTCTTTTGCTTTTCATTCAGGACTTATTCTTCTGACTGCCAGCGTCTTGGCCATGATGATCGCTGTTTTAATCAAACGAGAAGTCCACGAGGAGGAAGGTATGCACGACTCATTTGATGACCTCGAGAGAGCTTTGCGAAGAATCTCAGATACGGAAATGGAAGAGGGCAATGAGGACATTGATTCCTATCAAGAGGTAGACCTAAATACAAACCCTTCGGCTACAGACACTTATCAATTCACTGCTCTCAAGAAGAAAGATGAACTGGCTTTACGAGAAGAGCAAGCCTTATCTGGAGATGGCGGTGCGGATAATGGAGATAAGCTCAAGGTAAAGCATTTGTCTCAGACAAGCCCTACTTCTGCAGATGATTTACGGATGATCAGTGAAAAAAGATGAATCATATTTTCTATTGTTTGAATGAATGAAATCATTAGATGTTCTATAGTAACCTCCCTTAGATGTTACAGTAGGCTTACAGTTGTATAAATTCCTTTGTGCGAAAGTATGGAGGAATGGCTTTTCTTAGAGCATTAAGCAGTTAATTTCTTTATTGTAAAGTTTCATAAGCCAGTAAATAGATGAAATATGGTTGTATATTATTTAAAAAATATGATTTTGTTGATCACATTAATACATGTTGAGTTGTTTGTTTCTCCCTATTTTGAAGGTGTGTTGTATGTGCTTATAAATATATATCATCATCATTTGCCAAATGGTAAAGATGTTCATGTCCCTTCACAAACATTGGTCTTTGGTGTTCTGGATCAATTCTTTCGATGATATCATGGTCATTCTCTGGCTCTAATCTGCTTGATTCATAAAAACTAGGAAAGATGATGATGTGGTTTCCTTTTGACTTCCACACCCAACAGAGGCTATGTTATCTCTGCCTGTGACAGCAATTTCCGACTGTCAAGACAAGTGAGTACCCTCTGATCAGGTGCAGAGTTATCCACTTATACAAACAGATACTTGGACTCTTTAGCCGCATTTACCACGCATCTATGCGTTGCCCATCCTCCACTACTTGGAGATGCGTTTGGAGTTTCCTTTCATAAATTATGAGACCATGAGGGCCTTTCTCACACTATGCTGTAAGTTTAGAGAACATATATATATATATATATATATATATATATATATATATATATATATATATATATATATATATATATATATATATATATATATAGAGAGAGAGAGAGAGAGAGAGAGAGCGCGTGCAAGTGAGCAAGAGAAAAAGCACATATTTATATGAGAAAAAGTAAGTGCAGCAGACTGAAAGATTCAGAATGCTTGAAATTGGGGGGAAAGTTACACATCATCAGCATAATTTATAGTATTTTATATTATTTTTATATCAACCAAAGATGCTATACATTTTCTATCATATTTATTTCCTACTTTTTCTAAGAGCATAGTATGTAATTTATATTTTCTTCATTATGGGCTCCATCCAGTCAAATGTGTTTCTGTCATGTGTACAATAATAAACAAATCTAATGCCACAGATACATACTTTGTATTTTAATCTATAGATAAGAGCACTATTATTTTTTTAAGGGATTGGATTCGGTGGCTTAGAAGAATGACATCTGCCTCTAACTTGAAAAATTACGGGTTTGAATCCTGTTGGGTGGAGGCATAGGTGAGAGGTTATGGTGTCTGCCTCAATTCTTTTGTTCTTTTTGCCTGATTAGAGCATGGGACCTCAACCATCACACACCAAGCAGTTCTATTTTTTGCTGTCTTCTGTAGCTGCCTCCATATCCTTCCCATATTTTTTTGGTTGTGTTTTAGCGCTCGCTTTGAACTCAAGCATAGTCTTGATTTACTGGTAACCCTCCATGAGCTCCACATTGGTGATTCTGTCATGCCATTCTAGTCTTTCTATTAAGCTCAGGTTTAAGTCCCAGAATAGGGTGGAGGATTTCACCATTGGTTTCTGATACCACCATCCCCCTGATATTTTTGGTAATGAGATCCATTAAGCTCAGGTTTAAGTCCCAGAATAGAGTGGAGGATTTCACCATTGGTTTCTAATGATACCACACATCCCCCTGATATTTTCGGTAATGAGATCCATTAAGCTCAGGTTTAAGTCCCAGAATAGGGTGGAGGATTTCACCATTGGTTTCTAATGATACCACACATCCCCCTGATATTTTAGGTAATGAGATCCTTTAACCCTACCAGACCTGAGGCCCTGAACCTAACTGTCCCTATTACCTGGGCTCCTGAGCATTAAAGAGGGAAAAAACCAACCTGATATAGAAAAATGTTAGTTAATGCAAACAAGTGGTTAGAATAATTTGTAACTTGGAGACATTGTAGAAAATAGGTCTAGCGCCAATATTCCACCTTTGTGTGCCAATCCAGTCTGAATAAACAAAGTATCGATCACCAGTTGGACTGTGAAAAGCCTAGACCTACTTCGCTTTCTTGTTGAAGTGCTTGGTTCATCAGCCGCTCGTTTCATTGTGAATTTACAGAAGTTTTTCGCGTTAAACTACACAAAGTCAATTCAAACCTATGGGGGAAGACATTTGCAATGGCTAACCATGAGGTTTGACCACGACTGGTTGGTTATTTTTAGTTTGTGACGCTTTTTTTTCACGTACTAGGCAAAATACTGAAAATTGGGTGCAGCGGTATAGCGGCAGATGAGGAAATTACCGAAAAATCGGTTCAGCGATCTGGTAGGGTTAATCTAAGGTTTAAGTCCCAGAATAGGGTGGAGGATTTCACCATTGGTTTCTCATGATACCACACATCCCCTGGATATTTTTGGTCATGAGATCTGGTTCCTAGCCATCTTAAAATATGAAAAGCAGGAAGTCTTGGTGTGCAAGCTGTGCATGTTCAAAATCCTGCCACAGTTGAAAGTTACAAAGAGTAAGCCGCATGGCTGTTGCCCTGACAAAATTGTTGGGAAAGAGAACCTACCCATGGATAGATTGAGCACATCACCTTGAATGAAGTTATCTAGAGGAAGTCAACCATACACAAATGCATACTAGATGTGATGCACTTCCTTTAAAAGAGAAACAAGCCGAAGACTTCAGTTGATGAAAAGATAGGAACCCGGTGATGATATGCTCCCGTGATCTCTGGGTAGTGGATTAATTACCTATCCTTCTCAGATAAGGATAAATAATAGTTCATATATGCATTTTGAAGTTTTCTATTTTTTGCCCAGTATATTGCCGATTCTGTGGCGAAGGGATTACAAATGCAATTCATAATCCTTCAAACCGCATTCAAAAACAGCTGCAGGTGATTTGGAAGCAGACTGCTTGCATTGGTTTTCATACAGCGATATGAGTGACGGTAGTTAGAAAGCAATGGCAAACTACTGAACATAAACTTGCCAAGAAATCACAAACAGCCAAAGAATGTGGGGGATAACTGCAATGTCCTGTAAAGGATAAGTACTAACTAATATCGCTAAGTTGTGCCCTGGCTTTAGCAAACGACGAATGTTGGCGTTGAACTTTCGTCCAACTACACTCATGATATTATCACTGTAACCCCCCAGTGATTACACTCAAGAAAGGGAATGACTGCCCCCTATTCTCCCATACCTTCAGGCCTAGAAAATGTGGTGGCCCTAACGCATTGTAGACCCATATCAGGCCCTTGCTTCAGCACTTGTAATTTTTTTAGTTATATCCTTAAGACTTTGGGAGTTTATGTATATCCTTGATAGACTTTTTATGTGATTCATTATCTCTTTGGCTCTATATAGATATTGTAGGTACAAACTTGTAGTTGACTGGGTTTCATTCTCACAAAAAGTCATAACCCCTTAATGTGTCTCTTTATACACTTCATATTGTGCATGGTACCTATGATATTTCTAATGCCTTCGTTTCTAATTATCTCTTCAGTTAAATCAGCAGCTTTTCTCATGCATGTCATTTCACATGTAATGAGTGTCTTTATATACCATATTTCCTCTATAAAAGCATTTTGCCTACAAAGAAGGCAATCCAAACCTTGATTGCATTCTGCTCTCCCATTGTGTCATCCTAGAATGTACAATCCAAACCTTGAATGCATTCTGCTCTCTCATTGTGTCATCCTAAAATGTACAATCCAAACCTTGATTGCATTCTGCTCTCTCATTGTGTCATCCTAGAATGTACAATCCAAACCTTGATTGCATTCTGCTCTCTCATTGTGTCATCCTAGAATGTACAATCCAAACCTTGATTGCATTCTGCTCTCTCATTGTGTCATCCTAGAATGTACAATCCAAACCTTGATTGCATTCTGCTCTCTCATTGTGTCATCCTAGAATGTACAATCCAAACCTTGAATGCATTCTGCTCTCTCATTGTGTCATCCTAAAATGTACAATCCAAACCTTGATTGCATTCTGCTCTCTCATTGTGTCATCCTAGAATGTACAATCCAAACCTTGATTGCATTCTGCTCTCTCATTGTGTCATCCTAGAATGTACAATCCAAACCTTGATTGCATTCTGCTCTCTCATTGTGTCATCCTAGAATGTACAATCCAAACCTTGATTGCATTCTGCTCTCTCATTGTGTCATCCTAGAATGTACAATCCATACCTTGAATGCATTCTGCTCTCTCATTGTGTCATCCTAGAATGTACAATCCAAACCTTGATTGCATTCTGCTCTCTCATTGTGTCATCCTAGAATGTACAATCCAAACCTTGATTGCATTCTGCTCTCTCATTGTGTCATCCTAGAATGTACAATCCAAACCTTGATTGCATTCTGCTCTCTCATTGTGTCATCCTAGAATGTACAATCCAAACCTTGATTGCATTCTGCTCTCTCATTGTGTCATCCTAGAATGTACAATCCAAACCTTGATTGCATTCTGCTCTCTCATTGTGTCATCCTAGAATGTACAATCCAAACCTTGAATGCATTCTGCTCTCTCATTGTGTCATCCTAGAATGTACAATCCAAACCTTGATTGCATTCTGCTCTCTCATTGTGTCATCCTAGAATGTACAATCCAAACCTTGAATGCATTCTGCTCTCTCATTGTGTCATCCTAGAATGTACAATCCAAACCTTGAATGCATTCTGCTCTCTCATTGTGTCATCCTAGAATGTACAATCCAAACCTTGAATGCATTCTGCTCTCTCATTGTGTCATCCTAGAATGTACAATCCAAACCTTGATTGCATTCTGCTCTCTCATTGTGTCATCCTAGAATGTACAATCCAAACCTTGATTGCATTCTGCTCTCTCATTGTGTCATCCTAGAATGTACAATCCAAACCTTGAATGCATTCTGCTCTCTCATTGTGTCATCCTAGAATGTACAATCCAAACCTTGAATGCATTCTGCTCTCTCATTGTGTCATCCTAGAATGTACAATCCAAACCTTGAATGCATTCTGCTCTCTCATTGTGTCATCCTAGAATGTACAATCCAAACCTTGAATGCATTCTGCTCTCTCATTGTGTCATCCTAGAATGTACAATCCAAACCTTGAATGCATTCTGCTCTCTCATTGTGTCATCCTAGAATGTACAATCCAAACCTTGATTGCATTCTGCTCTCTCATTGTGTCATCCTAGAATGTACAATCCAAACCTTGATTGCATTCTGCTCTCTCATTGTGTCATCCTAGAATGTACAATCCAAACCTTGAATGCATTCTGCTCTCTCATTGTGTCATCCTAGAATGTACAATCCAAACCTTGATTGCATTCTGCTCTCCCATTGTGTCATCCTAGAATGTACAATCCAAACCTTGATTGCATTCTGCTCTCTCATTGTGTCATCCTAGAATGTACAATCCAAACCTTGATTGCATTCTGCTCTCTCATTGTGTCATCCTAGAATGTACAATCCAAACCTTGATTGCATTCTGCTCTCTCATTGTGTCATCCTAGAATGTACAATCCAAACCTTGAATGCATTCTGCTCTCTCATTGTGTCATCCTAGAATGTACAATCCAAACCTTGATTGCATTCTGCTCTCTCATTGTGTCATCCTAGAATGTACAATCCAAACCTTGATTGCATTCTGCTCTCTCATTGTGTCATCCTAGAATGTACAATCCAAACCTTGAATGCATTCTGCTCTCTCATTGTGTCATCCTAGAATGTACAATCCAAACCTTGATTGCATTCTGCTCGCCCATTGTGTAATCCTAGAATGTATTTCCAATTAACATGCTATAGCTGAAACATCAAATAACAGACCCTGCATTGTGAGAGTGCAGACTTCAAGGTAGCACAAAGAAATGCTGGCTAAACTCTCCTTGCTGTAAAATTTCTATTAAAAGCTATTGCTGGACTCAACAGAAACATTTCTCAGTATCAAACAGGATACATGTACGGTCAAATATATGGAAAATGCTCAGCAGCCATGTGCAGGATGTGACGATTCCTTTGGTGAGCCCAGTGCCAGAGCACAATGTGTTGGCTCTGCCATTTTGGATAGCGGGAAGACCAATGTTCTGCCCCTGCTTTCCCCTGAGAGTGTTTAACTGTTCTAATGGGATGGGGAGATGAAGATAACACCGCAACATTGAGAGTGGAACGTCCTATGAAACACCCGGAAAGGTTAACCCGGTTAACACTTGAAGAAGTCGGATGTGTCAACAGAAAGGCGCAAATATTGCAGCTCTGCTGTAAACAGGCCTAATGCATTTACTTCCACAAAAAACATTTTGGATGAACAAAGAAGAAACAGGAAAGTCCAACTTCAAAAGCCAGGTAAACAATAAAAACCTAATATGCTTCTTCTGCTGCTGCCTTTCAATTGAGCATAGGCCCTCCTATCCTTTGCTGTCTCCAACTGCTCCTTTCCATATCCATCCAATATTCTTCATCTGTGCCTCTAGTTCTCTTTGCTTTGTCTTGTTAAGTCTTCTATTCTTTTGCCCTGTGGGTTCCAGAGGGATTTACAGGTTTTCTATTTCCTATTTCAATAACATGTTGTGACAACCGGAAATATTTGTGGAAAGTGATAGAGGAAGACAGCAAGAGAAAATTCTTGTCATGGGATGGAAGGGAGTAAAACACGAATTGACCAATGTCGTCTGAGATCGCAATTTGTGGAGAAGCATGATCACCCATACCAGCCAGTAAGGCACTGGAGGATGATGATGATTTCTATAACTCTATCTGCTCCTCCAACTGTGTGTACGTTGCTACCTGAACATGCTGATTTGACCTCTTGAAGTGAAGTTTCACCAAGGGAAGTAGGGTTATCTTTGTCTTTTCCCTATGCATTTTTATACCTGTTTGTTGTGACCTCTCATCGGGCATCTTGAATTTGTCTTGTATCTGATTTAATGCGTGTGACAGGAAGGCGATGTCTTCAGTGAAGTCCAGATAATCACGCGGCTCTGTCAGAGTTTGCTGAATTCCATTTCTGGTGTGTCCTTTATTGTCTTAATTTCCAGCCAGCATAAAAAAATAAAGTTGATGAAGCATCCCTGCTACACTCCTTCTATTTCAAATGTATCTTGTTAGTTTGCCATAATACAGAATGCAGCATTTCATGTCCTCATATGTTTCTGTTGTTAAGTTAATGATCTTCTTTGTCATTCCATAGTGCCACACAACAATTTTCAAAGAGATTCCCTATCAATGATGTCAAAGGTCTTTTCATAGTCCACAAATCCAATATATATAAAGTTGCAAATTAATTTCTTAACTACAGTATTATATACGTGGCAATCTTATCAGTGAAGGATGTTTGTTCGGGTGCCTGTGTATGCATCCCTTAATTATTTGTCAGTGGCATCTCATAAATTATTCAGAATGATTCTGCTTAATATTTTCCCAGAAACTGACATTATTATTATTCCTCTATAATTTGTCAAACTCATGAGGATTGCCTTTCTTTGGCAACTTCACCAGATATCCTTCTCTCCATTCTGCTAGTATTTATTTGATTTCCCAAACTCTGCTAAATAATTTGTGCAGTTAATTTAGTTGAGGTGTTTATATTATATTGTCTTTAATGGCATCTGCTGGGATACCATCTGGACCAGATCTTACCCATCCTTCAGGAGTTTGATAGCTTTTCTAATTTCTTTAGATGGCTTCTGACAGTTTATATCCAGCAACACTTCTGCACGTTGGATATCTGGTGGATCTTATGGGAGTAGTCTATTCAGAAGTTCCTCAAAGTATTCTACCCAGGTGTAAATATTTCTGTCACTTATGAACCAGACTACTTCTAATTGAATATACTACTTTCAACAACCAGGGAAAAAATACTACAGCAGTCTAAAATAATTGTCCATGTATGGGTCCCTACAAGTGCTACTGAAAATCAACACCTTCATAAGAATTAATGGTGCAGCCAGGTGTAGACAACTCAGCCGTATTTGGTTAGCGGCAACTATCAAATTGTCATGCAAAATCAAGTTTGCTAGAAAAGTAAAAATTTTATCCTGGAGAGTAACAATTGTTAAACTATCAAGCTGTTGTTTGATGAGTTGATAGATGAGGAATAACAGATAAATAGACAAAAGAAAGATGCATATGGGGATAAAAAGAAGTAATGTGGGTTGCAGAATTAAATGTTACAGTTTGACATAAGTTTTTGTTAGAACTGACTGAAGGTGTAGGACATTTATGTTTTATTTGTCAGCAGACAAAATTTAACCTAACTGGTTCAAATGGTGTAGCTTGTAAGCCCAGACATTCATTGACATGTTTAGAAAATGATAAAATACTTAAAACAGATTTCCGCAGGAAAATATTGCAAGCCTACATCAGTTACTATCACTTGTGTGTTACCAGTATCCACAAAGAAAGCAAAGAATAGTAAAATGGCACCCTCCCAGGCATGTTATAAAAGGCGACTAATGAAGGGTTGTACTTCGATCAGGCTATTTCATCACATAGAAGATTTCAGCCTCAAAATCTAACCAACCATGAAGATGTCACATGAAGAAAAAAATAATTACTCAGCCAACCAAGAGGAAAGGAAGCTCTTCTAGAAGAGATATGATGCTTTATGGACAAAACTGCAAGAAATCCAGAGCACTGATTAAATTCCTTTCACCTAGGAAACTTTACAGGATTGGCACCTGGAATGTTAAAACTCTGTATGAAAATAAATTAAATATTATAAAGTTAGCATTTTGGGATTATGCGAAACAAGGTGGAACAGAACAGGCACACAGCATCTAAGCACAGGTGAAACAATGCTGTTCTCAGGTTATACAGATGAAACAGATGAAAATGCATCCCACAGTGAAACAGGCAAAGGTAGCATTGGGGGGGGGGGGGGGGGCAGTATGTTCTAAAATAATAAAGGCGACATTTAAAACCGTAAAAAAAAAAGGTTTGAATGTTATGCACCAGCCTATAAGAAATATATATTAGATAAGGTGGAATTTAACATGAAACTTGAAAGCATATCACCAATATGGAGCTCATGGAGAGACCTAAACAAAGTTGTGACAGGCGAATAACATGGGGAGAAAATGGAAGGAAATTATAGGACAAACGGCAAAAGATTAAGAAGAATTGAAATCATCACATAGCAGTAAAGATATTATCATCCGCGTGTTACAGGGGTCCAAAAGAGAAGTAAATAATAACGCTGTAACCTACACTTGACTCGTATGGCAGATCACAGGTTCCCTGAACGATTTTTTTACGGCGAGCTGTGCTGTGGTAAATGCTCCCAATGGGGTCAGAGGAAAAGCTTTAAAGACACTGAAGATCTCACTCAAAGCTTTTGGAATTCATCACGACACTTTAGGAAACCGCTGCCAAAGACCGAAATTCACAGCGTACATCATTACGCAAAGTAGTCACTTGTGAAGCAAACAGGACTGCAAGAGCTGTGAAAAAAAGGTTGGACAAAAATAAAACCACTGCAGGAGATCCTCCTCCTGGAATGTCAAACATTCTTTGTGAAGAACATTTCGAGCCAAAATAGGCCTTACCAGCCATCTTAGAACTCATGGCTCCAAACTTTCAACCCAACTGGATGAAATGAATGGTCATCATCATTCTTGATGGACAAACGCCATCAACCTAAAGTGCATGTTGTAAGAGGTGATCAAGTAGACGTGGGACTGGCTGCCTTGTCACACAGACAACTTTAGTTGCAAAATCCAACCAATGACAAACATGTCTACAAAGGGCGTGGCATGAGTTGATTGAAAGCTTGTGCTGTATGAGGATGTGATAGGCAGAAGAGGAAGAAAAATGACATGGTGGTCAAATAGTCAATATAATTCCTTCAGACACAGAGGTCCTAGATTTGATTCCTGGTAGTGGCCGGGTTGAGTTTTGTTCTTGATCAGCATGCTTCATAAAATGAATACATCTGGTATTTCAGACTGTTGTGTCCTGTGCGGAGCTGAAGATAGCTCGTTCTCTTCAGTGGTGTTCATAATATGCGTAATCTTTCTGTTGGCCTAGATGTTCTGATTTCTGCTTGGTTCTATAATTGCTTATTTAATCCATTACTTGGTTTTGCTGTCTGGCATACATGATATGACATGCACAGAGGCTTCTCCCTGTGAACAAATGTGTTTTCATTGCTTCTGTGCAAGAGAATAGAAGCTGGAGTACTTCTCCACTGCCTGGTTTAGAGTATTTCTCCATTGCCTGCTTCAGAGTACTTCTCCATTGCCTGCTTCAGAGTACTTCTCCACTGCCTGGTTTAGAGTACTTCTCCATTGCCTGCTTCAGAGTACTTCTCCATTGCCTGGTTTAGAGTACTTCTCCATTGCCTGCTTCATAGTACTTCTCCACTGCCTGCTTCAGAGTACTTCTCCACTGCCTGCTTCATAGTAATTCTCCACTGCCTGCTTCAGAGTACTTCTCCACTGCCTGATTTAGAGTATTTCTCCATTGCCTGCTTCAGAGTACTTCTCCACTGCCTGCTTCATAGTACTTCTCCACTGCCTGCTTCAGAGTACTTCTCCACTGCCTGGTTTAGAGTACTTTTCCATTGCCTGCTTCAGAGTACTTCTCCATTGCCTGCTTCAAAGTACTTCTCCACTGTCACTGTCTGGTTTAGAGTACTTCTCCACTGCCTGGTTTAGAGTACTTCTCCACTGCCTGGTTTAGAGTACTTCTCCACTGCCTGGTTTAGAGTACCTCTCCACTGCCTGGTTTAGAGTACTTCTCCACTGCCTGGTTTAGAGTACCTCTCCATTGCCTGCTTCAGAGTATTTCTCCATTGCCTGGTTTAGAGTACCTCTCCATTGCCTGCTTCAGAGTACTTCTCCACTGCCTGGTTTAGAGTACCTCTCCATTGCCTGCTTCAGAGTACTTCTCCACTGCCTGCTTCAGAGTACTTCTCCATTGCCTGCTTCAGAGTACTTCTCCATTGCCTGCTTCAGAGTATTTCTCCACTGCCTGGTTTAGAGTACTTCTCCATTGCCTGCTTCAGAGTACTTCTCCACTGCCTAGTTTAGAGTACTTCTCCACTGCCTACTTCAGAGTACTTCTCCATTGCCTGGTTTAGTGTACTTCTCCACTGCCTGGTTTAGAGTACCTCTCCACTGCCTGCTTCAGAGTACTTCTCCACTGCCTGGTTTAGAGTACCTCTCCATTGCCTGCTTCAGAGTACTTCTCCACTGCCTGGTTTAGAGTACCTCTCCATTGCCTGGTTTAGTGTACTTCTCCATTGCCTGCTTCAGAGTACTTCTCCATTGCCTGGTTTAGAGTACTTCTCCATTGCCTGCTTCAGAGTACTTCTCCATTGCCTGGTTTAGTGTACTTCTCCACTGCCTGGTTTAGAGTACCTCTCCATTGCCTGCTTCAGAGTACTTCTCCACTGTCTGGTTTAGAGTACTTCTCCACTGTCTGGTTTAGAGTACTTCTCCACTGCCTGGTTTAGAGTACCTCTCCACTACCTGCTTCAGAGTACTTCTCCACTGCCTGGTTTAGAGTACCTCTCAATTGCCTGCTTCAGAGTACTTCTCCACTGCCTGGTTTAGAGTACCTCTCCATTGCCTGCTTCAGAGTACTTCTCCATTGCCTGCTTCAGAGTACTTCTCCACTGCCTGCTTCAGAGTACTTCTCCATTGTCTGGTTTAGTGTACTTCTTCATTGCCTGCTTCAGAGTACTTCTCCGCTGCCTGGTTTAGAGTACGTCTCCATTGCCTGCTTCATAGTACTTCTCCATTGCCTGGTTTGGAGTACTTTTCATAACTACTGTGATTATCCTCAAGCCAGCATTTTGTATTTAGGAACCGACTTAAATGCCTGGGCAAATGGGACATGTTCGTTTTGCAATAGCGGATGCATCAAAATCATTATACCTGTGTACGTTTCTTGGGAAGTCTGCAGTGCAGGCTGTTTGAGATATGGATGAAGCAAATTTGATCACTCCACTTAATGACAGTCTGATGTCACTATTCATTTGATACCATCTGTCCCCAATTTATGTGTGCATCCTGCTGATCGAAACGCAGTGTGAGGAAAAGTTCATGCGCACGTTCATAATACTATTAATTTATTAAGAACTAGCTGACACGGCCCGGCTTCGCCCAGACTCTGGTGGGGAGCATCTCATTTAATTCATATAAGTAGTCATATAAGCTCCCGTTCCCGACTGTCTGTCTGTCTGTCTGTCTATCTATCTGTCTGTCTGTCTGTCTGTCTGTCTGACCCGGCCCAGCCCATGGTGGAGAGCATCTCATTTAAATCATATAAGTAGTCATATAAGATCCCGTTCCCGACTATCTGTATGTCTGTCTGTCTTGGGTAAATGGAGGAGGAAGAGGGAGGTGGAGGAGGGAAGAGGAGGGAGGAGGAGACAGGAGGAATAGGAGGGAGGAGGAGGGATTAGGAAGAGGAGGGAGGAGTAGGGTGGAGGAGGAGGGAAGAGGGAGAAGGAGGGAGGAGGAGATCGCAGGAGGAGGAGAGGGAGGAGGGAGGAGGAGATCGCAGGAGGAGGAGAGGGAGGAGGGAGGAGGAGATCGCAGGAGGAGGAGGGAGAAGGAGGAGGAGGGAGGAGGAGAGAGTAGGCGGAGGGAGCAGGAAGAGTGAGGAGGAGAAGGAGGAGGGAGGAGTAGAGAGAGGGAGGAGGCGGAGGGAGGAAGAGGGAGAAGGAGGGAAGAGGATGAGAGGGAGGAGGAGGAAGAGGGAGGAGGAGGAATGTGAAGGAGGGAGGAGGTAGAGGGAGGAGGAGGAGGAGGGAGGAGGATAGAGGAGGAGGAGGGATGAGGAGGAAGAGGGAGGAGGAGGAATGTGAAGGGAGGAGGAGGGAGGAGGTAGAGAGAGGAGGAGGAGAATGGAGGAGGAGGGATGAGGAGGAGAGGGAGGAGGAGGGAGGAAGAAGGAGGAGGGAGGAAGAAGGAGGAGGGGGAGGAGGGAGAGGGAGCAGGAGGAAGGAGGAGGAGGAAGAGAGAGGAGGGAGGAGGAAGAGAGAGGAGGGAGGAAGAGATAGGCGGAGAGAGGAGGAGGAGGGAGGAGGAGGAGTAGGGATGAATAGGAGGGAGGAGAAGGGAGGAGGAGGGATTAAGAGAAAGAGGGGGGAAAGGGGAGAAGGAGGAGGAAGAGGGAGGAGGAGGGAGGATGAGGAGGAGGGAGGATGGTGAAGGAGGAGGAGGGATTAGGAAGAGGAGGGAGGAGGAGAACGTAGGTGGGGGAGGATGAGGAGGGAGGTGGAGGGAGAAGGAGGAGGGAGGAAGAGGTAGAAGGAGGAGGGAGGAGGGGGAAGAGGGAGAAGGAAGGAGGAGGAGAAGGGAGAGGGAGGAGGAGGGAGGAGGAGGAGAGAGTAGGCGGAGGGAGGAGGCGGAGGGAGCAGGGAGAAGGAGGGAGGAGAAGGAGGAGGGAGGAGTAGAGAGTGGGAGGAGGAAGAGGGAGAAGGGAGGAGGAGGGAGGAGGTAGTAGGATGATTGATTGCCATCCCACCAGGTTAATATGTTATCGCGGACCTCAGAGAGAAGTGTCTATGTAGAAGACCATTTCCTGGACGTACGTATTTTGGGAGGGGGAGGAGGGAGGAGGAGGAAGAAGAAAAAAAAACTACGACAGTTGGCATCTCTGGAATGAAAGGAAGGCGTGTAGAAAATTTCATCTCAATCGGATGGGCCGTTCGCGAGCGTATAAAGGACATACATACATACATACAGAGATACGCACATCCTAATTTATATATAAGATGAGTAATATGACAAGATGTTTTCGTAGATTTAAGTGGACTACTTAATGTTGGTTGGGGTGCGTGTATAATCCAGGAAGTCAGCTTGTATTTATGTTGAGTGGGAGAACATTTGTATTTCGGCTTCGTCGTCCGAAGTGCATTGCGTGAAGACCTGTTTTGTTGCTGTTGTGAAAAGCTAACTGATGACACATTGAGGGAGATGACAGAGAGTCAGCACTGCTGCATTTCATTTTAAGGCCGGCAACTACCTTTTGGTTTGTGTTAATATTCATCAAATCTGAAAACCCCAGGAGTTTGGAATTAACAGGGGCAACTAAGGCTGGCACAAGCACCACTTAGATCTGAATTACACGCAATAGGTAAGTTAATTACGAAGTAAGCAAATACAGACAACACATTATTTGTAATTTTTGTGTGTGAAGACTTAAGTAATTAAAACAGAATAATAAACAGCAAAAATGAATTAGGAAAGAGTGGTAATAAAAAGAGTCCTCAATGGGAGGTTTAAACTTTGCAATTATAATTAGAACGGGTAGATTATAGTAATGACAAAGACAATCAGTTAAGCAATAATGCACATTTAAGAAGCCTTGAATAGAATATTTTAATATGCAACAGTATTTAATATTCAAGTGTAAAATTCAACGGAAAGAAAAGTAAAACTTCACAAAGAAAAATATGTAAAGAGGATTATTGGCAGTGACCCCGCGGTAGGGTCTTGTAAAAGTTGCCATTGCATGATGGCGGAAACACAAATGGTAGCAGCACTCACAATTTTGTTGTACCAGAACAACTTGCATGATCATGCCTAACACGTGTTGGTCATTGTTTTAAATTGTGGCTTATTGATATTGTCCACTGGTTGTAGTCTATAAACGAAATCTGGGCACATTTAGAATGTAAATAAGACTTGCTATTTAGATATTGACTACACAAAGGTGTTCGATAAAGTAAGATATGTCAACATTATGAAGATGCTTGCAGATCTACAAATTTATGGGAACTCGTGAATCTCCGTGGCGAAGTGGTCAAGCCGTTTGACTCGGGCTCCGAAGTTAGTGGGTTCGATTCCGGGCCGCGTCCTTCGGTTCACATGTGAAATTTTTCGGAGACTCCTGTGGGTCGTCGCTAAAGCTACGGAGTTCATGCTTTGTGTGACGCTTTCCTCTTCTACGGAAAGAGACCGAGCCATATGGGATAAAAACCCGGTGCAATGAAGTCGACCCTGTCGACTTTCAAGCGACTTTTTAAATTAATGGGAAAAGCCTTAGACTTTTTAAAAAAAAATTTGCCAGAAGGATTGATAATGAAGTAGGTCAATATCAGCCTATAAAGAGAGTTATGAGACAGGGATGTGTAATGTCTCTAGGTCTTTCTTCTCTGTACAGTGAAAATATTTTCAGAAATGTAGAATACATGAAATCATTGGGGGACGTAACATCAATAACATTAAATGTGCGGATGATACAGTATTGATTGCAGACAATGAGTACGATCAGCAACATTTAGTAGATGCGGTTGTTGCACATGGTGAACTATGGTAGAATTAAATTGTAAGAAGACGCAGATTATGGTCGTCACTAAGAAGAAGGAAATACCACAAGGTAATATAAGAGTACATAGGAATATTCTTAAATAAGTGAATCGGTACAATTATCTCGGAACATATGATGGGAGATGCCTTGAAGAGATTAGAACAAGAATCACCGTGGCGAAGGTAGCTTTTTGCAAGATGAAAACATACTGACCAATAAAACGATGTCATTTGCAATGAGAAAAAGAGTTGGGGTGCTACATAACCTGAGCTTTTGTACGGATGTGAAGCGTGGACAATGAGCAGACAAGCTGAAAAACATCTGATGGCTGTGGAAATGTGGCTTCTGATTAAAATGCAAAGCATACCATGTGCCATATGACGGTACACTCCACCAAAGTCATGAATGGGATTTTCCCAGTTCTGCACAAAAATGGACAAATAGGAAAGGAAGATACCATTGGAAACGAATACAGCGTCACAGAACAGCAAAGAACTTTCTCTGTGTGTGATTCGAAAGGAAAGGACGTGTCTTCCAGAGAGCCGTGTGTGAAGCGCTGTATGCGACTGATTCCGAGCTTAGGCGAAGAGAATTCAGGAGGAAAGATCGATTGGCAAATGGATACTTAAGACAGGACTCGATAAACCTAGACGCGCTGCAATTCTGAACGGTGAAATGGCAGGTTTGCACCTCAAAGAGGACATTGGGGCAAGGCAGGTAGTTTCGTGTGAAACATTTACTAATTAAACGCCGCTCCTACATCTCGGGGGCAGTTTAATAACACCCGATAACTGTTCGCTGTTATTTGTTCCGCTCGACTCGAAATAAAAGAGTGAGTATTATTTTCATTTTGGAGTCGCTTAATCATTCGTCACATTGTTCAAAGCGTAACGAGTTGTTTATCAGTCAATGGGAGAAATTACCTATTGTCACCATGGACAGACAGAAAAACCAATGATCAAGTCCTACAAGATACAAATGAAAACCGTACACTGATTAGAGAAATTAGATGTAGACAGTCCACATTTTTAGCCCCGTTATGAGAAGAAATAAATTGGAGAACTTGGTGACAACTGGCAAGATCCAGGGGAAGAGAACAAAGGAGAGGCAGAGAAGTAAATGTCTGGATGGCTTGGCCACGTGGCATGGTCGAGACAAGGACACAGCTGATCTACGATTGTGGAGATCGCGTAAGATGGCGAGACATGACCGTCCACTCTTATCGGCATGGCACATGATGAATGAATTTATTTATAGATACTTGGCTGGAAGCAGACACTGGTTGGGATGACTATCCAGAACGTCTATCAGCTGATATGTTAATGAAGCTGACGATGCCTACAACCGTTCTGGACCAGGTGGTGTTGTTTGTCCATCAAAAATGATGATGACCATTCATTTCATTCAGTGGGGTTGAAAGTATGGAGCCGTGAGTTCTAAGATGGCTGATAAAGCCTATTTTGGCTCGAAAGTTGGCGAGGAGTGGGTGCAAGTGCCAACAGACTTCTGCACATCCTTTTCAGTTTGCATCCAACTAGATAGAAAATGCAGACAAGAAAATCCGGCTGCTGTGGAGGCTGAAGTACAAGCGTTGATTTTCGAGAATTCGCTAGACAGTGACGCGGTCATCTACACAGATGGGTCGGTCGTCCGACATGTGAGAAGCTCATGGGTCTTTACAGCTCGGGCCGGAGGGAGAATTGTGAAGGAGGACTCTGGTGCTTTCACTGAAACCACAAGTAGCCTGACCATGGAAGTCATGGCAGTAAGTAAAGCAATAACATGGCTCGAGACACAGACATTCACTAGGGCTTGTTTCCTTAGCGACTCAATGAACATGATCAAGAGGATAGAGGAGGGGTCGATCCGAAGAGAATGGTTGCTGCCTCTGGAGCGGTCTCGGCTGGCAAAGATTAGTTTCATCTTCGTGCCAGGGCATGCGGGAGTACAAGGAAATGAGCGGGCTGACAAGCTCGCAGGTGAGGCTACTGTGGAGGGCGGACGCGCCATGGACCAGGCTGACATTCTGAATGCTCTACGAGAAGTGAGACTTTTGCAAGAACCAAGTGATGACTGTGAATCTACAACAATGGCCAGACTGCGAGAGCAGCAAATTAAAAGAGGGGTGGCCAAACAAGAACACTACGCAGGAAGCCAAAGAAGATTGATAAACCAACACAGAACTGGCGTCGTTAGCCGCTACACGCTGCGGGATTTGCTGAGGAGGGGATCCGAGCACTTATGGACTGAATGGTCCGATGTGCAACGAGGATGATCTGTCGACTAACTAACTAACTAACTAACTTGGCTCGAAATGTTCTTTGACAATGTGGACAAAGAATGCTTGACGTTTCTGGAGGAGGATTTTCTGCTGTGGTTTTTCTGTTATGTCTTTTCTTCACAGCTCTTGCAGTCCTGGTTGTCTTGACGTGCATCCAACCGCCGAAGCATTAAAACTCAAACTTGAATGAATTTATGTGACAAAAGTCGCTCACCTTGAAGACTGATATAATTTTGAGATAAATCCTTTTATTTCGGATCTGCTCTCTTTCCAGACAAAATGAACACAACACTGCTGTATCATATAACGGGCCCCTGACACGGGGACGGGACGTTATATATGTTAATACAAACTCGGCCGTTCATCCAATTCCATAATTATCCAATCTCCTAAAGCATATTGCAACCAATGTCCAAAAATAACTCGTTGTCTATACTTGATATATGTCCCGGTCCTGAGTATGACAAGAATGCTATATATAAACAGGCGATATCCCTTACTCAGTAACAATGCCTTGCCCTAGATGATCAAACCTTTTGCTCACGGAGCTTTCAGGGAAAAATACACACAGCTGTCTTGATGTCCTTTCTCGAAGTCACCTCTTGCTGTCCCTGACGATGATTACGTCGTTCTAAGTTTCTAGTCGTCAAGTCATTCTATTGTTAGACTGGGAATCTCCTAATTCAAATTAGGTGGTGCGTGTGAGCGTGACCACTATGTGGCATAATGCCCCCCTCCCCCCCCCCAAAAAAAAAATGCTGTCATTTTTCCTTTCATAATTACTTACAACTGTAACCATATTTTTTCGCACTACTACATAGCTCTAGGATTTACCCCATCATTAACCCTCAAAAAAAATTATAAATGCTACATAACGGGCACGCCCACCTGTCCGAACCCTACGTCGAACGTCGTGTGACTGATCCTATGGGAAAACACCGCCCCAGGCCCAGACGGCATCCGATATGGTGACCTACTGGTGATATCAGATGATGACATGGAAGAACTAGCCAGAGAATTCAACACCAGTATCCAGAGGGGTCAGGTCAAAGAAGAATGGCTACACAGCTACTTGCTGCCGCTGCCAAAACCGAACAAAGACCATTCCAAGATAAGCGGCTACAGAATCATTACGATGCAGAATACTGTTGGCAAGCTACTGGAGAAAATTGTAGCACACAGACTTGCTTGGGACTTGGAACAGCTCGGCTGCTTCCCGCCCACACTTGCAGGATACAGACGCAACAAAGAGTCATGGCTGAATGCGGCTATCTTTGCTCAAGATGTTTACGAAGGTTTTCAGGTCAGAGAAGAGACATGTGCGGCCGCCATAGACTTAGAGGACGCATATAACAGAGTATCTTTCGAGCACTTGACGCAAACCCTCCTCAGACTGAAAGTGCACCCTCACCTTGTATGATGGATAGCTGCAGTTCTGCTCCAAAGGAAGGTGGTGCTAAGATGCGGGAGTTGGTCTTCTGAGCCGATAACGATATGTCCAGGATTGCCGAAGGGTTCACCACTGTCACCAGTACTATTCAACGTGTATAAGGTGCCGATCACTGAACAACAGTTGGACGGGAGGAGTAGGACTCTGTCATTCGTTGACGACATCCTCGTGTATCGACAGGGTCGAGATAGACAGGCGGTTGCCAATGATATTCAGGGCGAACTAGATCGAATTTCCTCATGGTGTGCTGATGCCGATGCCCATGTCAACCCTGCAAAGGCAACGGTCACATGGTTCTCACTAAACAACCATATTGTGAAAACAGACCTGCCGGCAGAATGGATGGGAGCAGTTTGAGTAGAACCCAGTCAATGACATATCTTGGCGTGAGGCTTGATCGTAGCCTGTCCTTCAGAGATCATGTCGATTATGTCATAACGAAGGCTCGAAAAGGTTTGTCAGCAATGAGAGTCATGGCGACTGCCAATATCGAGCAAAGACTGCTTATACTTCTGTTCCAAGGACTTGTACTTTCACGCATCGAGTATGCCCTGGCCATCCTCACTGTCAGCCCTACACAGATTGGAAGACTCGAAAAGGTACAAAACGAAGCCATGCGCATCATTTTGGGCTGCACGAGAGACACCAGCTGTGTAGCAATGAGATACCTCCTTGACTTCCCGACAATGGAACACAGGATCAAGATCTGGAGAGCTCGTGCATACTTAAAAATAAGTGCAGATGAGCAGCACCCTCTGCATGACGCTATATTCAGAGAAAAGGGTGACAGGCTAAAGAGGGGCAAATCATGGATGGGTCGGACGGAAGATGTCGTCAGACAGGTCTGCAGTCTTACCAGTATCAACCCCGGCAAGGAATGGGTGCCGGCGCCTCCAGCCTTTAAGTGCACTTTCTCCTGCATTATCACACTCGACAGACGGTGCAGAGAGCAGAACCCTGCCGCTGTCAATGCAGAGGTTAACACGCTCATCTATGAACACTCAGATAGCCCCGAAGTGCTCATCTATACAGATGGATCTGTTGTAAAGCAGCAGAGAAGTGCGTGGGCATTTGCAGCCCGTTCAGCGGGCCGAACCGTTCAAGAATCCAGTGGTGCCCACTCTATGACCACGAGCAGCATGACGATGGAGGTGATGGCAGTTACACAGGCTTTCATATGGCTGGAATCACAGCATTATACCAACGTGTGTGTACTAAGTGATTCAATGAGCATGATTCAGAAGGTCGAAGCTGGATCTGTACGTAGACAGTGGACTGAATCGCTGCGGAAGTCTGTTGTCCGTAAAGTCACCTTCATCTTCGTCCCGGGACATGCGGGAGTCGAGGGAAATGAACGAGCTGACAAACTGGCTGGCTCTGCACCCCCTGTAGATGGCCAGCCCATGGATCGTGCCGATGTTATTAACGTCCTTAAAGATTTGGCGAGAACAGAGGATTTTGACGTCAGTGATTCCACATCGCTGTCCAGGATGAAAGACCTGGGAGTAAGAATCGGCACAGCCAGCCGCGAGAGGTACATCGGGAAAACAAAGTGCCTCGTCAACCAACACAGAACTGGCACTATTAGCCACCGGACGCTGATGCATATGCTGGGGGGAGGATCTGAGCACCTATGGACATGTCCGGAGTGCAACGAAGATACCCCAACTGATAACTGATAACTGATAGACCTTGATCGAGATGGGCCGCAAGGAAAGCAAGGAGATGCCCCGGTGATTGTCACAGGATTGTCGGTTTCCTTTTCGTTTGTAAAGGTGGACTATTGACGCGTCCTTGAAATCTTGCGGCATGGTCTCGTTCACCCATATGTTTGTAAAGACTCGGTGAAGCTGCTCTGTTACGACCGGCCCACATGCCTTGTATATCTCTGCCGGAATGGAGTCCGGACCAGGTGCCTTGTCGCGGGAGAGTTGCTGGATGGCTTTGTTTACTTCCACTATGGTTGGCAGGTCATCAAGTGTAGCATTCATGGGAACTTGAGGAAGGCAGTTGATGGTTTCATCATCGAAGAAGAAAGTTGCATTTAAGATGTTGCTGAAATGTTCTGCCCAGCGCTGAAGGATGTCTTTCTTATCGATGACCAATGTTCCCCCATCTGCACTGATGAGGGGCGCTGTGCCTGGTGATGTAGGACCATAGACCGCTTTCAGTGAGTCGTAGAAGTTTTTCATATCATGTCTGTCAGCAAAGCCTTGAATTTCATCAGCTTTGCTGCTCAGCCAGGAGTCCCGCATGTGCCGAAGTTTCTGCTGCACTACTCTCTGAATGTTCTTGAAGGCATCTTTTTTTTTTTATGTTGACTTCGGGTCATTCAAATGTGCCTTGAGGAGAAGATGTTTCTCGGCCAGCAATTGGTTGATGTCTTCGGAATTTTCATCAAACCAGTCTTTATGCTTTCGGGGGGTTGAACCCAGGATTTCCATAGCAGTGTTGTAAATTATGTCCTTTAGGGCTCTCCAGCAGCATTGGGCTTGAGGCAGTCTTCCAGCATATTTTCAAACGACAGCTGCATTTTCTTGCTGTTTAGGCGGGTGACATTTAGTTGTTGTTTTTTTTTTTTTTTTTGCATTTTCACCCCTTAAGGACGCCGTGGTGGTTTGATGTGAATGTTTATTTTCGAGATAATGAGACGATGGTCTGTCCAACATTCGGCACTACACATGGATTTTGTCACCCGAACGTCTTGTCTGTCACTCCTCCTGACGATGACATAGTCAATGAGGTGCCAGTGTTTCGATCGAGGGTACATCCACGATGTCCTGTTTCTCATGGGGAGACAGAAAATTGTGTTGGTAATCAGGAGATCGTGTTCGGCACATGTCTGAAGGAGGCGGAGCCCATTGCTGTTACAATTTCCGACTCCGTGCTTTCCAATAATGCCACTCCAAGAGGTGGTATCCGTGCCTACTCTGACATTGAAATCCCCAAGGAGTATAAGTTTGTCTCCTTTGGGAACAGATGTTAATACATTGTTTAGGTCCTCACAGAACTTGTTCTTGACATCATCCTCATTGGTCATAGTTGGTGCGTAGACACTCACAATGGTTGCATGCTTCTTTCCATTCAGCAGGGGCACTTTAATGGTCATGAGCCTGTCGTTTATAGCCTTTGGAAATCCAGCTAGTTTGCCGACTTAATGGCAAATCCCACACCGGATTGGCGTCTTTCCTTGCATTTCCTTCCACTCCAGAAAAATGTGTAGCCGGCACCTATTTCACAGATTTGGCCTTCTTCTGCAAGTCGTGTCTCGCTCAAGGCTGCAATGTCGATGTTGTACCTGCCCAGCTCTCTCTCTCAATCAGTGCTGTTCGTCTCTCTGGACCCGACGCGCCATCTCTGTCAAGTAGGGTGCGTACATTCCAAGTTACGATTGTTAAGGGAATATGGTTTGCTCTTTTAGCTTTACCTGTTTTTTCTTTGTTTGTATGTCGACCGCAGTTTAGGGTACCCACCAACCGCTGCTAGCTGGTTAGGTAGTGATGGAGCAGACAGTGTTTACCTTTTCTAACCCCTTCCTCATGCTGTGGAGGTGAGCAGTGTGTTCCTATAGAGGGCTGCTCAGTTGCTCAGGGGGCTGCCGAATCCCACTGCTGCTCCGGTCAGTAGAAGACGACCATATGGCCTGAGCCGCCTGTGTGCAGGTCTGCGACTACGACTGCCAGCGTACCCACGCCTGCCGCTTCGCCGCTCGCCCATCGCCACAGGGCTTGAAGGTGATATGTGACGTTGGATGAAGAATGACTTGCGCGATGAATTGGATTAAAGTGAGGAAGAGTTGCACAATTCGTCGACCTCACTCTCTCGCCTCAGTCCATCTGAGTCCAGTGGCAGGACAAGTCAAGACGACTGGAGACGAATACAGGTGCAGTGGATGACCAGGGCGCTCTACGTGCCTTGCCATGCTCATTACGTTCCACAACGCTTTTCAGGTAAACGCCGTCTTGCCCGTTGAATCAGGAATGATTTCTTCCGCGCAGTCTGCCGGATCCTGTCGTCACATGCTGGGTAGGCATACCCTAGTTCACCGCTTGGTTTGGCCAAATCGGCTACCCGCGCCTGGTTTAGCCAGCCTCTCACAGCTGTTGCTCGGGGGGTGGCCGCTGTCGCATGCTGCTAGGAGCCACAGGCACGAGCTGGGTGTCAGGCCTGTGGGGGATGGGTCCTGAAAAGGACATGAGAGTCATCCTTACCAAAGGTGCTACTAATGCCTGACCAGGTGGTGGAGTAGAGCGACTAACGGGGATTATCATTAAATTTTATCAAAACTGAAAGCATGGTGTTTTCCAGGAAGGGATATATTCCAGCATGCTTTCTGTGTAGTAAAGTGTAAAAATCAAATATGTCAACTTTTTTTTTTTATTATCCAGACCAGCGGTGGCATTGAATTAAACATGCCATACGGATATAAAGACCAGAATCGGACCATCCAAAGACTGGCTAGAGTAGACAACATTATGGAGAAAAAAAAACAAGTATACAATGTCCATAAAAAAGTTCGATTATTGAAAACTTGTGTGTGACCTGTTGAAATGGGCTGATGAATCTGGTAAACCCTAGAAGGAAGTCCATCTACGCGAAGGACACACCGAATGTCAAACGCCACTGCCTTGTAGAAATTCTTGTAATAACAAATGCTAGGGCAACAAAACCCGACAGAAAATGTAAGCAGGCAGAGCCCACAAACCCGGGAAGGCAATATGCCTATGGGAGGAGGAATCTAGAAATCTCAACCGTCGAAGTCGGAAGATGGCCTAAGTGTCACGGGAGTAGTAGGCAAGGGACTCCAGACCCCACTTTCAGCCTCCCTAGTAGTGTTTATGAAGGAAATATGGCTCCAGCCTGGAGGCTGAAGGAAATTTGGGCGGGTGAAATTTTTTCGGCGTGCCTCGTGGGAACGGGTTTTTTGTGGAGGCTGAAGGAAATATTTTTGGGCGGGTGAAATTTTTTCGGCGTGTCTCGTGGGAACGGGTTTTTTTTTGACGCTGCCTGGTGGGGTGTAAAAAGTAATTAAATGTTTAGTTGGTTCTGGAAGAGGGGAAAGTTATTTTGGTTACATTAGTATGCGTAGTGATAGACAAGGGTGTGATGGGTCGTGGTTGTACTCGAAGTAAGAGGTGGTTACTATCATCTGAACAGTGTGATAGTAGTGAAGGGTGGTATATTCACCGATTACAAAGGAAATCTTATAAAGTTATAATGGGTATGGTGGTAAGGGGTATTAGTGATCAAGTAGGAGTGATACAGGGGTGGTCATAAATATAATAAGAGGTGTTCTCAGTTACACACTGGTCAACCAGTGGTGTGGTCAAGTAAGGGTCAAGTAGTCAAGTAAGGAAACTTTAGGGAAAAGTGATTGTAATGATATGGTGGTGATTAAAGAGTGGTAAATTAGTGGTCAATCAGTGGTCAAGCAGTGGTCAAGTGGTCAAGTAAGGAAAATTTTAGGGGAAATTGGTCGTAGTGACATGGTAATGTTTAAATTAGTGGTAAATTAGTGGTCAAGTAGTGGTCAAGCAGTGGTCAAGCAGTGGTCAAGTGAGGAAAATTTTAGGGAAATTTTAGGGAAAAGTGATTGTAATGAGATGGTGATGATTAAAGAGTGGTAAATTAGTGGTCAAGTAGTGGTCAAGGAGTGGTCAAGTGGTCAAGTAAGGAAAATTTTAAGGAAAATTGGTCGTAGTGACATGGTGATGATTAAATTAGTGGTAAATTAATGTTCAAGTAGTGGTCAAGCAGTGGTCAAGCGGTGTGTAAGTGAGGAACATTTTAGGGAAATTTTAGGGAAAAGTGATTGTAATGAGATGGTGATGATTAAAGGGTGGTAAATTAGTGGTCAAGTAGTGGTCAAGCAGTGGTCAAGTGAGGAAATTTTAGGGGAAAAGTGATTGTAGCGACATGGTGATGCTTAAAGGGTGGTAAATTAGTGGTCAAGTAGTGGTCAAGCAGTGGTCAAGTAGTGGTCAAGGGGTCGAGTGACCACTTAAATTGTAGAGGACGATGTGCCTAAGATTATGGTAGTGATTAAAGTGATCGATGACGTGGTCAAGCAGAGGTCAAGCAGTGGTCAAGTAGTCAAGTAAGGAAATTGTAGGGGAAAGTATGTATAGTGCAATGGTGGTGGGTAAAGTGAGGAAGAAGCAATAGTAGTGATAATACTACTACGAATATTAGCGACAAGCACAAAGACAACCAAGTACATACTTGATACACACAAATACAAAGACAACTATACACACACACACACACACACACACACACACACACACACACACACACCCATAAACAAATAAACAACCACTCAACTACAAACACCTATAACAAATACATAAACAAAAACATAATAAAATAGAGAAACAAAATAATAACATTTTCAAATGGCTTTTATTGGTATACAACATTTAAAAATGGCTTCGTTTACGATCCAAAGGGAGCAGAGGGACTTGATTATTGTAGAAAGATGTCTGGTCTTTCAGAGGCTTGTCTTGACTGTCGGTAGATTGATATAGATGGAGTGTCATTGTTCCTGTGTCTTGAGAAACTGTCACCGCTTTCAAACTGTTGTCTAGTTGTCTGGGCATATCATCAGGTCTTGACATGAATAACCACTTGGGTGTAGACATCTTGATCGTTGTAGAAACAAAAACACGAGTGGTCGTCTCATTTTATAACGACGAATTTATCTAGTTTTAAACAGTTCTGGACTTGTCTTTTTTAACCACGGAGTAACCAATCGAAACACGAGACGATCGTTCACGTGTTGTCTGTGTCCAAAGCGTTGCAGGATACGTGACATGCTCGAACCACGACATTTCATTAATAAGAAATACAACGCATACAGACCACAAGTAGTGTTATTAATGTCTTGTAGCATACGGGCATTGTACACGGGTGATCTGTCCGAGTTTCGTTGTATAAAATGGATAATGTCGGCGTGTAATGGTGGCAAACCAAACGAATCGAAATATTCAAACTGACCTAGACCATTAAAATATAGGGCGATCCAATGTGAACCAGAGTAAGCACTGGTGTCAGTATTGACGATAAAAGCAGCTGGCTGTGTTCTATCAATGTGTCTAGGCAAATGATCTCTAGCGCATACGTTGACTAGTGGAAGGCGACGAACAAACAGATCAGACATGAGTAATTGTCTTAGTTGTTGGGTATCCATTATGCTATGTAATCTGTTAGCACTTGTCTCGTCTTGGAAACTTCTAGGACCGAATCGAGTTCGGCGTATACGATGACTTGTAGAGGTACAGTCGTTATAACGTCAAACTTTAGTTCTACTGACAATGGGCCAGATTTCGCCATTTCAAACTGTTCTCCATCTAATATACTAGGAGTCAGATCAAAACTATAGAGACAATTCCCTTGACTATAGCTTTCATAATTTATACCATTCCCGACATCCTTACCGGTCAGACCAAGGGCCAAGTTGGTACTATGGAAAGCTCGCATGTACTGACCTGTGGTATAATTCATGGTTAAGGGTTTGCCTGTAACACTACGCCCATCTACCATCAGACTCAAATAGTTTAACTGATAATGATTGAATATGAAGGGGTTCGTATTCAGCTCGCCGTTGAAGCAGGAAGCATTGACTAATCCGATCACCACCCGGGTCGGTGTCTGGCTGAGAAAAAGGTTATCTTGTGTGTGGGAAAACATACCTTTAGGGATAGAAAAGGTCTTTACCACGACCCTTTTAAAAGGATACTTGGCATTGGATCTCAATAAGGCTTTTTCATGGGCCAGAGAGATAGCTGGATTTAACTTAGCTTTCCTCACCAAGAGGGCGGCGTAAGTAATGACACTTTTGTACCCACCACTTACATCCGTGGCAATCAAATTAAAGACGGATTTTGATGGGGTTAGTTTGATTTTAATATCGACACCATTCAACATGTACCGGTCCTGATTGAAAATGTCGGAATGTAGGCGCCCCATCATATCCAGAGGCACACTATAGCTGGCTAAAGATCTTCTTTTGGCTAGACCTGTATTGGTATCACCCTTTGTGTCTGCCATGTGCATAGGAGTATCTTGATAGTATAGAGCTGACGTCAGATGACTCTTTTTGGCCTCTTCGCCGTAATTCAGAAGAGCTTCCAAGTAGGCCCGGTACGGATACGAATTTTCACTCGGTGAAATAAGAGTGTCGTTCAGGGACACGTCTACTTGAGAAAACAAACTATGCAAATAATAATTTATCGGACCAACTTCGGCTGTGTTTGGTAGGTCGTCGCCATTGGGCAGTGTAACTTTGGCTCTCACGTGCAGAAAAGTATTAAACAAATCAATGTAATCTTCACCGACACCAGAAATGGTGAATTCGATGGGTGCCCCATAAGCTAAAGTGGCCAATGGATGAATCTCCACAAACTGTCCCTCTTCTACGGCTGTCTGGGTGGGAGGTACACTAAACAGATCCAGACCAGAATGCAGACACTCACATGACTTGGGATGAATTAACGCCATTATGAGAAAATATCCGAATGTCCCGCTTGGTGGTGATGTGTCTTATGACTCGATGGCTTTCTGACTGTTGGTTTTATTCTTTTACTGGGCTGACCTGGTGGGGCGGCTCGTTTTCGTTTCCTAACACCACTACCTGATTGGCTGATGTGTTTAGCTGCGCCATGGAGTAGTCGTTGACCAGCATCTCTGGCGTGTTCTTTGAAGGACTCACCAACATTTATACCAGCTAAGGCATCTTGAGCCACTTGCAAACCTGTCCCCAGTCCTTCTCTCAATAGGGCTTTGCCACCAGTCTTCAACCAAGGAAGAATTGTGCGACCAAGACCACTAAAGAAACTACCAATTCCATGACCTCGCTGACTTCGACCACCTACAAAAACAGGGAGACCACTTCCAGCTTGATTGCAGAAATACTCCTCGTATAATTTGGGGTTGCGTTGGATTGGCACGTGTCTAACCATGGTTAGCCCAGATCAAACCGTTTGGTTGTTCGAAAATGTAACGTCACTACTGAAGTTCCACCTGTAAATGGGATAGGTTTCCCCTGCTCGTCGGTTATAAGAAGTTCAATCGTGTCAAATGAAAATCGACTGAGGGGTACGTAATGTGGCTTGTCATACATCCTAAATACCGAGGTGGTAGATCTTTCTAGAACAGGTAGTGTCCTCAGTAATGGTACCATCACATCACCAACCACCCGCGAGGTGACAATATCGGAATAGACGAAGACATTTTTTGTGCCCTGGTCTAAATCCACTTCACCCACACCAGACAGACTGGGTTCAGTCTCGGTGACATGTGTCGAGGGAAACTGTAATATTTCTGCCAACTTGTCACTAAGTCTAACTTCAGCCCCCTGTTCATATAATTGGAAACGAGCCTTATTCGAAATATCGTTATAAGAGAACATCATTCGGTTATGTTCTTGTAAGGCATCATCGAGACGCAACCATTGCAGTTCATTGATAAATCTCTCAGCTTCGAAAAGCAATCTATTCAATTCACCAATGAATTTTTCTATTGATTTGTACAGACCAGGCGTCAGCGTAATCGTCATCGGTGGTTCGTCTAGGTCTGGAGGTGGAAAGTACTTTATCCACACCTCATCTTTCAAAATATTAAAATAGGTGTTGGGAAACTGAATATCAACCAAACCAACTTCGTACTGGGAGGTGAGCTCAATAGTTTGTGGTAGTTTGACAAAGAAATGTCCGGCATTATTTTGGGGGTATATTTGTAGCGAAGCATTACTCGTCAGTGTCACGTAGAAACTCATATTAGTCTATTCGAGGTCTGAGTGCTTCCTGATTCGAAAATGTAAAGTTAGTACTGAAGTCCCATCGTTGAATGAGAGTGTTTTACCCGTATCGTCAGTTAAAAGTATTTCCACCGTGTCGAAAGAGAATCGACTTAATGGTACATAATGTGGCTTATCATAAAGACGAAACACTGAAGGTGACAGTCGGTCCAATATAGGAACAGTCCTTAGTAAAGGAACCATGACGTCTCCAACTGGTCTCGCGGCTACGAGATCGGAATAGACATGGATATTTTTAACTTCGTTATCCATCTCTAATTCTGTATTACCGTATAATAAGACATTATCATCTGATAGAGTCGAGCTGGGAAAACCCAATATATTCTTCAATCTGTCACTAACTTTAGCCTGGGCGCCTTTTTCAAATATCTTCATCGCGACTTTTTTCCAAGGTGTACCTAGCACGAATTTGATGTTTACTTTCTCGTCTAGTTGGGTTTCTACACACAACTTATTCAATTCCTCGATGAAAGTTTCAGGGCTGCTGAACGGACCCGGTGGACATTCAAGGGTTATAGGTTCCATACCACTACCTTTAGGTGGAAAGTATTGGAACCAAATTTCACCAGGCAAACCATTAAAATACGAATTGGGGAACTGAATCTCGACCAGGGCCACTTCGTATTGGGTCGTTACATCAATGGTCTGCGGCAACTTGACAAAAAAGTGACCGGGTTGGTTGTTGGGAAATACCTTTGGTCCAGAATTACTCGGTAAAGTTATATAGAAACTCATCGTTTTTCTAATTTAGGATTAGGTAGCATATAACCCAAACAACTACTCATTAGAGCTACCCACAACTTGCCGTCTGGTGCGTCTGCGCTGCCTTGAGTCAGATTGAACAAAGACACGGCAATTACGGCATATATAACCACCATTTGACACAGAAATACAATCTCTGGCCTCGGTACACGTTGTCCAAAGAATGACCAGATCGATGTTCTTTCCCCCTCTGTCAGTTGTGGGCGCACCCCCATAGTTTCCACCCTGTCTTCAGTCACACCACTAGTCTCCATAACTAGCTAGTTGCGTGTCAGCTATCCAACTATTGAATGAATGGGGATAACCAAACCACTTCACTAAATACTCTTTCCCACCACCTCGCCTGGGTCTTTCTTGTAAGATTGTTTCGATACGATACACTTGCTTGTCTCCAACTAGTTGTATTTCTTCTCTGTAGAACGAGCCCTGTAGTTCCTCTCCCGAATCATCTTTTACCACATAGGTCACTGGACTGGTCTGGTTTATGCGACTGACGGTAAACAATTCTTCTGTCCACGAGGGCATATACCCTTTTTTAAAAGGTTGTTTGGGTTCAGCCAGTCTGACTCGATCCCCAGGTGTAAAATACACTTTTTTCGATACGTATGTCGGCTTATACAAGTTATCCCACACCTCTTCTTGATTACTATAGTTGACTTGTACAGGGGCCATGCGAATACTTCTGTGATACGAACCATTGTAGTTCTGGATCAAATTATCTATCACGTCGACGTAGCGCAGTGTATTGGTCTTGGTGAAATAACGCCACATTTTTTCTTTCAGGGTTCGATTGAATCTTTCCACTATCGCTGCCTTCACATCTTCATTCTCGGTGGTAAAGAAGTGCACACCTCGATCTTTCAGAAATTTAAAGAAGGTCCGATTAACGAATTCCGAACCTTTATCGCTCTGAAAATTTATCGGTTGGCTATCATCAAAGATTTTACTCATAGCCACCACCAGTGCTTTCCCCGTTTTCTTCTGGATCGGGATAGCCCAAGCATATTTACTAAACACATCGATACAAGTCAGTAGGTACGACATCCTATCATTGTATCTTTGTAATAGTCTCATATCTATCAAGTCGGCTTGAAATTTGTGCTTTATACCACCGGTTATGGTCTGACGTCTCTGGAAGTGGCGACGGATCGGTTTATGTAACGTGTAGGTATCTTGATGACGTAACCATTTATCTATTTTCTTCAGGTTAGTATTTCTTTTTAAGGCGGCTGCTCCACCATAGGCTCCGGGTTTCTTAGGGTCATAGTAATATTTTTTTTAATTGGGCGGCCATTTTTGCCACTTGGGGGTAGGTATCCTAGTCTTCTTCTTGCTTCGCCTGAGTTTGTATTGTGGTGTGGTCTCGACTGTTTTGGGTTCGACTACTTGAGCCGGTTGAATAGACTGAAGAGGTGTTGGTTGAAGAGGTGTCTCGGCTACTGGTGTCGGTACACTGGTGACTTCAGGTTTTTGTTCCTTGATATCTACTAGTCCCAAAGGCTTGTGTCTGTACTGTTCGAGTCGATTCAGATACCTCTGTAGTGTTTGCTAATACGCTCTGGCCTTGTCACGGGGTGGTAGATCTTCTGTTTCCAGGACTTGTTGCATCTGACGATCCAAATCCTGTAGACTATCATTTAGTGTGTCGGGTGGTACATAGGGTTTTTCTAGCAATCGGGGATCGATCAAGATCATCTTCTTGGCCATTACAATCCCACCACGCTTTTCAACACATTTAGTATGGGGCCTAGTAAGGCGCCTATGAAACCACCTTGTTGTAGAATCTCTTTCCTTTTCTTGAGCGATAATTTCTTATGAGTGAGTGCTCTCAGACTGTCTTTGTGTCGTTGCAGACGCTTCTTCTGAGCTGGTGTCAGGGGAACATTACCTTTTAAAACGTTGTGACAGCACTCGCAAATTGATTGGACGAGATCCGGGGAAGCTGATTTCATTACTGCCTTCACAGTGGCTGGGTTGGTCTGACCCAAGAAACGTAACATACCCTCGTTACGTTTAAGTCGGTTAGACATGTTATTTGGGGACGTAGACGACTTGCTGCTGGTCGGGAAATATATGACTTCGTAAGCGGAGCTGATCCGGTGTTTCCTGTCGCAGGTCAAATAACAAATACCCGTGTGGAGCCGATGTCGCGTCTTTAAAACTCTCTTGGACATATGACACACGGCCTGGATACATCTGTTTGGCGAGATTGGTAATCTGAGACCCGTCTCGAGGATTCTTAAACACCACTAGGTAGTGCGAATTCAGACTGATAGTTCTTTGTTCTTTATTCTTACCAAATAGGTTCTGTACTATATACATAACACTGAGGTTGCGATGATGACTGCCTTTAGTAAATAATTTAGTCACTCTGTCATCTGTCTCAGACATTAGATCATCTATGACTACTAACCGACGTCTATCACCTGTCCATTTTTCCATATCTGGCAGACCTTCATTAAATTGAACACCCTTCATAGTTTCGTAGATGGGTTGCCATTCCCCATAGCACCATATAATTTCCTCTGGAAGGGGGTCTACCATGGCTGGTAGATGGGTCAAGAACTGTTGGACAAAGACGGTTTTACCACTCCCCGTTGGGCCCGCAATCAAAGCCGTAAAAGGATGTTTCCGCCTAGGATCCATGGGTATTAATAACCACCTATCTACTCGCATTGGTGTTTATAAACGTATCGGGTGATATTATTAGACCATTTGATCACCAACTGCACGCTAGTGGGTCTCTGGTAGCTATTGGTATAATAACGATGGAACCAATGGTCGACTTGATACAAGTTCACACCGAGTTGGTGAGTATGGCGTTGACTATTATTAGTTCCTACAACCCCAAAAAGACCAATAACTCGAGGTTGTGTCGCTTAGTACGTCAGATAGCCAACCAACATGATGTGTTATTCACGAGACTAGAAGTCTGTATCAAGCCCGAACACGTTTTCCCGGTCTTTGTTTCAATCGCTGACGAAGTCTTTGTCGATAACGTCATCAACTACGGGAGAATAATGATGGTTTTTACACTTGGTATGCGTCTGGGTAAGCATCTGGTTAATAATTCTTATAACACAGACGTGAATGTCCAGGACCTGGAGGAAAGCTTCGCTACATCTGTAGGCACGTATATGACTGATAAACTACATCATTGGATACTGCGAGGTGGATGGTGTAATTTCTATACTTGGTTGCAAGCAGCAGTTGAATAAATACATAATACATTTCAGTATGTGTCTTTGTTTCATTGTCTGTCAGTGTTGATGTCTCTCGGAACAATAAGTAAAAACAAAACCACTAAAGAAAATCATCAAATATCTTGGTTTCAATATATCAAAGAATGTATTATTCATCAAAACACTTTAGTGGTATAAGAAAACATCAAAGACATACATGCTTAGTGACAAAATTATAAAACAATGTAGTTGGGGGATGACCTAGACATCAAACTATCGGGAACTCGGGCATATGAAAGAGGTAAAAACATATACCAGCTACTGTCTCTTGTGTGTATTTGGTGTCTGTACGTTGTTGCATGGCGTAGGAATGAATGTCATGTTCGTGTACTGTTGTAAGGAAGGCATCAAAGTCATATCTGTTATGTATTAGCACTGGAAATTCTAAAACAGAAGAATTGTTAAATGATGCATGATAGAATCTAAGATCTTGTGTTCCTCTATGTCGTAACACTAGATGAAAGCTAAAGTTGATCTTAAAGCGACTAATTTGAGCATTGAAAATCTTATACAACGTATCTGTCCAGTTGATAGGCTTTTGTATCTCCGGGCTAATAAAGAAGGTGTATGTCGATAAATACTTGTTAATCTTGTGATGTGTCCTGATAGCTTCCCAATTTTCTCTATATATTTGTTGAATATCCGATGGAAGGATGTGTGGTGTCTCTGGTTCTCCGGCTGCTAAGATGCTCACTTCGTCTTCTACCAATTGTTCAAGAATATTCTCGTCTGGTTGTATCTGATTGTTAGTTATATTGGTTTCATTTGGTGGTGTCGTCGAGGTTGTTGTTGGTGTTGTCTCTGATGGTGAAGAGGTAGTTGTCTCTGGTTCTGATGTATCCATAGACCGGTGATGATGTATTCGTCTGTGTCTGTGTAGATTGTCTTTTCTGTTGAAACGTTGTCCACAGATATGACATAAGTATGATTTCATACCGTGAATGGTCCGAATGTGACGTTTAAGATTATTCGCATCACAGAAGTCTTTGTCGCACACTGAACACGTGAAAGTAGATCTGGTGGTCATATTGATAAACTGTTTGTTTTTTCTTTCTTACAACACCAAAAAATTCTGGTGTATACAATGTTTCACTGATTTATCAGATGCCAACGACACGAATAAGGCTCACACCAAGTTTCACCGCTGTACCCAAGTCACTACGTGAAAAATAGCTGGTTACTACACGAACAAGGCTCACACCAACCTGTTTCACCGATGTAGCCAAGTCAGTACGTGAACAATATCTGCTTACTACACTGCTCACACCAGCCTGAAGCACCTCTGTAGATACCCAAGTCAGCCCGTGACCTGGTACTGAGCTCACAAGAGACGCCTTCTATTTTATACACTGGTTCTGCACACGACGTAGCTGACGTGGCAGTTTTGTAGACAAGCTATTCTCACGCCTGCTTCCCACAAACCGATGACTCATACTTAATGACTTTTGCACATGGCGTTGATGACGTAGGGGCTTTCTCGGTGTGTGTGGTTGACTTTGTGCTTGTAGGTCTGTATGTATAAGTGTATCAAGTGTGTATGGGTGTGTCTGTGTATAGTTGTGATGACAGTAGTAATAGTATGGATTGTCTGTACTTCTGTGTCTGTATGTACAAGTGTGTCTGTGTCTTTGTGTGTTTTTGTTTGTAGGTGTGTATTTGTATAATTGATTATGGGTGTGTAGTAGTAATCCTAGGCGATGGGTGTGTATGTGTACTTGGCTGTCTTTGTATTTGTCTTTGAGTGTTCTTGTGTATGGGTGAGTGTGTCTGTGTGTACTTGTGTATAGTTGTTGTGACATTAGTAATGGTATGGTTTGTCTTTGTGCTTGTCTGTCTTTATGTGTATGTCTGTATGTACAAATGTGTCTGTGTGTGGTTGTCTTTGTGTTTGTAGGTGTGTAGTTGTGTAATTGATTATGGGTGAGTGTGTTTTTGTGTCTTTGATTATGGGTGTGTACTTGTGTATAGCTGTTGTTGTGACAGTAGTAATGGTATGGTTGCCTTTGTATCTGTATGTGTGTACACGTGTGTGTACTTGTGATGACAGTAGTAATGGTATGGGTTGTCTGTGTATGGTTGCCTTTGTGTTTGTATGTGTGTGTGTGTGTGTATTTGTGTCTTTGATTATGGGTGTGTACTTGTTGTGGTACCAGTAGTAATGGTATGGTTGCCTTTGTATCTGTGTGTGTGTACGTGTGTGTGTTTCGTTGTCTTTGTATTTGTGTGTATCAAGTATGTACTTGGTTGTCTTTGTGCTTGTCGCTAATATTCGTAGTAGTATTATCACTACTATTGATTCTTCCTCACTTTACCCACCACCATTGCACTATACATACTTTCCCCTACAATTTCCTTACTTGACTACGTCATCGATCACTTTAATCACTACCATAATCTTAGGCACATCGTCCTCTACAATTTAAGTGGTCACTCGACCCCTTGACCACTACTTGACCACTGCTTGACCACTACTTGACCACTAATTTACCACCCTTTAATCATCACCATGTCACTACGACCAATTTTCCCTAAAATTTTCCTCACTTGACCACTCCTTGACCACTGATTGACCACTAATTTACCACTCTTTAATCATCACCATCTCATTACAATCACTTTTCCCTAAAATTTACCTAAAATTTTCCTTGCTTGACCACTAATTTACCACTAATTTAAACATTACCATGTCACTACGACCAATTTCCCCTAAAATTTTCCTTACTTGACCACTTGACCACTGCTTGACCACTGATTGACCACTAATTTACCACTCTTTAATCACCACCATCTCATTACAATCACTTTTCCCTAAAATTTCCTTACTTGACTACTTGACCCTTACTTGACCACTTGACCACTGGTTGACCAGTGTGTAACTGAGAACACCTCTTATTACATTTATGACCACCCCTATATCACTCCTACTTGATCACTAATACCCCTTACCACCATACCCATTATAACTTTATATGCTTTCCTTTGTAATCGGTGAATATACCACCCTTCACTACTATCACACTGTTCAGATGATAGTAACCACCTCTTACTTCGAGTACAACCACGACCCATCACACCCTTGTCTATCACTACACATACTAATATACGTAACTACCACCATATACCCATGAGTAGAACGACCCATCACACCCTTGTTTATCACTACGCATTATGTCTACGACACCACCTCTTACTTCGAGTATAACCACGACCCATCACACCCTTGTTTATACATCACACATACTAATGTAACCAAAATAACTTTCCCCTCTTCCAGAACCAACTAAACATTTAATTACTTTTTACACCCCACCAGGCAGCGTCAAAAAACCCGTTCCCACGAAAAAATTCCCACACGCCGAAAAAAATTCCCACCAGGCACGCCGAAAAAAAATTTCACCCGCCCAAATTTCCTTCAGCCTCCAGGCTGGAGCCATATTTCCTTCATAAACACTACTATGGAGGCTGAAAGTGGGGTCTGGAGTCCCTTGCCTACTACTCACGGGACTAGAAACGCGCCTCTACGCACTACAATGGATGCTATGCACCACGCATAGTATACGTTAATCGCAGACGAAAGAGAAGAATGCATCGATGCAAATGCTGAACAATGAAATTATGGGAAAGCTGGAGGTTGTGGAGATGTCCTTTTGAGGAGAATGTCTATGAAAGAGACGACAACAATCAACAAACGAAGAGATATTGAGAGCTGCAGACGTCACTAGATCGCTCATCAAAACCGTGCCCCCCCCCCCCCCCCCCCCCCAAAAAAAAAAAAAATTTAATTTATAGGGCTAATCAATAAAATAAATGGAATAGATACATTACCCCGATGTGGGAAAATATTGGGCGGAAGAGGAAGACAGACAGATTTACGCGGAAAGCTTAACAGATAGACAACAAATAATAAGTAACACCAACTGCATTAAAATATAAAATGACAGGTATGGAGAGTCATTATCCCCAGTGTTTTCCCTAGACCAGACACGCAAAGAAGAAGTTGCTTATATTATTATTTGTTGCCAAGTTATTTTATGATTTCCACGACGTGCATCTTGCTGTGTTTCATTGCTTCTCTAGTATTGTACTCATCATCATCATCATCAAGTGCTCTGCCGGCTGGCGTGAGCGTTCATATCTCTCCACAGATCTCGGTCTTTAGTGTTCTGGATCAACTCTGCTGATGATATTCCTCTATGCTACCGTCTCAATCCACCCAGCATCATTCCTCATGGTTTAGAGCCACTGCCTCTCTTTCCCTCGATCTTTCCAGTTGTCACGATGTTCTCCAATGTCTCTCTTCTCATCACATGACCAAAGAAAATTGTTTGTCTCTTTCGTATTGTTGTATTTAGTGTTCTAGTTTCATTAGCCTCTTTCAGGCAATCGTTGTTAGTTACTCTGGCAGTCCAAGGAATTTGCAACATTCGTCTCAAAAACCACATCTCTGTTGCTTCTAATTTCTTCCTAATTTGTTCATTTACATTCCAAGATTCACTGCCATACAGCAAAACTGGTTCTATATAGCATTTCAGCACTCTCTTTCTTACATTCATTGATAGTGACTCACTGCATAAGTTACTCTTCATTTTCTTAAATGCGGCTTTTGCCTGCCCAATTCTGCTCTTCATCTTTGTTGTACATCTTCCATCTGATGTTATAAATGCCCCTAGGAATTCAAAATTATCCACTTGGTTAAAAATTTTCCCTTCTGTTTCTATGTCACCATTTTCTTTGATATCGCCATTGTTACTGTTTTCTTGGATATTCCAGGAGAGTCCTTTCTTTGCACTCTCTGTTACTACAATGTCCAACAATTGTTGTAGGTCTGTTGCATTATCCGCCGCCAATACCAATACTGTGTCATCTGCATAGCCTATATTGTTTATCTTATAACCTCCGATTAGTATTGTACTAGTGTCCCGCATAAAACTCATATCTCTCTACCTTACTTCTTCTGTTGATATAGTGTAGACACTTTCAGCAATAAGCTGTAAAAAGCACCACAACGTGCAGATTGTGCCCAAATATCAATACATTATCTCCTATAAAATACGCAGGCGAAACCGGTTTTTGCTGAAACAGAACAGGGTCTCCAAGAATGAGTGAACTACGAACAAATAGTTAGCAATGAAAAAGACTTAAATGTGAATCTGAAGAAAACAGAAACAATGATTATCAACAAAGATAGTATGAAGTCAATTTTAAATATCACAGTGAATGCAAAAAAAATACGTGAACAAGTCAACAGGTGTTGTGCCTTAAAACAATTATATCAGATTACGACGGCAAGAATGGGACAGATATAAGAAAGAGAATGGGAAAGGCGGAAACAACGTTCAACAATATAAATAAGATTATCGCATCAACTAATTTATTTAGTTTAAATTAATAGTGAGTAAGTGTTCATTTACTCAATTTTCTTGTATAGTTAGTAATCAGATTACTTCACTGCACATTGCACCATTCAGCTAGCCTCCCCTCTTCAGTTATCTCCCTCAGAGTGTAGTTATCATTTCTGTATTGGTTGACTTCCTGCATATCCCTCCTGTGTGGCATCGCCCCGTTTATATTGAAACTGGTCAAGGTGGCAGGTTCGGTCATCACGTGAGTCGTCAGATCGCCCTGCCTCTCTGGGGGGATTACTACATCAGTCCGGTTCATTGCTCATCCGGTTTCAACAGTAGTCCATCGCGCAAGCTATCAGTTTGTCATTTTGTCATTTCCTCTTACTCAAAAGCGCCTGTGGGACCAGGTGGAGAAAGCGGTGGAACAGACTGAGAACCCGTATGTGGAGAGGATGGTATGGCGGAGGATAGGCAGGGATTCTGAACAAATCTCAAAACTAAGAGGGAAGACCAGCAGAACTTTCAATCAGATGGCGGTTGGAACGGTTAGTAGTATGACTCTTCGATGGCTGTTGGGCGAGGAGACAGAGCGTATAGGAATGTCCTGAGTGCAGTGATGTCGGTTCTTAGCTCATAACTCTTACTCAAAACTAAAGATGATTTTTGTCAGCCTTGACCTCCTCATAGACTTAAAAATTTTTAATCTTAACCTGGGCTCCCGGGTAGACACAACCTAGAGTAGGTATCTGGCAATGTCTTGGGAAGGTCGTGCGGCCGGCATGATGCTGATTACAACACCCACCGAGGGCCCATTGGTCTACTAAAGTGGATCTAACAACATATGCCCAATGCGACTTAAGGCGTGTAAAATGGTCATTTAAATACGTACTTTATTTTCTCCCCCTCCCCCATACAGGAGCAATAACCCACTTTATTATACAGGGTGTATTGTTAATGACTGTGCAGTGTTTGAAAATATTGCCGGTCCGAGTTATGTATGTACCTATTATGTTGCGTGAACTTTACAGAGGGTGAATACAAAACTTGGACCGGCAATATTTTTAAACACTGCACAGTCATTAAAAATACGCCCTATGCTGGAAGTATTACTCGCCTGTGAAAGGTTGGGGAGCCGCTGTATCGTAGTGGATAGACGCTCGCCTACCAGCCGGTGGTCATGGGTTCGATCTGCGTACAGGCAGATTTGGATATTTAAAACTGACCTGAGCTCCTAGGTTGATCCTGTCTGAAATAGATTCCAAGAAATGTCTAGGGGAGTACATGGAGCCGACATGATCCTGACCTCGTCACCCATCGGGTGGTCGGATAAAACTATGGGTCTAGCATGGTATGTCCAGCGCGCCTTATCTGATTAATTGTCATGGGATGATTAATCGTCTTAAGCGATTTCCCGTATCTGCCATGGGCTTATATACAGTAGTTTTCCTTATGCAAACCCCTTTAATTTGATATATAAGACAGCATGTATGCTACCATATTAACTTAACAACTTCAAGTCATAACTGTGACACACCCCTACTTACTATTTTCCGCCAGCCATTTTTGTTAGCTCCGACCCTATTTTTGTTTGGCACTGAATCTGTTAAAGCTTTTAGATTGTTGTTCCGGCAGTGCAAGGAAAATATTAACAGCAATCATGCCTACACATATAAAAGAGATCAAAAACTTTATGCTCATAGCCAGAAGGAAAGATGATAAAATCTGTCAAGATCACGAAGAACAAGGACAATGTCAAGTTCAAAGTGCGATGCAGCAGATACTTGTACACATTGGTAGTCCAGGACAGAGACAAGCTGAGACAGTCATTGACACCTGGTCTGGCAGTCAAAGAACTTAAGTGAAATTAATAAATGAAGAAATTATCGGGGGGGGGGGGGGGGGGGGGGTTTAATGTAAACGAATCCTTTATTAACTTTTACTTATGAAAGGTTGCCAGAGGAAAAGGTGCAGGGAATTGTGCAAGCTGAAGACAACATTACATTCGTCTGGTCTGGACATCAAGTGGTGGACTGGAAGCCTGAAGCAGTGAGCTCTGAAGATGCAGGGCAGAAAGCGTTGAGGACTCATTACAGCCAACCTTCAGTGCGGAGATAGCACTTGATGATGATGAGATATTGAATGGGATGCAAATCAAGATTTCAAATAATTTTCTTTTAAAAAAAAACTGGAACAAAACATTTCTGTATTGATTTATTTGATTGTTTCGGGATTTGAGATTTAAATATTGACGTGGATAGGCCTTAGAGGTTCATACCAGAATACGATCAGCGTTACCAGTAGTGGGTTGTGCTCAATATTTAAATTTCTGTATTGGTTGACGCCCTGAAGTGAATCAGCGACAGTTTTGACCAACCTCGAAAGTCAAGTATTATGCTGAATGTAATGATAAAGTTAGTTAGTTAGTCGACAGATCATCCTCATTGCACATCGAACCATTCAGTCCATAAGTGCTCGGATCCCCTCCTCAGCAAATCCCGCAACGTGTAGCGGCTAACGACGCCAGTTCTGTGTTGGTTTATCAATCTTCTTTGGCTTCCTGCGTAGTGTTCTTGTTTGGCCGCCCCTCTTTTAATTTGCTGCTCTCGCAGTCTGGCCATTGTTGTAGATTCACAGTCATCACTTGGTTCTCGCAAAAGTCTTACTTCTCGTAGAGCATTCAGAATGTCGGCCTGGTCCATGGCGCGTCCGCCCTCCACAGTAGCCTCACCTGCGAGCTTGTCAGCCCGCTCATTTCCTTGTACTCCCGCATGCCCTGGCACGAAGATGAAACTAATCTTTGCCAGTCGAGACCGCTCCAGAGGCAGCAACCATTCTCTTCGGATCGACCCCTCCTCTATCCTCTTGATCATGTTCATTGAGTCGCTAGGGAAACAAGCCCTAGTGAATGTCTGTGTCTCGAGCCATGTTATTGCTTTACTTACTGCCATGACTTCCATGGTCAGGCTACTTGTGGTTTCAGTGAAAGCACCAGAGTCCTCCTTCACAATTCTCCCTCCGGCCCGAGCTGTAAAGGCCCATGAGCTTCTCACATGTCGGACGACCGACCCATCTGTGTAGATGACCGCGTCACCGTCTAGCGAATTCTCGAAAATCAACGCTTGTACTTTAGCCTCAACAGCAGCCGGATTTTCTTGTCTGCATTTTCTATCTAGTTGGATGCAAACTGAAAAGGACGTCCAGAAGTCTGTTGGCACTTGCACCCACTCCTCGCCAGGTTCTAAGTCCTCAAGTGAACACACCTGTTGAAGAATGTCTTCGGCTTGACCCATCCACGACCGTCCTCTTTTTAACCTGCTGCCCTTCACCTTCCTAATTTCACTATGCAGTGGATGTTGTGTGTTTGCGTTAATTCTGAGGTAGGCGCGTGCCCTGCAACCTTGTATTCTCTCTTCAATGGTTGGAAAATCAAGAAGGTAGCGCATCGCCCTGCATGCTGTATCTCTTGTACATCCAAGAATAATGCGCATAGCTTCATTCTGTATCCTTTCCATCTGCTTATGGCTGAGAGTCAGGATTGCCATTGCATACTCCAAAACAGACATGACCAGCCCCTCGTACAGAAGACATAGATGGCGCTGCTCACAGTTTGCTGCCGCCATCACCCGCATCGCTGCCAGACCCCGCTTGGCCTTTGTTATCACCTGGTCTATGTGCACATTATAAGCAAGGCTTCGATCAAACCGAATCCCCAGGTAATTCATTGCCTGCGTTCTTTCCACCGTCTCTGAACACAGCATTACAGTTGGTGTTGGAGTGTTGACAATATGATTATTCAACGAGAACCAAGTCACTGTTGCCTTTTTTGGGTTGACCATTGCCCCAGCTTCATCACACCAAGTACTTATGCGATTGAGTTCGGTTTGTAGTTCCACAGCAACCTCCTCTCTATCCTTACCCTGACGATACACTAAAACATCATCGGCATATGACAATGTCCTGCCAGGTCCAGTGATCTGCTCACTGGTGATTCTCACAGTGTAGGCGTTGAACAGTACCGGAGATAATGGTGATCCCTGTGGTAGGCCAGGATATATTGTTGTTGGTTCCGAAGTCCAACTGCCACATCTAAAAACTACTTTCCGTTGGAAGAGGGCTGCAGCGATCCAACTAAGGAGGAATGGACTTACGTTTAGTTCGAGAAGCTGAAACATTAAAAAATCCAGTGGTACTCTTTTGTATGCGTCCTCAAGATCAATCGCTGCAGCAACGGTTTCAGTGCCTGAGTGGAAACCTTCATAGACATCCTGGGCAAAGACTGCTGCATTGGTCCAGGTTTCTCTTTTTGGACGGTACCCACCCACGCTTTCCGGCATGGCACATGATTGATTGATTGATTGACCCACCCAGGGTAGGTGGGAAAACACCTTGCCTCTCTAGTTGGCTTGATATTTTCCTGGCAATTACCTTCTCCAGCAGCTTGCCTATTGTATTCTGCATGGTTATAATTCGATATCCCTGAATTTTTGTGTGGTCTTTGTCAGGCTTCGGCAAGGGAATCAGATAGCTGTGTAACCATTCCTCCTTGATGCTAGCACTCCCTATACTGCTGTTGTACATGTTTGCTAGTTTCTCTAGCTCATTGTCGGTACACCTATTTATGTCGTCGTATCTTATGCCATCAGGACCTGGAGCACTGTTTTTTGATCGTCGAAGCACAGCCTTGATTTCTTTCACTGTCACTGTGTCTTCATCCGAAGTGTTCTGGGCCTTGCATCTGTCTGAGGTGACCTCTTTTTTCTATTTTCCTTTTCTGTTTGTTCGTTGGCAAAGACTTTGGTCAAAACGATCGTTTGCATCTGTATGCGTCTTTTATTGTCGAGCTTCCTAGTTTGAGTTAAATCATCTGTGTCTCAGTGGCCGCTGACAAACTGCTGGGGGTCCAGGATATCTAGATCGTGGACTTGTGATCTCCTATGTTTTTCGTAGACGCCTGTTTTCTCTCGTTCCTACTCTTTGTGCAACTTACGGAATCGTTCTTAAACTGGTGACACAGGCAGATTGATGTAAGGCAGAGGTTTGAGTGGAAGGTCAAAACCAAAATTGCCACGGCAAACGTGAGAGAAAAGCAGAGGACACTTTTTAAAACAATGAAACTTCAATACCAAGCCGTGTGAATAATATATATTTCACACACACACACACACACACACACACACACACACACACACACACACACACACGTGCGCACGCACGCGCGCAAGCACACACACATATTAAAAACATACAAACCCATTTCTCTGCCCCCCCCCTCTTTATTTATTTACACAGTGACAAGTGAAACAACATCAACTATCAAATAGCACCTATACTAAAACACCCAATATGAACAATCAAACACACACAAAGAAAGAAGCTGATAGACAGTTTATTCGTCTCATCGCGGTGTTACAAATGCCAGCCATGAACAGTCCTGGAAACAGGTAGAAAAACGTAACGTGAGATGAGATGCATAAGAAACGCAGCTGGAAAACAAAAATCTATATATATATAAAAGAGAATATTTGTGTCTTTGTGTGTCCTTTATGGGTTCCCGAACGGTCCAACCGTTTCAGATAAAATTTTCTACAGATGTTCTTCTCATTCCCGCGCAGCCAACTGGCATAGTTTGTTAGTTTAAAAACACTTATTTACGTAATAAAGTAACATTAATTAAAATATTGCAAGGGGACTTCACTTAAAGTTATATAAAGGGACATTACTTTTAGTAGCATTGCTATATTATGTAATTTAAATAATTGTTGTATTTTTCTTAAGTTTGATAAAATGTTTAAAGAAGTTATCTACAGTCACATGAGTTATAAACAAAGTGATAAAAACTTTAAGGCATCTTAAAAGTTTTCATAAAAATAATGCGTCTATTTTAGATACGTGAACATTTTCTAACTCATCTTTTTATTTCTCTTTCTTCTCTCACATTACATTCTTTACTTCTCTCACATTATGTTTTACTCTTCTTTATTTCTTTTCGACATCAAATTAAATGTGTTTTTTCTTCTTCTATGTAATGTAAGTTTTTGTGAGAGAAAGTTAGTTGCATATCCTTTGCAGTACTCTGCAGTCAACCCATCATTTATTGGCTGTTCGTGATATCTTGGTAAGTTTACTTTCACTACTTTCACGTTGCCCTTTTTAGTTATTGGAATGACGATAGATCTCTTCCAATCATATCTTCTACTAGCAATCTAACTATCTATTCTTCTATTCTATCTATATTTTTATTATATATATATATATATATATATATATATATATATATATATATATATATATATATATATATATATATATATATATATATATATATACTCATTGGCACCTTGCCGTCTTGACAGACGATAGTTTGTGCTTTAAAAAGGCATAATAACTTTTAACTATGGCGGTAGCGAGTGTGACTGATAAGGCCAATTTGCGCTGTAAATGTCCGTTCACAGTGGGTGCATGTGAACACGTGGTCATTTCCACCATCATGCACCATCTTACGTCTCAAACGCTTGGTGTGTGACTTTTCTGCAATAATTTTCTCCTTTGACTTTATTCCATTTCTGATATTTTCCCTCCATGCAACACGTTCAGCGGCGACTTGCTCCCAATGTGCATTATCAATGCCTGTATCAATCATGTCCCGCTTACACACATCTTTGTATCGTAGTAGAGGCCGACCCTGAGATCTCTTACCCATCTGTAATTCACCAAAAAAGATATCCTTTGGTATTCTACCATCATCCATCCTCCTAAGATCCTCCATATATATATAATATTTTTAAACAATGTGATAAAAACTTTAAGGCATCTTCAAAGTTTTCATAAAAATAATGCATCTATTTTAGATAGGAGTTGGATGGATGGGTGGATGGATGGATAGATAGTTAGACGGCCGGTTCATCAGACAGACAGACAGACTGACAGACAGAGATAGATAGATAGATAGATAGATAGATAGATAGATAGATAGATAGATAGATAGATAGATAGATAGATAGGTGGGTGGGTGGGTAGACAGACGGACGGACGGACGGACGGGTGGGTGGGTGGGTAGACAGACAGACAGACAGATAGATAGATAGATAGATAGATAGATAGATAGATAGATAGATAGATAGATAGATAGATAGATAGATAGATAGATAGATAGATAGATAGATAGATAGATAGATAGATAGATAGATAGATGGATAGATCCCCGCCAGGGACTGGGCGAAGCCGGGCTGGGTCAGCTAGTAAATAAATAAAACAAGAAACGATAGAAGGATACGAGAGAAACTAACAAGTATAGGGATAGCATCAATTATTGACTTTATAGAACACTAAAGAAATAATTAAATGGTCCAGAAGGTTCAGACATTTAGAAAGAAACAAGATCAACCAGCAGCTAGAGCATTCTACATGAGAACATTGGGATATAAGTCCAGAGGAAGACCCAGGAAGTGCTGGCTAGATGGAGTAAGAGAGACATTGAAGAAATCAAATATGATATTCGTACAAGCAACAAGATAAGCGAAACAAAATTACATCTGCTGCCTCTCTGCGGTGCTTCACGGTGAAAGAAATAGGGTAAAGGAAGAAGGAGTGACAAGTGAGGTCAGATACTACGACATACTTGTACATAAAAGTTTACATCCTGTTTCGTTTCTGTCATCTTTGCATCTGGGATTGTTGAAAATGAGAAGGAAGGATACACATGATTAAGAACCACTTTCCGATCTGTGTTCCTGTTGCCTGGCAAAACTGAGACAAGGAAAGGCGGTCATGTCATCAAGTGTTTTGTTTCCAATAAATTCATTTAGTAACATGTCCTTTGCAGAACTTGCTCCTATATGTAAAATCTCATGTTTTTCTATTATGATTTTTCCATCTTGTTTTCAGGCAGCCTGTTGACGTAGGTGTTCTTTTAAGCTCCTGAATTCTTTTGTGCATTAATTTGGTATTTTTACTGTTGTGTTGTTTTTCCATTTCTATGCAACTTTTTAAAAGCCATGCTTCTTTACATAATGTTCTGACTTTCCTGTGAATCTTTTCATATTTGTCAAGATTATTTTTGTCGTGTCTTCTTGTTTCCATTAGTCTAAAATTTTCTTCAGTCATTAATTTCTTACGACCTACTTTCTGTAATTTTGAGATAGTTGTTTCGGCAGCCAAATTGATTGAATTCTTCAACATTTCCCATTGATCATCCACATCTTGAAATACGATCTCTAGATCAGACAATACATCAAATCTGTTCTTTACTTCTTTGTTAAAATTGTCTTGTATATCCTTGTCATTTTTTAATGCACACATATCATATTTAGTGTTTATTTGACTTTCTTTAACTTTCCCTTCAACGTGCCTATAATTAATCTGTGATCACTGTAACAATCTGCATTAGGAACTGTTTTTGCGACTGTTAACGCATTTCGAAACCTTCTGTTAATCACCATGTAATCAATCTGGTTTCTAATCCTGCTGTCAGGACTTCGCCATGTCCATAATCTTCTGTGATGTTGTTTAAACCAGGTGTTTCCGACAATCAGTTCATGTTCTTTTGCCCATTCTACAAGTCTGAATCCTCTCTCGTTTCGTTCTCCCAAACCATGTTTAACTACTGTGCAGAAGTGACCCATTATGATGATTATTCCTGAATTTTTACATTTCTTTAAAGCATTTTCCATGTCGTTATAAAATTCCTCTACACTATCTTCACTGCTTTCTCCCGTTGGAACATATATTTGAATTATGTTTATGTTAAAGGGCCTGCCGACTAATATTACCAATAGAACCCAGTCTGACACTGCCCAATATCCCTTTACAGATTTTGATATTTTATGATCTAAGATAATTGCTACACCTCTTTACCTTTCCTCTCCTCCAGAATATATAATCTTAAAATCCTCTCTTGTCTTAATCCCTGTCCCTGTCCATCTCGTTTCACACAATCCTAATATGTTAATATTCTCTCTACCCATTTCTTGTTTGACGTTATCCAATTTTCCATCTGCACTCATTGTTCTTACATTCCAAGTTTCTACTTTCACTGATAGTAATCTTTTGCACTCAGTAGCCTGCTGACGGTCTGGAGTCACCTGGTGCGCATGACTACCCCTACCTGGCGAGGCTGCTCCTATGAAACACCCATTTACGCCATTTCTCTGATTTTCAATGAGACTGCAAAATATAATTGTCTTGGCATCTGTAAAGAAGGTAGTTTGCCATTGCTTTCCTTCTTAGCAGTGACCACACTGGTCAATGACCGTAGCTATCCCCCCCCCCCCAAAAAAAAAAAGAGATCCTCTGTCTACCATCGTGAAGTTGGAGACCATAACCTACAGCTATCTGTTGGCTGCTCTTCAACTTCATCCACCACTTGCACCCATGGCTTCACGTAACCCTGATCGGGAGGCTAAACGGGTACCCCACCTTGCCCAAGGGTGTGCAGTAGGCTAGCGGAGGGAAGGAGGCACCTTACTTCTCCTTTGATAGGGGATACCCCTACCCCTCTACCCACAAAAGAAACAGGGAATTCAAACAACACATGCGTCCGCGTGACTGAATGGATAAAAGCGCTCGTTCTTAAACTTCTGGTGTGCTGATGCCGAGGTAGCGGGTTCAACCCTGGCACCGGTTAGTTGTACTAACATGTTGACATCTCGTCCTTGACTTGGGGACGTAACTGACAAGTACCTCAGCAATCGGAGTGGGTTCGCCTGATGGCGAGGGATAGCCTACTGATTACAGGGAAAACTAATCCACACGCAAAAATCAGTCCAGTGCACTATAAGTGTCTTGATGTAGTAGCTAGTGTATGGACTATGCTTGAATTCAAAGCGAGCTAACGCCCCCCCCCCCCCCCCCCAAAAAAAAAAAAAAATAATAATAATAATAATAATACACCATCCTCACCATCATCACGTGCCTTGCCAAATGGTGTAGGAGTTTGTGCCCTTCCATAAAATTCCTGGATGGCTTGTCGCCCAGACATAGTCGGGACGAGGACACAGACTTTATCCAAAACTGGTGATCGTGTGAAATTTGGGGGGGGGGGGGGAGATTCATGGCCGCCAACGCTCTTGAACATGGCGCGTGATGATAATGATGTATGTTCAGAATTGTCCGAGAGGAAAAGATGCACAGGAAGGAAACTGGACTCCCAGCTTAATTATGTCGTAGCCAAGAACATTCGAAGAACTTAACACCCCGGCAACAGTATCTGCCATGAGCCTACCGTTAACTTCACGTTAGGTGTTGGAATCATGAGCATAAGTGACCAGTCGCCTTGCCCTTCGCGATGTCTTCACAAACAAATCTTTGATAATGTTTCAAAGAGACTGGGTCGAATCGATCATGCGTTATTGTTGGGAAAACATCTTTGCTGATGTATTAATTCAAAATGAACATAAATAATATGTAAGTAAGTTTTGACTGTTGACACATGTTATATGTGTATATGTGTGTGTCACGAATTGGCCGCCTTAACATCCCAGAATATTTTTCTCGGTCTCCAAATTTGAGAGGCCAAATTGAGAAAGAATGAATTAATCACACTACTCCAAAATTATCTAGTCGTGAGGTAAGATTATTCACAAAAAAGCCTCTAGCCATGACGTAAGCTTGCAGATGGCAAGTAAAATGGCAACTAGATAATTAGTATACACCTTGGGAAACTGCTGACCCAGACATGCTGAATCAACAATGAAGGGGCCATGGACTGTGTAATTAAAACTGACCAGGCTGACACCTGATAAGCACAGGTAGGAAACCACCCAGGCGTGAACAACATTGACACAGGGAGAGATAATGGCCCCAGGGCGGTACACAAGCCCGGTCCACTCGGACTGGCAGACTCTGCAAGGTGTGAAATCACTGATAAGACTGTGAAACTGATCTGGGGCTGGCAACGCAAAACCATCCAGGTGTGACACTATGGTGAGGGTTAGTGGTTAAAAGAATTTTTATGACTGGACAGACTTGGAGTTAATTGCAATGATAAGGGCAATTACTGTCAGGAGGAGATAAGAAGAATTTATGACGGGAATGCCAAGGAGATAATATGGTCTGCTTGACTTAGCTTAAATAAGGGTCCCTAGCCTGTTTTATGTCAGATTAAGTTTGACTTCAGAACAGGTAGGAACTATCTCAATGTCTGTAGTCATATGCATGAATATTATGTTGGCTGCTAGGAATTATTTCTTAGTAACTAGTCCCTTAGTAAGTCTCTTAGTTTCTTAGATGGATGGACCGATTTTCAGTCTATATCTGATCTAGGTTATTGCAAGAACTATCATTGTCATAGATTACTTGAGTGTTCTTTCTAAGTTCTGCGTTCAATATCATATGGCTTTAAAGTGTTATTCTTCTGAGAAATAGAGCCTTATGTGAGACAGATCTTGTCTGGGTAGACTTTTAGGTGTCTTGGTAGATGCTTGTCATTTCTTTGTACACTATCCTAGTTGCCTTTTGGTGTGTGCATTTGTTGTACAGAATATAGTCAACTGACTATTTATTTAATTCTTACAACAGCAGTAACTAAGGGTGATTAAACCGGGCAGCTCAGCAAATATGGCTGGTCTGTTTGGTCACTTCAATTAGACTTGTTGTATATCTCATTTTGTAGCTATACAATATTAGTACTCATTAATAAGGCCTGATGCTATTATGTGAGTATCATTAGATGTCTATCTTGAAGTAATATAATGTTTACGGATATGTTGGATGTATGTATGTGTAATTTCATATGAATATACGATGCTAGGAATATGCTTCGTACATATTCTTTTTGTGTATATACATCTCATTTTGTATACCTACAAACTAACTAGTGCATTATGCTATTATGTTAAAGTATCATAATATGTCTAGTTTAATTAATGTTTTATGTGTATTTCATGTTTGGTATATTGATTTGTCATATGCAAACCTATCAATATGAAGTGTTATATTATGGTGTGCGCATTGGCACACTAACCATCGATTGTCTGTGCATTGGCACATTGGCCAATGATTGTGTTGGAAGCAGAGGTGTAAGGGTACAGACCTTACCCACAAATGGTATATGGTGCTAAACTTTCTCAGTGTATTGTGGGCGTGCGTCCACGGTAATGCATGGAAACCTGGCACAACTACTGGTCACGGCTTGTAAGCCCGGATGACCTGGCATTGTTATAATACCCTTACCGACCCTGTGAGCTGCTAAACTAACTTTGGACGGAGCGGCTGTACGACACAGAATTTCTGTATTAGCGATATGGACATGGGGCGGCAGAAATGTAATCATTACAGGCGTGTGAGACAATTGAAAAGCCCGTCCCAGACTAAAGACAGTAGGGAGAAGGAGGATGGTGAACATAGTAGAGCTGGAAGATAAACTTGGCCAGACTGGTCATTGTATATGTTTGTGTTATGATATGTTTTAATTAGGATTGCGCTGATGTAGAACTGATATAACACATTCTTGACTTTCTTTCAAGCTCTCACAAGGAGCCCTATGTTATAGATCTCAAGACTAGAGACTACTGACTAGGAGTGTCAGGACTGACAGGATCTCAGAATACCGGCAAGCTGTTCTTTTTCTTTTTTGAGTCTGCTGGAGAGTGGGGATCTGGACCACAGTTCCAGATAGATGAAGTAACAAGTAAAGTTACGTAATGTTTGTCATCAATATCAATATGTATATGATTTCATCATCCTCATCTTGAACCATCAGATGTCTATGATTATGATTAGTAAATAAATGTTGTAGTATTGTAACTCATAGTTCTGTCGTTATCTTTTAATTCCAATTGTGCATACGTGTTGTGTGTGTACATTGGTGGGGGTTCACTTACACACCAAGGAAGGGAGCAGTCAGGGAGAAAAACCTGTACTGAGAATAGTCGTCTATATTCATATATTTAGACTTAAACATCTATCTCAGCTAAACTTCTCTTTCCTGATCCTTGGCGAATATTCAGCACAGTTCATTTCAATTTTGTAACGAGCCACTAGGAACTGTACGTTGGATATTCAAGGGCTTAATCTGTAGTTCAGCCATATAGATTTTGTCCCTAGTCAGTTTCTGACTATCTGGGGTTGCTCGCCCGTGAATAATACATTCATCTAGCCGGTGGGGCACCCCGACTTCTGACAGATTGGGGGCTCGTCCGGGATTACAAACCAGGATTCTAGTAATCATAGTGATTCTACTAGACCCTAGACAAACGATTTTTCAAAGTTAACTCTTGTAATCTTCAGTCATCAAAATAGACTATCATCAAATGTAGCTACTTTTAGTTGAGGAAGTTTCAGAGTACATATATAACTTTTCAAAAGTATAACAGATAAGAACTTATGAGAAAACTACCATCATCTATCATTTATTGATAACTGTTTGTAACTATTATCAATTAGTATTACCATTAATCATTTATTGATAATTGAACACTTTAATCATATTTACATTGATGTGTTTGATGATTTAACTGCTTGACTGATTTGCAATTTTATGCTAATATATGCCATGTTCATTTTGACATGTATGCAGTGCATTTTAATGTTTATTTAGATAAATATTACGGTTGATTACTGTGTAGTATATCTCTCACACTTACTTCACTGCTGTCGCCAGGTACTACTTGAATATTATTTTCAGTTGTCTTTCACTGCTGAGGCTAAACTATACACATTGGATAGCGTAGACTGTCAGTAGTTAACTCTTGTCTTTCTAGCTTAGATCTGATTTTTGATATATACATAGGAGCTTACCTGAATATAGTCATTAGCAATTATGGCCTTACGTTACCGGAATCCCGAAGAGGACATGAAGGCGCGCGCAGATTTCGCAGAGTCCGCGAAAGGGTGGGGCATAAGAAAAGGCTTAAAGGGGGAGCAACTAGAAATGTATATCATAGCTGAGTTAGAATGGTGGGACCAAGAAGAAGAAATTATGTTTAAAGAAAATGATGAGTTCTTTGGAGCACAAGAGCGTAGCAAAACTGAAGAAGCAGAGATTAATAAACAGCATATGGAAGTAGTCAATGCAGAGAAGCTAACCGTTCTAGCGGAACATAAGGTAGGAGATATGGATGCGCACCCAACCAGGAAGGAAGGGACATCTTTGCCACCCACCGCAGAATCAGAGGTAGTGGACTGGGAACTACAGGTTCTCATTCGACCCAGTCCTAAACGGAAAAGAGGGAAGAAAAAACGTGCCAATGGCATTTCAAACAGTCACAAACGTGATAACTGTTTGCACCACGGCAATAGTCGTTTGCCAGTACAGGACCTTCAGGAAAACCACTTGACTGCTACGAGAAATGAATCTCGAGAGAAAGAGGAACTGAAGACAACCTTTAATGAGATCGCAGGCGGAGACCTAGCCGATTCTCACATTCCCTTCTGGTCACAGAATCATGAAGTGGAATTACATCTGACTGAAATAGGGAGGAAGGAAGGAACAGAATCCCAGGTGAATTTCACTGCTGCAACGCGGGAAGAGTCACTAATTATCAGTTCAGATAATTTACCTAGTAACAGTTACCCAGAAGACAACTGTTTGCACTACGGTTTGCCAGTACAAGACTCCCAGGAATCTCATTTTACTTCAACGAGAGGTGAAACTCAAGAGGAAGATGACCTGAGGACATCTTTTAAGGAGGTCGGAGATCGAAAGGTAACCGACTTTATTATTCCCTTCAGCCCAGACGAGGAAGAAGTGGGATTAAATTTGACTGACAGTGGGATGAAGGATGACCCGGAACCCCTTGTGATCTTTGAGGCTGCAGCTCAGGAAAAGACACTAGAAATCAGTTCAAATGATTTACGTAATGTGATGGATTGCTTAGACAGCCCATCACAGGAGTTACCTCAACTGGACTTAGCCCATGAAAGCACGACCAGAGAGGAACATCCAGACCAGGAAACATTTCCAGTTGTTATCTCGAAGCATACCAGTTCGGAGCCTCAGGAAACACCGGGAATTGTTAGGAGCCAGAATATGGACTCTGATATTGTGCAGACAACATTGTCTGTAGTTGCTAAAGAAGAAAATTCTTTGCACAAGATGGAGGAAGAAACGCCTATCATCTCATTAGCTGAAGTTATCAGGGAATTCCAGCAACAGGAACCTGAAGTAACAGAAGTCAAGAGTGGTTTGGAATCAACACTCTTAGGACTCAATCTACCCTTCAGTCAGGTCGATTTGATAGGAGTAGATCAGCTATTTGTGGATACTTTATTCAAAAGTAACACCACTTTATCGCCCTGGAGTAACTATGTTATTTCTCAAGGCAGGACAACTTGGCACACTAAAATTCCACTTTCTAGCACGGTTTTCACACGAAACTCTAATGCAGAGAAACTCAGCCCATTAACTGATTATCAGGGGAAGAAACCGCGACACCGAGGAGGGACGATTGTTACTCCCGACATTGAAGGAGGAAAGCGCCAGTTGAATTTATATCATGGGACCATGATGTGTAACATTATTCCTTTCAAAAGGAAGATATTGATGAATCTGTTAAGGATCTATAAAGGATGGAGGAATATCACGGAGACAAGCTTTGCTGTGGCCAGCTTATGCAAGACCTCACTACGGGTACATCCTCGGCTGAAAGGAGTAAATCACGTGAGTGAATGGTGTAAAACAATTGCTGCCCAGAGGCGTAGAAGAATCCCGTTGATTGTGATCTTTCCCAGAGGGGTAAAATTACAACCTTCTGACAATTACCGGATTTTACCAAGCTATTGCATGGAATCCCGGCCTAAAACCAGGTACAAGGATCTATCCCGTGTATCTTTGGGTTATGGAAATGGAACGTCTTTATGCAGATGCAGGACAACCCACTGCCACAAGGAATATTGGAAACCTGTAGGCAGATACAGAACGGAGAGTGCTTAGGCATTATTCTGGGATGTACGGCGTGCTTTGACAAAAGATTTCTGGCAGAAACTTTTTTTTTAAGGGGAAAGCTCTGTCACGAATTGGCCGCCTTAACATCCCAGAATATTTTTCTCGGTCTCCAAATTTGAGAGGCCAAATTGAGAAAGAATGAATTAATCACACTACTCCAAAATTATCTAGTCGTGAGGTAAGATTATTCACAAAAAAGCCTCTAGCCATGACGTAAGCTTGCAGATGGCAAGTAAAATGGCAACTAGATAATTAGTATACACCTTGGGAAACTGCTGACCCAGACATGCTGAATCAACAATGAAGGGGCCATGGACTGTGTAATTAAAACTGACCAGGCTGACACCTGATAAGCACAGGTAGGAAACCACCCAGGCGTGAACAACATTGACACAGGGAGAGATAATGGCCCCAGGGCGGTACACAAGCCCGGTCCACTCGGACTGGCAGACTCTGCAAGGTGTGAAATCACTGATAAGACTGTGAAACTGATCTGGGGCTGGCCACGCAAAACCATCCAGGTGTGACACTATGGTGAGGGTTAGTGGTTAAAAGAATTTTTATGACTGGACAGACTTGGAGTTAATTGCAATGATAAGGGCAATTACTGTCAGGAGGAGATAAGAAGAATTTATGACGGGAATGCCAAGGAGATAATATGGTCTGCTTGACTTAGCTTAAATAAGGGTCCCTAGCCTGTTTTATGTCAGATTAAGTTTGACTTCAGAACAGGTAGGAACTATCTCAATGTCTGTAGTCATATGCATGAATATTATGTTGGCTGCTAGGAATTATTTCTTAGTAACTAGTCCCTTAGTAAGTCTCTTAGTTTCTTAGATGGATGGACCGATTTTCAGTCTATATCTGATCTAGGTTATTGCAAGAACTATCATTGTCATAGATTACTTGAGTGTTCTTTCTAAGTTCTGCGTTCAATATCATATGGCTTTAAAGTGTTATTCTTCTGAGAAATAGAGCCTTATGTGAGACAGATCTTGTCTGGGTAGACTTTTAGGTGTCTTGGTAGATGCTTGTAATTTCTTTGTACACTATCCTAGTTGCCTTTTGGTGTGTGCATTTGTTGTACAGAATATAGTCAACTGACTATTTATTTAATTCTTACAACAGCAGTAACTAAGGGTGATTAAACCGGGCAGCTCAGCAAATATGGCTGGTCTGTTTGGTCACTTCAATTAGACTTGTTGTATATCTCATTTTGTAGCTATACAATATTAGTACTCATTAATAAGGCCTGATGCTATTATGTGAGTATCATTAGATGTCTATCTTGAAGTAATATAATGTTTACGGATATGTTGGATGTATGTATGTGTAATTTCATATGAATATACGATGCTAGGAATATGCTTCGTACATATTCTTTTTGTGTATATACATCTCATTTTGTATACCTACAAACTAACTAGTGCATTATGCTATTATGTTAAAGTATCATAATATGTCTAGTTTAATTAATGTTTTATGTGTATTTCATGTTTGGTATATTGATTTGTCATATGCAAACCTATCAATATGAAGTGTTATATTATGGTGTGCGCATTGGCACACTAACCATCGATTGTCTGTGCATTGGCACATTGGCCAATGATTGTGTTGGAAGCAGAGGTGTAAGGGTACAGACCTTACCCACAAATGGTATATGGTGCTAAACTTTCTCAGTGTATTGTGGGCGTGCGTCCACGGTAATGCATGGAAACCTGGCACAACTACTGGTCACGGCTTGTAAGCCCGGATGACCTGGCATTGTTATAATACCCTTACCGACCCTGTGAGCTGCTAAACTAACTTTGGACGGAGCGGCTGTACGACACAGAATTTCTGTATTAGCGATATGGACATGGGGCGGCAGAAATGTAATCATTACAGGCGTGTGAGACAATTGAAAAGCCCGTCCCAGACTAAAGACAGTAGGGAGAAGGAGGATGGTGAACATAGTAGAGCTGGAAGATAAACTTGGCCAGACTGGTCATTGTATATGTTTGTGTTATGATATGTTTTAATTAGGATTGCGCTGATGTAGAACTGATATAACACATTCTTGACTTTCTTTCAAGCTCTCACAAGGAGCCCTATGTTATAGATCTCAAGACTAGAGACTACTGACTAGGAGTGTCAGGACTGACAGGATCTCAGAATACCGGCAAGCTGTTCTTTTTCTTTTTTGAGTCTGCTGGAGAGTGGGGATCTGGACCACAGTTCCAGATAGATGAAGTAACAAGTAAAGTTACGTAATGTTTGTCATCAATATCAATATGTATATGATTTCATCATCCTCATCTTGAACCATCAGATGTCTATGATTATGATTAGTAAATAAATGTTGTAGTATTGTAACTCATAGTTCTGTCGTTATCTTTTAATTCCAATTGTGCATACGTGTTGTGTGTGTACATTGGTGGGGGTTCACTTACACACCAAGGAAGGGAGCAGTCAGGGAGAAAAACCTGTACTGAGAATAGTCGTCTATATTCATATATTTAGACTTAAACATCTATCTCAGCTAAACTTCTCTTTCCTGATCCTTGGCGAATATTCAGCACAGTTCATTTCAATTTTGTAACGAGCCACTAGGAACTGTACGTTGGATATTCAAGGGCTTAATCTGTAGTTCAGCCATATAGATTTTGTCCCTAGTCAGTTTCTGACTATCTGGGGTTGCTCGCCCGTGAATAATACATTCATCTAGCCGGTGGGGCACCCCGACTTCTGACAGTGTGTGTGTGTGTGTGTGTGTGTGTGTGTGTGTGTGTGTGTGTTGCGTGACCAAGTTCCATGCCGGCTGGCGTAGGCATTCATGACTCTCCACAGATCTAGGTCTTTGGTTTTTTGGATCAACTCTGCTGTTGATATTCCTCCATGCCACCGTCTCAATCTATCCAGCATAATTTATCTTGGTCTGCCTCTCCCTCTCTTTCCCTCGATCTGTCCCATTGTCACGATGTTCTCCAATGCCTCTCTTCTCATCACATTACCAAAAAACTGTTTGCCTCTTTCTTATTGTTGTATATAATGTTAGTTTCATTAGCCTCTTTCAGGCAATCGTTTTTAGTTACTTTGGCAGTCCAAGGGATTCACAACATTCCTCTCTGGAACCATATCTCTGTTGCTTCGAATCTCTGAACCACATCTCTGTTGTTTCCAATCTCTTACTAACAATATATATATATACTAGCTGACCCTGCCCGGCTTCGCCCAGACCCTGGTGGGGAGCATCTCATTTAATTCATATAAGTAGTCATATAAGTTCTCGTTCCCGTTACCGACTGTCTGTCTGTCTGTCTGTCTGTCTGTCTGTCTGTCTGTCTGACCCGGCCCGGCATTTCCCAGCTCCTGATGTGGAGCATCTCATTTAATTCATATAAGTAGTCATATAAGTTCCCGTTCCCGACTGTCTATCTGTCTGTCTATCTGTCTGCCTGACCCTGTCCGGCTTCATTAAATTCATACAACAAAAAAAGTAACTTAAAAGAACGTTCTTCTACACACCATCCATTATTTTTAATGAAAACTCTTTCTAATCACCTGCATGACTACAGTAACTTCTTAAGCAAAAAAAGATGAGTTACAATGTTATGCATTGTGCATCATTTTTATGAAAACTTTGAAAATGCCTTACAGATTGTATCATTATTTATTATAACGCATATGCCGGTACATAACTATGGACAAAGAGTTTATAAATCTTTGAAAACGATGCCACAATATGACTATAAGTTATACAGAAAAGTTATGCCCCTTGAAATAACTTTTACAGAGTTAGGTCCCCTGAAATATATGAAATTATGATGAAAAATGAAAAATGAAATAATACTGAGTAAGCAGGCGATTTCACACTAACAAAATATCACAGTTGTCAGCTCTGGAATGAAAGGAAGGCGTGTAGAAAATTTCATCTCAATCGGATGGGCCGTTCGCGAACAAATAAAGGCCATACGGACAGAGATACATAAATACATACAGAGATACATACGCACAAGTCTTTTTTATATATAAGATATATATATATATATATATATATATATATATATATATATATATATATATATATATATATATATATATCCATCCATCCATCCATCATGTGCCATGCCGGTAAGCGTGGGCGGTCATGTTCTGCCATCTCACTCGATCAACAGAGTCGTGGATCAGTTCCGTGTTTCTGTCTCGACCATGCCACAAGGCCAAGCCATCCAGATACTTGTTTCTAGGTCTTCCCCTTGGTCTGTTCCCCTCGATCTTACCAGTTGTCACCAAGTTCTCCAAATCATTTCTTCTCATAACATGCCCAAAAAATTGTGACTGTCTACGTCTAATGTCTCTGATCAGTTTACGATCTTCATTTGTTTCTTGAAGGACTTGTTCATTGGTCTTTCTGGCTGTCCATGGTATTCTTTGCATTTTCCTCAGAAACCACATTTCTACAGCCATCAGATGTTTTTCAGCCTGGCTGCTCATTGTCCAAGCTTCACATCCATATAAAAGTACAGGTTCTATGTAGCATCTCAACACTCTTTTTCTCGTTTCAATTGACATCTTTTTATTGGTCAGTATGTTTTTCATCTTGCTAAAGGCTACTTTTGCCATGGCGATTCTTGTTCTAATCTCTTCAAGGCATCTCCCATCAGATGTTATTACTGTTCCGAGATAATTGTACCTGCTCACTTGTTGAAGAATATTCCCATTTACTTGTATATTACATTGTGGTATTTCGTCCTTCCTAGTGACGACCATAATCTGTGTCTTTTTACAATTTAATTCTAACCCTAGTTGTTCACTGTGTGTAACAATCGCATCTACTAAATGTTGCAGGTCCTGTTCATTGTCTGCAATCAAGACTGTATCATCTGCATATCTAATGTTATTGATGCATCGTCCCCCAATGTTGATTCCTTCCATATCTTCAATATTTCTGAAAATACTTTCACTGTACAGGGAAAACAGATCTGGAGACATTACACATCCCTGTCTCACACCCCTTTTTATAGGCTGATATTGGCTTACTTCATTATCAACTCTTATGGCAGCTTGTTGTTTCCAATATATGTTTTTTACAAGTCTAAGATCTTTTCCATCAATTTGTAGATCTTCAAGCATCCTTATCATGTTGACATGTCTCACTTTATCAAAAGCCTTTGTGTAGTCAATAAAGCAAAGGTGTAGATCTTTGTTTACTTCTATAGAACGTTCGATTATGTTTCTCAGTATATACACAGCATTTACTGTACCCTTGCCTTCCACAAACCCACATTGTTCTTCTCCTATTTCAGGTTGTATTTTCCTCCTAACTCTTTGCATGATAATTCTTAGCAAAATCTTCGTGATGTGACTCATTATACTAATTGTTCGATGTTGATCACATTCCAAGGCTCCTGATTTCTTTGGGATTGCAATAAATACAGAATTACATAACTCATGAGGTATATTTCCAGTATCATATATTGTATTAAGCAGACTGGTAACTTTATCTATTCCATATTCTTCTAAAGCATTAATCATTTCTGTTGTGACGCTGTCTGGACCGGGGGTTTTGCCAGATTTCATATGATTAAGAGCATTCTGAACCTCCATCTTCAAAATTGCTGGCCCTTCATTGTTATTTTGAACAATATATTGTTCGTCTCTGCTATCGTCATAAAGGTTTTTCACGTAATCTGACCATACATGTAAAATCTGATCTTTTTCTATTATGACTCTTCCATCTTTTGTCTTTAGGCAGCCTGCTGATGTACGTGTTCTTTGATTAGTAATCTCCTGAATTCTTTTGTGCATTAGTTTCGCATTTTTACTGTTGTGTTGTTTTTCAATTTCTCTGCAATTTTTCTCAAGCCATGTTTCTTTAGCCTCCTTACATAAGGTTCTGACTTTTCTGTGAATTTCTTCATATTTGGCAGGATTATTTTTGTTCTGTCTTCTTGTTTCCATTAGTTGTAAAATTTCTTCAGTCATCCATGTCTTACGGCCAACTTTCTTTACTTTTGGAATCGTTTTTTCTGCTGCACAACTGATTGAATTCTTCAGCATTTCCCATTGATCATCTACATCTTGAAATAGGATCTCTAGATCAGACAATAAATCAAATTTGTTCTTTACTTCTATGTTAAAATTATCTTGTATTTCTTTGTCAGTTTTCAATTTGCACAAGTCATATTTAGGGTTTCCTGCTGTATACTTGACTTTCTTTAAAACTGATTGCCTGCCAAACAAAAACATGGCCATACCCAAACAGAGATTCAAGGCAGAAAATTTGAACTAGGGGTATACCACAATCTTGCTTTTAAAATGGTTACAATTGTAGCAGATCTATTGTATTACATATAAAATTAAAGAGGATTGCACAAGGAACATGACAGTGTTAATAATAAATTGATAGGTTACAAATATTATGACAATAATGAGAGTTTTAGTAATAACAATTGAAATTAAAGTGTTAAAAATTATGAAAAAAATTCACTTACCAAGGCGTTATTTCATATCCGAATCTGCTAATCCAGTTAAATTTAGTGAATTTTATTACAAACACCAGTTGGGTTCTAGAATATCACAAGAACTGCTCCATAAAACGAATAAAACACAATGAAATCATAACATTATGAAGTACATCATTTTCACACAAAATGGAAAAACCATCATTTTCTTAGATTGTTGGTTGATTGTTGTTTTTTCTCTATATTCTTACCGTCTTCTACATAACTATCTCACTACTGCACAGGTTTGTTTTCGAATCTATCACAAAGTCGTTTACATCACAATAACTATAATATAAAACTGTTTAAAACTGTAATTTTATATTCCGCGATAGCTCGGAATAGACAGAGTAGTTTATTCCGCGATAGCTCGGAATAGACAGAGTAGTTTATTCCGCGATAGCTCGGACGGAAACCCCGGTTGGCGATAATTTCCTTCCTTCTTCCTGCGAGAGCGCACTTTCCTGTCCTGCTTTCTGCGAACGATACTGAGCGTGCGGTACTTAAAAAAAAATGGCGTTAGAAAAAGGAGCCTCATTTGAAAGTTACCAGGAGTTTCAGGTTATTCTTAAGAAGCACGAAGACGAGTGTGGTGTGCTGTGTAACTGTCATATGGCAATAACTACGATCCATGGCGGTGGCGAGTGTGGCTGGTAAGGCCAATTCTTGCTGCAAATGTTTGCAAATGGTCTACTATCTCCAATTCGGCGTCGTCAATAAAGATTGATGGTACACCATGTGCACCTTGTGACATAATCTGTGTCTTCTTTTTGTTAACTGTTAAACCAAATTCAGAACAAGCATAACAAGAACTGTAATAAAACCGAGAAAACTTTTTACCAAAACCCAAAACTAATAGTAATTAAATTTTTCCCATATATCATCATTCCAATGGACTCTTTTATTCCCTCTGTCCATTGTTTACATGGTTCGGAGTCTTTTTCTGGCTCTGTTTGGTGTGTATACAATTGCTTATTGACTTATTGTGGTATAATGTCAGTTGGTAGCGTAGTTACGTGGCCGAGGCATTTCACTTACTGTTTTCTAATAAATTCTATCGGTACAATTACCTTCACCTTAAGAAAGATTCAACAGTCCCAAGTGGTCTAGTGGCTAGGATTCCGCGCTCTCACCGCGGCGGCCGGGGTTCGATTCCCCGCTTGGGAATTATTTTTTTTTTTAAATTGGGAAGTTGTCAAGCCATGTCACTCGATCACCAGTGTCGTGGATCAGCTCAGTGTTCCTGTCTCGACCATGCCATGTGGCCAAGCCATCCAGATATCTTCCTCTTGGTCCGATCCCTTCGATCTTGCCAGTTGTCACCAAGTTCTCTAATCCATTTCTTCTCATAACATGTCCAACAAATGTTGACTGTCTACGTCTAATGTCTCTATTCAATTTACGATTTTCATTTGTCTCCTGTAGTACTTGGTCATTGGTTTTTCTGTCTGTCCATGGTATTCTTTGCATTTTCCTCAGAAACCAGATTTCTGCAGCCATCAGATGTTTTTCAGCTTGACTGCACATTGTTCAAGTTTCACATCCATACAAAAGAACAGGCTCTGTGTATCCCCTCAACACTTTTTTTCTCGTTTCTATTGACATCTTTTTATTGGTCAGAATGTTTTTCATCTTGCTCTTGACTCCATTGATCACAGCATCACACGTGAAGTACTGCCCAAACGAAATGCCAGCACTCCTGAATCTCGGTATCACCTTACCAAAGAAATTACGAAGGCCATTGAATCTTTCCTTCCTTTATTGGGAGGACAGGCTTTTCAATCTGCCATCTCTCATCTTAATAGGGTCTTCACTCTGATTAAAGCTGCCCGTCCTCTAGCTGTAGTTGACCTTTCAGAAGCTGACGTTCAAACTATCCCCTGCATGGACAACCTATGCTCTGCTTTGTCTGAACCGTATTCTGATAGTGTTGGTGCTTCTGTTCTACCCACTTTGTCTGAACCATCTTCCTCTGTGTCTTCTGATAGTGTTGGTGCTTCTGTTCTACCCACTTTGTCTGAACCATCTTCCTCTGTGTCTTCTGATAGTGTTGGTGCTTCTGTTCTACCCACTTTGTCTGAACCATCTTCCTCTGTGTCTTCTGATAGTGTTGGTGCTTCTGTTCTACCCACTTTGTCTGAACCATCTTCCTCTGTGTCTTCTGATAGTGTTGGTGCTTCTGTTCTACCCACTTTGTCTGAACCATCTTCCTCTGTGTCTTCTGATAGTGTTGGTGCTTCTGTTCTACCCACTTTGTCTGAACCATCTTCCTCTGTGTCTTCTGATAGTGTTGGTGCTTCTGTTCTACCAACTTTGTCTGAACCGTATTCTGATAGTGTTGGTGCTTCTGTTCTACCCACTTTGTCTGAACCATCTTCCTCTGTGTCTTCTGATAGTGTTGGTGCTTCTGTTCTACCCACTTTGTCTGAACCATCTTCCTCTGTGTCTTCTGATAGTGTTGGTGCTTCTGTTCTACCCACTTTGTCTGAACCATCTTCCTCTGTGTCTTCTGATAGTGTTGGTACTTCTGTCCTACCCACTTTGTCTGAACCATCTTCCTCTGTGTCTTCTGATAGTGCTGGTACTTCTGTCCTACCCACTTTGTCTGAACCATCTTCCTCTGTGTCTTCTGATAGTGTTGGTACTTCTGTCCTACCCACTTTGTCTGAACCATCTTCCTCTGTGTCTTCTGATAGTGTTGGTGCTTCTGTCCTATCAACTTTGTCTGAACCATCTTCCTCTGTGTCTTCTGATAGTGTTGGTACTTCTGTCCTACCCACTTTGTCTGAACCATCTTCCTCTGTGTCTTCTGATAGTGTTGGTGCTTCTGTCCTATCAACTTTGTCTGAACCATCTTCCTCTGTGTCTTCTGATAGTGTTGGTACTTCTGTCCTACCCACTTTGTCTGAACCATCTTCCTCTGCGTCTTCTGATAGTGTTGGTGCTGATTTCTCAATTCCGGCTTCTTCCTCTGCTGTATCATCCTGTGGATTTTCTAACGTTAAATTGTCCCTGGTAAAAACAAAAGGTCGACCGAGACAGGTACAAGCTTTTACCAGGAGGTACAAAAAAAGAAAAACGTGTCCACAAGATGAAAAACATTCTGACCAATAAAAAGATGTCAATAGAAACGAGAAAAAAAGTGTTGAGGGGATACACAGAGCCTGTTCTTTTGTATGGATGTGAAACTTGAACAATGTGCAGTCAAGCTGAAAAACATCTGATGGCTGCAGAAATGTGGTTTCTGAGGAAAATGCAAAGAATACCATGGACAGACAGAAAAACCAATGACCAAGTACTACAAGAGACAAATGAACATCAGTCATTAGACGTAGACAGTCAAAATTTTTTGGACATGTTATGAGAAGAAATGGATTGGAGAACTTGGTGACAACTGGCAAGATTGAAGGGAACAGACCAAGAGGAAAATACCTGGATGGCATGGACGAGGCAGGAACACTGAGCTGATCCATGACATTGGTGATCGAATGAAATGGCGAGTCATGACCGCCCCACGCTTTCCGGCATGGCACATGATTGAGTGATTGTGTGTTGGGTTTGATATGTGTTGTGTTTAAAGTTAGTGTTAGTTAGTTAGTCTGTCCTCTTGAGCCCAAGGCGGCCGTCGTGTGTGTAAAGAATGAATGTCGTAGTAGTTCCTTGTTCTTCTTTACCACTTTAGTGTCGTCCCTGGAGTGAGGAGAATACCACACGGTGAAGTTACTCCTAATGTGTTTTTTTTGAACGGATAATCTTCCAATTAACTGAAATGTCACTTGGGGAAAGTTTTAATGTTCATAAGTCTCTGATTATAACATGTCCCCTCTTTTAGAACACAACCTTTTAATGTTTGTTAGGTAGATGTGTGTATATATATATATATATATATATATATATATATATATATATATATATATATATATATATATATGTCCTTAGTATGCGAGTTATTAATCTTCGGTGATGAAGCTTATCACTCATTAAACACAACACTTCTGTTCATACAATTCTACTCAGCAGAAGCCAGGTTTCTGCGGAACAACTAGGTTCTGAGCCCCGTGTAAAACCTCTCAGCAACCTCTGTCTTCTTTCCATGAGTCATCATTGTATAAAACTTGGAACTGCTTCTTCGTAATAAATCATCTCACACTCACGTGGAACACTCAAGGGGAACTGGAAATGGAACCTGTAGAGTAGATAACATCATGGTGAGGGCAACTCAGTCCTGACCGTAATTAGGTGATTGTAGGCCAATAACAGCACTCAGATCTATAACAGAGATCCGATCTCTGTCATACGCGCATCACAATGGTCTTATACATGGCAACACCAGGAAAGAATAAAGGAACGGGTAGAAACCCAGCAGATGCCCTACTGGAAGATCCTACCATTACACATACCTCTTCTCCCTCTCAACCATCCTTAATCAAGAGCGAAGAGTAATCATAACTGAATGCTTCGCGGTCTCCTATAGCCCTGACTGTTAGTTAGTAACTGACCGTTGAGCGTCGGCCAGATCACCTCGTCACTCCTCGCTGTTTCATTCTTGCCAGACCATGGTAATCCATTTGCTCCTCCGAGGTGTACATGTGCTCCCACAAGGCCGCAACCACGTCTGCCTTGTCATGCATCAATACTCCACCAAGTTTTGCCGAGCCAGCCAATCTGTCCTCTGCAGATACTCTGAGGTATGCCTTCGCTTGCATCACCTTGTGCCTACCAGCAACAGTAGGCAGATGTAGTATGTAACGCATACACACTTTGGTCATTGGTTTTTCTGTCTGTCTATTTGGAGCATTCATGCACAAATAATCCCATATCCCAGAATGGCCCGCATAGCTTCATTCTGTATGCGCTCTAATTTCACCAGCTGACAAGAATATCATCTGCAAATGTTATAATCCTTCCAACCCCTGGTGCTTCTAGGTATGGAATCTTGCTCGTATACACGTTAAAGAGCACCGGTGAGACTGCAGATCCCTGTGGCAGTTCCGGGGTTAAAATATGTGGCTCTGAGGTCCATGCCCCCAGACGGAGAGCAACCTGACGAGAATGCAGGACTACTGCTATCCAGTTCACCAACGAGGGATTGACCCCCTTCTCCATAAGTGCAGTCATCAAAATATCATAGCGAACTCTATTGTACGCATCCTCGAGATCAAGCGCTGCCGCCATCGTTTCCTGTCTACTCTGGAAGCCCTCATAAACGTCAAAGTTACCAGAAAGTCACCAGAAAGACCTCCTTGACCCGGGTTTTCTCACATGGCTTGGTCTATTAGCCCTGACTGTACTGGGCTTAGGTACCAGTACAGAGCGGGGCAGGTGGTTGCTTCTATAATCCCCAAGGACACCGAGTGTCGCGTTTTCAATGAAAAATGGGGAGTAAAGTACTTCTTTGTGGAAACAAAGAACCAGAAAACCAGTTGTGTAATATGCAGCGAAAAGTATTGCCGTTTTGAAAAAGTACAATCTTCGGCGACACTACGAAACAAAACATAAGTTTTCTGGAAAGGTACGTTCTTCTTCTTCTTCTTCTTCTTCTTCTTCTTCTTCTTCTTCTTCTTCTTCTTCTTCTTCTTCTTCTTCTTCTTCTTTCGTTCGTATGATGGAAGCAGCAAATGACTTGTGTCCTGAGTAAACCGATTTGTTTGGAACTATCAGCCTTTCGACAAGCTCAGTTGTGCGAAGAACAGAACAACTTGGAGAGAACACAGTGCTACAGATACGCCAGCAAACTAGGAACTTGTTGTATTCTCTGGCGCTGAATGAGTCTACTGATCTCTCGAGTGCGCCACAACTTCTCGTGTTCATTCGTTGCGTCAATTTGGACTTTCAGATAACGGAAGAGTTGGCATCCGTTTGCAGCTTGCATGGATCAATAACTAGAGGACAACTTGTTGAATTTTACCGCTACTTACCTGATGTTGAGTTTCCGAAACTGAAGAAATTTGCCGCTTGTATGTCACCAGTGTTTGGAACAACTTATGTCTGTGAGCAAACATTTTTAAAAAAATGAAGTATATGAAGTCAACATATCCAACGAGATTGACTGATGAACATTTGAAAGCAATTCTCTTGATTGGATGCAGCAATTCCAACCCAAACATTGATGATATCTTGAAAGCCAAATATCAGCTGCCAAATCGCGCTCAGCTGTGTTTTGAACGCGGGTATACGGGATTATGAACCTTCGCCACGGAGGCCGGCGCAAGTATTGTACAGAATGAGTAAGCGGCCCGCGCTCGTCATTATCCAGCCCGCCGTGAAAAAAGTTTGGTGACCCCTGATTTAGACAGACAACATCCGTATCAAGCGAGGCCTCAGCAAGAGCAGTGCCCGGTATGTTCTCTCCCGACCTGTCCCATTCGCCAATTGAAGTTGCCACATAACAGATACCTGGTAAATGAAGAAAAAATTTGTTGGTATCAACCAGTACAGGTCTGATGATCGCGCTTTTGGCAGCAAGAGTGTTTCCTAGGGTTTTTGTGTTTTGTGTTGGTCTTTATCTGGCTGCACAAGAACCTGCACACTTGTCTTTCTGTTCTTATCTGTCCTCTACTTTTGTTGTCTTGGGAAAGGCACTTAGCCAACCGAACACGAGTTCTCACTCTCACTCTCTCTCTCTCTCACTCTCTCTCTCTCTCTCTATATATATATATATATATATATATATATATATATATATATATATATCTTAATACAGACATATATATATATATCCCTCCCTCTCTCTCACTTGTCTATATCACTTTGTTATGTCTTTCAACACATCTTTCTCGTATCTCTGTCTCTCACACTATCTTCGTTATCTATCTCCCCCCTCTCTCTTTTCAACCTGCTTCACATATACCAGGTTTTCCTGCACTTTATTTGCGTAGCATTTCCTTGTTTATTTGTTAATTCATCAGGCCAGTAAGTCGGAAGCCTGGTGTTTGAATTGGCTAATCACGTCTTTCTGAAGCAACGCATATTACTGTCAGCTTGGACCGGAATTATGATGACATAAATATCAGGAAATAGTAGGTCGGTAATGTAAACAAAGATGGATGCCTGTAAACAGTAAGAGTACAGAAACGCAAGTTAAGAATTCTTGCATGGGGACACAATTATTTTTATTGGGGATACCAATCTGGAAAATTATTCTTGATATTAAAACAGCTTCATACGCCAGCTCGGTATAAACTACTCTGTCTATTCCGCGCCGGCTCGGAATAAACTACTCTGTCTATTCCGAGCTATCGCGGTATAAACTACTCTGTCTATTCCGAGATATCGCGGTATAAACTCTCCCTAAAATATATGAGGTCCTTCACCAGAAAGTAATGTCACAAAAATTCGAATCACAAAAATCCATTTCGAAACATGTTTTCATGTGTATTCTGCTTTGTCATGCGGGATTTTTGCACACGGAAGCCAGGTAATTCTTTCGTTCTGAAGTTTAACTTAATGGGACACTGAAATGGTGGACTGGAATGGAGAAATGGTTCAGTTTAAACCACCATATATAAAAAGCCTAAAGTGTGGTTCACGGGTGTCGCACAAGGGTTACGGGGTCTATCAGACGGTCTCCAGCGGGCAATCTTTACCCTCAATGTGCCAGTAATTAATCTGTGATCACTGTAACAGTCTGCATTTGGAACTGTTTTTACAACTGTTAATGCATTTCGAAACCTTTTGCTTATCAGGATGTAATCTATCTGGTTTTTAATCCTGCTGTCTGGACTCCTCCATGTCCATAATCTTCTAGGATGTTGTTTAAACCAGGTGTTTCCTACAACCAATTCTTGTTCTTTTGCCCATTCTACAAGTCTGTAACCTCTTTCATTTCTCTCTCCCAAACCATGGTTGCCTACACTGTATCCATCGCTTTGCTTTCCTATTTTTGCGTTGAAATCACCCATTATGATATTTATTTCTGATTTTTTACAGTTCTTTAAAGCAGACTCTATGTCATTATAAAATTCCTCTATACTTTCTTCACTGCTTTCACTTGTTGGGGCATATACTTGAATTACATTTATTTTAAAAGGTCTTCCATTTAATTTTACTAATAGAACTCTGTCTGACACAGCCCAATATCCTTTGACAGAATTTGATGTTTGCTTATCTAATATAATGGCTACACCTCTTTGCTGTTCTTCTCCCCCCCGAGTAAATAATCTTACAATCCTCTCCTGTCCTTATCCCTGCTCCTCTCCATCTCGTTTCCGATATTCCTAATATGTTAATCTTCTCTCTCTCCATTTCTTTTTTGATGTCCTCCAACTTTCCATCTGCATTCATTGTTCTAACATTCCAAGTTCCTACTTTCAATGATATTAATCTTTTGCACCTAGTAGCCTGTTGACGGTCTGGAGTCACCTGGTGCGCATGACTATCCCTACCGGGCGAGGCTGCTCCTATAGAGCACCCATTTACGCCGTTTCTCTGATTATCGATAAGTGAACACAACATGATTTTCTTGGCATCTGTAAAGAAGGTAGTTTGCCATTGCTTTCCTTCCCAGCAGTGACCATACTGGTCAGTGACCGTAGCCATTGTCTCCTCAAAAAAAGGAGATCCTCTGCCTACCGTCGTGAAGGTGGAGACCATAACCTACAACTATCTGTTGGCTGCTCTCCATCTTCATCCACCACCTGCACACATGGCTTCACGTAACCCTGATCGGGGGGCTAAACGGGTACTCCACCTTGCCCAAGGGTGTCCCGTAGGCTAGCGGAGGGAAGGAGGCGCCTTACTTCCCCTTTGATAGGGGATACCCCTACCCCGCTACCGCTATATATATATATATATATATATATATATATGCATGCACAAAACATCAAAGAGTATTCTATTCAACGTCAAATAATATTAATATGAGCATGAGAAATGAAACAAAAAGCTAACGGAAGAAAAGACAAGGTAGTCGTTGTCATTTCAAACCTACGGCCCTACGCTCTTACCCAATAAAATAGCACACCGCTGGAGGATAGGCCCAACTGTGGTACCCACGGCATTCCGTTTAACGGCGGCGGTTAATCAATGATCGTTTTAAAAACTGGGATTCGATATTCGTAATAAACAACAGTTATTTTGATAGACAGATCGCTCTGGTTGTATAGGATAACGTGTTAATTGACTCAGGTAAGAGCACAACAGATGTGAAAGTTACAGGTGTGTTTGTGGTGTGTCGTGTCGGCTTCTGCCAGCAATTATCTATGTGCGATCCGCCATTTCTGTGTGTTGTCTGTGTCAGTTTGGAAATGCTATCGGCTATTGGTTTCGCAGTAATGACCTAATGACAATACTAATATGAGTAATAATTAATATACATTCTCAGCCTGTCATTCGTTGCTTTCCTACTTAAATTTGTTTTCACGTATCTAATCAGTAATAATATGCCAATACTTATAATAAATTTTTATATTATATTTTTATTTATAATAATTAATATTATTAATTATTAATAATTGAAATTGCAGCAGCCTTTTTTAAAACAAGAAGATCATAATTAATAAATAATTAATATTTGTTAATTTCATATCTGTCTTGTGCAGAACTGCCTTTCATAAGCAGTGTTTCAAAATGTCCCTCATCTCATCTCATCTCATCATGTTCCTCTTGTACCTTGCGGTGTCGAGGTGAAGTATAAACTTCGTGAGAGTGCCCGGTTATGGGCTTCGTATATCGACATTCCCATGGATTCTGTTATTCCCTCCGTCCAGCGTTTACGTGGTCGGCCTCTTCCTCTGTTTCCATCTGGTCTGTACGTCATTGCCTGTTGTGGCATGCTGTTGACTGGTAGCCTACTTGCATGGCCAAACCATTTGACTTGCTGCTTTCTAATAAAATCTAGAGCAGCTTTAACCCCCACTTTAGTCCTGATTTCTTCATTTCTGATCTTATCTCTTCTTGATACGTTGAGTATTCTTCTCAGGAACCTCATTTCTGTTGTTGTGATTTTTCTTTTCTCTTTTTCTGTCATTGTCCAGGTTTGGCATTGGTAGCACAGAGTTGGTAGGAAGATTGTGTTGTAAAGTGCTTTCTTAGTAGTTATTGATACATGTTTGTTCTTTAGTATTGGTGCCATTTGTCCAATGAGTTGATTTGCCTTATTGCACCTATTTTCGATCTCGTCTTCTGATCTGCCATTTGATGATATTATACTTCCTAGGTCAGTCCGTTTATACTTCTTAGTTTTTCTACGAGCAGTATGAAGATCCCCTGCCGGCTTGCTAGGCCAGTCGCAGGTTTAGGACACTAATCTGACCACAGGGAGTCCATCCCCTATGGCGAGCCATAGCCCCGTTAGCCCATGACCTCGCGGTCATGGTTGCCCGGTCTGCACCACGTGGAGGTGGGGGTTGACTTGTGTAGTCTGCGGGTCATCGGCAGGCTACTAATTTTCGCTCTTCACCCCTCCTGGGAGAGGCTAGCCGATCCTAACCCTGCTGGCTGCAGGGCCAGGCGCATTCCACACCTTACAGACCCTCAATCATACTCAATTACTCATAGATCAGATATCATACCTCGTTGCTGTCATGTGTTGTGTAATGTAAATTATCTGTTACATCTTGAATCCATCTCCTCTTCTTCACCCGTTCCTGCCTGCAGTGGTACACTTCCCTCCATAATTATCTGATCTAGACTAGGTCTTTTTGACGTCCAAAATATAAAATAATTTATTTTCCTTATTTTGTTTGTCTTCATAACTCTTATTTGTATAACCCTAACATATTTACTATTGCAATGACGTGCCTTGTCAAATAGCATTAGTAGATGTTCACGTCTCTTCACAGATCTTAGTAATTGGTGCTCTGCATCAGTTCACTTCATGATAATTGATATTCCTCCAAGCAGCAGACTTTACCATCCTCTAGGTCTGCCTCTTCTAATGCAGATCTTTCCAGTTGTCAATGTTTTTGAATGCTCTCCTCTCATTACATGACCAAAGAACACTGTTCATTTCTTTCTTTTTGTTGTGCAAAATTTCTACTTTCATTAGCCTTCTCCAGGCAATCATTGGTCATGCTAAAAGTCCAAGATATTTGTTGCACCATTGATTTCAGAAACACCTCTGCTGTCTCAAAGCTCTTTCTAATTTGTATATTCACATTCCAAGATGCCATATTCAATCATATGAAAGTGAAATATCTCTTGTCTGTCAGAAGTCAACACTTGCATTTCCTCTAAATCTATGACTGTTGCTATTATAAAACACCATTGTACAAATTGTATCGCTGCAGCTACGGAGTTCATGCTTTGTGCAACTCTTTCTGTGGAAAGAGACCAAGCCATATGGGATAAACCCAGTGCAATGAAGTCGATCCTCTGGCATTTTAAACGCCTTTTTTCACTCAACCCCATCATGGAGCAAGTCCATTGTGGAACGTCACTCTCATCACGGACTGCTGAGATTATCGATCGTCAGAGCCATTCTTCTGCCTGATGCATTTTCATGCCCATAGCGTCTGCAGTGTCCTGTGTCCGTCTTTGGGCTAGTCGACCCTTGCTCCTTCATACAGGAACCACTGTCCAAACCACCGCGATGTTTAATTTGATAAGTATTTCAAATTTTGAGACACAATGATGTTTATGAGCCATTTGTTTTCTATTCTCGTGTCTTGTAGACAATGTCAGTATTTTTCTTTTTGATCCACGGTCTTCTTCTTCTTCTTCTTCTTCTTCTTCTTCTTCTTCTTCTTCTTCTTCTTCTTCTTCTTCTTCTTCTTCTTCTTCTTCTTCTTCTTCTTCTTCTTCTTCTATTCACTTGAAATTTGTCTCTACAATGTTCGCTCATTGGTTCCAGTGTTGTTTCTCTAGGTCTACATATGTCGTATGTTGGGCAGTCTTGGAGTATGTGATCTGCTATCTGTGGCATCAATTCACATGTGCACATGGCTCCACTACATTCTAATAGCATTTCTGTAACATCTACCATCATCATGGAGATTTGCTTGACTATCTTTCAGTCTTGAAGCCAGCAAATTGTGTATTCTTTGACAGGTTTAATCACAGCGGAGATAGTCAACCTTGAGGAGTTGAGGAGAAATAATCTCATCCCAATGCGTTTGACATCAAGTAGGACATTTTAAAAGATGCTGTCCTGTCGCTGGCTTCCTTGGCTGGGAAGTCCCATTTACAGGAAGTATCACATGTAGCTAGAGACAGCAATTACCAGTAATAACCAAACTTGCTCAGTCGCCTCTTATGACAAGCATGGTCAGTAACAATGTTGCTGTTCTTTGTTTCCCTGGTGGGCTCTAGTAACCCATGGGAGAAATCTATGACTGCAAATTGTGCAATTAACTCACAACTTGCTTTCCAATTTGATATATTTCTTCTTATGCCTTTAAAACTTCTGGTGGAGTGTTCGCCCACAACCTCTGTTTGGTTTGACAACACTGCTGTTTCACCTGCAGTTAGAAGTTTTATGCCTGCTCCATTTATCTTGTTTTGCAGAATTCCAAAATGCTAGTCATATCATATTACATGTGCCTTACCTTGTGGGTGTTTTCTACAGGTGTAATTAGGTGACAGCAACATCAAACTTTATTTTCCCGTTCGTCAGGTGGCGCTAGGTGTCTCATGCGCAACGCATAAACAAAATGGCGACTGTACTTACGGAGTGTACAACCAAAGAGCAACGTGCTGTTGTGCGTTTTTTTTTTTTGTGTGGGCAAAAGGACTGCCTGCAAAGGACATTCATAAGGAAATGCTTCGTGTTGATGCTGACAAATGTTTGTCCCGTAAAGCAGTGAATAGCTGGGTAGAAACATTTTTTCAAGGACGCTCTATAATTGTTGATGAAATCCGATCTGGTCGTCCTGTTAAGACTGCAACAGAAGCATCCGTGCAGCGGGTGGAGGAGATGATTAGAGGTGACATGCGAGTTACGATAGACTATGTAGCATCTGCAATAGGGTGCTCACATGGTTCAGCATACAGCATAATGCATGATCGATTGAAATTTAAGAAAGTGTTCTCAAGGTGGGTACCCAGACAATTGAAATAGGAACTTAAAATGATTCAATTGGGCCTGTCCTTGCATCATCTCTGTCGATACGAAGATGAAGGAGAAGACATGCTGAACAGGAATGTTACTGGGGACGAATCAAGGGTGCATCACTACCAGCCCGAATCAAAGCATGCTTCAATGCAATGGAAACATCCTTCTTCGCCATGTGTCCAAAAATTCAAGGTTACGCCATCAGCAGGGAATGTTATGCTGACGGTGTTATGGGATTGTCAAGGAGTGCTTTTAACCAATTTCAAGAAGAAAGGTGACAATGGGAATTCTGAATCATACCGTGAAGTTCTATCGATGCTTCATGGTGCAATTCGAAGAAAACGTCCAGGACTACTGACTAGAGGAGTGTCGCTTCTTCATGCCAATGCCAGACCACATACGGCTCGATTAACTCAGGAGAAAATTAGCCAACTTAGGTGGGAAGTTCTGGAACATCCATCTTACAGCCCTAACTTAGCCCCTAGCGATTTCCACCTTTTTGGTCCACTGAAAACTCACCTTGCCGGGAGACATTTCTCGAATGATGCTGAAGTTGAATCTGAAGTGAAAATGTGGTTTAGAAAACAGAGCACGCAGTTCTATGCAGCTGGTTTAGGAGGACTGATAAAACGATGCGATAAGTGCATCAATGTTGGTGGAAATTATGTTGAGAAATACAGGGACAATGTATGTATAAAAATAAACTTGTTTCAAGTTGTTATCATATTTAGTTATTTTTCTACAGCCATTTGTGACTTACTTGTTGACTTCCCCTCGTAACATTCCGGGTACCAATTCTGGAGATTTTCTTAGGTTAAAGGAGGTAAGTCAGCGATCCAGACTCCTTATGGCTTTCTCTATATCGTGTCATGCTTTGTCTATGAGAAGAGCAGCCTTTCATCTTGGTTGGCTGAATTATTTTGCTTTCCTTTTCCTAGACTTGTTCATGATTAGATGGATGTTGCAAATACATTTTTTTATTGGAATGGTTAAGCCAGTTCTAGGCAACTCTCCTAAGTTGCCTGTTAGGTGTTAAATGTTGCATGTCCTTTGCAGGACGTTTTGATCAACCCCAGGTTGATTATCTAGGCAAATGTTATGTTCACTAGTTTGCTATTGTTTATTTTTTTAACGAAAAATCAATGTAAAGTCGAACTTAATGCTGGTTTTTTTTTTTTTTAATGAGAAATCAACGTAGTCCAACTTAATGCTGGTTTTTTTCAATGAGAAACAACATAAAATCCAACTGAATGCCGGTATAGGCGTTGAACAGGCCATCAGTACACCAGAAGTTTACATACAAGCACCCTTATCCTTTAGGTCACGTTGATACCTGCATGGTAGGTTACAGTGTTATTGTACCTTTGCTTCCCTTATAAGACCCAGTAACAAACCGGAAAATATGTTATCTACTTCATTGGAAGCTGGCTCTGTGGTAAAGGTGTTACGGACGCAGTTCGTAATCCTGCATACCGTGTTTGAAACACAGCTGTGGGTGATTTGGCAGCAGGCCACCTTGCATTGGTCTTTTGTGAAATGGTATGGGCGCAGGTCGTTCAGAAAGCAATGGCAAACTACAGAACATAAACTTGCCCAGGAATCACGAACAGCTAAAAAATTCTGGGGTTGACTGCTGCGTCCTTTATAGAATTTGCAACTAACTAAAACTTCATTGGAACTCTTAAGTTCATAAGTTATGCACCAAATTGTTATGTTTTACTTGAATGGCTTGTCTGGTTCCATTTTTAAAAACTTGCTCCAAAGACTATACATTATCAGAATAATAGTATTTTTTAGCTAACTTGATGCACATAAGGAACAAAATAAAAAGCTTATGAAAAAAAAGATGCAAAAAGGTAATTAGGGATAAGAAGGGAGAAGGGATGAAAATTTAATAACAAGCAGATAAAATGATTTTGTAAACCTTTCAGTAGACAGTAAACACCATTGTTGTCATGCTAATAAGCAAATTGTTTACTGGCTCCTTATTCAGCATTTATGGTTTTACATTCTGAAGAAAGTTTATAATCCCTCCGCTTCCACATTAGTTTGTCTTCTATCTCACAACCTTATATGTGAGTCATCAGAGCAACATAATGCATATGGTGATGTTTTCCATTCCATCCTATCCCCAGAGCAACATATATATATATAAGGGGTTCAACCTCTACACCGGACAGTTGGACCAAAATGTTGACTTATTGTCCTTAATTTGGGGATGTAAATTACAAGTACCCCTGAAGTCGGAGTGGGTTCGCCTAATGACGAGGGACACTGTTAATAGGGAAAGCTAATCCACACGCAAAATTCAGTCCAGTACTACTAGAAGTAGTGTGTGTGGACTACGCTTAAGTTCAAAGTGAGCGAGCAAGAGAAAAAAAAAACTTGGCTTGGTTATTTTAACCACATGTGCTGATTCAACAGAGAATCATAGTAAATCAAATCGCTAATCTATACAAGTTTTTTGTGTTTCACTGCTGACAAAAGTGATTCTCGGTAGTCTGTATTTTAATTGTTTAAAGTCTTAACATATACATTGCATGTACAGAAATCTGCTTATTGAAAAGTTGTGTGTGGCGTGTTCTTGTGTTTTGAATGTGAATGCTGGACAATGAGTGATGAAATGGCGAAGAAAGCGGAGCTATGGAGTTTGTGCACCATACGATGTCTTTGGCAGGCCACTAGCTGCTCTGCAAAGAGAGGCTAAGCTAGATGCGTAAAAGCCTGGCACAATTTCTTCTTCTTTCGTTCGCTTGAAATATGTCTATAACTGCAATGTTGTCTCTTGTATGAATTTAACTGTCTTTTTTAGTTCACTCAGCGGTCCATAGAGTTTATCTTCCACTGCTGTCTCTCTAGGCTAGAAGGTTTGCCTAGATATGTTGTATTTTGGGCAGTCTTGGAGTATGTGCTCTGCTGTCTGCAACGATAATCCACTAGAAGTTTGTATGCATGTGGTTGCTTAATCTATTGTGTCCTGTTCTGAGATGCAGAATAATTACTTGTTCTGGTCTGTCCATAAAGTGGCCTTCTAACTTATTTGATCATTCTTTTTTTTTTGGTGGTATGTAATGGGCACATCAGGCTGTTCTTCTTTTGCTCCTTCCTTAGCCAATTGATCAGCTCTGTTGTTTCCGGGTACTCCACAGTGGGATGGTATCCACTGTAGGTGACCTTATGCTGACTGCTAAGATCAGAAAGTAGTGTCTTTAGTACTGGCAATTTCCCAGACAGGAGCGCCTCGAGTACTAATTTTGCATCTGTCAATAGCACCACTTGTTGTGTACGATGGCTTGTATTTAGTAATTTATAATGCTATCTTGATTGCCTCAATTTCAGCATCATAGTTATGGTAGTACTTTCCTGTTGGAACTCTGGCTGTGTCCCTAGTATTATTTGGGTATTCTATGTACACTCCCACTCCTCCATTTCGAACAGCATTTTGTGCTGACCCATCTGTGTAGACTCGGATCCAGAGGTCCTGTGGGTATTCTTCATCAAGGAAGCTGAGAGTGGCTGTTCTGCGCTGTACACTGTTCTGTTCTTCCTTGTTAAATATTCCTCTCACTTTTGTCTGGATTTGTAGTGATAGTCTATGTTCATCTTTCCATGGAGTTCGCTCTGGAATAGTTGTCAGGGGGATACCAACTGTGGGCAGATAAGTGGTTTCTCTGCAGTGTCGTTTGGCCTGGTGGATAAAACTACTTCTTTTCAACCGCCCCATAGCTAAGTTTTCAAATCTGTTCTTCATAGGGTGGCCTGGCAAGCTGAGGAACATTTCTGCTTGTATTAGAATTTTCATATCTCTGCGCTCTCTCAATGCTTGTGTCCTCCCCTTCTTCTCCATTTCCATTATAGGGGTTGATCTCATCCCTCCTGTGGTGACTCTAAGTGCTTGATTTTGCATCTTGTCCAGCTCTTGTAGTGTGATTCTTAATGCTGAACACCACTCAGTTGACCCGTATTCCAGATGTGGTCATATGCTCTGTTGATAAACTTTGCTAAGTATTTCCCACTGGCTCCCCTTGTGGTTCCACTTAGCTTTCTCAGGATCCCTGCCTTTTGTTTTGGAGAGAAGGTAAATATTGTGGTGCTGCACTTGTCAGTGTTTATGCTGACACACCATCTATTTGCCCATGCAACAAATGTATCTACAGCTCTTTGTAGCGATATGGTGGCCACTGATGCTCTTTTCATTTATGCTCCATAGAACCAGGTCATCAGCGTACATTGCCGTTTTAATTTCATGCGGTAGATTAGCAAAAAGATCATTGATGAAGATTTAAAAAAGTGTGGGGGGCAAGACTCCACCCTGGGGAACACCGTGACGCAGTAGTACTTTCTTGCTCTTGAGTCCGTCTATCTGTACTCAGGCTCTTCTGTTGTGCAAGTATGCTTTCACCCATTTGTACATTCTTCCATTCACCCATTTTTACATTCTTCCACTGACTTTACAGTTTCTCAGTTTATTCATCAGATCTGCTTTCCAGACTTTGTCAAAGGCTTTCTTCAGATCTATCCATGCTGCAAGCACCAGCTTCTTCTCTTGTAATGCATCTTCAATTTCTTGAGAGAGGTAGGTTGTCTGATCTTCCTTAGAGTAGCACTGCCTAAAGCCAGCCTGCTGTGGCACAAGGATGTTTTCACTTTCAATGCACCACTGCAGTCTGTGATTGATGATGCGCTTCATTGTTTTGCAGAGACAGCTGGTGATGCTAATTGGTCTGTAGCTGGAGGCAATGGAACTATCTTTCCCTGATATTAGGAGGTGTATCATGATTGCTTCTCTCCATGCTTGCGGAACACTGCCTAAGGTCCAGGTATTATTGAAGATCTGCAACAGCTTTGCTTTGGCCTCTGTTCCTAGGTTTCTGATCATTTCATTGGAGATACCATCAGCTCCTGGTGACTTTCTTATTTTCAGTTTTGATATGGCTAGCTCCAGTTCACTGTTTGTGATAGGTATTTCCAGAACCTCATGTAGTATGTCATTCTGTCCTGTATGTTGCATTTCTCGAATCTCTTGTTGTTTCTCTGGACTAATTTTGATATTGTTATCTTGTGCGAATGAGTCCGCAAAATGGTCAGCTGCTTGCTTTCCTGTTAAGATGTTTCCATCTTTATGTAGTGCAATTTTTGAGTTTCTCCCTGTGCCCTCATCGTTAAGTTGTTTTATTAGCTTCCACAACTTCCTTGTGTCTCTTTCAAAGTTCAGAGACTGTTTTCTCCTGCCAGCTTTTCCGTCTAGCCTGCAGCTTGGTCCTTTGAAATTTGGCTTTTGCATTGGTATTTATTGTGTTTCTCTTGGCTGGGTGTGGCCTCTGCTTGCTTTCTACACACTTCCACATCATTATGCAACTGTTCCAGTTCACTATCCCATGTGTATGGGCTCCTCTTGGTACTGTTTCTCATGCTGCCTGTAGTATGCATTTTCCAAGCTCTTCAACTACTTTATTTATGTCTTTCTCAGTGTTCAGGTTTCTAACCAGTATGCTGGTGCGATGCTTGTACATTGCCCAGTCTGCTTTCTTGTAGTTCCACCTCAAGAGGGTGCTGCTTTCACTTACAAGCTCATTTTCTACAATTAGAAAGACTGGCCGATGGTCACTGCCACCAAGTTGTTTCCCAACAATTCATGTAATGTTCCACTCCAGGTCTGGTGAATGAAAAGCCACTTACACCTCTGTAGTTGTAGTGTGCCATGATCTCGAGTAGAAGGTCTTCAAGTCTCTCTCCTCTCTGGTCCATGAGATCAAAGCCCCAGCTCTGCGAGTGGCCATTGAAATTGCCACTCACAATAATTTTTTTCTTTTAATGGTACTGTGTACAGTGCCTGTGGGCGGTCACTTGGACAGTAGTAATTTATCAGATGTAGGTCTGTATTGCCTGTCTTAAGTTTAAGTGTCTGATACTCAGCCCCTTCCATGTAAACTTCAATTTGGGTAGCAATGATATTATTTTTTACAAGGGTCAATATCCCACCCTTTCGCCTGTCCTTTCGGTCTGATTTTTAAGGCTATATTTTCGTTGAGGTGAGTTTCTTGCAGCAACATACGCTTACCTTTTCTTGGTCCTAGATGTTTTCTAGTTCTTTTTTTTTTCTTACTGACTCCTTCAGCATTCCAGTGCATTATTTTTAGTCTTTGTTTGGTATGGCCAGACGCTCTATTCTCAGGTCCCCTGGCTCCACAGGACATCTGATAAGGACCTCCAGTAATTGTGGTTGGACCCTTTCGAGGCATAGGGCCCAGCACTGCACCTGCCTGGGTGTCCAAAGCAGGGCGAGCACCATGACTTTTAGCAGTAGTCGACATATTTCATGGCGTAATTGCGTGGCATCCTGATTTCTGTGGTGCGCCTCCTGGCTGGTTGCCTCCGTCTTCTGCACCTTTCCTTTGCTAGAGCAGACTGTGATCTTACTCGAGTTAAGATGTGTAGGCGCGCACACATGTGTCTGCGCATGCGTGTACGTGCATACACATCTAGAGCGTACTGGTTATTTTTCGGCGCCAGAGACTCGCCGCCGCCCCTTCTCCCGTTAGTTAATTCAGTTCCGCCACGTGAAGGCCAGGAGTTGGACCTTTGCTGCAGAGGTGATGAATGCACGAGCCATTGAGGTATTTATGCAAGATTGGGCGCTCATCCGCAACTCTGTGCCCCGGCTACATAACAGCAACATGTAGAACCGCCTGGCACAATGAAACAGATCCTCTTGCCTGTTAACACATTTCCCTGGTCCCCTTTTATTAAAACCATAAGAGAAAGACAAATGAAATTTTGGGGGGATGTCAATGGAAGAGTTAAAATGGAGAAGTTAGCCTTATGTGGGAAAGTACTAGAGAGAAGAGACAAAGAAAAACAGAAACGTATATGTGGACAGATTAAACAGCTGGGCAACAAATAACTGTAACACCAACTTTGTCAAAACCTCATACGACAAACAGGATTGAAGAGTCATTGTGATTTGCCGATGCCTTCTCATATCAGACGCCCGAAGGAGAACGTAGGAATGAGGTTAATGCTCTATATACAACATTCCTAGTTTTTCTATTAAGGCCTGATTTTAAAAGCTTGAATATTTATCTCATAGTAGGAATGAAAAATTCTTTACACTCCAACAAGAGAATATATTCCGCCAGACATTTCTGTAGTTTGATTTTTACAGGGAAGCTCAAAAGCCCAAATTTTCTTCTTTAGTGATTGCAAAACTGTCCATGACTCACAGCCATATATTCTGGGCAGAATAGGACGACTAAAATGGTATGCAAAACTGTCCATGACTCACTGCTATTTTTATGAGAAGCTGCCCATACACCCAAGAAGACGTCTATCTTTTTTTTTTTAAACGCACAATAATTATATGAGACGAGTAACAAACAGCTGAAGACTGTAAGTGATGGCTTTTCCAATCGTTGCACTGGTTATTTGTTTTCTTGTGACTGCCTAAGTGAGCGTCGTAATACATATACTAAGTATATATCTCCGTGCGTGTAAAAGCGAAACTTGTACAAGAGGAAACCACTAAATCACTCCGTTACAAGAAGTATATAGAGATGAAGACTTTAATCTGTCAGTGCCAAACAACCGACTATAGGTTTTTTAGTTGCTCTATACATAGTATACATGTCCTAATTCTTTGGCCCCCTTCTTCTTCTACGTTAATCCACTCTAAGACCGTTGTTAATTTAACTCCGCCTGTCCCATGCGTTGTAATATTGTAACTCCTTAAGACTAAAGAAGTCGGATGTGTCAGCCGAAAGCGCCAATATCGCATCTCTGCTGTAACCATGCACAACGCAATTTCGTCGAAAACAAATATTTCGGACGAACGAAGAAGAAGAAGATTAAAGAATTGTTACTGTTACACGATCACCAGTCTTGGATCATGTCCCGATTGTGCCATGCAGCCAGATGTGTATCCCTTTCCCTTGTTTTATCCCCATCAATTTTGCCATTTGTCACTACATTTTTCTAGCGTAATTCTCCTCATTACGTGCCCAGAAAAATCTTGACAGTCTGCATCTGATTTATCTAATCAATTTACGGTTTTCATTTGAGTCTTGTACAACTGTCTCGTTCCAAGTACCAGCTGCCTGGGACTGAAAACGTTCAGAAAGAATGTCGCGTATCAGCGAAGGAACTGCAGACGTTTTGTTCGGTTCACGAGTGCAATTTTTTCGGAGACTCCTGGGGGGGGGGGGGGGGGGGTCGTCGCTGGAACTACGGCGTTCGTGCTTTGTGCGACTCTTTCGGCAGGCAAAGAGACCAAGCCATATGGGATAAACCCAGTGTGATGAAGTCGACCCGCTTGCCTTTCCTGTTAAACACCTTTTTCTTTTTCTCTCAACACCATCATGGAGCAAGTCCATTGTGGAACGTCACTCGTCACAGACCGCTGAGATTATCGATCGTCAGAGCCTTTCTTCTGCCTGATGCATTTTCATGCCCATAGCGTCTGCAGTGTCCTGTGTCCGTCTTTGGGCTAGTCGACCCTTGCTCCTTCATACAGGAACCACTGTCCAAACCACCGCCACCGTATAATGCAGTGGTTCTCAACCTTTTTTGGCCCATGCCCCCCCCCCTTTACCATATGTTCATATCGTCATTCCCCCCCCCTTTCGAATTTCCTCCCTATAAATCCCCCCCCCCCCCTTACACAGTATACATAAAAATGGAAGCTAAATTTAATAACACATACTAAAACAAGTCTAGACATCTACATAAAACGTGATTTGCGGGTATATTTACGTTATAAAACGAATTTCATTAGGGCGAGAAGTACAGAACCGTAAAATTTAGAGGGAAAAACAATATCAAGTAACTGGTTCTTGTATTAATGCGATCTTGAAATAATCTTAGTCCCCCTCCCCCTGAAAACCATAAAAATCCCCCCCTGCCCACCGGCTGAGAACCACTGGTCTAATGTGATAAGTATTTCAATTTTTGAGACACGATGATATTTATGAGCCACTAGCTGATCCGGCCCGGCTTCGCCCAGTCACTGGCGGGGATCTATCTATCTATCTATCTATCTATCTATCTATCTATCTATCTATCTATCTATCTATCTATCTATCTATCTATCTGTATGTCTGTCTGTCTGTCTGCTTGTCTGTCTGTCTGTCTGTCTGACCCGGCCCGGCTTCGCCCAGCTCCTGGCGGAGAGCATCTAATTTAATTAATATAAGTAGTCATATAAGTTCCCGTTCCCGACTATCTATCTGTCTGTCTGTCTGTCTGTCTGACCCGGCCCGGCTTCACCCAGTCCCTGGTGGGGAGCATCTCATTTAATTCATATAAGTAGTCATATAAGCTCCCGTTCCCGACTATCTGTCTGTCTGTCTGTCTGTCTGACCCGGCCCGGCTTCACCCAGTCCCTGGTGGGGAGCATCTAATTTAATTCGTATAAGTAGTCATATAAGCTCCCGTTCCCGACTGTCTGTCTGTCTGCCTATCTGTCTGTCTGCCTATCTGTCTGTCCGACCCGGCCCGACTTCGCCCAGGCCCTGGTGGGGAGCATCTCATTTAAATCGCATAAGTAGTCATATAAGCTTCTGTTCCTGACTGTCTGTCTGTCTGTCTATCTGACCCCGCGCAGCTTCGCCCAGCTCCTGGCGGGGAGCGTTTCATTAAATTCATATAACAAAAAAAAATTAACTTAAGAATGTCCTTCCACACACCATCCATTATTTTTAATGAAAACTGTTTTTAATCACCTACATGACTGTAGATAACTTCTTTAAACATAAAAAGATGAGTTAGAACATTTTAACTATTTAAATAGATGCATTATTTTTATGAAAACTTTGAAAATGCCTGAAAGATTATATCATTATTTATTATAACTCATATGCCTGTAAATAACTGTAGACAAAGAGTTTATAAATCTTTGAAAACAATGCAACAATCTATAATCTATATATAAAATATCTAGCAATGCTATTAAAGTTAAGTCCCCTCGCTATATATAAATGATAATGTAAATTTAAATATTAAATTTTAGTAAGTAAATAGCTGATTGAACACTAACAAACTATGACAGTTAGCTGCACGGGAATGAAAAGAATACATGTAGAAAATTTCATCTCAATCGGATGGACCGTTATCGAACGCATCAAATACATCCCTACACAAACATATATATATATATATATATATATATATATATATATATATATATATATATATTCTTCTTCTTCTTCTTCAGCGTTCCGAGCCATTGAGGTTCTTTGCTGCAAATACAATCCGTCTCCATTCGTCTCTCTGGTGGACCTTCTCTTGCCAGTCGTTGATTCCAAGTGCTTGTAGGTCTGTACATGTATTATCTCTCCACCGCCTTCTTGGTCTACCTCGGGGTCTACGGTCATTTATTTCCTGAGTGTAAGCGAGTTTTGTTTCCCTATTATCTTCCATTCTTTCTATATGCCCCAGCCATTGTAGTCTATTAGCCTTCATGAAACCAGTGATTAGCGGGGACTTAAACAGATCATATATAGATTTGCTTTCTATTCTCGTGTCTTGTAGACAATGTCAGTATTTTTTCTTTTTGATCCGCGGTCTTCTTCTTCTTCTTCTTCTTCTTCTTCTTCTTCTTCTTCTTCTTCTTCTTCTTCTTCTTCTTCTTCTTCTTCTTCTTCTTCTTCTTCTTTTTCTTCTTCTTCTTCTTCTTTCGTTCACTTGAAATTTGTCTCTGCAATATTGTCTCTTGTATGAATTTCAGTGTCTTTTTTTAAATTCGTCCAATGGGTTTTAGAGTTTATTTTCCACTGTTGTTTTTCTGGGCCTCAATATTCCGTATGTTGGGCAGTCTTGGAGTATGTGATCTCCTGCCTGCCGCGCCAATCTACATATGCTCATGGCTCCACGATATTCTTATAGAATTTCTTTAACATTTAAGTTAAAAACCCCAGATTCTCTTCTTTAGTGATTGCATCATCTAATTTTATTTCATACCAACACAGATTTCTTTGGCTAACATTCTGATGTCCGCCAGTGTATGAATTATTATTATTATTATTATTATTATTATTATTATTATTATTATTATTATTATGCATATCCCTTACAGGACGTTGCAGTCAACATCAGCATTTTTCAGCTGATGTTGATGTACTAGACAAGATTACGCTCAGTAGTTTGCCATTGCTTTCTGAGCGACCTGCTCACATACCCCTAAGTTACCAACGCGGCGAGAACCGCTACCGATTCTCGCGCAGGTTACGTTACTCACGAGAATATACGGGATTACGGAGAAAGACTTTAACGCCTAGGCCAGGGGGACCGGCAGTGTCTGAATAACTACGGTTTAAATGTTACTATAGGCACAGTGTTATCAGATGCTGACCTGTTGCCCTACTTTCCTGGTAAAAGGGGCTTTAAGCGGCGCAGTCTTTGGGGTCAATGTTTAGGTCATGGATGTGTAAATCGTGGAGCGTATGAACTTTTCTAGACCTTTTGACGCGATATGTCGAAGTTGAATCTTTTGGTAGGAAGTGTGAGGGGTGAGCGATGAGATTCGCATTGCAGCCCTTGTTTTACCAAGTGTGAACAGGATGTGGGTAGGGGTGAATACTGTAAAACGTCTAAATTATAGCCAAGAGAACATCCTGATGTTTGCGACTAGCTGGTCTACAAATAATATTGACTGGTTGCCGTATAACTACGGTAGCAGACTGTGAACATAGACCCCTGTTGTTCTGGGGTTATGTGCCAGTTGTATTCCGTGACCCGCACTTTTGGAATGCAAATTTGCTCACACTACGCGGAATGACCCACGTATTTATCTCTGGCATATATGTGCATTCTTTGAAATTCAACAACGTGATAATAACATAATTTGTTTTTTAGTTCACTCGCTTTGAACTTCAGCGTAATCCACGCCGGACTGATCTTTACGTGTAGGGCCAGCTTTCCCTATTATCAGTGTCCCTCACCAAAAGGCGAACCCACTCCGACTTCTGAGTTACTTGAAATTTAACCCCCGAGGACGAGAAGTCAACATTTTAGTCCAACTGACTGGTTTATGGGGTTGAATCCCTACCTCGGCATCTTCTTTTTCTTTTCTCGTCCTATTTCTCCTGCGTTGTAGCATACGCCTTCAACTAGCCCACTTCAAGCCTCCCTAGCCTCAGCTATCTCTTGTAGACACCATATTATTATTGTCTCTAATTCTCTTGTCTGTGTATATTATCTATTTCGCTGACCCTGTGAGTTATAGACATGGGACTTTTTACTTGTACTACTATCAAGTCTCTCGACGTGGAACTATGCTTGGTTAATACAAATGTCTGAAACCTGTTTTGTCATATCGCCGAAAATATAATGAGAAATGTCAGAGATGATATAACCAGGGAGCAATGTGATACCCTAAATATCGGTGGTCATGAAATACCAGAGATTCGATATGCTGATGATACAGCATTACTATCCACATCACAGACTGGTATAGAAAACTTAATAACCTCAACCCAAAGAAATAGTGAAAACCACAACTTAAATCTTAACATAGCAAAAACAAAGATAATGCATACAGATAAAACTACTATGGAGAAAGAAATATATGTTAATGAGGAAAGATTGGAGGTGGCGGAAAATTTTGAATATCTTGGGTCATTGATTACCAACAACGGTGACACAATGAAAGAAATTAAACGACGACTATCAATTGCTCTTCAGAAACTAAAACAACTTAATAAATTATGGAGTGGGACAGATAGAACTACAAAAATTAGATTTTTAAGAGCATGCATCTTTCCCATTGCAACATACGCCTGTGAGACCTGGACACTTACGAAACAAGCTGAACAGTGCATACATGCTTTTGAATATAAATGTTATAGACGGGTTCTAAGAATATCTTGGATAAAGAAAAGAGCAAATGTATCCATACTTCAAGAGTTGAGTATTAAAGAAGGTTGGCTATTAAAGACGATAAAACAGAGAAAATTGATATATTTTGGTCACTTGAAACGTCGTGAAAGTTTGGAGAGAACAGTAATGGAGGGGTATATGCCTGGGAAGAGAGGAAGAGGAAGGCCAAAGAGAAGATGGGTGCAGGATGTGGCAGATGATCTCCAGATGGGTGTATCGGACGCGGGACATCTTGCTTGAGATCGAGAAGTTTTCCGGAGGGTTTGTTATGGGAGCGAGGTTCTGCAAAGGACGTGCTACTGAATGAATGAGCGTGTCCTCAAGTGATCTCCTCTACTTCTATGAATTCTAATTATTAGATGTGCATATATTTGTTGTTCTACATAAGTTAGCCATTATGGAAATTGCTCTTGACTGAAAATGCTGCTATAACCTACGACAATGGCAAGATGCAAACTGCGCAATATCTAACTACGCATGTGACTGACGGAGATAGAGATTGACAGACAGATAGATAGAGAGCAGAGGCTGACCAGGGAAAATAGGTATTTCCCTAAACAAAGCTATCCATTGTTTGTTTCATTGTGACTAAATAGCTCCATGATTTATATATAGCGATCCCCCTATGCATAAATCATAGAGCATTAACAAAGCCACCTACCCTAACGAACCGACAATAGTATTTCCGTCTTCTTTCGCGCCGCTTGTTGGGCAACCACATAATCTGGTGTTAGCCATGTGCATTTAGCAGCAGTGCCGTCGAAAATCGTTCACATGTTGTTCATTGTGTAGCTAACAATTTCCTGGTTTTGGTTGTTAGTTTTTCGATAATTTGCATTTTTTTTTTCTTTTTCATTTGTTTGTGTTAGAAATATGCCACGGCTTTGCAGCTGTTTATTATGAGAGGGATATAGACAAGATATTAAACGATTGTTAATCGTCGGGGGTTAGATGTTTGCAAGTTTCAGGGGTGGGGGGGGGGGGGGGAAAGCATGTCCATGGATGTACAGTAATAATGCCAATTTTTTTTTTCGTATAATCTTTACAGGACATTGCATTCAACACCAGCATTTTTTAGCTGCTGTTGATGTCTTGGCAAGTTTTATGTTCATTAGTTTGCCATTGCTTTCTGAACGACCAGCTCACATACCCCCGTAAGTAACCAGTGCGACGTGATCCGCTGCTGAATCTCGCGCAGCTGTGTTTCGTACGTGTGTATACAGGATTACGAAAAACTCCCTTAACTCCTTCGTCAGGGAGTCCGGTAATAATGCCAATTTTTTTTTTCATATCCCCTACAGGACCTCGCTGTCAACACCAACATCTTTCAGCTGTATGTTGATTTCTTGGCAAGATTACGCTCAGTAGTTTGCCATTGCTTTCTATTATATGCCAATAATGAATAAAATAACACACTGGCAGATTTAGCATACATTGCAGGCGGGGAGAAGGACGCAGGGGATAATAAGGGAATGAAGACACAATAACAGGTGGATGCAACCAGCGACTCATAAATTTACTGCTTGCGTCGCAGTCAGCGAATCAGAACCGACCGCAACCCTACACCCCATCCCCAAGTGGTGGTCCGTGAAACAAGCGGCATCCTTGCATTCTGGCCTAGCATGCTCAAGTCCTCATAAACAAAACATACAGAACTTAGATATATACACTGAGAGACACCACATCCGCCCCACGATGTCTACTGAAGTCGCATACTGGAAGGCCCCGGTTAACGCCGGGTTACGTTCTTGGAAAACGTGACTTTTAAGTGAAACGACGTATAGCGAAACTCTATACAGGTGTATACACAGGTGACGACATTATGGCGGAACGTAGCGACGTTAAGTTATGTCACATTGTGACAACTACGTTATAGCGAAACGACGTAAACCGAGGCGACTTATAGCGGAGGCTTCCAGTACTAGTACAGCGACGGATCTTTTAACCTACCCACCTTGAGCCGTATTAAATGTATCGTGCTAGCCTTATACTTATAGTTTTGTAAACCAATCGGCATTCGATGGGTGATGTGGTCAGTTCACGCCGGCCGCTTTTCTTTCCCAGGACAGTTTTCTGGTGCCTATCTTTGGTTGGGTCGACCTGAGAGCCCAGATCAATTTTGTTTTTAAAAACGCCTCAATTGGGGACTCCGACGCATGGCCTGTGGGCAGGCCGATCGATAAGCGCGCTAGTTAATGCGCTATCGCGACGCTCCGAAATCGGATGTGCCCGCCGAAAAGCGCAAATATCGCAGCTTCGCTTAAACGGGACACGACGTGGCCAACATCGTTCTTTAGACGACAGAAGTAAGGCTATCCTTAACCTTTAACCTTTACCTATATGGCTAGGCGACTAAGGGTTTCTTTCCGAATTACTCCTTCATTGTTGAGCTATGAATCACATCTGGAACCTGTTTCTATTCTGTTGGATATGGAAATCTGGTTACGAACCATCCTAAAATCAAGCTCTATAGGCATAGCCATATCACTAAGCCGACACACCTTTGTCTGCAGTATGCGTCATATGAACAGCATACCACACATGACATAAGCGATTAATACCACGGGAAAACTGTTATTTCCTGCAGTCCATCTTGTGCGTTATCTGTGGTAGTGTGTAGCACCGCTGCTGTCCCTCTTGTACGTTATCTTTGTAGTGTGTAGCACGGCATATCGGTATATACACATTCCGCCGTGTTTCCCATCTGGAAACTTGTCGCCACAGGTCCAGCTTTACGCATGAATGGAGCACAATGTAATATATATATATATATATAAAAGTTCTGCTGAGCTCTTAGTAAAGGTGACGGTAATCATACCACGGCAGGTGCTGCCCTGTGGAGATGGATGCTAAGCCTTTTTTTACACACGCGCGCGCGCGCACACACACACACCCCATCCACATACACGCGCGCACATGCACGCACACACATATACACACAGAGTAAAACTTTGATTAGCCGTCATCGTCTGGATCAGGGCAGTGACAGATAACCAAATAGACGGATAACAGAAATCTCTTAATACATATGTACACAGTAACATGATTTCACTGCGGGTTTGGGAAGACAATGAAAATAAAATTCTTGAAAAGTGAATAATACACACATACATATTGTATTTAATTTTACAAAACGATCAATATAAACTTGAATATAAGGGAAGTAATATACATACATCTTTTTTGTTTTTGCGCTCGCTCGTTTTGAACTCAAGCATAGTCCTTACACACTTCTAATAGCACTGGACTGAATTGTATGTGTGGATTAGCTTTTCCTATTACCAGCTGTTGCCAGTGTCCCTCGCCATCAGGCAAACCCACTCTGACCTCAGAGGTACTTGTAACTTATGTCCCCAAGTCAAGGACGAGACGTCAACATTTTAGCCCAACTGTCTCGGCATCAGCACACCAGATGTTTAAGAACATGCGTTCTTATCCATTCGGCCACGCAGGCCTCCGGAGGGTTGGCATGAAACTGACCACCTTATCCCATAGAAAACTTAGCTACAGAATCCAACCAATCATGACAAGTCTACACAAGGCTTGGTCTGAGTTGATCGAGGCCCAGTGCTCCATTGAGAGATGAAATGCAGAAGAAGAACAGCCAGGAACTGAGACACTTAAGAAACTGTTTCCATGTAACATGGAATAAACTAGAAGGTGATCTGATATACTGAAACATGTTTTCATTTATAACCTGAATAATATATACTTTCAGACACTCCTGGAGGAATCACCATGTACACAGTTTGTTTTGTGTGTTGTGCTGTCCTGCTAGCAGGAGTTCTCTCACAAAGCTCAGGTAATTTCTTGTGTCACAGTCTGGAATGTTTGTCACTGATGGTCTGTGCACATCACACTCCATTATTATATATTAGAGAATATATTCAGGATATATATTGAGGAGCGGCTGGCTGAGTGGCTAACAATGCCAGGTATTCCTTTGGGAGAACCGGGTTTGAATCCTCGATAAGGTGTGGATTTTTTTCTGTCCGGGGGAGAAAAAAAACACTAACTTGCACAGTTTGTGGTGACTGCACCAGCCAGGCTGCCTTAATTTCTCAGGCTCAAGTGTGCCAGTAGTAAGTTTTGACATGAAGGAACAGGTGCTGTTTATGCCTTAGAGTGTTTGGCAAAGCAGAATCATTATGTATATTATGAGTGTGCCATCCATTGTCACATCTTGAAGTATTGTATGATTGTATTTCTTGTTTAGAAATGTTATTTGTTTAAAAAAAGTAATTACTTGTTAATACTCAAATGTTACCAGGGTTTATAAAGGAAGAAACGAATAACAACATTGTAATCTACCAAGTGTGTCACATGAAGCTACAAAGGAAAGTGACATGTGGCTGCTAATCTCTTCCAGTAGAAAACCTCAGCTGCAAAATTCAATACGAGTCATGAGGAGGACAAATTCTGGTAAATTAGAAAGTGAGGAAAAGATGCTGGGTTAGCTATTTGCATATCCTTTACAGGATGTCATTGTCAACCCCAGCATTTTTTGGCTGTTTGTGATCTCTTGGCAAGTTTACGTTCAGTAGTTTGCCATTGCTTTCTGAATGACCGGCACTCATGCCATTGAATGAAAACTTGCGCAAGGCGGTCTGCTTCTAAATCGCCTGCAGCTGTGATTCAAACGCCTTATGCGGGATTAGGAATTGCGTGATGGCAGTGATGCTGGGTAGGACATACATGAGAAAGCCTGTTAGCAGTAACATCCGGGAAGTTCTGCCTCAGGAGTCCACATGGCGAAAAAATATAGGGAGACTTACAAACACACAGAGAGAATTAGAAACAGATTAAGAAAAGACATGGAAAAAACTTAAAGAGATAGCAAAAGATGACCATGATTTGCTGGCTATCTCTGGAGACTGAGTTTGAATTCTGGAGTTTGATGCAGAGACATGCAGGTCATTTGTGCCTTGAAACGATGCTTGAAAAAGGAGTCTGGCATATGAGACTAAACCTCCAGCATGAGAATGGAGGTGAATGCAATAACAGCGTCATTCCAATGGTTAGAAAAGACCATTGCATCACACATTGCATTCATTTCAGACTCAAGGAGTAAGCTAAGTATGGTAGAGAAAGGAAAATTGCATGTGGAATGGCTATCCTTGCTTCAGAGGTTACAGATTGTGAGAATTGTATGGATTTTTTGCCCTGGGAGTGCCGGGGGAATGAACAGACTGATAGGCTGGCAGGGATTCCATCTCTTGGTGGTCGATTACCTATGGACAAGCCTGTGGGACCAGGTGGAGAAGGCTGGGTAACAGATTGAGAACCCGTATGTGGAAAGAATTATATTGCGGGAATCGACAAGAGTTCTGAAAGAATCTCAAAACTGAGAGGGAAGACAAGGAGAACTTTCAATCAGATAGTGGTGGGAACGATTAGTAGTATGACTCAACTCAACGTATGCCTTGAAAAGGGCTAGCTTCTGTCAGAGTGATGTTGGTGTAGGAACTCTCCTCCCTGTCTAGTACCAATGTACCATCTCCACATGGGCTGTGTGTGCTGAGCTCTCCTTTCCCTCGCCAAGCTCAGAAACAGTTGGGGTGTGCAAGACTGGTACTAGAGCTATACATCTGCACAGAGGCAATTTAGGATGGAACCTGATCGTAATTCAGTACAGTACATACAGACTGGCTGAAATTAGGCCTATGTTAATCGTGTTCCCTCCACGGGTTTTAGGTAGTTCATTGTCATCAGGCTCCTAGCCAATGCCCAGAGGGAATTGTATTCACATACTGTTATATTATTGAACAATAAGAACTTGTGTATGTATATACAAATATATCCGTAATGCGTACCTTGTTTGACATCTTTGTACTTTTGTATGCATATAAACATGTGTATGTAATGTGTACATTGTGTGTCATATAACTTTGCACTTTTGTATGTACATAGAAATGTTTGTAATGTGTACATTGTGTGACATGTAACTTTGTAGATGAAGAGGACAGTGAACTTTGCATCACTGCTACCACCTGCAAAGAATGTATCCGATTGTCTCCCCTGTGTGCCTGGTGCGGAAGCAAGGTAACCTAACTGCAATTTCTTTAATCACTTTAATGCAGTTATTACTGTATTATATGGTTGAGAAGCATAAACTATGAACAAGTGGTGAGATGTCATAGTGTGGTCAAGACAGGTTAAGCACGTGATCGTATAGGACTCAAGTCTCCGCGTTGTTATAAACATACTTTATTGGCCGAATCGTTATACTACAGCACACATGATGGTAGACTCCCGGCCCGGTGTTGACATGTCTTCTCGCTGGCCCCAAGTGACGTGTGTGTTTTCCTAGATACCCTTCTTCATTCGTGCACACACGTTCACTATGGTTTTCCCCCTAGTCAAGGAATGCGCAGCATTCCTTAACTCTTTACTCCTAACCTAATTCCCTCACTGTTACAATGCCTCCCCTTCTTCAAAGAGAATTTTTCCTTGAAAAAAAATCTCAACCCCAACTTTTAATTAGTTAACTTTACATCTCTATTCTACAATAACAACAATTCCATATATTTCCTAACTCAATTCTCCTATCTCCTCATAGCCAATTGCTAACTAGAGACCATAATATCGAAACTCTCTACAAAACTCGTTATAAAGTTCTCTAGAAAACTTTCTACAAAACTCTCCATAAAATTCCCCACAATACAAAAGTCTCCATAAGCGAACCGCTTTTACTTTAAAATGTCCATCCAAATTATGATTGACAAAACTGAAGATATTCCCTTATCCTTTATTTCCCCCTTATTCACATTCTCACACTCTCAGTATTCTAGGATAGACAGAAAAAACATAGTTAGATTAGATTTGGGTTGGTGCGCACCAAAAAAAAATAAGAAAGAAAAAGTAAGGAAAAAGTAAGAAGTAATCACCTTTCTCTTCCCATACATTCTCAAAACTTTATCAAAAAATAAAGTTTCCAAATTTATCTTCAGTTTCCGTCAATAATAATTGTTATTATCAAAAAAAAATATGTTAATCCAAAACTGCCAGCCTTTGTATTATTCAGGTCATCAATTTCCCGTTTACCATTCCTTCAACAAAAAAAACCTCCTAACTATTATTATACTGTTAAGTACAGTCTTCTTCTTCCAATATCCAGTTATTTAAATGCCAAAACTCAACCTGGCATTCCCCCCATATTCTCCCATTAAACGCTGTTCAACCCAGCTCCTATTATAAACCTTGTATATACATTGCATACCCCACATGTAATAACAACATACCCCTCCATTACTACATATTGAGTCACTTCACTAACCACCACTTTAATTTATCTTCTAACTGAACTTCAAAGTAATAATCATTTTAAACACACTCAATAAAACCAAAACATTGTAAAAATAACCATCTAAGTTAACTTATTTTTCACATTTCATAAAACACAATTGTAGTCCCAACAATTGAGCAAACCATATCAATCCCCTCATCATATTTATCCCCACACATTAATCAATTTACACATACATTATGCATTTCAAGACCATATTATGAGTACCCAATAATAATTTTCCGTTTTAGAAAAAACTCCACCAAGTACCTTCTTTGTAAACACAAAAATATCGTGTCTAACTTCTTCTTCTATCTGCCATCTGCAGAATATTCTACCAAGCTATTTATCTATCTCTTCTCCATTTTCTTAATAACCTCAAATTTTTTTCTATAATTGCAATATCTACATCAATGTCTCTATCCTCCCGAGGAGAGCTATCTTCTTTCATATCAGCTTCTTCATCAGTTTCTGACTTTTCATCCATTTCTTCTTCCCCGTCTGTATATCCATTACTAGCAACCGCTAATTTCTTCCTTTCTAAATCCAATCTAATTTTCCTGTCTTGCCGTCTCAATAAATTTTCAAATACTGGCATATCTTCACCACTTGAAGAACTCACTCTAAGTTTCCTTTGCCTCTTAATTTCTTTTTCTTTCTGTCTATCCAACTTTCTTTTTACTGCCTGTCTTGTATTCATAAATGGAGGTTCGATATTTTCCCTGACCGACTTTTCACTAATATAATCGTCATACATGTTATTTTCCTCTGTCATGACTGTTTTTGGTACCGTTTCTTCTTGTTCAGCTGTTGTTACTTGTTTTCCATTCTCTATAGGTATTGGATATACCGTTTGTCTGACAAACTGTCCACCTGACAATATTTCTTCGGAACAATAATTATTATTATTATTCTCTGCATTCCTTTCTTCATTATCCCGCCTTAAGTGCTCTACATGTGAACGTGCAACATGCCCTGAAATTTGATTCTTAATAGTATATGACACTGGACCTTTTTTTTCTAGAATATAGTATCCCGGGACCCAATGAGCATCAAACTTAGAGTTTTTTCTATGTTTTTTATAATATACTCTATCACCTACGTTAAACTCTTGTAAGTGTGCATTTTTATTTGCGTATTTCTTCTGTCTTTCTCTAGCCTTAATTATATTATTTCTTAAACGTACATGTGCTTTATGCATCTCTTGCAACCTTGTTTCTTGAAAATCTTCCCCCAGATATTTTCTCCTAGGCTTTAATAAATTATCAATTGGCAATATTGGTTCTCTTCCATGTACTAAGTAAAATGGTGAGAAACCTGTTCCTTCATTTTCGTGTGTACGTATCGCCGCTAATGCTATCCCCAAATAAAGATCCCAATCCATATCGTGTTCTTCTACATTTTTCGCTAGAATATTGTATAGTGTTCTGTGTTGTCTCTCATTTTTAGCATTAGAAGTTGGTCTGTAATATGAAGTCCTAATGTGTTTTATATTCCAATCTTTTACCAATTTCTCAAACTTTTTATTTACAAATTCTTTCCCATTATCTGTAAGTATTATTTGTGGACACCCAAACCTTGGTATAAATTCTTGTAAAAGCATATTTATAACTGAATCAGCACTCTTGTCTGGAATTGGATAAACTTCTGGCCAGAGACTATATGAATCAACTATATGTAGTAGGTATACATTTCCCGATAATGTTTTTGGATGAGGACCTGAAATATCCAAACTTACTTTCTGCATTGGAAATTGAGGAATATCGGTATCTTGTAAAGGACATTTAATTATCTTCATGTTTCTTAACCTACACTTTTCACATGCTTCAACATATTCATATACGCTTTTGAATAAATTCGGCCAGTAATATTTACTGCTAATAGCCTTCACTAACTTATCTCGTCCAAAATGACCATTATTATCGTGATATGCCTTTAAGACTTCTTGTTCTAAATGTTTCGGAATATATTTTCTTACTCCTTCACCTTTTTCACTGATATAATATAATTGATTGTCTTCTTGTAACTCTACAAACTTTCTTTTAAAACTATTTTCCCCTGTTTCTTTCAGTTTTCTTTTTATCTGTACTATTTTTGGATCTAATTCTTGTTCTGTTTTCATATCAAACTGTTCTAAATGTGGGTCTTCTGTTCTAGGTTCAGACTCTTGATCCGATGGTAAACTCTCAAATTCTTCCCTATTTATTATGGCAGAATCTAATATATTTACTTGCCAGTTTCGATCGTCTATGTCTGGTTCAATTTCATCTTCCGTGTTTCCTGATGACTGTGGGTACGGGATTCTAGACAAAAGATCGGCGCACGTATTATGTTTCCCTGACACATATTCAACCCTAGCATTGTACCCTTGTAAATTCAATGCCCAGGTTTGTATTTTCCTATTTTGTATTGGTGCTTCTAATATCGACTTTAATGGCATGTGGTCAGTTCTAATAATGAAATTGGCGTTATGTAAATAGTAATTTAATTTTTGAAGAGCGTAGTGTATAGCATATGCTTCTTTCTCAATAATTGGCCATTTCTTTTGAGTCTTGCTGAGTTTATGAGACAAGAAATAGATTGGTCTTTCATTTTTAACCCCTGGTATTCCAGATTCTTCTCCTTCATATGGTTGAACCAAACATGCTCCTATTGCGTTGTCTGAAGCATCTGTGTATAATATTAGCTGTTTATTCAAGTCTGGATGTGTCAATAATGGTACCACTGTTAAGCTATCTTTTAAAAGTTCGAACGCTTTTTGACACTCATCATCCCACTTAAACCTAGCGTATTTTCCCGTTAAATTCGTAATAGGTATTGCTATCCTTGAAAAGGCTGGTACAAACCGCCTATAATACGCACACGTTCCTATAAAAGCACGCACTTCCTTAACGTTAGTGGGAGGAGGTAACTCTTTAATAACCTTTATCTTTTCCTGGTCTGGTTTAATACCTTCCCTATTTATTATATAACCTAAATATTTTGTTTCTGTCTTTAAAAACTGGCACTTACTAAGCTTTAATTTAACGTCATGCTTTCTTAATCTGTTAAATACTAGTCTAACATGTTTCAAATGATTCTCTACATCTCCTTTCGTAAAAATCAATACGTCATCAATATATGCCAGGGCAAAACTTTGCATACCGTCTAGTACTTCATTTATTAAGAACATATAGTGAGATGGTGCATTTTTGAGACCGAATGGCATACGTAAGAATTCGTAAGAACCCATATGAGTACAAAAGGCACTTTTCTTTTGCGCGTCCTTCGACATCGGAATACACCAAAATCCTGCCCTTGCATCCAGCGTTGTGAAATATGTAGAGCCATTAAGTAACCCCAAAATATCATCAATCACCGGCAATGGGTACGCTACATTCTTAGTAATTTTATTTAACGCCCTATAGTCGCAGCAGAACCTGTTCGAACCATCAGATTTGGCTACTATGACGACCGGAGATGACCATTCTGATTTTGACCTTGTTATTATGCCTGCTTTCAACATATCTTCTATTGCCTTTTCTACGACTTCTCTATTTCTTAATGGAGTTCTGTATGGTTTTAAACTAATTGGTGGATGATCTCCCGTGTCTATTTCCATCGTAACTGTTTGTGTCTTACCCAATTCTAAATCATTTATCGCAAACACATCTTGATTTTGCTTTATAAGTTTTTCTAACACTTCCTTATTTTCTGGCGAAGTTTTTAATTGTGCTAACAATTCTTTTTCTCTTGTTACTTTGTCTAGTGAATGTATTTGTGCTGTATTTCTTCTATATGGATGGATCAATTCATCCATTCTTACGTTCCCTTTTCTTCTGCATCCGCGTCTATTATTAATTCTTTCACTAGAGGTTTCTGAATAACTTATACCTGCCATATTTACTCTATCTGTTGCCAATATGTCACTAACGTTATGTTCTAGCTTGGCTATTACACATCCTCTGTATAATTTAATTTCTCTACCTGTGTTATTAATAACCATTACTGGAAATGTTAAACTTTTATCTAATTCTATTATTCCATCCGGAACTTCTAAACCTGGCTCATCAATTATTTCATTTTGCAATTCCGTGATTCTGACTATGTTTCCTGCTACATAATACGGGTTTCTCTTCAGTCTTGCTTGTATCAAATTAACTGACTGTGGTTTTAAATTCATGGTCGTTTTAACTCTAACTAGTGTCGACACATGCATATCTTCTTCTAGATCTACGTAAACGTCTTGGAATTTTAATTTATGCAAATCAAATAAAAGTCTCACCCCATTTTTCAATAAAAAATCTCGTCCCAATATCATATTTCTATTTAAATCTTTAACCACATGAAACATATGCCTGACATTTATCCCTCCTAATTTCAAATTTATCATCGTTTGTCCTAGCACTTCTAACTTTTGTCCCGTTACCGAATGAAGATTCTCCTGAATTCTAAATATTTTACAATTTTTTAACATTCGATATAAAAATGCTTCTTTAATCACGCTAACTTGTGCTCCCGAATCCACTAATGTTCTAACTTTATATTTTCCTATCTGTACTATACATGAGCTAGGATCTACCATATTTAATGACAATTGTTTTACCTCGTCTTGTTTTTTATTTCTAAATGTTCTATTATACTCATCCTTTGGGTTTTTAATATATTGATGCCCTTTTTGGATCTTACTATCTTCCCTCCTACTGCCGACCCTATTCAGTAAGCGGGATGCCAATTTTCCTGATTTCCTGACCTTCTAAAATTTCTCTGTATTTCTCCAGAATTCCAATTTGCTGGTCTGCCATTTGCAATTCTATTCTGTATACTCGACTGAACACCTCTACTATTTTGCGTATTCGATGGGCCACTTCTGTTACCACAAAAGCGAAAAATGTGCCCCCGTTTATGACACCCCCAACAAACCACATTCGAGTTATTTGTGTTTCCTTCCATGTTTCTTACAGTATTTCTCACTTGTCCTCTTCTATCTTGATTATATACGTTCTCGTTTCTTTGTACCATCTGTATTTCTTCTCGTCTTCCTCTCCATCCATGTCTATACTGTCCTATTTCCATAGGTTCTTCAATTCTATCTTCTGAACTACTACCTAACTCTCGTCCTACTCTTAACCTAAACCTCCTCCTCAAGCTTTCCTCTTGTATAGCGATATCTACCGCTTGTGACAATCTTGCAGGATTCTCTCTTAATAATTTAAATTTCAATCCATCTGACCTAATCCCATCAACAAAAATCCCTACTAACATCCGTTCCACTTCTTCAGCTCGTACATTCTGTCCTAAAAATGACTCTTCAGCTAAATTGATTAACCTGTCACTGTATAACTGGACACTTTCTGTGCTGCTTTGTCTAGTCTGTCGCAATACTGAGAATGCGTGTTGTGGATCAGTAATTTCAGCATATTTTCTTGCGAGATCATCTTTAAATTCTTCCCAGGTTTCACCTCCTGCTGCTTCTAATTTTCTTCTTATATGGTCAGAAACTGGACTTGTACTTGTTCTGTATGTGTGTTTTCCTAGATACCCTTCTTCATTCGTGCACACACGTTCACTATGGTTTTCCCCCTAGTCAAGGAATGCGCAGCATTCCTTAACTCTTTACTCCTAACCTAATTCCCTCACTGTTACAATGAGAAGTGAATTAATGGCTTGAAGTGTGGCTAAATAGAAGCGTGGGGCAAGTATCATGGAAAAAAGATAATTTACGAACTAAAGAATTCCTAATACATAATTTAAAAGAATTACTAAAAAAAAAGATAAGAATTTGACAGGATGTTTTGGAAAAGTAAATAGACATAGTACCCTGCTGAAAATATAAGATTGAAGAAAATATGCAACCTGCACTGTCATGACAAGAGAGAAAATAGTTGAGATCCATTGCAATGGAATCTCAATGTGAAGATGGCAACTGATATAAATACTGAGGGATAATCTTTTGTAAATCTGAACACAGAAGCCACAAACAAAATGATGCACGATTTATTGCCTGACATATTTCACTGCATCTCGGCAGGAACATACTGCAGAGTTATATATCATATGAAGTGAATAAATGAACAATACTTGAGCTGAAACAGTTAAAACACAGTCACAGGTATTGTTCACATGTGGAACATCTGTTACCCCCACGGTAATTAAACCACTTCTACACAGTCTGCCTTAGGAAGTTATTGAAGATTAAATGGCAAGACAAGATCCCAGACACTGAAGTTCTAGAAAGAGCGTCCTTGCCCAGTATCCACACTCTACTAATGGAGAATCAGATTACTGGGCTGGTCACTTGACTCGCATGGCAGATCACAATGCTCCCAAGGCAACCAGAGGAAATGCTTTAAAGACACTGAAAATCTCACTGAAAGCTTTTGGAATTCATCATGACACTTGGGAGACTGCTCCCAAAGACCAAAATTTGTGGCGTACATCATTACGCAAGGGTGTGGTCACTTGTAAAGCAAACAGGACTGCAAGAGCTGTGAAAAAAAGGCTGGACAGAAAAACAGCTGCAGGAGATCTTCCTCATGGAACGTCAAGCATTCTTTGTCCACATTGTCATACAATATAAAAAGACACATACGTAACAGATTTACGACACATACAGGACGTTGCGGCGATTAGCCTTCATCAGCAAACAAACACATTCACAAACACAACAAATAGTCAAGGAGATCTCCTGTGACTACATCAAAAGGTGAGGACAGGACGAGAAAAACAAAAGAATGAAATAATTAAAGCAATGAAGAGAAAATGAGAATTGAAAAAAATTTTCATACTTACCTCACAGTTCCGATCTGTGAGTAACTCAGAATATCTCCGATGTATTCTTTTTATACCAAACCGATGGAGTTTGATGGAGGATGATGGCGGGGTGATAGGTGTTACGGTTCAGTGAGCACATAGAAAGAAGGGGGGGGGGGAGACGGAGGCAGGAAGGCAGGACGGCAACTGGTCTGATAAGGGTATCTGAGCAATCTCAGTGGATGTACTAACAAAGCATGAGTGGGCGCAAGCATGATGGTGGTACTAACCAAAATCACATTATGCACTCATATATGTTATTTTGAGGCAAGTCCTAAAGTCTGGGTGGACTGATATGCGTGAGCGCACATACATCATATACACCGCTCAACAGACATTCATACATTGGTGTACATTGGCATGTGCAAGGTATATATAAGAAGAGAGAGAAAGAGGTGAGGGAGGGAAAGAAAGAGGGAGGTTGGTATCATTACTGTGATGTGCCTCATGGGTTATGCGGAGTAGGTCGGTCTACAAATACGAGGCTTCACTTATACTGTTCTCTATGAAATAGGGTCAGTAAGGTTGATTGTTATACAGCGTATTATAAGATCATATCACCCAATGTCATAGAACATTTTGAGCCAAAATACCAGCCATCTTAGAACTCACGGCTCCAAACTTTCAACCCCACTAGATGAAATGAGTGGTCATCATCATTCTTGATGGACAAACACCAATTTAAATTTTACTTTGTAAATTGTCTTTTATTTGGCTTGCCAAAACAGTTTTCAGCATTCTCTCTTCTGCCCTCTATCTCCCATTGAAGCATTGGCTCTCAGCCAATTCTTGCCAAGCCGTTCTGTCTTTTTTTAATCTCCTGCATAACCCTGACATATCCTCCCCATATTAATCTTTGTCTCTAATTCTTTTCTCCTTGTAGACTTGTTCAAGGTTGTTGGACTTTGCTGCTAAAAGTTTTCTGTGGGATGGAGTGGCCAGTCCCAAGCCTGCCTGCCTTAATTGCCTCTTAAGACATGCATGGTCGACTACTGTAATACTATTCTTTGCTGCCCCTTAAGGCTTCCAGTAGCATATGGGCTAATTTTCATCATTATATTGACCTAATGATTGTGATTAAGAACAGATACCACTTTACTTGGGGTAAGCACAAGGTCTCTAACCAGTGGAAGTTGAAAAGGGTTGATATTCATCATCGCCTAGAAAATCAAGGACTTCATTCTTGTTTATGCTCTATTTGTAAGATATTCACATTACTTGTCCTAAAACTAATACTCATTAGTCTTTTGGTTTTGTTTGTTTGCTTGTCCATGCATTCATCACTTAGTGTACACTCATCATCATCATCATCATCATGTGCCATGCTAAAAAGCCTGGGCAGTCACGGTTTGCCATCTCACACAATCACCATCTCACACAATCACCATCTCACACAATCACCATCTCACACAATCACCATCTCACACAATCACCATCTCACACAATCACCAGAGTCTGATCAGTTTGTGTTCTTGTCCTGATTATGCCATATGGCCAAACCATCCAGGAATGTTTGCTTTGCCTTCCCCTTGCTATGTTTCTGTCAGTTTTCCTAGTTATTAAGTTTTCAAGTTTAATTTTTCCTCAGTAATGTGCCCAAAAAGTCTTGAATGTCTATGTCTAATTTCTCTAATAAATTTACTGTTATCATTTGTTTCTTGAAAGATTATCTCATTTGTTCAGACTAGGATTATTTTTTTTTAAACCCTCCAATGCTTACACACGATTCCACACACATCCCATGATGCGTGAGGTGGACATTCTGATTCCTTGGTCACTGACGCCTCATTATTATTGATTAGTTTTAATCTTCGCTGCAGTAACATTAAGGCATACAGTTTGATGAGTGACTTGATTTGGAAATCTGAGTTGGTTACAGTTTTGACTTCTTCAGACAAATAACTGCAGCTGAAAAGTGAAAAATGACAGTTTTTCTAATTGCGTTGTTTTAAAATGTGGTAAATATATGCACAGTATTTTAATTAATTAACTACGCTAGTTTAAACAAGCTTTAACAGATGTAATTTATTTACATTTTCCAACCAGAGGTGTGTCGATAAATTTCAGTTCTAGCATGTCAAATTTGAAACAGACAGTACATTGCACAATATTTTGTCTGGCATATTTCACTGCATCGCCAGGTGCATACTGCAGAGTTCACACAACATAATCTAAAAGTTAGCTGCTCATCATTTACAAGATGTCACTGTCAACTCTAGCATTTTGTGGCCGTTTTTTGGCAAGTTTATGTTCAGTAGTTTGCCATTAATTTTTAAAGCATTATGGTCAATCCTTCAAGCTGAAATATATAACACACATTCCCACAGTAATTTGAATTGTCTCTGTCAATCACATGGCTGGTTTCCAAAATATGGCATACTGTTGAAGACGTAGACAATTTCCGATGTGTATGTGTTGTTGTTGTTTTGTTTTTTTGTTATATTTGAAAACAATGTGAATGAATTAGTGGTGTATTTGTAAATATTCTTCTAACTGCATGGATTTGGTGCTGTCAGCAGGACGGGGAACTTCATGAGTTTAGACGGTTTTCAGTTTTAATAGATACGCTTGTTTTTTTTTAATGGTAATCTATTAGCACTCTGAAAAAAGTATTTTATCAGAATTTGTATCTGTAATTTGTATTTATAAAACAGAAAGACTTCATTTTAAATTTGTGATTACCTTGGAGATAACAAATGCTGCAGATTTTAACACTGTCAGTGACAATGTGTTTTAAGTATTTCATCATTGGCACTTTCCCGTCTTGACAGACGATAGTTTGTGCTTTAAAAAGGCATAATAACTTTTACCTATGGCGGTAGCGAATGTGACTGATAAGGCCAATTTGCGCTGTAAATGTCCGTTCACAGTGGATGCATGTGAACATGTGGTCATTTCCACCATCATGCACCATTAGTCTCAAACGCTTGGTGTGTGACTTCAATTGACAGGGACTTATAACCCGTAACAGTTGCCTCTCGCTTTGATTCCGAGAGCAGTTAAGACCAGGGATGGAGTTATTGCCTCTCCATAGCACAAAGCCTGGGCTAAAATATAGAGATCAAGTGTTGCCCATGCAGCATGATTCCCTCTCTCGGCCTGCCTAGTTCACTCCAGAGGAAAGGTAACACCCCTACATCTGGAACAAGACAAGCTGCAGAAGCTGCCGGATCAGCAAAGCAATGCTCTAACTGTCCGCCTGTCAGAGCTTCAATCCTAGACCAGCCGCCAACCAAGGCTTAGGGCCTGGTCTGCCCTGCCATAACATTTTGTCTTTAGCTTGCATTTTCTCGCACCAGGGTAAGGCTTGTACCCTCCCAATTGCGCTCTTCCGCCCGAAGCCGTTGGCACAATGTGGGGTGTCGGGTTTGGTAAGCGCTGCCCAACGTTCGGCGCTAACAGAAAGCAGGTAGTACCGTCTACTGTTATACGGTAGCTCAGTCATATCTGACTAAGACCTGACACCCGAAGTATTTCAACCAAAGTATAATTCACCTATTAACTTTATATGATACGTAACTGCAGTATACCCTTGATGAGATGCAGTAAAATATGCCAGGCAGTAAATCGTACAACCTGTTGTTTGTGGCATCTGTCTGTAAACAAAATTGTGTTATTTTCATTAGATAGAATTGTTTCACTGAGGCTTTTTGATTGCAGTAATGTGGTTTGTGTATAGTCAGATAAATTAGCAGAACTAGCCTTTATTTCCAGAATTTTACAAGAGGTGAAGCAAGATGTGACATTTTGAAGAACGTGGAAAGAAGATGCCCTAAAGTTGACATTTCAAATCCTATGTCGAACATCACAGTTAAAAGAGTAAGTAGGAAGTGGTTTAGTGAGGTCAGAGGTCAGTTAAATCAGTTAAACACAACAAGCTATAGTGGTGTAACATGTATTGTGGGAGTCGTTGGGTGGGGGGGGGGGGTCTTTGCGGCGTAACATGTATTGTGGGGGGTCTCTGTAGTGTAACATGTATAGTGGGAGCTGTGGGGGGTCTCTGTGGTGTAGCATGTATTGTGGGAGCCGTGGGGGGTCTCTGTGGTGTAACATGTATTGTGGGAGTCATGGGGGTCTCTGTGGTGTAACATGTATTGTGGGTACTGTTGGTGGGTCTCTGTGGTGTAACATGTATTGTGGGAGCTGTGGGGGGTCTCTGTGGTGTAACATGTATTGTGGGAGTCGTGGGGGGGTCTCTGTGGTGTAACATGTATTGTGGGTACAATGGGGGGGGGGGGGTCTCTGTGGTGTAACATATATTGTGGTTACCGTGGGGGGTCTCTGTGGTGTAACATGTATTGTGGGTACCGAGGGGGGGGGGGTCTGTGGTGTAACATGTATTGTAGGAGTTGGGGGTCTCTGTGGTGTAACATTTATTGTGGTAGTCTTGGGGGGTCTCTGTGGTGTTAAATGTATTGTGGGTACTGTGGGGGGTCTCTTTGGTGTAACATGTATTGTGGGGGTCTCTGGTGTAATATGTATTGTGGGTACCGTGAGGGTCTCTGGTGTAATATGTATTGTGGGAGCTGTGAGGGGTTTCCATGGCGTAACATGTATTGTGGGAGCTGTGAGGGGATTCCGTGGTGTAACATGTATTGTGGGAGCTGTGAGGGGTTTCCGTGGTGTAACATGTATTGTGGGAGCTGTGAGGGGATTCCATGGTGTAACATGTATTGTGGGAGCTGTGAGGGATTTCCGTGGTGTAACATGTGTTGTGGGAGCTGTGAGGGGTTTCCGTGGTGAAGAGGTTAAACCATTTGCCTCATGTTTAGAATGTTCTAGGTTCGTTTACCGACTATCATTCAGTTTTTTAAAATTTTTTTTTCACTCGCTTTAAACTCAAGCATAGTCCATTCACACAACTTCTAGTAGTACTATACTGAATGTTGCGCTTTACGTATTAACAGTGTCCTTCGCCATCAGGCGAACCCACCCCGACTTCAGAAGTGTTTGTCATTCAGTTAACACGTGCAATGTTTTCGACACCCTGGGGGTCGTCACATGAGCTATGGAGTTTGTGCTCTGTGCAACGCTTTCAGCAGTCATTTAGCTGCTCTGCAGAGATCTCGATATGTGGGATCAAACCAAACCCTGTGCATTGAAGTCGCTCCCCCTACCTTTTAACTCTTTTTTTTTGTGGGGGAGCTGCAGTGGCATATTGGCTAGATGCTTGCTTGCCAGCCAGGTGGTCATTGGTTACATCCACATCAGGGCAGATTAAATTTAAACCATGGCCTGGGCTCCCAGGTTGACCCAGCCTAAAAATATGTACCAGGAAAATGTTTTGAGAAGTTTTTTTTGGAGATGATCATTTTGTGCCAGGTTGGAATGAGTGCCTCTACATTAACCTCTCTTTGATAGATATATGCCCATCGTAGGTCTCAAATGACCTGAATGCCTATTGATCAAACTTTAGAATTACAACTCATTCTCACAGAGGATTCACCAACCAGCCTGTAAATCATTTAGGCAGGGTTGATCCTAGAGCAACATACACTTGAAATACTTGCTGTATAGGGATTAAACCCTGAATCATCAGCATCATCATCATGCACTTGAAATACTTGCTGTATAGGGATTAAACCCTGAATCATCATCATCATGTGCCATGCCGGTTAGCGTGGCTGGTCATGTTTTGCCATCTCACTCGATCACCAGAGTCATGGATCAGCTCAGTGTTCTTGTTTCAACTATACAACGTGGCCAAGCTAACCAGGTATTTACTTCTCTGCCCTCCCCTTGTTCTCTTCCCCTCGATCTTGCCAGTTGTCACCAAGTTCTCCAGTTAATTCTTCTCATAACGTGACAAAAAATGTTTACTGTCTACATATAATTTCTCTAATCAGTTGGTAAGACATTGTGTTACGCTGGGAAGGTTAACTCGGTCAACAAATGCCCGCAGAAGTCGGATGTGTTGGTCTAACGGTGCAAGAACGCAGCTCTGCTGTAAACAGGCACAATGCAATCATGTCCGAAGAAAAAAAACTCCAGATGAACGCAGAAGAAGAAGAAAAAGACATTGTGTTATCCACTTTCCCCACACAATTTTTAAACATATCACCCATACACTGGTCAATTGGCCTCAAATGTTGATTTCCCGTTCTTGACTTGGGACCTAAATTACCAGTACCTGTGAAGTAGGAGTAGTTTTTGCCTGATGGAGAAGGACATTGGTAATAAGAAAAGCTAATGCACATGCAAAAATCAGTCCAGTGCACTTGAAGTAGTAGCCTGTGTATAAACTACGCTTGAGTTCAAAGCACACAAACAAACAGACACACACACACAAAATCAACACAGTGTAGTTCTAGTTTTGTCTGTAGCAATGAATGTGGTCGTTTTCCCTTATCGTCTGCAGTAAGATTACCTGATGTATATTTGAGGCATTGGAAAGCAACTAAGGTGTGTTTCTTGATGGTTTAAGTGACAATTTGTCATACATAATTAGATTGTCAGCTCTATCACAAGTTTCAGGTTTATTTTAAACTGACTTTTATTTCTTGAAATTACAGGATGTTGCATGGACCAGTGGTGGATTAGAAGTTCCACCTGTACAGGTTAAGCCTCAGGAGCTGGAGTTTAAACTCAGACCTAGTAAGTTTTAGGTTAAATAGAATCGTATTCAAAAACTGTTACTTGTCTCTTTAATGAATTGGGTCATTCTTATTAGTGACTTATTAAATATGAAATAAATGTTTTGAATGATTTATTATGTTAAAATTGTATGTGTGTGTGCTCACACAGACAGGCGTACTCTTCTTCTGCTGCATTCATCCGGAGAGTTTTTTTTAACATGATTGCATTGTACCTTTTTACAGCAGAGCTGCATTCATGAGCCGTTAGGGCAACACATCCAACTTCTGCGGGCATTTGTTGACTGGGTTAACCTTCCCGGACAGAAGTACTCAAAGTGCTAATGTCTCCCCCGATGTGTCTTCACCTTGCCGTGGTGGGGGAGCTTGCGTGTCCCATTGACCCCATGTGCTATGTCGATGGAAGAAAACTACATATCGGACAGCTTATGGGATAGGGGCCAGACTAAGTGAGATACACCCTGCTGCTCTGCAGGTAGACTGAGGATAGCAGTCAAAAGTTTAAATCAGGCGCACAAAGGCAGAAGTTCTTTGTTCGGATACATACTCTAAGGCTCTCTGTCGAGGGTTGAGGCTGAACGCCTCTAAGCCATAAACCCTCGGATGTGAGAGCCGGGCTGATACCCACCTACTGAAACATGGAGATGAGATACTGAGCACGCTACATGCCCAGTTCAGATACTTGTCCGAAGGCTCTCAGCTGGGGGATATGAGGGATCCCCGGATGAGAGGGCCTGGCCGTTTCTTGTTCACTGCTGCATGGAGGTAAGGTGCTGAGCCGGCACCACATGTAGCCTACCTCGTGAGCGAGTACTAAAAGGTAGAAGAAGTGCCCCAGTCGAATGAAATGGTTACAAAAACTGTCTGTATCTAACTCATAGAGAGTGTAGACAAAGGTGGGAAAACGTCTAAATAACATGAAATGGAACGCACGGCTAGCGAATCCATTGCGTGGTCCGCGAAGTCCAAAGCGAAAGCTTACCTAGTAGATGTCGCCCGCAGACTGACCGTTCCTGGATTGTGCTTGAGAGACCAGTCGCAAGCGAGATGCCCAACATATGGAAGTGAGGAACTAAAGCAGCCATGAGCAGGACGTGGCAACTCCTCGGGTGAGCCCAGTCTCAGAGCAATATGTGCCGGCTCTGCAATTATGGAAGCCTCCTTGGATAGTGAGAGAATGCCCATGGTTTGCCCCTGCCTTCCCTTGAGGGTTGACCATGATGTTCTACTTTCACCAGCTGAGTTGTGGGCAACACCACAGCACAAACAGTCTTAACGTCTCTCGAAACCCCAGGAAGGCTAACCCGTAAAAATGCCTGCTGAAGTCGGATGTGCTGGCCCAATGGTGCAAATAAATCAGGCACAACACAAAAAACGTCAGAGTGAATTATCGTTCATGCTAGGAACAGCTCTAACTAACTAGTTTTCCGAATAGCTCGTGTCCGGAAAAGCTCTGACTAGCTAGTTTCCGAATGTTCATTGTGCCCGGAACAGCTCTGACGGGCACATCAACAAGCACATGTCCGAATTGAAAACTCGTCGAGTAGATACCGTCTGCAGACCGGTGTGGTCAGTGCAGGAAAGGCTTGTGGTGAACGATATGCCCAATATATCGAAGTGAAGAATTCAAGCAGCCATGAGCTGGACGTGACGATTCCCACGGTGAGCCCAGCACCAGGGCGCTATGTGTTGGCTCTGCAACTATGGAAGCCACCCTGGATGGCGGAAAATGCCATGGACTGTCCCTGCCTTCCCTTGAGGGCAGATCGTGAAGCATTAGACCATTCCAACTTGACAAGCTGGGATGTGGACGGCACCACAAAAGTGAGAGTCCCACAGGAATGCTACCTGTCAAAAATGCACGCTAAAAGTCGGATGTGTTGGCCTAAGGGTTAATACCCAAGCGTGCATAACAGACACACCGCAATAACATCTGAAAAAAGACTCCGGATGAACGCAAAGAAGAAGAAGAAGAAAGTGCTGAAGTCAAAGGGGGTCAACTTCATTGCACCAGTTGTTACCCCATTTGGCTCTGTCTCTCTTTGCAGAATGGCAGCCGCTTGCTGAGAGCACTGCACAAACCATGAACTACATAGCTCCGCACACAGACAATTTGACAATACCTATACATATGTGCATAGCATGTGGATTAAAGAAAATCTAAGGCAGTTTGATTCAGACAATCGAGGTCATGGTGGAGTGAAACAGATATGCAGAGACACCTTGAAAACCTCAATAAGGACCTAGGGTATTGACTTTCAGGAGAAGGAATTTGGTGATTTTGTGGTGAAATCACTGCTGGCACAACAAACTTAGAGTAGTAATAGTTAAAAAAAACTTCACAGAGTTGTGCTGTGTGAAAATCAATCAGGTTAACTCTGATCAACTCTTCATACACATGTACACACACGTGTATGCGTGCATATATACACACACACACACACACACACACACACTCTCTCTCTGTCTGTCTCTCACCCTCCCTCCCTCTCTGCCCCTCTCTCCCTCTCTCTCTCTCTCTCTCCCTCTCTCTCTCCCTCTCCCCCTCTCCCTCTCTCTCTCTCCCTCTCTCTCTCTCTCTCCCTCTCTCTCTCTCACTCTCTCTCTCTCTCCCTTTCTCTCTCTCTCTCTCCCTCTCTCTCCCCCCTTTCTCTCTCTCCCTCCCTCCCTCTCTCTCCCTCTCTCCCTCTCTCTCCTTCTCTCCCTCTCTCTCCTTCTCTCTCTCTCTCTCTCTCTCTCTCTCTCTCCCTCTCTCTCTCCCTCCCTCTCTCTCTGTGTCTCTCACCCTCTCTCCTCCTCCCCCCCTCTCTCTCCCCCCCCTCTCTCCCTCCCTCTCTCTCTCTCTCTCTCCCTCCCTCTCTCTCCCTCTCTCTCTCTCTCTCTCTCTCTCTCTCTCTCTCTCTCTCTCTCTCTCTCTCTCTCTGTAATAAACATTGCCAAGCTCAGATTGGTGCCACCAGTCACCCCTAAACCAACTCTGGGACCAACAGATGACTACATGGACCTCTTTGACATTACTGGACAAACAGCAACTTGGGTTAGCAAATGTTAGGATCTTTTCTCACACCTTGAAGTGTATTGGTAATGTGATAAGTAAATCCAGCACTAAACTTAGAATATTTAACAGCAAATCAGTACTGCTGTAGATCAGAAACATGGATACTGACATCAAGAATTACTAGTAAACTACAAACATTCATAAATTGGTGCTTGCCCAGAATAAGACTAAAATGGTATGACATAAACACTAATGTGGAAATGATAGAAATACATAAACAAAGAGATGAGGAAAAGATGCTGGCATTGGTCAGATGCACATTGAAAAATAAACCCTGCTAACACGCGTAATATTACTTCAGTCTTTCCTATGAAATCCACAGGACAAAAGAAATAGAGACCAAAAAACACATAGAAAAGAGAATTAGAGGCAAATAGAATAAAATGGGGCTGACTTGGATGGAGCTGCAGGAATTAGTAAAGGTTGGGGGGGGGGGGGCATTGGAAGATAAAAGGCAGAAGAAGAGAAAGAAAGATAAATATTTACCCAAAATACGACAGGTGAAAGACAATTATAGCACTTTTCTACCATGGAAATGTTAAATAACTGATGTAATTTCAAGATGAAATTTCTTATTTAGCATATTTAGGTAGATCAGGGTTCCACGGTAATATAAGCAGTCTTGTAAACTCTTTACATAACATGTTTAGCAGTTGCCTTTCTGTGTTTCTTACTTTGTATTTTTGTCTATGAATAATTTGTTCAACGTGATACTTTTTTAAGTTTCAGATATCAAGTTGTTGCATGTGTGGATGAATGAAGCATATTGTGAAGTTGTTTATGTGACAATTAATGTATGAGCAATCTGGACGTTTTGAGGGAGGCAAAGACATATCACAAACATCAGAAAGCGGTAGACATCATTTTTTGGCCACATTATGAGAAGACAAAAATTGGAACATGTTGTGGCAATTGGAAAGATTTATGGAAAGAGAGATAGGAGAAGGCAGCGAGAAAACATTCTTGACAGTCTTGCATCATGGCATGGAGGGGAGTCAACACATGAATTGATCCATGCCCGGAGATCGCAGTTTGCAGAGAAGCATGATCATTCACGCCAGCCAGCAAGCACTTGATGATGATGATGAATGTATAGTTAGCACACAGCAGATGGTATGGTTGTTGATTTAGATGTACAATAAAATCGTCCAAGATTAAAGTTTCATAATTTCAACCAATTTTCAGATGAGCCTGTAAGTTTTAAACTGAAATTTAAACAAGAAGAAAACTACCCAGTAGATCTGTACTTTTTGTTGGATCTGAGCTATGGAATGGTTCGACAACAAGAAGCTCAAAAACGCCTGGTTGAACTTGGACGAGAAATTCGTAAGTAATGCAGACAATTCTGTTTTTATAGCCTGTCATTTATATGTATGCCCGTGTATGACCATGGCCCATAAGGGCCAGAGAATAGTCAAGCTGTAACCTACCATGTATATTGTAAGAGGTGACTAAGGAGGGCTGGTATGAGGTCCTCTACCTCATCCAATAGAAAACTGTAGCTGCAAAATCTGACCGATCACAAACACGTCTATCAAGGGCTTGGCGTGGGTTGGTTGAGGACCTGTGTTCTATTGGGAGATGAAAGGCAGCAGAAGAAGAAGATTTATGAATTAAAATTATTAACATGTTGAAAATATGCAGTTGTCCATGTAAACCAGCCAGTGGTTTAGCAGTATGTTTACTTATTTTATCTATAAGGGACGTTAATTTGAAATCTGTTCGTGGTGCACCGCGCATAATTGCGTGCGTTGAACATGATCATGTCATAGTCATGTGATAAGTACTGACCAATGAATTAAAAAGCACGTGCTTGTCGTCCCATGATGCATAGGTTCTGTTTCTGACCGTTGAGAAAATGGCTGGGTTGATCCAAAATCCGTCCAAAGAAGCTCAAAGAGCGGTGATTCAGTTTCTTTCATTTGAAGGTTGTCAACCAGTGGACATTCATCGAAGAATGCAGACAGCGTACGGTAACAAATGTGTGTTGAAGACACACAGACTGGGCACAAATGTTTCGGAAAGGATGTCAGTTCACGACAGATCTTCGACGGCCAGGTCAAGTGCATAACGTTGTAACAGAAAAAACCATTGCCAAAATTGATGCAGCTGTACAGATGAATGTTGTCGAAGCATACGTTCGCTAGCGAAAGAATTTGATGTGTCAATTGGGACAATTCAAAAGGTTGTTCATAAGAAACTGCAATATCAGAAGGTGTGTTCACAGTGGGTACCATGGATGTTGACTGACCACCAAAAAGAGGAATGCATGGGATGGTGTTTAAACCACTTGCTGCGTTACAGAGTGGAGAGTGATGCATTTCTCTTCCACATAGTGGCAGGCAATGAATCATGGTATCACCACTTTGAGCCGAGCAGCAAAAGAGAGAGCATGCAATGGAAGCATGCTGGATCACCAAAAGTCAAAAAAATTCAAGTACAGGTTTCCGCTGGTAAGGTCCTGCTGAGCGCATTTTTTTACCATGAAGAGCTATTGTTGGCCGACTTTAAAGAACCTGGTGTCAACATCAACTTTACCCACTACTTGCAAACACTAGACAAGCTGCAAAAAGCCATCAAGAATAAACGACCCGGCATGCTTTCTCGTGGTGTGATTTTGTTGCACGATAATGCTCATCCACAAGTCGCAAAGATTGTGCAGGAAGCATTAGCGAGGAAGAAGTGGGAAATTCTGCAACATCCAGCCTATAGTCCGGATGTGATTTTCATTTGTTCGGACCTCTAAAAAAACTCTCAAGGGGCAACAATTTCACACAGATGCAGACGTAATGAATGCGGTAAACTCTTGGTTCAGTGAGCAACCACAATCCTTTTTTTGCGGATGGCATTCGCCGCCTACCTAGAGCAATGGGATGCTTGCCTGAAAACCTTCGGCGACTTCTTCTGACCAACTTATGGTGCATAATTCATTCACAATGAATGTTTTGTTAATTCTACTACACCTGTTAATGTTTCTTTCATGCTTTTGTAATAAAGCCATTGGAACGGGTTTCAAATGAACGTCCCTAATATTAGCCTAAAACCTGGACTGTTTATCAGCGACACACTAGGAATTTAAACCACTTCCATACAGTCTGCCTTAGGAAGCTATTGAAGATTAAATAGCAAGACAAGATCCCAGACACTGAAGTCCTAGAAAGAGCGTCCATGCTCAGTATCCACACTCTACTCATGAAGAATCAGATTTGCTGGGCTGGTCACTTAACTCGCATGCCAGATCACAGGCTCCCTAAACAAATTTTTTACGGTGAGCTATGTTGTGGTAAACACTCCCAAGGCGGCCGGAGGAAACGCTTTAAAGACACTCTGAAAATCTCACTGAAAGCTTTTGGAATTCATCATGACACCTCGGAGACTGCTGCCAAAGACCAAAATTCGTGGCGTACATCATTACGCAAGGGTGCAGTCACTTGTAAAGCACCAGGACTGCAAGAGCTGTGAAGAAAAGGCTGGACAGAAAAACCACTGCATGAGATCCTCCTGGAACGTCAAGCATTCTTTGCCCACATTGTCAAAGAACATTTCGAGCCAAAATAGGCCTTATCAGCAATCTTAGAACTCATGGCTCCATACTTTCAACCCCACTGGATGAAATGAATGGTCATCATCATTCTTGATGGACAAACACCATTAGCCTAAAGTAGATGTAGTTGTAGAAGGGTAGTGCTTAGTGCACCAGTTCACCAACAGTGGTCTGGGCTTCCATCTCTAGTAGTCTCAAGATATATATTTTATACATATGTTTGAGGGTCTCTGGTGAAATAGTCCAACCATCTGTCTTGTGCTCATGAAGATAGGGGGTTTATTTTTAGACGGCGTCATTTGACCACAAGTACAATGTTTCTGGAAACAGAAGGATCTGTGTGTACATTAAAAATCTCTCAATATAGGAACATTGAGACCCCCATGGGTCATCACCGGAGCTACAGTTTGTTCGATAATCTTAGCAGTCAGCTTGTTGCACTGTGAACAGAGATCAAGCCGGATGGGGTAAACTCTGGTACAATGAAATTGCTCACCTTTAACCTTTGAACCTGAGGATATTTTTCTACCATTGCAGCTGAGGACACAGCCTTGTGTATTTTTTTTTTTTTTTTAGCATATCCTTTACAGGACTTAGCTGTCAACACCAGCATCTTTCAGCTGTATGTTGATCTCTTGGCAAGATTACGCTCAGTAGTTTGCCATTGCTTTCTGAGCGGCCGGCTCAGTATCCCGCAAGTCACGAGCGGGGTCGAACCGCCTCAGCTCTCGCTCCGCTACGAGACTCTGCGTGATAAACGGGATTACAGAGAGAAAGTGTTGTAACCCCACAGCCAGAGAGACCGGCAGCCTTGTGTATACAAGATTTAATTGAGCAAGAAAACTGGTTATCCTACCTCATGATTCAGTGGCCTGGTATACTGGTAGGGTCCTCTTTGGACAGATCAAAGGATAGAGATGAGGCATAGTCAGACACAAACTTGTAGTCTTCTCAGAGAAGGGTGAATGAGTATGTGTAGGTTAAAAATTTCTCAACACATAAACATTGTAAGGATTAGGTCATGTGCAACTGATTCGGCAGTATATGTGCCACTAATTTGCCAGTATTTTAAAATGAGAAAACCTAGCACATTCTATCTTCCTGGTGGGACCTAGGATATAAAAGAACATGAAGTAATACAGCTTTACAGAATACAGTTACATAATTTCTGTAATTGCGTTCTGTATAGCTGAATTACATCGTATTTTTTAAATATTGTTTACATTTCCACAGCTTCACCGCAGTTCCACTAATTTTCTTTATACCTTGTGTGATTTTGGGGAGGAAAACAAAGCTACTTATGGATTTATACTAACCAAGCTGTTCTGTTTGTTGATAATGAAATGTTTTTTAATGTTTTTCTTTGTTAGCTGGAAGCATGCTTGACATCACCAACAACTTTAAACTTGGCTTTGGAACATTTGTGGATAAAGGTCTCATGCCCTACATAGCATGGACAGATGAAATGTAAGAGCTGTCTTTGTGTCGTACATGTCTTGATTAAATGTCTTATTTATAGATGAATCATAAAATACCCGCTGTTTTACCTTCATCGTGAAATATGTTATTTAATATAACCAGTTCTATTTTGCTTTAAATCATTGTCACTGGTGGATGAATATTTAATGTGTTTTAGGTGGCAATATGTAATAGAGAAGAGGGTGGATTTACCATGAATGTAGCTTTTTCGCTTATAAAACATTTTAACATCTGTTGAGAAAATAATTACATCCTTGAAATTTAACAAATTTCATACGCCTGAAAGTTAACTGATTCTCTATGTAACATCTAGTATTAGATTCACTGGCCATGTAATTTTGCCACAGTCAAATATTAGATTCTGCTATTGTTGCTATCTCTCTGTCTCCTTTTACATATTTATCCAAATTTAAATCTAAAATGAAAGTAAACATTAAACAAGTGTTCTTTGTTTAAATAGGCATTGAAGTTGATTAATTAATTTTTTTTTGGGTAAGACCAATGCAGTATTAAAATTTCCTCAAACTGATATGGTTTTCTAACAATAGCTTGTTATCGTCTATTTGTTGTGGAAACCTACAAATTTTTAGATTAAAAAAGTGTCTTAAAAATGAATTTAATGATATATTTGGTTGAAATAAATATTACATGTTTCACTATTTTAAATAGTGATTTACCATGGTATTTTAGATCTACTTGTGATCAGCTTATTGGGAAATTTCTACTTGCAGTTTCAGTTATTTACATTTTCAAGAAGTACATTCAAAATCACTCTAAGTGGTATTATAGTCATATGTTACAGAAGAGACTGTTGTATAGTAACTAGAGCACTGACTTTCCTGAAAACTCATTGGACCCTGGTTCAATCCCCAGTTTAAGAAAATAATTAAAATTTAGTTGCATGTCAGTCAACCCCAGCATTTTTGCTGTTCATGATTCCTGGGCAAATTTTACGTTCAGTAGTTTGCCATTGCTTTCTGAATGACCGGCACCTATACCTTTTTTGAAAAAACCCACGCTTCTGTGTTTCGAACCCAGGTATACGGGCTCACAAACCGCCAGTTTAAGTGTAACTTTATTCTGACTAAATATGACTCTGTGGTTGACTCAGCTTTGTAAAATGGATACCAGAGATTTCTCTTTGAAGAAAAAGAACTGCTCACTTCACCTCATAAGGTGTCATCAAATCCCTAAGGCAGAATATATCTTGGGAGTATCTGCCTTGTAATCTACCATGAGCACATTTCTAGCTTTTAGTATACCACAATTCACATGTTATGACATTTTTCTGACTTAAATATGGATAGGACACACATTTAAACCATCTTTTAATAGCATAACTAGAGAGTTCTTCCTCTGATATCCACAAGGATAAACACATTTTTTTTTTCACTCGCTCCCTTTAAAGAAGCGTAGTCCATACACACTACTTCCAGGAGTGCCGGACTGCATTTTGTGCGTGGATTAGCTTTACCTATTAACAGTGTCCCTTGCCATCAGGCGAACCCACTCCGACTTATTAGGTACTTGTAATTTACGTCCCCAAGTCAAGGACGACAGGTCAAAATTTTAGTCTAACTGTCTGGTGTAGGGGCTGAACCCCTTACCTCGGCATCAGCACACTGGATGTTTAAGAACACATGTTCTTATCCATTTGGTCATGCTGACCTGCGCTAAACAAATATATAACAAGGTCTAAAAACACAGAAGAGAATTAGAGATGAGGTGAATAATATAAGAAAGACATGGAAGGTACCACAAGAGACAGCAAGAAATAGGAAAGCCAGGTATGAGATGATGGAGTGGCTATGATCCATTAGGAGATAACAGACAGAGGAGGATGAAGTATGTAAGAAATGAAAATTAAAGGCATGCTTTCCCAATTATTTATGAAAAGTGTCATTTAACAGGTTGAAGAACCGGTGCCCCTTGAAAACAGCTTGCCGACCTCCACACGACTTCAAAAACCATGTTAATCTTGGAGATGATGCACCAAACTTTGCTGTAAGAAATTTATGTTTATTTCATATTTAAATTAATATACTTTGAACATTGGGAGAAATACTTACTATCTGACTTCTGGTCCTCAACATGGCGGATAGGCTTTTGAACTGTTAAGGCCTCTGGGGTGTTTTTACGCTTTTGGTTACGGTTTGCATTTGCATTTTCCTCATGTTGGACTGGTAGTGCATGGTTCTGTCGCGCTGCTGAGTTGAGTGAGTGGTGCAACACTGTGAGCTGTGAATTTCGTGTGGAATGCTTTTACATCTGTCTGCTTTTGTTTGTAGCGGGAACTGCATGTTTTGAACGATGGTGGCCAGCTGTTGCTGAATTGACTGGTCTGCCTTTTCGTTTCACGAGTGCATTTTTCAGGAGACTCCTGAAAGTTGTCGCTGGAGCTACAGAGTTTGTGCTTTGTGCAGTGCTTTCGGCGGGTCGCCCTGCAGAAAGAGACTGATCCATATGGGATAAAACCCGGGTCAATGGAGTCTTTCTGGTGACTGCCGATTCCATCGACGATGAACTGTATTTTTCGTGGAGGACTTTTGTGTTCGATGATGGAGCAGATTAATCTTTGAGATGAGTGTATGGAGCTATGATAGTGTAGTGGTTAGTAAGCTAGCTTAACAACACAGTGATCTTGGGCTCAGCTCCTAGCAGTGGCAAGATGGGCTTATATACTCTAGGGACCAGCCAAGCTGGCAAAATGTGTATTGAATACATTTCTGTGAAAGAAAGACAGCAAGGCGTAGCTAGTCGCCACACCTAACTATTCTGTGACCTAGTATACTGATAACCTAACACTTCATAACCTACAGGAGTATGTGTCATGAGACTTATATACCTTTACTTTAAGAAGAATTTAAAATTTCTAAACTGATTAGTCTCATTAGCCTGAAGCATTCACTGGTTAAGGTATAACAGTTACCCCATGGGAGCTGTAGTGCCCTGCTGGACCGGTAGTCATGGGTTCGAATTCGCACCAATGTGGATTTTTAAAATGTACCTAGGCTCTCAGGTTAACCAAGCTTAAAATGGGTATGCAGGCCAGCATGGTCAAATGGGTAAGAACGTTTGTTCTTAAACATCCGGTGTGCTGATGCCAAGGTAAGCAGTTCAACCCCTACACCGGACAGTTGGACTAACACATTGACCTGTCCTCCTTGACTTGGGGACGTAAATTACGAGTACCTCTGAAGTTGGAGTGGGTTCGCCTGTTTGCGAGGGACACTGTTAATAGGGAAAGCTAATCCACACGCAAAATTCAGTCCAACACTTCAATAAATTGTGTGTATGGACTACGCTTGAGTTGAAAGCGAGTGAGCGCCCAAAAAATGGGTACCATGAAATGTCTTGGGAAATAAGGCCGGTGATATTGACCACATCACCTCCCTCTGTGCCGATTGGCCTGTAAAAACATGGGCTATCACTGTGTGCCCAATACACCCCAAGGCTTGTAAAAATGGTCCTTTTACTTGACACAAACTCCATCTCTTTTCTACTCAGTAAAAGTAGTTCTGCTACAGAAAACCTCATATTCATCTTAAAATTGGCTTTGGGAAGACTGTTTGTTGCCTATACATAATGCATTTAGTAGGATGTTTCTGTTGTAGATGGAAGTCTCCGTGGAGAAGTGGTCAAGCCATCTGCCCCATGCTCTGAAGGTTGTGGGTTCGATTCCTGGCTACGTTTATCGGTTCACAAGTGCATTTTTCTCGGAGACTCCTAGGGGGCATCGCCGGAGCTGCAGAGTTTATGCATTGTGCGATGCTTTCGGCAGGTCATCCTGCCAAAGAGACCGAGCCATATAGGATAAAACCCGGGGCAATGAAGTCAATCCTTTTGACTTTTAAGACTGTTTTTTTTTTTCAGTTGTAGATACAGCAGAATTATGGTTCTTACCCTTCTGTCCATTTTCATGTCTTGGTATATGCAGGTTGATTCTGTAGATGTGTGCAGTTTGAGATGAAAATCACAGTATTACAGGTTAATGCACCATTACATTGGATACATATTCTGTGAAATAATAGTATTGATGATAGTAATAATTATTAGCCGGTCTCCCTGGTGAAGGGGTTAACGGCGCTGTTCATAACCCTGTATACTCTCGTGGGAAACACAGCTGCGCGAGATTCAGCAGCGGATCGCATCGCGTTGGAGGGTATGTGGGCCGGTTGTTCAGAAAGCAATGGCAAACTACTGAACGTAAAACTTGCAAAGACATCAACAGTAGCTGAAAAATGCTGTTGTTGACTGCAATGTCCTGTAAAGGTTATGCGGGAAAAAAAATTATTATTATCATTTAAATTAATTTTTAATAGAGAGAGAGCGAGAGAGACTGGTTGAAATGTAATAATAAGCTTGTATTTGTGGATATGAGCCCTGGACAGCAAATGACCAAACGTGAAAATTTTTGGAATTCATAGATCTACTTTTCACATGTAAAGACTAATGAGTGGGGCAAAAAAGCATACTAAGAATACTTTGAGAAAAGGAAAAGAGGTTTTGAAAATATTCTTCTTGGCATTGAGTGTATATCAGATTAGAAGTGGAGCTACTACAAACATCCCACATATTGTTTAATATGCTACTGAACAGAGAAGTCACACTCAACACACTCCAGAGTTTTACCAGGGTGTGTAAGGGAATAGAAACACTGAAACCTACCATGCATGCCATAAGAGGCAACTAAAGAGGGTTGGTATGAGACTAGCTGCCTCATCTTGTATAAAACTTTAGTTGCAAAATCCAACAGAGCATGAATAAAAACATGTAAACAAGAATAGCTCAGCCAACCAAGATGGACTAGAAGAGATATAACCTGGTGCTGCAAAAACTTCAAGGAGTCTGGATAGCTGACTTACCTCCTTTCACTTAAGAAAATCTCCAGAATTGGCACCTGGAATTCTAGAGCTATGTATGAATTGGGAAAGACAGCATAAGTGATAGAAGAAATGAAATAGTATAATATTGTTCAGCATTTTGGGATTGTGTGAAACAAGATGGAAGGGAGTAGGCAAAAGGTTTCTATACGCAGGTGAAACAGTGCTTAATAGAGGGAGACCTAGAAACACATGGAGAAGAGAATTGTAGACAGAGATGAATAATATGGGCAGGATATGAAGCTAGCTGCAAGAGATAGCAAACGATAGCACAGATAGACATGAGCTGTCTGAGGGCCTAATGAAAGGGTATAAAATATGAAAGAAGAAGAAGATGACACTCCAGAATGTTAAGTTTGCACACATTTTCATGAAACTGTCATAGTATCACATCTTTGAGTGCTCACCTCTTGTAGATATCAGTAAATTGTTGCTTCCACAAAAGTCAAAGAAATGGAACACTTAACATACCCGGGAAGGTAACCCGGTTAACAAATGCCTGAAGAAGTTGGATGTATTGGCCGAAAGATTCAAAAGTTGCAGCTGTGCTGTAAACAGACACAACAAAATTACATCTAAAACATTCCGGACGAACAAAATTTTTATGACAGAAAAATATACATGCGCATTTCTTACATGTTACATCTGCTTTTTACATCTTATTCTTACATCTGCTTAACATCTTCGTTTTTTTTTAATGTGTTCCCATTTGATTACTGTGTATCTTCATATTTTCTTTGAACATTTAAAGTCTCCTTATTTTAAATTTCATGATTGTTTATCATTTCTTTATGCTAATTATATAATTATTACTGCCTTTGCTATAATTTTTATTGCACAGAAAAAAATGGAAGAAGCCTTGGGGGATGTGTCACAGAGTCTTGATGATGCAGAGGGTGGGTTAGATGGGCTCATACAGGCTCTAGATTGTGATGTGAGTGCATAATATTTGCTTATATTGGATATTGTACTGCTAATGTTTGCTAGTTCATTGCTTAGTTTGTATAATATAGGTAATCTTTCTATATTATAGGTCTGCATTACATAAACACATCATGGTTTCTTTATTATGTCTATTATTGCAGAATGTGGAATGCTATTGCTTGCTTTTATATATATATATATATATATATATATATATATATATATATATATATATATATATATATATATATATATATATTAGTAGCAAAAAGTATGTTGTTGTTGTTTGTTCATCAAGAATGATGATGACCATTCATTTCATCCAGTGGGGTTCTTCTTCTTCTTCGTTCATCCGGAGTTGCGGACGTGATTGCATTGTGCCTGTCTACAGCAGAGCTGCGTTCTTGCGCCGTTAGGCTGACACTTCCGACTTCTGCGGGCATTTGTTGACCGGGTTAACCTTCCCGGGGATCCAGTGGGGTTGAAAGTATGCAGCCGTGAGTTCTAAGATGGTTGATAAGGCCTATACGGGAGCCATACAGGATAAAACCCAGTGCAATGAAGTCGACCCTGTCAACTTTTAAGTGACTTTTTTTAAAGAATGTCCAGCCAGCACCTACTTCACAGATTTGGCATTCTTCTGCAAGTCATGCCTCGCTCAAGTCTGCAATGTCGATGATGTACCTGCCCAGCTCTGTCCCAATCAGTGCTGTTCGTCTCTCTGGGCCCGACGCGCCGTCTCTATCAAGTAGGGTGCGTACATTCCAAGTTCCGATTGTCAATGGAATATGGTTTTGCTTTTTTAGCGTTACCTGTTTTTACTTTGTATGTCGACCGCAGTATAAGGTACCCACCAACCACAGCTAGCTGGTTAGGTAATGATGGAGCAGACAATGTTGAGGGCACCTTTTCTAGCCCCTTCCTCATGCTGTGGAGGTGAGCAGTGCTTTCCTATAGAGGGCTGCTCAGTCGCTCATGGGGCTGCCAAATCCCACTGTTGCTCCGGTCAGTAGAAGACGACCATATGGCCTGAGCCGCCTGTGTGCAGGTCTGCGACTACGGCTGCCAACGTAACCACACCTGCTGCTTTGCCACTCGCCCATCTCCACAGGGCTTGAAGGTGATATATGAAGTTGGATGAAGAATGACTTGCGCAATGAATTGGATTAAAGTGAGGAAGAGTTGCGCAATTTGTCGACCTCACTCTCTCGCTTGAGTCCATCTGAGTCCAGTGGCAAGACAAGTCAAGACAACTGGAGACGAATACAGGTGCAGTTGATGACCAGGGCACTCTACGTGCCTTGCCATGCTCATTACATTCCACAACGCTTTGCAGGTAAATGCCGTCTTGCCCGTTGAATCAACAATGGTTTCTTCCGCGCAGTCTGCCGAATCCTGTCTTCACATGCTTGGTAGGCATACCCTAGTTCACCGATTGGTTTTACATGAAATCGGCTACCCGCGCCTGGTTTAGCCAGCCTCTCACAGCTGTTGCCCGGGGGTGGCCGCTGTCTCACGCTGACAGCTACTAGGAGCCACAGGTGTGAGCTGGATGTCACGCTTGGGTTAGTGGGGGATGGGCCCTGAAAAGAGCATGACAATCATCCTTACCAAAGGTACTACCAATGACTGACACCCCGTACCCCCCTGCAAAAAGTATATCAACATTGTGGATCACTCTGACTTATGTGTGTTGTAAAGGTACAGTGGGACTGAACTTATGCGGTGATAGGCTTGCATACATACATGACAATGGTGATAATGTTATTAATGTTACAAGGAGAGAATTCTGCTGTCTGTTTTGGCGTAATTCCAATACTAGGCTTCATCAAGAAGCAGCAAGCAAGACATGACATGTTGGCTAAAGACACCACTACCTGGTCTCATGACCAAAACACATTTAGATGCACTGTAAAGAATCTTCTTGAACTCTGTGAAAGTAGACTACATCAACAATCAGAGAAGAAAAGAACCTGCTGAAAAGAAAGCCAGGTTTGTGGCTGCAGGCTTTATTCTCATCAGTATGCCACTAGACTGATGCACACAAAGCATGATCACTTATATCATCATCATGATCTAGTAGAATGTCACTCTCGTCACTGCCTCTGAAAAGGTTCTTGATCTTTCGCCATTACTTCTGTCTTATGAACTTCATGTCCAATGTGTAGTCTACAATGTCCTGTGTTCACTTCATGCTGCTTGGCTCCTGCCTTTTCTTCCAGGTACTATGCCTTTCATCACTGTTCTTTCCATGTCATTCAGACATTTAATATGGCCAGAGTATTTTAGTTTCTGAGACACCATGCAGCTTACAAGCTGTTTATCATCCTGACACAAAGGTAAAATGGCCAACAAAAACACCTGACAAAGGTAGATAAATAACATACTTGCAGGCAATGAATAGCACGGTGTATGAGGCACAAACTAGAGTTAGTTGCAGAACTCCTGTCATAGCCTGATGTCGAGAGGCACAAAAAAAGCAGAAGAAGAAGAATGTATTAATGTTTCCATGCCAAGTAAGAATCTTGACCAACGTCATCATTGCTAGTTTTATTTTGACATACTTAATGGTATTTTCAGGTTATTGGTTGGAGAAATGTTTCCAGGCGCATCATCGTGTACAGTTCCAATTCTTTGTTTCATTTGGCAGGATATGGCAAGGTTTGTGGCAGTCCTTTACTATTGACCTTTTAATATGAAATTAGTGCATTAAAATGAATAATCTATTTAAAAATGTGTACAACTTTATTTATAAAATGTATGTATAATTACATTCTAGTGTATAGTTATAATATCACTGTTTTAAATTTGTAATACCATCAGGTTATGTTAAAAACTTAAATAGCATGGCATAGACAGTTTTGGTGGGAATGCATGTTAGAGTTAATGGGTTCAAGGTCATCCTCAGGTTATTTGGGAGCAGATTGTTTTGCATTGATTTTCACAATGGCATGAACGTTCAGAAAGCAATGGCAAACTACTGAATGTAAATTTGCCTCTAAAATCACAATCAGCCAATAAATTCTGGGGTTGATTGTGATGTCTTGTAAATTGCATACAGCTAACTTTTTAACATGCAAGAGAGACAGACAGACCTGTCTTAGTTTTAGTAGTAAGTGACTTGTTTATGTTCTATAAGCAGATTTATAAGAAGTTTTAGAAAAATGTGTTCCACGTGACAGAATGAAGTAATTATGTTTCTTTTGTTAAACAGCTTGGCGGTGCAACCAAACAAAGTGATCTCAAGTGTGCCTTGAACTCTGATGGTCTTTATGAATTTGACAAGATATATGTATGTTGATTTTAACCATTTGTTTTCATTTATTTTGTATAAAATTATAAAGAAATGTATTTTTATAAATTGTTTTTGCATCTTTTTTTCAGCAATGTTTTGCAGTGTATAAATTTAAAGCAGTCTTCCAATTTTTAGACTGAATTTGTCCATTTTTGGATCAGGGTGTTTCACTCTCTTTGAGGTTTTATATACTGTTAACATTTAAGGCTATTGCCTTGATGTTTATAAAGATAAGCCGTCTGTGTGGTGAAGGGGTTACGAATGGACTTGTAATCCCACATACCACATTTGAATCAGCTGCGGGCGATTTGGAAGATGACCATCTTGTGTTGGTTTCCATAAAAAAATATGAGTGCCTGTCATTCAGAAAACAATGGCAAACTACTGAGCATAAACTTGCCAAGAAATCACAAACAGCCAAAAAACACTGAGGTTGACTACGTCCTGTATATGCAACTTACTTTTTATAAAGATAATAATTTAAAATGTGCCAAATCTTACTGGTCAAGAATGCTGCCCTCTACTTATACACTTGAAAATATCTTAATGAAGCAAGTAATAATCATTTTTATGTGTCTTGCCAAATGGCATAGGCATACATGTCTTTCCCCAGATCTGGGTCATTTGTTTTCTAGATTAATACTGTTGATGTATTCCTCCATTTCATCATCTTGCACCGTCCAGCATAATTTCTCTCAACCGGCCTCTGCTGCTTTTACCTCTGATCTTTCCAGTTGTCATGATGTTCTCCAACCCCCCTCTTCTCATTATATGACCAAAGAACACTACTTTTCTCTTTCTTGTAATTTATTATAATGATCTACTTATACTAGTCTCTACCGGGCAGTCATTGTTAGTTATTCAAGTGGCCCAAGATATTTGCAACATTCTTCTCAGAAAATATATCTCTATTACCTCCAAGCTCATTCTAATTTGTTCATTCACATTCGAAAATCGACAACTGTGCAGCAGAACAGGTTCAATATAACATTTCAGTACTCTCTTTCTGATATATGGGAAGATAATGTGGTTGTTTCCCTTTTCCTTCTACACCCACAGCTAGTAAATCTAGATAAGATAAAAGACAACTACTAACTTCATATACAAAATTAATAAACCGGAGATACCTTTAAGACATTGTGCGTTGCATAGACTCTACAGCACACTTACTTACAAAATGTCTAGTGAACATATTGAACCCCTTACAAGGTACCATCTCAACACAGGTGACCAACCAATAGTTGGAACTTTGTAGAGAGTCATACATTTTACACTCCACTTTGACACAAAATGGTGAGTTTTGATATTGTTAGTCTCTTCACCTGTAGAGCAGGTTCTTAACCTTTTGAAGGACACAACAAACATAATTAAGAAATAGTATATATTTTTTTAATTAATTGAATTTCGTGTTAGAACTATCATTTTTATTTTGAGGAAAACATTTACATTCAAAATGATTGTATGGCAGTGGGCCACTATTCTCTATACTCTGCAACAATTGAATGGACATACTTGAAAAGAAAGTGATCATAGCTGATTGCCACAATCCAGACCTTTGGTTACATGATATGATTATACATTCATTCTGAGAAACCATTGAACAAGCAAATCTGGAATACTTCTTGTCTCACCTAAATAATCAAAATGTGTCCATACAGTTCACTACAAAATAAAAAAAATAATGGAATCTTACCATTTTTAGATGTAAAAGTTTGACAATGTAATTTGAAGTTTACAGTGCACAGAAAAGAAATGCAAACAGACCAATATCTACATGTACAGTCCAACCATCCTACGAAAACCAAAATTGGTATTGTCGAAGCCATAGTAAAAAGACCTAAAGGTCTGAGCACAACAGAACGAACTCTAGAAGAAGAACAGTGAGTTTTAAGAGGAATGGCTGCTCCTATAAAATAATCAAAAAAGTTGAGGAAAACAACATTACAAGTTGCATGAAAACTGACTTATAAATGTAAGCGTTTTTGTATTTTAAAGTGGGAGGAAGTTTGACAAACAATGACAATGAATATTTTACAAATAAAACATCCAAGCACAGTTACAATTAATAATAGACTCAGTAAAATAGCATCTAGAAGACCCAGAGAAATGTACCAGGTGTTGTTTACTCTATTCCATTGCCTCCTTGTAAAAATTATATAGGTGAAACAGGTTGCATACTGAGTAAAAATTTATATATAACATAAGGCTGCCTTAAGGAATCAAAGGATATAAAGGAGTGGGGTTACAAAGCATGCTGGCAAAGGTACATACTTTTTCATTTGACAAATTTTTCTGGAAAATGATGCTTCTAAAACTGAAATTTATACAAATTACCAATTGAATTTACATACCATTTATATGTCACTTATATTTATACAATGTATATATTTTTTTAAACAACGAGACTTTTACAACAATTTAATGGACGCTTATTTCAAATTAACACCAAAGGTAAATGCTGAGCGTTACTGCGAAACACTGCAGAAACTGAGATCCCGGCACTTAGCATTTCGCGCCATTCAGAACAAATAGCGTGAAATGCTTAGTGCCAGCCTAGTATAACCAGTAGTTCAACTCTAACGTCTAACAATGAAATCACGACTACTAACATAGCGGACAGAAGTTACTTATACTGGATGTTTACCCAGCTCGAGTAGCGACAGAGAGTCGCCATACGGTTAACTTAAACTCTGGACGAGTCTGTTTTCGAATTGCTCCCCCTTAACAATCGAATTGCCCCCCCCCCCCCCCCCCCCCCCCCCCCCCCCCCCCCCCCCCCCCCGTGGGGCGTGGGTCCCACTTTGGGAAACACTGCACTAAATGGTGAGGACATGGAGGGAAGTGCAGGAGATAGTAAGGATTAGGACGGCTTGGGGTCAGTGGGTTGAAGGCCCATGACCCAATAGGGGATAAAGGACAGAAGAAGAAGAAGAATATTTGTTAGTCTACAGAAAAAAGGAGGAAATCTTTGAAAACATAGCTATATTTACACGTTTCACTGTATCTGCATAGGCCAGCATTGTACTTTACTTATGTGATGGATCAGTCACACAACTTTTGTTAGCAAGTGATTATCTTGTTCTGGTTTGTTATATCCAGTTTTTGTTTAAAGAATATTGGCTATTTTATTTGTTTCGTGACCAACTTCATTGCACATATTGTGTTTGGTTGTAATCTGCATCATAAGGAACATTAAGCAAAGCACCTTTTTTACATCCCTTGAGGCATGTTGGTTATATAATGTGGGTGTGATATTTGTATAGATCACATAGCACTTGATATATGATGTTGTCAATATCGTGCTGGCAGACCTTTCTGGTAATTTTAAGGAAATTTTCTGGTACCTGTTTTAAGTTATGTTGATGTGGAAGGCAGGGCACATTTCCACAAATCTGCCTCAGCTCCAAATTGCATCATATGTTACTGTAAATCATCATTTCATCCTTTTTGTTGTTGCTGATGAAAATTTGGTTTCAACTTTAAATGCTTTTAGTACAAAGCAAAATGTTAATTTGTTAGCTTAGTCTCACATTTTGTCTTCCATCGACAGGATTACCCATCAGTGAGTCAGATTGCCAGCAAACTCAGAGAGAAGAAAGCTAATGTGATATTTGCAGTCATGAGCAATGTGACAAACCACTACCAACAATTGCGATCATTCCTAGATGGTGCTGTGGTTGGGGAGCTGGCAGACGATTCTAAAAATATTGTTGATCTTATCAGAGCCAAGTATTATGTAAGTTCTGTATAGATTTATGTACTTTGTGCTATTGAATGGATTCATTTGCTTTCATAATTCTTTGTTTAACATGCAACTCTTTTGCAAAGGAAAATATCGTTTGAGTGCATTGTTTTGACAGAATGCTATTAATTTTTTGTGACCCAGTAGATGTACACAAATTAGTAAATAGATTTAGGCTAGTAAAGGATGGCTTTCATGGCTACATGACATCATTGACAATGCTTGAAATCTGGTCAGAGAATTGCTTTGTTGTACTAAGTCATTAAATAGCTACCTGATTTTAAAGAAACAATCGCGAGTAAGGGCACTAGTAGTTTCATCTTGTAAATCCATAACCTAGTATATGTGAAGACCTTCGTGTTTCACCCATACATCAGTTTTGCTAAAGTATTGTCATTGTCTTTTAGTAGTTAAACAAGAAGATAATTTCAAACTATCTGATAGTTGTTATATATTTCTATTGCTATTTTTTCTTCTTCTACTATCTACGTTTGCTATGCTTGGTGCATAGCATCCATTGTAGTGCATAGATGTCCGCTTTCTAGTCCGATGCCTCTTAGACCAACATCTTCTGATTTCAGGGTTGAGGGTTCTTCCATAGACTAGTGTTTTAACATGTGAAACAAATCTAAATTTATTTAATACCATTTCTTCTGCCTTTGTTTCTGGTGAATTCTTTATAATATGTTTACATGGTTGAATGTTTGCTGTCCTTAGTTTCACATAGAAAACCATAAGGCTTTCTTCAAATAATCCAACCATGTGTGCAAATTTTTTAACATATTTATTTATGCATGCAAGTTCTGTTTTAATATTTGTTATCTTCTTCTGATTAACATTGATAGTTATTAGAAATTAGTCTTGAAGGACCTGAAATACAGTTTTACAGTTGACTGAAATTAAATAATTGGAAAGTTATTATTATTGTATTTATAAATTTAATAGTTATTATTTGCCAGCATATGTACTGTTACTTTGATATTATGATGTAAACCTATAGTGACTTTGTGACTGCCATGTAATTTATCATCAAGATGTAAACGGGAGTAATAGAAATAGATGAAAAGCATGCACGAGAGTGTAGAGAAATAAATGTATGTTAGTCTAATATAAACATTAATATCGAGGCACAAATCCTATAATAACTAATTAATGTATGAACGGAATGGAATAGGATTTTCAAGAGGGCATTCTCATTGAATGTTTGAAGTTTTAATCTAAGAGAATAAGCAACAGAAATTAATGGGAACCATACAATGCTATCAATATATAAAGAGGAATACGACTTGGGTTAATTAATATATTGTTGGTGGTTCCAAAGCTGCTGTGTTGTCTACTCTTGGCAGCTAAATGCCATTTTATTGTAGATGCAGATCTTCTGCAGCTGATTCTTCAACCCATCGTTTTAAACTGTTGGATATGGCTGCAGTAGCATTCCCTAGAATTTGAAATTGCAGGGCATGTGATGAGAAGCTGGGCAATGGTTTCATCAGGATGAGTATAATTTCCGCACAGGGGTGTATGTTAGGGATTATTATAGTTTAGTTGGCTATTGATTCTAGCATGTTGGAAACTGAAAACTTAGACTGGTATGATAAGGCCATTTGTATTTATATTGACTTTTGCTTGGTGTATATAGTTTTAAAAAAACAGTTTGACCCAATGCTCCCTTTGTCCATCTGTTCAGTCATTCTTCTCTTGTGTTGTTTCTGAGAATCTGTTGGACTGTTCTCATACTGCAAGATCTGTCCCGTTTGTTGTTTTGTGACTTTCTTTAGCACGTCTATCAGCCTTCTCATTTCCCATGAAGTCGTTGTGACTAGAAATCCGCTGGTGGGATGCTATCAAGATGGGGATTGCTTTTCTGCTAGAAAGATGTCTTTGCTTTCATATGGAGTGTTTTTCAGTGTTTCCAGGACAGACAAGTCTACAATGAAAATTACTGCATCACATGGTTTTTCTTCCACAAGGTCGAACTGCTAGTATAGTATTTCAATGGCAGTTCTTACTGCAACAATCTCTGCTTCATGGTTGAAGCATTTCAAAGGAGGCCTTAAATGTTGAACCTTCTCTGTATCCCTGGATTGCTGATGCTAGATGGCTGTTTATAGTATCCTTGGTAAATGTTTTTAGAAATGTGTGAAGTGAATCCTTGTTTACTATTTTAAGTAGTTGCAGTTTGATTTTTGGGAAATTGGAAGTTCTCCCAGGATGGTAGCTCAGAAAATGCTGACGCCATTTCTCTCTCTCTTGTGGAAGATAGTGTTTGTCCATTTCTTCTTTAGCAAAATGCAAGAGAAATAACTGTTTGAATCTTCATGTTTGTTTCCAGGTATCTCTGTTTGAATATTTTTCCTCTTTTCTACTGTACTTTACTGCAGCTTCCAGCAGTGCTCTCTCTCTCACCTGATGTCCAGTCACTCTATGTTGGTAGCTATTTCAAATGCAGCTTCAGACATTGACCTCATACCTCCACAAATGAATCTGTCTGGTTCTGCACATGGTCCGGAGATGATATGGCACTAGAGGTCACCAGCCATTTGACATAATTCAGAGACTTGTTGTTTTTTTCCCCTAGTATTCTTGATATGCACATCTGATTTAACCTGGATATTCAGTTTTATTCCTAGGTAGACTAGCAAGTCCACCTATGTTAGTGTCTCTTCCATTTAACTTCATGTTTTAGCTTCTCTTTGCTGATTTGTGGCTTATATTTATATACATAAGGAGGAATGTGATATTGGAGGAGCATCCAAGCTGCTTGGTTATGCAGATGATATAGATATTATAGGGAAAAATGAACAAAAGACATTGGAAATATTGACTCACTTAAAGGTAAAAGCCCAACAGATGGGGCTGGTTATCAACCAAGATAAGACAGAATATATGGTAATTTCAAGAGAAGGAATGGCTAAAAACTCTGGCCACATACAAATAGATAATATGACCATTAAAAGAATGGAAACATACAAATACCTGGATACAATCTTCAACTGCTCCAACATCATAAGGGAAGAAATACAAACTAGAATCAATTCTGGAAATAAGATATACTATGCACTACAACATCTACTAAAATCAAATGCTATATTTTGTAACACCAAAATCACAATATACAAAACACTGATCAGACCAGTTGTGCTGTATGGCCCTGAAACCTGGAGTACAACGAAAGGAGACGACACCTTGTTACAAACCTTTGAGAACAAAGTTTTAAGACTCATCTTTGGACCCATTAGGGATACACAAAGTGGAGAGTGGAAAAGAAGAAGTAACGAAGACATTTATGATCTGTTTAAGTCCCCGCTAATCACTGGTATCATGAAGGCTAATAGACTACAATGGCTGGGGCATATAGAAAGAATGGAAGATAATAGGGAAACAAAACTCGCTTACACTCAGGAAATAAATGACCGTAGACCCCGAGATAGACCAAGAAGACGGTGGAGAGATAATATATATAAGACCTACAAGCACTTGGAATCAACGACTGACAAGAGAAGGTCAACCAGAGAGACGATTGGAGACGGATTGTATCTGCAGCAAAGAACCTCAATGGCTCGGAATGCTGAAGAAGAAGATATATATATATATATATATATATATATATATATATATATATATATATATATATATATATATATATATATATATATATATATATAGTCGCTAAAAAAGGACTATGGAAGCTATTGTCAAATTTAGAAATATATATAGGTATATACTGGAGTCCTTTGAGTGAAAACTTAACATTTGCTTTAAAAAAATAAATAACGTTGGAAATGTTGAAGTGTGTGATTCAGACAACGTAATTTGATATTTTCATCAGTTTGTCTTATGTGATCTTGCGCATGCTAAGTGTATTCGTTTTTTAAGCATTTGTTCTGTCACATTGATTTTTTATTTATATTTTTATTGCACTGCATTTGGCACGTGATCAGGTGGCCATTTGTTGTTAATGTGATATTTGTCACAGCATTCTTGTCTAGATGTTTCTGTTACTAACATGCACAACATTGTGTCACTGAAATGTTAGAACTTAATCATCAAGCTGGATAATTTTAGTTCTACATTAATAGAGAATTTAAACTTAATAATTCAGTTACATCATTGGGTGTCTCAAAAGACCAGAAATGTAATTTTTTCATTAAAATGAATGACAAATTTGCATTCTCCACACGGATGGAGGTAGAAAATTTATCTAGGCAATACTGAGATTCAGGCATATAGAAAAAAGAACAGGACTCAACATCTGCATTTGTGGAAAATCAATTAACAAGATAAAATATAATGATTATAAAGGTTACTTGTAAAGTAAAGTAGAATTCCATTTTACACACCTTAAAGCACATTGAACACATGTTTCCAGACCCATATTCTTATAGACCAGTTGACACTCATGGGTGGTGTAGTCAGGTACACACTGGACGCCTTTACTTCCCAAAACATTTCTTGGTTTTGTTGGCTAATTATGACATTTAACAAAAAGGTATGTTCAGATACTGCAGAACGAACGAACAAACAAACAAACTTTATTTTAAAAGGGTAACAAATTGGGCAAGCAGGCCCGTCTTACATTCGGCCCTTTCGATCACTCATCTTTCATTCATCAAATGTGCATGTTACATTTACATTGGGGGAAAAAAACATTGTCAATGGATGTTGTAAGCATAAACAATGCATATTACGCATGGTACATTTACATGGGGAAAAAAACAACATTGTCAATTGAAAGTTGTAAACATAAACAGTTCATATTGCAATGTTGTGAGACACATCCCCCATCCACCCTCACACTCCGCAGCCACCCACATATCCCTCAGCCACCCACCACACCCCCACCAACCCACACATACCTCCACGCACTCACACAGACTCAGGCAAACATACATGCCGCCACAAAACCACTGATCCCCCACCCACACACATTTCCCAACCCACACATACATCCCCCACCCATCCCATAACCGACACGCACACACCCATCCACATATTCTCCACCACCCACCCACAAACCCGCAACCACCCAGCAAAACACACATCACAAAACCACACACACATACCCCCGTCAACCCACACATCCTGCACCTATCCACACATACATCCCGCACCCTCACAATTTTCCTCACCCACCCACACACACATCAGCCAACCTACACCTACTCAGCCACCCAATATCCGCCACCTCTGAACTACACATCTCCCATCTATACACACATCCCCACCCACAAACACATCTCCCCACCTGCCCACACATATCCCCCACCCATAAACACCCAAAAAACACACACCTCCCACCCACACACACCCCACCACCCACATATACCCCACCCACACGCATCCGCCGCTCACGCACATCTTCCAACAAACACACACATCTCCCAACCATACACTCATCTCTCACACACATCCACCCACTCACATACTCATCCATGAACCACTCACACCCACACATCACCCACCCGACCATCAACAAATACATCTCTCATCTACCCTCCCACCCACACACACCCCAACCACCCAGCCAAACACACATCCCCCATCCTCACATACATCCGTCATCTACCTGATCATCCCACACCTCCCCCACCTCTCACACATCCCCCGTCCCACACAAAACTCCACCCATAAACACATTCCCCTCACACACACACACACCCCCACATGCATTCCTCATACACATCCCCGCCCACACATCCCTCACCCACACACACATCTTCCCACCCACCCACACACCCCCCACCTACAAAAATCCTCACCACGCACACATACATCCTCCACCCACTCACATTTACCCCATCAACACTCACACAATCCCACCCACTCAGACATATCCCATTCACAGACACCCCCCCCCCACACCCATCCCCCAACCCACACAATCTCCTACACACCAATTCACCCACCCAAATACACATTGCCTACCCACACCCCTCAACACACCAACACCCACATACATACCTCCAGAGAGGTAGAGGCAGACCAAGAGAAATGATGCTGGATAGATTGAGACGGTGGTATGGAGGCATGTCATCAGCAGAGTTGATCCAGAACACCAAAGACCGAGATTTGTGGTGAGACATGAACGCCTACGACAGTCGGCATGGCACTTGATGATGATGATAACAACATGATAGTAATACCTTGATTGATCACTACACTTAATAACTATGTTCATGCATTCTGCGGAATTACAAGATATGTGAAAGAAAAACACTTAGATAAAGCAATAACTAGGGGACATAAACATCTAATAATGTTACAAGGGAGATTACTAATACTTAAAAAAAAATAACATATATACTAACAATAATATTGACAGCTATGTCAAAACATCGCTGTTATTATTTTAGAAATAAACAAATAAATTTCTGCATAATGTAAATGAAAGATATTTATAATAAATGTTGATTTCTTACAGACTTTTTGTTTTAATTCTGCATATTTAAATGTTATAATCACCTATTTGGTTGCATATTTACATTTTAAAGGAATATTTGTATATTATCAATCAACACCTATTTTCCATGTTGGACGATCCCCCATATGGGGGAAGAACATTTTTTTAATGGCCTCCAAGGGCCACAAAAATTGTACAGGAAATTAACCACACACAGCCCTTTCCTGTCCTCTTTGTTGTTCATAACATACTAGCTGACCCGGCCCGGCTTCGCCCAGACCCTGGTGGGGAGCATCTCATTTAATTTATATAAGTAGTCATATAAGTTCTCGTTCCCGTTACCGACTATCTGTCTGTCTGTCTGTCTATCTGTCTGTCTGTCTGTCTGACCCGGCCTGTCTTCGCCCAGACCCTGATGGGGAGCATCTCATTTAATTCATTTAAGTAGTCATATAAGTTCCCGTTCCGACTATCTATCTGTCTGTCTGTCTGACCCGGCCCGGCATCGCCCAACTCCTGGTGGGGAGCATCTCATTTAATTCATATAAGTAGTCATATAAGTTCCCGTTCCCGACTGTCTGTCTGTCTGTCTGTCTGTCTGTCTGTCTGTCTGTCTGTCTGTCTATCTATCTATCTATCTGTCTGTCTGTCTGTCTGTCTGACCCGGCCCAGCCCATGGTGGAGAGCATCTCATTTAAATTATATAAGTAGTCATATAAGATCCTATTCCCGACTATCTGTCTGACTGTCTGTCTGTCTTGGGTAAATGGAGGAGGGAGGAGGAAGAGGGAGGTGGAGGAGGAAAGAGGAGGGAGGAGTAGGGAGGAATAGGAGGGAGGAGGAGGGATTAGGATGAGGAGGGAGGAGTAGGGTGGAGGAGGAGGCGAGGAGGAGGGAGGAGGAAGAAGGAGGAGGGAGGAGGAGGAGGGAGGAGGAGGAATGTGGAGGGAGGAGGTAGAGGGAGGAGGAGGAGGAGGGAGGCGGAGAGAGGAGGAGGAGGGAGGAGGAGGAATGTGAAGGGAGGAGGGGGGAGGAGGGAGGAGGAGGAGGTAGAGGGAGGAGGAGGGAGGAGGCGGAGAGGGATGAGGAGGAAGGGGGAGGAGGGAGGAAGGAGGAGGGGGAGGAGGGAGGAAGAAGGAGGAGGAGGGGGGAGGAGTGATGAGGAGGAGGGAGGAGGAGGAGGTAGAGGGAGGAGGAGGAGGAGGTAGAGGGAGGAGGAGGGAGGAGGCAGAGAGGGAGGAGGAGGAGGGGGAGGGAGGAAGAAGGAGGAGGAGGGAGGAGGAGGAGGAATGAGGAGGGGGATGAGGGAGGAGGGAGAAGGAGGAGGGAGAAGGAGGGATGAGGAGGAGGAGGAGGAGAAGGCAGGAGGAGGGAGGAGGAGGAAGAGGGAGGAGGAGGAATGTGAAGGGAGGAGGAGGGAGGAGGTAGAGGGAGGAAGAGGAGAGGGAGGAGGAGGAAGGGGGAGGAGGGAGGAAGAAGGAGGAGGAGGGATGAGGAGGAGGAGGAAGGAGGAGGAAGAGGGAGGAGGAGGAATGTGAAGGGAGGAGGAGGGATAGGGAGGAGGGGGAGGGGAAGAGGGTAGGAGGAAGAGTGGAGAGGAGGAGGGAGGAGCTAGAGGGAGGAGGAGGAGGGAGGAAAAGGGAGGAGGTAGGAGGAGGAGGAAGGAGGAGGGAGGAGGAAGAGGGAGGAGGAGGATGGAGGAGGGAGAGGGAGGAAGAGGGAGGAGGAGGAAGAGGGAGGAGGAGGATGGAGGAGGGAGAGGGAGGAGGGGAAGAGGAAGAGGGTAGGAGGAGGAGGAGAAGGAGGGAGGAGGAGAAGGAGGAGGAGGGGAGAGAAAGAGGGAGGAGGCAGAGGGAGAAGAAGGAAGGAGGAGGAGGAAGGAGGGAGAATGAGGAGGGGAGGAAGGAAAGGGAGGTGGAAGAGGAGGAGGAGGGAGGAGGAAAGAGGTAGGGGGAGGAGGAGGAGGAAGGAAAGGGAGGAGGAGGGAGGAGGTAGAGGAGGGATGAGGAGGAGGGATGAGGAGGGAGAGGGAGAAGGAGGGAGAGGGAGAAGGAGGGAAGATGAGGAGGAGGTGGAGGGAGTAGGATGGAGGAGGTGGGGAGAGGAAGAGGGAGAGGGAGGAGGAGGGAGGAGGTAGAGGGAGGAGGAGGGAGTAGAAGAGAGGAGGAGAGAGTTCGCCATTCCGAATTCATACTCATCTAGTTCTTCCCTTCTACACGACTGTAGATAACTTCCTTACACATAAAAAGATGAATTGTTATTGATATTGCCGTGGCATGGAGGAATATCAGCAGCAGAGTTGATCCAAAAAACCAAAGACTGAGATCTACGGAGAGCCATGAACGCCTACGCCAGCCGGCACGGCACTTGATGATGATGATTGCCGTGTGACGATTCTGTGTAGTCACGTCATTTTCTTCCCTTTCCCTAGCGTTTTGGTTCGGGGATTCTTTCATCATCATCATCATATATTTACGTACGTATTTTGGGAAGGGGAGGAGGGAGGAGGAGGAAGAAGAAAAAAAAAACTATGACAGTTGACAGCTCTGGAATGAAAGGAAGGCGTGTAGAAAATTTCATCTCAATCGGATGGGCCGTTCGCGAACAAATAAAGGACATACATATTTACATACATATATACATACACTTTGTTTTATAGATATAGATATAGACAGCATATGTAAAGGGAAAATCCGCTAACAACAAACTGTCCCTAGACCTGTGAATTCAGTTCACCATGTCGTCGTTACTCATGTACTGCATGAATCTGGAGGGCGATCAAGTCTACACATTAAAGATAAATAACAAGCACTTGTATATGTCTTAGATGGACCTTAGGCCAAATGAAAAGAAATTACAGGCATAATATATCATATATGAATGGGGAAATATATTAGGAAAATTAATTAAACAGTGTAAGTAATAATAGCAATAATAACCTAAAAGTAAAAACATGCTATGTTTCGGTTTAACAACCTTTATAAGGAAAAACACAAACATGACTCATGATAAAATTATTGTAAATTATAATACACAATATAGAACACCTAACACAACCAGACAAATAAAAAAAGGAAGTTGTGAAGAACATGTTAGCAATAATGTGCAGTAGGCTCCTTTAAAGCAGACTCATCAGATAATCAATATCTATGATTATTTTAACAGAAGAGAAGGACTGTAACATGTCACCTTTTCTCGGGCAGTATCACTTTGAAAACCACTCAGATACTCAATGGATTCAGGAGGTTTGAGATGAATGACTAGCATAACTGGTTCAAAACAATGTCATAGCATTGCTTTGGATGGGTACCTGGCTTTGCTTTAAGTCAAGAATGAAAAAGGCAGTGAGGAAGGGAACACTTTACCAACCTTATAAAACCATAAATTACTGTCTGTGGCATTCTGTTTGCTCTAAAAATATGGTGTCTGCTATGGGATTACTTGTATCTTCTAAAAGGCTGAGATAGGATTTGTGGGTTATTAAACTTCTTTCATGAACTCTTCTGTTACGGGAAGTTGTTCTTTAAAAAAACATTGCTAGGTTATGAATTAAAGTAGTAACTGTCTGGACTGTAAAAAGTAAATTAACAGCAAGAAGAAAACAGTTTAAAGGCAACTAGGACTGAGTGGGTAGGATGGATGTGAGTCCTGTGAAAAACTGGGAGTTTTAACTCTTAAGTGCAATGCGTTCGCCATCAGTTCATCTTAGCCCTGAAAAGGGCATGCACTTATTGGAGTGAGTAGAAGCATTTCTCCTGACCTGAAGATAAATTTTAAGTCTTTGAAGACTTGCAGAGTTCTCCTCTCTTAACTCATTAACTAATGGGGTGTGCCAGACAGGTATTGGACTTCACATCTGTGGAGAAACAATAGGATATAGCCAGGTCATGATTTAGCACAGCACAAACAGACTGGCATTAGGCCTCCGCTGGTAGTGTTTCCTCCACAAGTTTTAGATATTTTATAGTCAATTGACCAGTGCCCAGAGAGAAGTAGAGTGGGTAAAAGTGATGACCATCTGGGATTAAGGTAATAAGAAAAAACTGAAAGTGATGTAGTCATATAATGAGTAAGTTATCAGTGTATGGTGAGTTGCTTGGTACACAGTGAGTTAAATATGGTTACTGCACTTTTTGTTTCTGAAAACAGAATAAGCTAAATGTGGTTACTGCACCTTTGTTTCTTGATACAGAATGAGCTAAATTTGGTTACTTCACTTATGGTTCTTGGTACAGAATGAGCTGATATCTGGTTACTTCACTTTTGTTTCTTGGTACAGAATTAGCTAAATGTGGTTACTTTACTTATGTTTCTTGGTACAGAGTGAGCTTAAATGTGGTTACTTCACTTTTGTTTCTTGAAACAGAATTAGCGAAATGTGGTTACTTCACTTTTGTTTCTTGAAACAGAATTAGCTAAATGTGGTTACTTCACTTTTGTTTCTTGAAACAGAATTAGCTAAATGTGGTTACTTCACTTTTGTTTCTTGGTACAGAATGAGCTAAATGTGGTTACTTCACTTATGTTTCTTGGTACAGAGTAAGCCAAATGTGGTTACTTCACTTTTGTTTCTTGGTACATAATTAGCTAAATGTGGTTGCTTCACTTTTGTTTCTTGAAACAGAATTAGCTAAATGTGATTACTTCACTTTTGTTTCTTGAAACAGAATTAGCTAAATGTGGTACTTCACTTTTGTTTCTTGGTACAGAATTAGCTAAATGTGGTTACTTTTCTTACGTTTCTTGAACATGCATTTGTTACAGTTGATCTGACATGATGCTAGTAGATCAAATGTATTCGATTGATTCAAGAAGGGTGGGTGGTTTTAACACCAGACATTCATTTTTGCAACTGTAACATCCTGAAGCACATTTTGAATAAATCTTGATGAATTTATCTTAAAGCGCAAATTTTAAAATAATTGTACTTGGCTGTATTTTTCTGTTTCTGCTAGTATCTTTTATTCTCCCAATGGATCGTAAACCCTCAATCAACTCATATTGTTCATCTCTGTCTCTAATTCTTATCTCTGTGTGTTTTTAGGTCTCCCTTTATTTCTTTTGCTCTGTCTCTAATTCTTATCTCTATGTGTTTTTATACGCCTGTGAGACATGGACACTTACTAAACAAGCTGAACAGCGCATAAACGCCTTTGAATATAAATGTTATAGACAGGTTCTAAGAATATCTTGGGTAAAGAAAAGAACAAATGCATCCATACTTCAAGAGTTGAATATTGAAGAGGGTTGGCTATTAAAGATGATAAAACAAAGAAAATTGAAATATTTTGGTCACTTGAAACGTCACGAAAGCTTGGAGAGAACAATAATGGAGGGGTATATGCCTGGGAAGAGAGGAAGAGGAAGGCCAAAGAGAAGATGGTTGCAGGATATGGCGGATGATCTCCAGATGGGTGTATCATATGCGGGACATCTTGCTTATGATCGAGAGGTTTTCCGGAAGGTTGTTATGGGAGCGAGGTTCTGCAAAGGACACGCTACTGAATGAATGAATGAATGAATGTGTTTTTAGGTCTCCCTTTATTTCTTTTGCTCTGTCTCTAATTCTTATCTCTGTGTGTTTTTAGGTTTCCCTTTATTTGTGGGTTCTATAGAAAAGACTTTTTAGTTAACTAATTCAGTGCCAAAGGATAATATATCGCCAAATGTGACCCCTATTTGGACAGAAGAATGATACATTGCGTTATTAGGATTATTGTGTTATTTGATCTGTTTCGTGCATGGTCCACAGTTTTGATGCTCAGTAAACAGAAATTTACATTATAATAGTTTTTAATACTTGTTCTTGTGATTGTGTACCATGTTTGTTCCAAACCTACTTTTTGGTTTGGCACTGAATCAGTTGAACTAATAACAGATTATTTTTTTCATTGTATGTGCTGTTCAGGATCAGCGTCTTTTCCACACTTTCAACGTTGTGCATATTGTCATTTTGTTTTATCACAACTCATAATGTGCAGCAACTGTAGTAGTTGAAACATGGCAGCTATTATTTGAAAATTCTTTCTTTCTTTCTTTCTTTCTTTCTTTTTCTTTCTTTCTTTCTTTTTCTTTCTTTCTTTCTTTCTTTCTTTCTTTCTTTCTTTCTTTGAGTGCATAGAAAAGAACAACCTGACAGTATATTCAAGATGTCCTGAACAAAACCACATACTCTTGATTTACCATAACAAATTGATGCCAACTTTTCACATGTTATTTTTGCCAATCAGTTCAGTACGTCTTCAGTATGACAACATGACAGCTAACATGCATGAATTTAGTTTGAATGACCTTGTGCTAACTTTGAATGTGTGACCTGTTTCTTGAGATGAAATATTGGCACTGGTGCATGTTCTCTTGTGTTCACTATAGGAACTGCGGTCACGCATCCGATTCCAGGCCAATGACGCAGACAATGTGACTATTGTGTTCAAGTCCAAGTGCCTAGGGTGAGATTGGGCCTTACGTCAGTGTGTAGATTGGGCCTTATGTCAGTGTGTAGATTGGGCCTTATGTCAGTGTGTAGAATGGGCCTTATGTCAGTGTGTAGACTGAAGCTGGTAGAGATGTACAGTGGAAGTTCATGTAATTATTAGAACTAGTTTCGTTGTTCTTTTTACTGATTTCCTTAATTAAGTGTAGTCGGTATTTTTTAATCATACTATATCCCAATATTTTAATAAACATCGAAATTAGATTTCTGTTCTCTTTTTCATGAGATCTGGTAGGGTTGTGGTTAGTGTACTTGTGTATCAACAGAAGGGAGTAGAGTTCAGTTGCTAGCAGTGACACAATTGGATTTATTCCATACCAGCAAGATAGGCAAGCAAGATATTTTGAGCACGTTGTAAGGAAAAATAAACTTGAAATTCTAGTGATAACTGGCGAATTTGATGGGAAAAGAACCAGGGGAAGGCAGAGAGATAAATACCCGGCTTGGCAGCATGGCATAATGAGAACAAGAACATGGACCTGATGCAAGACTTCAGTGATTGTGTGTGATGACAAACTACGACCGCCCACACCTGTAAGCATGGCACCTGATGATGATGATAATGATGATGAGCACAGTGCTGGGGTTGCCCTGACCTCGTAGAATTGGGTAAATGATCACGTTCAAAATTTTCGGGACAGGAAGCAAGGTAAAGCAGGATATTATACCATGACCTAGTTTATGGGACGGTGGAAAACTTCACAACCCTTTGCCAGTGTCATCTGCCTTTAGCTTTACCTGTTTCTTCTTTCTTGAAATAATTTCATTTTACAGCATTAAAAGCAGAAAAAAAACTTCCCTGTTAGTGGATTTATATTTTCCAGTTTATTGGGACCAGTCAAGAAGTTACAGATTACTTTGTTCGTAGTTAAGAAAAGAACAAAGCAGTGAAGAGGAGAATTAAGAATTTGACCCCTTATTACAGTTACCTAGTGTTTGTGAAGTCTTTAGCTTATCATATGCTGGTAGCAATTACTAGGATCTGTTTTGGGAGATTGCCATTTTACTACCTTTCTGTAATGTGAAACATGTCATCTTACTCTATTTTGGCAACATTATGGAATGGTTCTTAGCATGGATGTTGTGTTTTTAAATAATTTTGCTTTACTATTTCTGTTAGTGCTTTTAATTTTTTTCTTATTTGATTGTTCAAGGAAATCACATTGTTGCATAATTCAGTAATAACAAATATGTTTTTAATGGTAACATATTTAACCAAATCACTATGATTTCAGGTCACAATGAGTTCAAAATTAGGCATACTTGGGGTGTTTGTTTTTTTATAAATGTGTTTATGCTCTGTGGCAAAGGGGTTACAGATGCAATTTGTAATCCCAGACACCGCTTTCAAAACACAGCTGCAGGCTATTTAGCAGCAAACCACCTTATGTTGTTTTTTTTTAAATGGTATGAGTGCTGGGCAATCAGAAAGCAATGGCAAACTACTGTACATAAACTTGCCAAGAAGTCACAAACAGCCAAAAACATGCTGGGGTTGACTGCAATGTCCTGTAAAGATATGCACTTAACTTATGCTTGACATCCACTCATGCCACATCCATCCATTTTGAACTTTACAGGATTGAATGCAATGGCTGCTCTGGTAATTTGAATATCAGCTAGCCACCTCAAAGCAAGAAAGATCACAGCCATCTCTGTCTTGAGGTTGTAGTCACATATGCCCCATTCTGCTCAGCAATGACTCTACCCATGAATTTTTATGAGAGAGGGGGGTTCTCTATGGCAGAGTGACCAGGCCATCTACTCTTGCACTGTGAAGCTTGTGGCTTCATGTTTTAACTGCATTCGGACTGAGGGCAGTTTTTCCTGAGACCCCTAGGGGCCATCTGAAGATTGCCGTAGCTACGGAGTGTAGACTACTTTGTGCAGAGCTTGAGGCAGGTGGCTTGCCGTTCTGTAGAGAGAAACCAAGCCAGATTATTGAAACCCGATCTTTGAACTCAAGTGTAGTCCATACACATACTATGACTTCTAGTAGCCCTGGACTGATTTTTGTGTTTGGATTAGCTTTCCATATTACCATTGTCACTTGCCATCAGGCAAAAGCGCTCCTTAGTCAAGGATGAGAAAACACGCTGACCTTCACGCAATGAGTCTGATCCTCTTTGCTTGTAACCTTTTTTTAAGCTTTCTGAGAATCCCTATCCAGATCAGTGTGATGTACAGAACTGTCAGCATCCATTATTATGTCCATTATTCCACATTTTCATTTATCAGTTTTTTTAACCTTCAGGTCTGTCTGTGTCCCGTTGTATTCATGTTTACACTGTCCAGTGTGATGCTGACATGGTAGGAGGCGTTCTTGCTACTGTCCATTCTTGCTGCTGTCCGTTCTTGCATCCACATATTAGCCTGACTGTGGCAATCTTTACCTGTCCCATCCATTTGTGAGTGCTGAAGTAACATCAAGGATTGGATCTCGGAACGTGAAGTTGATGAACACAATTATTTTAAGAAGGATACAAATGATTGATAACGCTAAGAAGTTAAAAGTGGGAGTATAGAAAGTGACTAGCTGTGTTAGAGATGAGATGATAATCATCTAGTCAGACTGCACATGTGATCCCAGAGAAAGCATAAATATTTATATATAATATTGCATTAATAAATTACAGAATCACATAAACTACTATTGCCAAACCTTTGACAGAATACATCATATGTTACCAGCAACAGTAATTTGGGAACTGTGAGACTATGTAGTGAGTAAATAGGTTGCAAAATGGAACAATAACATTGTTATAAAAACAATATGAATGTAGACTCATTCATTCATTCAGTAGCGTGTCCTTTGCAGAACCTCGCTCCCATAACAACCTTCCGGAAAACCTCTCGATCATAAGCAAGATGTCCCGCGTCTGATACACCCATCTGGAGATCATCCGCCACATCGTGCACCCATCTTCTCTTTGGCCTTCCTCTTCCTCTCTTCCCAGGCATATACCCTTCCATTATTGTTCTCTCCAAACTTTCGTGACGTTTCAAGTGACCAAAATATTTCAATTTTCTTTGTTTTATCGTCTTTAATAGCCAACCTTCTTCAATATTCAACTCTTGAAGTATGGATGCATTTGTTCTTTTCTTTACCCAAGATATTTTTAGAACTCGTCTATAACATTTATATTCAATGGCGTTTATGCGCTGTTCAGCTTGTTTAGTAAGTGTCCATGTCTCACAGGCATATGTTGCAATGGGAAAGATGCATGCTCTTAAAAATCTAATTTTTGTAGTTCTGTCTGTCCCACTCCATAATTTATTCAGCTGTTTTAGTCTTTGAAGAGCAATTGATAGTCGCCGTTTAATTTCTTTCATTGTGTCCCCGTTGTTGGTAATCAATGACCCAAGATATTCAAAATTTTCCACCACCTCCAATCTTTCCCCATTAATGTATATTTCTTTCTCCATGGTAGTTTTATCTGTATGCATTATCTTTGTTTTTGCTATGTTAAGATATAAGTTGTGATTTTCACTATTCAATTGGGTTGAGGCTATTAGATTTTCCATGCCATTCTGTGTTGTGGATAGTAACACTGTATCATCAGCATATCGAATCTCCGGTATGTCATGACCGCCGATATTTAGGGCATCATATGGCTCCCTGTTTATATCATCTCTTACATTTCTCATTATATTTTCGGCGTACAGGTTAAACAAATAGGGTGACAGCACGCAGCCCTGACGGACTCCTTGCTTGATGTCAAACCAATCTGATGCCTCGCCATCTATTCTAACTGCTGCTTGTTGGTCTAGATAGAGCATTTTTATGAGGTGTACTACATGTGATGGAAAGCCCATAGTCCTCATGATTTCCCAAAGTTTCTGATGTGTACACAGTCAAATGCCTTTGAATAATCCACAAAACATGAGTATAGGTTTACATTAAATTCTCTGCATTTCTCTATTATTAAACGCATGTTGAATATGTGATCTCTTGTTCCTCTTCTTTGTCTAAATCCAGCTTGAACTACGTTAATCTCTTCTTCCATTTTCTTACGAAGTCTTGCCATTATGACTTTTAGTAGGATTTTACTTGCATGACTGATCAGGGCAACAGTTCTATAGTTGGTGCATAATTTCAGGTAGCCCTTTTTTGGTATTGGAATGAAGATAGTTCTCTTCCAATCTTTTGGCCATATACCATATTTCCAAATCTGTGTACATAATGCATGATATATGTGTATGCTTTCTTCTCCTCCCGCTTTAATTAGTTCAGCTGGTATCTCATCACATCCAGGAGATTTACCATTCTTCAGGTGCTTTATAGCCCAAGCAATTTCATCTAATGAGGGCTCAGGTTCTGTCTCTGCTGTCGTTGGCTCATGTATCTCATTCATATCCTCACTGTCACTCATATCATACATTCCACTGCAGTACCCCTGCCATCTTTCTAGAATTTGTCTAGATTCTGTTAAGGTATTTCCCATCGTGTCACAGATAACATTCAATTGAGGTTGAACATTTCTTGTCAATACTTCATTTCTTTGAACATTTCATAATCTCTTCCAGTCTTATGATATTGCTCTATTCTGTTACAACAATCTTGTATGTATTGATTTTTTTCCTTTCTTGTGTTCTTTCTTATTTCTCGAGTTAAAGATTTATACTTCATCCTGGTATTATCGGATTCACCTCTTTTCTGTTTCAGTTGTTTCGATGTTTTATTAATTCTAACGTGTCTGATGTAATCCATGGCTTAAGGTTCTTTTTCTTGGTCGGAATTAAATCTTTGGCTGCAGTTATTAAGATATCTTTAGCTTGTACTGCCAGTTCATCAGGTGTCATTTCCTCTTGTACAGACATCAAGTCCCCAAAACGATTCCTAACTTCTACGTTGTATGCATCTGGTATTTTTGTGAGATCAAAACGAAGTGGCCTTGGTCCTCGGGTAAGCTTTTTGAGTTTTAATTTCAGATCTGCTTCTAATAACTGATGATCTGTATCACAGTCTGCACTACGTAGGGTTTTTGCAGATGTTATGCTTGATCTCCATCTTCTTTGTATTAAAATATAATCTATCTCATTTTTGGTAATACTGTCTGGAGACTTCCATGTGAAGAGTCTTCTTGGATGTTGTTTAAAAAGCGTGTTGGCTATCGTTAACTCATTTTCTGTGCAAAATTCAATTAATTTGTCACCTGCATCATTTCTATTTTCTAATCCAAATTTTCCTAAAACGTGTCTCTCATTTTCAGCTCTTCCTGCACCTACTTTTGCATTAAAATCCCCCATTATTATTGCCATATCATTATGACCAATCTTATTTAATGTGTCTTGTAGTGTGTTGTAAAAATCTTCAATTTCGTCCTCCTCTGCTGTTGAAGTAGGTGAATATATCTGTATGAGAGTTGTGTTTTTTGGACGGCCTTTAAGTCTAATAGTGAGGATTCTATCACTAACTGGATTATATCCCATTAAAGATTTTGCAGTTGTCTTATCTAAACAAAATGCCACTCCACTCTGGCCTCCGACGTCTCTACCAGAATAAATGAAAATACTTCCATTTTCAGTTGTAAAATGTCCCTTGCCGCTCCAGCGATGTTCATTAATTCCTAAAATTTGAATGTTTAACCTCTCAATCTCATCACACACTACTTTAAGCTTTCCCTCATACAGACTTCTCACATTCCACGTTGCTATTCTCACTTGTAGACTAACAGCAACAAATAACACTAGTGGAATGTTTTATGAATCATACAGCAACTCAAATTCCTGCTCAGGTCCTAGATTAATCACACAATGAAGAAAATTAATTCAAATGTCACACAATGAAGAAAATTAATTCAAATGTCCTAATCAATGGAGTTTGTGACATAGCTTCTTCCAAGTGAATGGGACAGTTCTTAACAGGTGAATCAGTGAATTGTACTGGTTGGTGCAAATATTAACGTGTGTTTGACTAGTCTGTTGTATACCTTGATTAACTGCTTATATTTACTTTACGTGTGACCTAATTACTAGTTCCAATGGCTGACAGAAAGCTTATAACAATAGACAAAATGCATGCTGGGTTGTACGTTTCACACTATGTAAACATTTCATTACCATACACAATTGTTATTAGTAAAGATAAGTTTCATACATTTCCCAAATATTTCATTTTTTTAGTCTTATTGTGTTCATGTTAACTTGTAGGAAGTTAATTTAGTAACATTTTAACACTAATATCTTATAATCATAATATGTTTTAAGACAGATATTAAAGTATATTTGTGCTTTGTTAACTACATTAAAGCATTTGATAAGGTGAAACATGAATAAATAATTAAAATGTTGCAAATTTTCAACATTGATGGTAAATATCTGAGAATATTTTTTTTTATGTATTGGGGAGTAAGAAGTAGACATAAGAATTGACAACCAGTTAGAAACTTGTTGACACATTAAAAAAGGTGTTAAACATGTTTGTCGATTTGTTAAATTTGTATAGTGAAACCATGAGATCCATACAAGATACGCCAGGAATGTCAAGCAGACGTGGTTGCGGCCTTGTGGGAGCACGTGTACACCTCAGAGGTGCAAATGGATCACCATGGTCTGGCAAGAATGCGACAGCGTGGAGTGACAAGGGGATCTGGCCGATGCTCGACGCTTAGAGGAAAGGCGAGACGCACATATAATCAGATTGCTACTGGTACTATTGGGGTTGGAACTCTTCAATGGCTTCTGAGGATGGGGACTGAGCGCTTATGGGAATGCCCCAAATGCTGTGATGTCGGTTCCTAAATCAATCAATCAATCAATCAGGAATGTAAATTGGTTGCCATAATATAAATAACGTGCGTTATACTGATGATGTAATTTTGGTTGCTGAAAATGAACCGCAGTTATAAAATATGATAGATAAAATTGCAAGAGAAAGTCAAAATATATAGAAAATAGAAGTAATGGTTATTACTAACTTATTACACATATAAATACCCAAATGCAACATCAAAGAGAATGGAACCAGTCTGAAACAAGTCAATGTATTTAAAGACTTGGGTACTTTAATAACTGCAGATAAAAAGCAGCAATATATTTGTGTCATTAGAGGTTAGAAAATTAGTTCTTAAGAGCTGAATTGAGGCAATCCTGATGTACGGAAGTGAACCATGGACAGCAGACAAAGTGAGGAATCATGTGAAAGCTGCAGAGATGTGGTTTTATAGAAGAATAATAAGTGGGTGGATAGAAATAGCCAGGAAAACATCTTGATAGAAGTTAGCGCACAAAGGGAGTCCATATTCATTGGGCATGTAATGAGGAAAGTTGGAGGACATTGTGACAACGGGAAAGTTGAGAGGAGAAGCAGATGGAGACCATCAGAGAAGATGCTTTACAGTTTCACATCTTGGCATGGGGAGACTTTCATAAAAATGATTGGCAGTACACAAAATAGAAAGCTGTGGATAGACATGAGCACCATTGCCACACAGCATGGGCTATAAGATTAAAGTATCAGTTAAACATTTTAAATTGGCAATTAAACAAATGATAAATTAGTTACATTCAATTTTCATTTTGTATATGTTTCTTGTTTAGAAATTCTAGTGATGCAATGCAGTATTTTATACCTAATTGGAACATCATTTTGTAGCATAAAATCATTGAATATAAGAAAGAGAGTGCTGAAGTGCAATAAAAAACCTGCTTTGCTGTATGGCTGTGAATCTTGGAATGTAAATGAACAAATTAGGAAGAGATGTGAAACAACAGAAATGTGGTTCCTGAGACGAATGTTGCGAATTCCTTGGACTGCCAAAGTAACTAACAACAACTGCTTGAAAGAGGCTAATGAAACTAGAACATTATATACAACAATAAGAAAGAGGCAAGCAGCTTTATTTGGTCATGTGATGAGAAGAGAGGCATTGGAGAACATTGTGACAACTGGAAAGATCGAGGGGAAGAGAGGCAGAGACGGAGCAAGGGAAATGATGCTGGATGGATTGAGACGGTTGCATGGAGGAATATCATCAGCAGAGTTGATCCAGAAAACCAAAGACCGAGATCTGTGGAGAGTCATGAATGCCTACGCCAGCCAGCAAGGCACTTGATGATGATGAGCATAAAATTCATAAGACATGCTTGATCATGAATTTCTTTTACAGACAAATTTTTAACTACTGAAAGTCGGCACCATTGGAGTGACATGATCAGATGACTTCAGTGTCAGCCTTAGATCTGATTGACCTGAAGATGATGATGATAATTTCTGGTAGAAAATTGTGACAAGAATTAACTCATGTTTTTAGATTCCGTGTTATTTCTGGACATTTTATTTTGATGCTTTCAAATCAAAAGGATTTTATAATTATTGTTTTAATAGATTATATAATGTTTTTGGATAAATTTATATAGTATGAACTTTGTGTGTCTTTCCAGATAAATGCACTTTTTGGATGTGACATTTTTCATTAAAGTTAGAAAAAAAATTTACTATACAACTATCCTGAAATATTTTGAATAATATGTTTCCATAAAAGATTTAAGTGAGAATTATATTGCCATAAGCTGATATTTGTGATAGAATGAACACTTATGCATTAATATATTTTATTTGTGAATATTAACGTGTTAAAAAATAGCAGCATCCGTAGCACAGTAGGTTGCATTTTGGTCTCATAATCACAGACCAATCCAACTATTTCAAGTTTCCAAATATTTATTTATTTAAAATATATTTTTAATTTGTGGAAGTGAAGAGTGATTTGACTGTACACAAGCATGCTCCTCTTATCTGGCAAGTTGGGGACCAAAGCACTGTTGATCTGTGAAAATCATTGAATAGTAAAACACAGCATTAGTTTAGTTTGTAAATGGATTTGGCTGCTGGAAAATGTAAACAAGACACTATCTGTCACTAGCAACTATGTGAGATCTAAATAAAAACTATATATATGGCACAATCACACATTGCTTAACAACAAATGAAGATTGCATCAACTCTCATCACTGATAATAGTGTTTATCAACTAAACTATCTACAGTTCTAGTCCCAGAGTTCTATTTTACTACCCTCAGCATCTTTTCATGTTGCTCCCTCAGTTGACCAGATTATGTAATCTGTATTATGTATTAAGTTTTGGAAAACAAGTAAAATGTTTTTGACATTTTGTGAAAATGTACTCAAATCAGCTATGACTTAGTGCCTGCTAGCAAAGAATCTCTGGCTATATAAAGCTAGAGGATTCCAACAATTTTGATTGATACGATCTACAGGAACATAAGGCTGTACAAGTGATATGTGGCTCAAGATGGAAAGTTGGAAGAATGAAGAATGACTTGCTCGATGAATTGGATTAAAGTGAGGAAGAGTTGCGCAATTCGTCGACCTCACTCTCTCGCCTCAGTTCATCTGAATCCAGTGGCAAGACAAGTCAAGACGACTGGAGACGAATACAGGTGCAGTGGATGACCAGGGCGCTCTATGTGCCTTGCCATGCTCATTACGTTCCACAACGCTTTGCAGGTAAACGCCGTCTTGCCTGTTGAATCAGGAATGATTTCTTCCGTGCAGTCTGCTGGATCCTGTCTTCACATACTGGGTAGGCATACCCTAGTTCACCGCTTGGTTTGACACCAAATCAGCTACCCACGCCTGGTTTAGCCAGCCTCTCACAGCTGTTGCCCGGGGGTGGCTGCTGTCGCATGCTGACAGCTACTAGGAGCCACAGGCGTGAGCTGGGTGTCAGGCTTGGACCAGTGGGGGATGGGTCCTGAAAAGGACATGAGAGTCACCCTTACCAAAGATGCTAAGTATTAAAGGTGGAAAGTATTAATTCCAAAACTGCTTAATGACAAATTTTAACAACACATCATCTTTTGTATTGGGATAGGTAATGGATACCAATGTGGAGCTCATGAACAGAACTAAACAATTACCAGTCAATGAAGAATTGGCATAAAGACGCTGACTATGGTTAAGAGACACATTGAGAAACCTGGTAATGGAATAGTATAACTAGAAAGTCCTTTGCCTATATAACCCACAATATAGAGGGAGATCTAACAACACACGGAGGAGAGAGTGGGAGACAGAGATGAATAACATGGGAAGGACATGGAGGGGGCTACAGTACAGGAGATAGCAAACAGATAGGATGGCTTCATGTGAGTTGGTTGAGGGGCTATGCTCAATAAGAGACAAAGGGAAACAGAAAAAGAAGTTGATAGATGGACAGAAACAAATCTCTGAAATCAGAATTATATCAACTCTTGTGTTTTAGTCAGAATTCTAGTTAAAATATATTTCGTTTTTTTTTAAAGTTGCATATCCCTAACAGGACATTGCAGTCAATACCAGCATTTTTCGGCTGTTGTGGATGTTCTTGGCAAGAACGCGCTCTGTAGTTTCATCATTTATTTTGTCTGTTGGATATACTGCTTGACATAATTAATAACTTCATCTTTTCACACATTCAGTGTTGACTGCCTTTAATGCTATGTAATTCTTATCTTGATCTTTTCACAAATTTAATGTACATTGAAGTTTGGAGCATATCTTTGCTAATGCTTGTAAAAATTACACTTTCAGAGATGTTATTAGAGAAACAGCAGCTTGTGACAACTTGGAAATCAAGTCTTCTGTAAGTTATCAGACATTGTTTTACAGATGTTTTACATAATATGTCTATAGTTCTTAGTAACATTCCCTGGTTAGAAAGAAAAAATCTGTCACCATCATGGCATCTTGTTTAACTCTTCTGGTCCCAGATAGTTTCATAGCAGATGCTCCTGGAGGAAGTAACTACTATGAAACATCATGAATGCATTGCTTTCGAAGAAGCTAACTATATACATGTACTTTGTTGCATATTTTAATCTTCAGCTTCAGAATCGGCATCACTACACTCATTTCTACACATGCTCCGTCTCCCTCCTGAAAGCCACTAAATAGTTCCCAAGCTGATAGTTCCAGTAGCGGTTTGATTAAAAGTATGCCTGGCCTCCCCTGTGTGCTTTGTGTGTCATTGAGAACCTCTACCCCCCTGCCTTCTACACCAGCCACTCCAGATATGGAGACTTTGTTTAGTTGCACTCTTCACCTGGTCCCATAAGGTAACTTTCTGCCTAGAGGGTTAGCAGCAACCAATCTTTCCTCTTGTTCACTGGCATACCCTGGCCAGAAAGAGTGACACATTGATGGCAAACAATTAACACTCATGTCTTGTGCTCACCACTCTAAGAGCCCTTGAACATGCTTGGAATTAATGTGTTGCTTGCCTACAGTGATGGATCTAATTCATCATTAGTTCTCAGTTTTTCAGTTTGTATGAGAGTGAATTACTCACACCAACAGGATTCTAACAACAATGCAAACAGCCTCTGACTTGGTACTTTTAGGCAAAGGGGGCAGACTGTCACAGTTGATTTTCACAGTTTCTTCTTGATAATAAACGTAAAATGTTGTCCTTCTGTATTTTCATAGTTTCTTTGTGTATCTTGTTAGATTCCCCAGTTATTTTAAATATTGGCCACATTGATGCGTTTTTAAGTTATTTAGTTGGTGGCACTATGCTGCAGTTTCCATACTGCTTTATTGATTTTGTGATATACTATTGTTATGCTTGCTTGTGTTCGTTGGCTTGAGCTCCAACGTGAAGTCCTGTATGTCGGATGAAGGCATCCTGTTGTCCAGCATCATTATGATGTCATACAGGACCTGAGGTTTGCGTGAGTATCCGTTGTCCCATGTCTGGCTTATTGGTGTGCAGACTGGTGGTTCTTCGCCGTACAGGCAGACACTCTCTGACTTCGGAGGAATCGGCGATCCTACTGACTTTAGCCAGGACCCCGAAGGGACCTGTTGCCCAGGATGCTCGACGAGGACGCGTCAATAGGTCTTGGCCAGTATATAACCCGGCCCTGGTGCCTTGGAAACACCTCTGCGTCCCTACTTTTTTATAATTACTTTCAAGTGTAAGGGTGTTTGACTTACATAAACTAAATTGCAACATTATGACCTGCTCCATTTCTTGTCGCAGTTTTTTCTCAGAGAAATCTGTAGTGCTTATTTTATGACAAAAAGAACTGTTAGCAAACAAAAACTGGCTATTATCTTTATTAAAAATAGATTGTCCCATAGCAGACCCTACTGCTGGCGTGTGAAGTGTTTGACATTCACATTATAGTTTCCTTTCTTGCCACCTTTTCTTCCACCTTCTAGAAAATTCAGACATTTTTCACATACCCTTTTCATGAAAGCCGGTCTCTGTGGCTAAGGGCTTGTGAGCCCGTATACCCGGGTTTGAATCTCAGCGGTGCTGGTTTTTTTGAAAAAGGTATAGGAGCCGGTCGTTCAGAAAGCAATGGCAAACTACTGAACGTAACACTTGCCTAGTACATCAACTGCAGCTGAAAATGCTGATGTTGACTGCAACGTCCCGTAAGGGATACACAACAAAATTTTTTATTTTTTTTTTTCATGAAACTGGGTTGGCCCTAGAGCCATACACGTTCTGAAAACCATAACAAAATGAAGCCACTCGTGGAGGTTGAACAGAGACAACTGTGTTGGTAAGCTAATCACTGTGCCAGCACAGCTCATTTTATTTATATCACTGAATGATTGATTGATAGGTCCAAGGATCAACATCATAACATTCTGGGCAAATCCACAGATGCTTTGTCTGTCTCCCAGAGCAAATGTTGCAAGGTGTAAATGCTTTTCATTTCGCTGACACAGGTTGCAAACATGTCAACTTCATCCTCTCATTCATCTCTCCCTATCAGAAACACACATAACTACAATGCCCCTCTTTTAATTAAATAACCAAAGAACACTGTCTCTTTCTTATAGTTATATCATAATCAGGTATCAGGTCTTTTGCAGAATGTACACGTATTTTCAGTGACTGCAATGTTTGGAAATATTGCCGGTCCAAGTTTTGTATTTACCTATTATGTTGCATGAACCTTACAGAGGGTGAATACAAAACTTGGGCCTGCAATATTTTCAAACACTGCCCAATCGTTAAAAATACACCCTATAGCTCTCATCATGGCCTATAGAAAAGATTCTTGATTCTTTGTCTGTACCCATGCTTCATGCATTTTCATGCCCAAGGTGTCTTCAAGGTCCCATGTTCACCTTTGTGCTGGTTAACCTCTGCCTCTTTTTCCAGGAGTCATCAGTGTTCTTTTTTTTTAATGACATTTAATATGGCCAAAATATTATAGTTTCTGAGACATGATGCTGTTTATGAACTAGCTTTACTTCCATGTTCAGATTTTGTTGAGTCAGTATTTTTCTTCTTCTTGGTGCGTAATATTCTTACAATTTTTCTGTGACATTTCAATTCATCTACCTTGATTTTCTTTTTTAGTGATTGCAAAGTGATCCATGACTCACAGGAAAGATGTCACAATTGTGCTATCATTGGTTTGCTGGTGTTGTGCTAAAGGCTCTAGATATTGTTTCACCTCTATTTCTGTGGCCAGTCTAACTGTCCCCAGTGTTGCTGCTTATGGATCCAAGACATTCATATTTATATACCTATGGGAAATTGTTTCATATTTATATATCTATGGGAAATTGTTTCATTATTATGTCTGTATTGCCAGGTGGAGTTTGATGTGACCCTGACTGCCAGAAGTGATATATGTGTAGGCAAGACTGGTTTTGTGGAGAGAACTGTGAGGCTGGATGCTGTAGGACTCAGTGAACGGCTGGAAGTCAAACTGAAAGTTCAATGTGAATGTGAATGTGAGGGCCCAGATCAAGAGGTGAACCTTGTTTGTTCATGTCATTTCTAGTATTTTTTTTTTTTTTTGCGTTCACTCGCTTTGAACTCAAGTGTAGTCCATACTCACTATTTATAGTAGTGATGGGCTGAATTTTGCATGTGGGTTAGCTTTCCCTATTAACAGTGTCACTCACCATCAGGCGAACCCACTCTGACTTCAGAGGTACTTGTAATTTACGTCCCCACGTCAAGGATGACAAGTCAACATTTTAGTCCAGCTGTCCGGTGTAGGGGTCGAACCACTTATCGCGGCATCAGCACACCGGATGTTTAATAATATGCGTTCTTATCTATTCGGCCATGCGGACCTGCATTTATAGTATGTAAAGTGACTATTTACACACTTGTTTTAAATTTACTGTTGACACAATTGTTACTGTTTCCTGGGCAAACCTTTCTATACCAGACACCAATCTGGGCACAAATAACTTAGGGTGGGTAATGCTAGGAATATTATTGAAGGTAGTTTTTGATGGACTGCTCTGAGATGCTTGATGTGGCCAAGGTATTTTAGTTTCCAAGACGTGATACAGTTTATGAGCCAGTTTTCTTCGGTGTTAAGAGCTTGTAGAATATCATAATTTTTGTGTTTCTTGATCCGCAATTTTCTGATAATTGATCTGTAATATTTATGTTCAGAAGCTTCAATATTCTTCTTTTGTGTTTGTGAAATGGTTCGTGGCAACTGTAAAATTACATATTCACAGTGCAGCATTAAAGGTTTGGAATTTTGTTGTTTTCATTTTTAATTTATGAAACCTAATATTAAGTCATGTATTATTATTTGTACGTGAAATCAAAATCTGTTCAATCGAAGCTGGTTATATCAAATTGTATAGGTAACAGAAATAGAAATAACAAACAGCGAATATAAACACCTGTCTGAAAATATATTATGTATATAAATAGCAGTCAGTCTCACTAATATTCATGAACACATTGCAATTTTTAAAAATTTAAAAACTGCAAAATCATTAACAGGAGTTTTATTTTATACAATTTCTGCAGGAAGTGAAGAGTGACAAATGTACACATGGTAACGGAACCTTTGAGTGTGGAATGTGCAACTGCGACGCAGGCAGATATGGACGCCATTGTGAATGTGATGAATTCCAGATTTCCAGTGAGAAATCCTTAGAACAGTGTAGAATGGAGTGAGTTGAAAACTTTCAAGTCATCTAATATCTCTTGTTTTGCCTAAAATGTGTACAGAGTGGGCCAAAAGTAGGTATACAGTATTGATCGGGTTGTGTCCACCTCAGGCACTTGGAATGCCCTCCATCAGCTTTACAGTATTTCTGGATCCTGTCTGTGAGACTGAGACACTCAGTAGAACATAACAGAAATATAAAATACAATTTAAAATACCTTTATTTGATCAGTATTGTATACCTACTTTTAGTACCTACTTTTGGCACACCCTGTATTATTCAATTTTGTTTTGAATTCCTTGGACTGTCAGAGTAACTAACAATTGCCTGAAAGGGGCTAATGAAACTACAACATTATATACAACAATAAAAATGAGACAAAACAGCCATTTTTGGTCATCTGATGAGAAGAGAGGCATTGGAGAACATAGTGACAACTGGAAAGATCAAGGGGAAGAGAGGCAGACCAAGAGAAATGATGCTGGATGGACTAAGATGGTGGCATGGAGGAATATCATCACCAAAACTGATCCATAACACCAAAGACCGAGATCTGTGGAGAGTCATGAATTCCTATGCCAGCTGGCAGGGCACTTGATGATGATGATGATGTTTGTTTTCTTTATTTCGTGTAGTAAATGCTAGATTTGTTTAAATATGTAAGTATTAAATATCTTCCAAATTGTTATAATGAAAATGCTGAACGATAAGACACTTCTAACTGTGTTGAAATTCCCTCAATTATCTGAAATAATTAATAGTTTACATGCTGTAACGACTTGTTTATATACTTTAAGTTGTACCCAGTGTTTTATACCATTAAAAAACTTAATTACAGTGGGAGAAAAGAGTGTCAAAGTGGTATGTAGAACCTATACTGTTATATGGATGTGAAACATGGAAATAAGCAGATAAGTTGAGAAACATCTAATGGCAGTGGAAATAGGTTTTTGAGGAAAATGCAAAGAATACCATGGATGGACAGAAAAATGAAGATGACATTTCTGCAAGAAATAAATGAAAATCGTAAATTGATTAGAGAATTTAGATGTAGACAGTCACGATTTTTGGTCATGTTATAAGGAGAATTAAATTAGAAAACTCATTGACTGGCAAAATTGATGGGGGGAAAGCAAGGGGAAAGTAGAGAGATAAATATGTGAATGGCTTCGCCATATGGCATAATTGAGAACACAGACCTGATTCAAAACTCTGGTGATTATATGAGATGGTTAACCATGACTTATGGACAGTCATGGCTTATCTCTACTCACACACACGGTAAAAAGTTTTATTATCTCTGCAGCAAAAATGAGACATTAACATGCTCGGGTAAAGGAGAGTGCATATGTGGTGTGTGCAACTGCTTCCCATTGAATGCAAACTCTGCACAGAAGTACAGTGGTGATTACTGTCAATGTAATGATTACAGTTGTCCTGAAGGATCAAATGGATTGTGTGGAGGTAAATAGAAACGTGTATGATAATATTATATACAAAGAGAATATTTGTATTTTATTATTAGCATTTAAGGTTACTCTTGTTTGGAAGTCTCCATGGTGAAGTGGCCAAGCCATCTGACTCAGGCTCTGAAGGTTGTTGGGACCCTGTTGACTTTTAAGTGACTTTTTTAAGATTACTCTTGCTGCTTAACCATTCTCCTTAGTAAACTCCTCTTGGCAACTCTGTGCCTTTTAAAAAAAATAAAAGTGCTGGTTTGCTAACATGGTCTAGGGGCACACAGGGGAAGTTTGCAGCTGCGAGAAGCAGTTGTAGTAGAAGTGTAGGACATTCTGTTATAATACGTATATCTTTACCATATACTTGAAAATATCACATATATTTTTAGCTTGTGGTTTGTCTCAGTGAATTAACTCTCACAATAGCTTTTAATTGGGGAGATAATGGTAATAACAGTATCACAAGTGTATTACTTTCACAAGGACCAAATAGACACACTAACCATGTGTTATTGATGTTTGTAGAGGAAGAAGTCAATAATAGTAACACTAACCTACCATTCAACAGGACTGTTAAAACTCCCTTTTTGCAGCCCCCATGGTGGACCCCAGAAGTAGACCATGCTTGGAAAGCAAAGAGAGCTGCAGTGAAGCAGCTAAAGAAAGTGCGACAGACACTTCAAAGCTCACGAGAGGACGTGGACACAGCGGAAAATGTCAAGAAAGACAAGGTGGAGGTTTTCAAGCGCTGTGCTGCAGAGGCCAAAAAGGCAACATGAAGATCCAGAGTAGACAGGAAACGATGGCGGTAGCGCTTGATCTCAGTGGACACAGCGGAAAATGTCAAGAAAGACAAGGTGGAGGTTTTCAAGCGCTGTGCTGCAGAGGCCAAAAAGGCAAAATGAAGATCCAGAGTAGACAGGAAACGATGGCGGTAGCGCTTGATCTCGAGGATGCGTACAATAGAGTTCGATATGATATTTTGATGACCGCACTGATGGAGAAGGGGGTCAATCCCTGGTTGGTGAACTGGATAGCAGCCGTCCTGCACTCTCGTCGGGTTGCTCTCCGTCTGGGCGCATGGACCTCAGAGCCACATATGTTAACCCCGGGACTGCCACAGGGATCTGCAGTCTCACCGGTGCTCTTTAATGTGTATACGAGCAAGATTGCAAACCTAGAAGCACCAGGGGTTGGAAGAATACTAACATTTGCAGATGATATTCTTGCATATAGGCAGGAGAGAGATAGGGAACAAACAGCCCGGGAGTTACAGGCGACAGTAGATAAAGTGATTAACTGGTGCACAGAAATGAGTGCTGTCATCCACCCGGAAAAGGCGGCTGTTTTGTGGTGCTCTCTGGACAACTTGATTGTAAGAGCTGATGTCCCAAGCCTCGCGATAGATGGTAGAAATGTCAGCAGAGAGAACAAACTGAAGTATCTGGGGATCACATTTGACAGGAGCCTATCCTTCAAGGACCATGTGGAGACGATTGTGACAAGATCTCAAAAGGGACTCAGTGCACGTAAAACTATGGCTGCAATGGACACAGAGCAGAAAATGCTTTTCACACTATACCAGCACTTGATCCTCTCAGTAATTGATTATGGATTAGGTCTGCTCACTGTCTCAGAGAGTCAGCTGGTGAAGTTAGAGCGCATACAGAATGAAGCTATGCGGGTCATTCTGGGATGCACTAGAGACACCCCAGTAGTGTGTATGTGTTACATCCTTGGTCTACCGACTGTTGCTGGTAGGCTCAAGGTGATGCAGGCGAAGGCATACCTCAGAGTAGCTGCAGACACAGACCACCCACTTCATGAGGGACAGCGACTGATAAGAGGGAAATCATGGATGGCTCAGGCGGAGGATACGATCAGACAGGTGTGCCCCTTGGAAAACATTAGGCGTGGAGAGGAGTGGGTCAGAGTGCCAGCGGAGCAGTCAGACTTGTGCAGAGTTATAATCACATTAAGCCGGGAGTGCAGGGAGTGGCCAGCAGGGGCCACAGAAGTGGAAATCCAGCAACTAATTCAGGACAATGCTCACTCGGGTGATGTGATTATCTACACAGATGATTCGGTGTCAAGAGGTGAGAGAAGTGGCTGGGGGTTCATAGCCAAAGCTAATGGTCGATGTTTGGGGCAGGAGAGCCTGGCATATGATACCACAACATCCAGCTTAAGAATGGAATAATAATGGAATACTATCTAAAAAATAGATTTCTTTAGTATACTCCGGTTAAACAAATGATATACAGTCACACATGAAATGTTTGATTAATGCACATCAGGAATAGCTCACAACTGGTGTGCTGCTTGGAACAAAAAGATAAGTTGTTTTTTTTTCATTTTCTACAAACAGAATTTGGTTCCCCCAATTTTTTTGTTTTATCTACATCTTTTATCTTTCTTATCATTAATCCAACCTTGTAATTTCATTCATAACACCTTTCACACAAGAGCTGTGGTAGCAAAGTGAAAATACACCTCATACACCTTAAAACATGTCACTTTTTCTTTTTTTTTGCATAAACCCAATATACTTCAAGGTATGCAGGCAGGTTGTTTCTATTTTATTTCATTTACTTTTCACTCATGATCAGATTAGTAGAGTTTCAGATATACAGAAATATAAGTGAAATCATTGTGGCCTGTATTGTGTATCTAACTGTATGATCAGATTAGTAGAGTTTCAGATATACAGAAATATAAGTGAAATTGTGGCCTGTATTGTGTATCTAACTGTATGTGGGATTTCCTTCTTCGATGCAGGCTCTGACAGAGGCATGTGTAAATGTGGCAAGTGTAGCTGCTTCCATGGCTGGACCGGCGATGACTGTGAGTGCACCACAGACACTGATACTTGCCTGTCCTCCGAAAAGGTACGAGTCCTCGCACAGGCATTTACTTGTGTTGTTATCTGGATGCACATCAAGAATAGATCACAGAGAACTTGGTGACGTTAGCTGGATGTGCACTAAGAATAGATCACAGAGAACTTTGTGACAACTGGCAAAATTAAGGGGAAGGCAGAGAAGTAAATACCCGGATGGCTTGACCATATGGCATGGTCGGGACAAGAACCCAGAATTGATCCATGACTCTGGTGATCGTGTGAGATGGAGAAACATGACTGCCTGTGCTTATTGACATGGCACGTGATGATGATGTTGGCTAGATATTGTTCACATAGACAATCATAGAATTGAATTCCTGAAGGATGAATGGTAGCAGTTGAGTTAATAGCCAAATGAAATAAATATTACAAAGGTCATAACAAAATGCTTGCTTGCTTGTGTTCGTTGGCTTGAGCTCCAATGCGAAGTCCTGTATGTCTGATGAAGGCATCCTGTTGTCCAACATCAGCGTGATGTCATACAGGGCCTGAGGTTTGCGCGAGTATCCGATGTCTCATGTCTGGCTTATTGGTGTGCAGACTGGTGATTCCTCGCCATGCAGGCACACACTCTCCGACTTCGGAGGAATCGGCGATTCTACTGACTTTAGCCAGGACCCTGAAGGGACCTGTTGCCCAGGACGCTCGACGAGGACTCGTCAATAGGTCTTGGCCAGTATATAACCTGGCCCTGGTGCCTTGGAAACACCTCTGCGTCCTGTCATCACAAAATGAAACAGAATATCTTATGAGAATTGAACCATGACAAGAGGGAGGACAATTTTAATTGTTTGTAATGCATATCTTACATCACATGTTACGGTGAAGCCTAACACTTTGTTCTTCAAGCGCAATATTTGCTTTGTTACTGTCTTTACCTTCATAACACATAACGTTTGGTAGTTTGACATGAGTTGTAGTTGACTGTTCGAGTATGTGCACAGAAGCCACACACAATAGCTTGCACAATTTATTGCCTGGCTTATTTTGCTGCATCTTGTCAGGTGCATACTGCAGAGTTATATATGAAGTGAATAAATAAATTACACTTTGGTTGAAATACTTACAATTCACAGACACTGATATTGATCAGTTGTGGAGCATTTGTTATCCACAAAGGAAATCACAAATTTAAAATGTGATGCAACAAAATATGCAAGAAAATTACTTGCATATCCTTTATAGGATGTCACAGTCAACCCCAGCATTTTTTGGCTGTTTGTGATTTCTCAGCAAGTTTACATTCTGTAGATTGCCATTGCTTTCTGGTTGACTGGCACTCATACCATTTTATAAAAAGCAAAGCAATGCGGCCTGCTGCCAAATTGTCCACAGCTGTGTTTCCATAAGCTCTTCGCCACAGAGCTGGCATTATATGATAAGAAAATAGAAAAACTCAAACTAGCTACCATTGTGACAGCACATTCTCCCATTGTGACAGCACATTCTACCATTGTGACAGCACATTCTACCATTGTGACAGCACATTCTACCATTGTGACAGCACATTCTACCATTGTGACAGCACATTCTACCATTGTGACAGCACATTCTGCCATTGTGACAGCACATTCTACCATTGTGACAGCACATTCTACCATTGTGACAGCACATTCTGCCATTGTGACAGCACATTCTACCATTGTGACAGCACATTCTACCATTGTGACAGCACATTCTGCCATTGTGACAGCACATTCTACCATTGTGACAGCACATTCTGCCATTGTGACAGCACATTCTGCCATTGTGACAGCACATTCTGCCATTGTGACAGCACATTCTGCCATTGTGACAGCACATTCTGCCATTGTGACAGCACATTCTACCATTGTGACAGCACATTCTGCCATTGTGACAGCACATTCTCCCATTGTGACAGCACATTCTCCCATTGTGACAGCACATTCTACCATTGTGACAACACATTCTAACATTGTGACAGCACATTCTAACATTGTGACAGCACATTCTAGCTTTCCTTTTGTTATTTAGATAGGAATAATGGAAAAAATAGGTAAACAGTGTGTGTGAGAGAGAGAGAGAGAGAGAGAGAGAGAGAGAGAGAGAGAGAGAGAGAACTGATGGAATGATTCTTTAGATATCCATATACTCATCATGACTGACTTACAAACAAGTTATCAAAATTATGTGACAGTGTGATGAATAAAGAAAACCAGCATAATTCACTGAGAGTTTTACTAAAATATTGAAGAATTATAATGCATCTAAAAATAGAAGGTTCCTAATAACATTGAAAGCATAATTTTTTTAGATGAGTAGAAATCAAAGATGGCAAATTAATCTTCTCATTGGGAGGATAGCAGAATTAGTAATCATCATATAGTGGCTGTAATTACCAGAAAATCTGTAATGTTAAACTTTGGATCATTTTTCTCTTTGAAGTTATAATAGACTTAATAATTCATATGAAATGATCTCATCATCATCATCATCATCAAGTGCTCTGCCAGCTGGCGTTGGCATTCATGGCTCTCCACAGATCTCGGTCTTTGGTGTTCTGGATCAACTCTGCTGATGATATTCCTCTATGCTACCGTCTCAATCCATCCAGCATCATTTCTCTTGGTCTGCCACTGCCTCTCTTTCCCTCGATCTTTCCAGTTCTCACGATGTTCTCCAATGTCTCTCTTCTCATCACATGACCAAAGAAAGCTGTTTGTCTCTTTCTTATTGTTGTATATAATGTTCTAGTTTCATTAGCCTGTCTCAGGCAGTCATTGTTAGTTACTTTGGCAGTCCAAGGAATTCGCAACATTCGTCTCAGGAACCACATCTCTGTTGCTTCTAATTTCTTCTGAATTTGTTCATTTACATTCCAAGATTCACTGCCATACAGCAAAACTGGTTCTACGTAATATTTCAGCACTCTCTTTCTTACATTCAATGACAGTGACTTATTGCATAAGATACTTTTCATTTTCTGAAATGCAGTTTTTGCTTGCCCTATTCTGCTCTTAATCTCTGTTGTACATCTTCCATCTGATGTTATAAATGCCCCTAGGTATTTAAAATTGGTTAAGAATTTTCCCTTCTATTTCACATTTTGGTGTCACCATTTTCTTTTATATCACCATTGTTACTGTTTTCTTGATTTTCAAGGAGAGTCCTTTCCTAGCACTCTCTGTTACTACAGTGTCCAGCAATTGTTGTAGGTCTTTTGAATTATCTGCCACCAATACTGTGTCATCTGCATAGCGTATATTATTTATAACCTCCAACTAGTATTCCTGGCATCTTTTGGATCTCTCTCATTATTACTTCGCTATATAGGGAGAAGAGATCTGGTGACAAGACACATCCCTGTCGTACTCCTAGCTTTATTTGTTCATAGCTACCCTCTTTATTTCCAATTTTAATTGCTGCTACTTGGTTCCAGTAAATATTCTTTATTATTCTTAAATCTTTCCCATCAATGTTGATATCGTCCAACATTTTAATCGGTTCATCATATTTTAGTTTATCAAATGCCTTAGTATAATCTATGAAACACAAATATATGTCTTTCTGTTTCTCTATTTACCTTTCTATTAGTGTCTGTAATGTATATATTACATTGTTTGTGCCCTTTCCCTCCACAAATCCATACTGTTCTTCACTAATTTTCATTTTTATTTTCTTTCTGGTTCTTCTCATTATGATTCTGAGTAGAAGCTTAGTGATATGGTTTATGAAGTTAATTGTACGAAAATCTTCACATTCAATTGCTCCTGGTCTTTTTGGTATAGCTATAAATACAGATTTCAGCATATCACTGGGTAAATATCCACTGCTGTAAATATCATTTAGCATTTTGGTTATTATATCCACTCCAAATTCTCCCAATACTTCTAATTCTTATATTGTGATTTCATCTGGTCCAGCTGTTTTTCCTTTCTTCATATGTTTCATAGCGTCAGCGACTTCTTCTTTTAGAATAGGTGGGCCTTCTAAGTTCTTCTTCTGTTAATTCTTCCCTTTCTCCATTATATAATTCTCTTATATACTCATTCCACCTCTTCATTATAGCACCTTCCTCCAATAATATCTTTCCTGTTTTTGATTTCAAACACCCTGTGTTTATTCTTTTTTTTCTTCCTGTGAGCTCACTGATTTGTCTATGCATACTTTCTTGATCGTTAATGGAATTTAATTCAGTTTTTTTGCATTGCTCATTTAACCAACTTTCTTTTGCCTTCACACATTTATCTCTTATTTCTGTATTTATCTTAGCAAACTCTTGTTTGTCATTTTTATTCGTTTCCTTTTGTCCATCAGCATTAAGATTTCTTCATTCATCCATTTGTTTCTTAGCTCTTTGGCTTCTCTCCGGTAATATTTCTTTGCTAGTTTGATGAATGGAGTCCCTTAACATTTTTCATTTATACTCTATATTTTAGCTATTACATTGTACCTATTTTTCACAGTCACTCTGTATTGTTCTTGAATTTCTTTATCTACTTTCAGAACCTCTTTATTAAGTCTCAAGTTCTTAACTATTTTTTTCCCTCTCTTTAATCTTACTTTTATTTGTACACATAGTGGTACATGATCACTATTACAGCCAGCACCAGGCATTGTCTTTACATTAATTAATGCATTTCTAAATCTTATATTAATAATTATATAGTCAATTTGGTTGCGTATTTTCATATCAGGGCTTTTCCAGTGTATAGTCTTCTTTTATGGTGTTTAAACCATGTGTTTCCAATTATCATATCATTAATATTTGCCCATTCTGTTAACTTCTCCCCTCTTTCATTTCCTGTACCTAATCCGTTATTCTCCACTATATCCTCTATTTTTCCCTTTCCTACTTTTGCATTAAAATTTCCCAGTATTATTTTTATTTCTTGTGACCCAATTTGAGCTATCGCCATTTCTACTTCGTCGTAAAAGTTTTGTATTTCTTCATCACTACTGCTTGTTGTTGGTGCATATCCATCCATCCATCATGTGCCATGCCGGTAAGCGTGGGCGGTCATGTTCTGCCATCTCACTCGATCAACAGAGTCGTGGATCAGTTCCGTGTTTTTGTCTCGACCATGCCACAAGGCCAAGCCATCCAGATACTTGTTTCTAGGTCTTCCCCTTGGTCTGTTCCCCTCGATCTTACCAGTTGTCACCAAGTTCTCCAAATCATTTCTTCTCATAACATGCCCAAAAAATTGTGACTGTCTACGTCTAATGTCTCTGATCAGTTTACGATCTTCATTTGTTTCTTGAAGGACTTGTTCATTGGTCTTTCTGGCTGTCCATGGTATTCTTTGCATTTTTTTTTGGTGCATATACTTGTATAATATTTATATCTATTGGTTTGCCTTTGATTTTGACCATTATAACTCTGTCTGAAATACACAAGTATCCATTCATAGATTTGGTTGTTTTTTCATCAAATATTATTCCTACACCTTTTTCACGTGTGTCCCCTTCAGAATAAATTATTGTGTGTTTGTCGGTTATAATTTTGCCAGATCCCTTCCATCTCATCTCATTTGTGCCTAGTATATTCATTTTCAGGTTTTCCATTTCTCTTAGAACATTGTTTAACTTTCCTAGCTCATTTAATGTCCTAACATTCCTTGTTCCTACTCTAAATTTATTTAGTTTAGTTATAGTTTTAGTTTTTCCATCAGTAGCTGGATGACGGTCTGGTGTCACCTGTGGCTCGTGACTGTCCCTACCAGACGAGGATGTCCTAAGACAGCCATTAACGTTGTTCACTAACTCTGAAATGTGTTTTGCCATGAAGTCTTGGGAGGATAATGTGGTGGTTTCCCCTTGCCTTCCACATTCGCATGGTGGTCTTTTAACCTTGCCTTTGGCAGCCATTTCTGACTGTCAGGACAAGTGACAGCCCTGCTCTGCTCAGCTGCAGAGTTGTCCACTTATTCCGGTGGATACTCGGTCCCCAGAGCTGTGTTAGCCACACCGTGGTGTGTTGCCATCCTCTACCACGTGGAGGAGCAGTTGGGATTTTCCCTTCCTAAAGTTCTGGTCTATGACCAAAACTCTCCAGTACTTTTAGAGGATCTATTCCTAGAAAATGTATGTTTATAGACTATGGACAGTTTTTATCTTGAAGTTATAAAAGTCTAATTAATTAACATTGATTGATTGATTTAGGAACCGACATTACAGCATTCAGAGCATTCCCATAAGCGCTCCGTTCCCATCCTCAGCAGCCAGCAAAGAGTTCTAACACTAATAGTTCCAGTAGCAATCTGATTATATGTCCGTATCGCCTTTCCTCTGAGCATCAAGCGTCGGCCAGATCCCCTCGTCACACCTCGCTGCCTCATTTAATTAATTAACATGAAATTATCTAATCCCAGAAAATGTATATTTGTATACCGGATGATTTTTATCTTTAAAGTGAAACAAAACTCATTAATTAGTATGAAATATCTATTCCCAGAAAATCTGTAATGACTTCGGTAAATGTCAGTGTGGAAGGTGCATCTGTAATCAAAACAGCAGCATGGTCGGACCTACCTGTGAGGACTGTCCAGTAAGTGTCAGATTGCAGTATCATTTTCTGTAAATTTTATTGTAGTCGAGTCTATATTAGAACATTTAAATTTCCTCCAGAATTGTTATCAGTTCTGTGGCTAACAATTCTGTATTGTGCTGTCTGTGGTTAACATTTCTGTACTGTGCTGTCTGTGGTTAACATTTCTGTACTGTGCTGTCTGTGGTTAACATTTCTGTACTGTGGTTAACATTTCTGTACTGTGTTGTCTGTGGTTAACATGTCCATACTGTGCTATCTAAATTAACAATGCCTTCTGGTGTCTTCATTTTCTTTTTTACTGTGGTAACACTACTAAAGCAATCTATGAGGACAAATTGGAGGAGAGAAAATGAAAACCTCAGATCAGAGCACAACAGCATAATGGAGTTTGGAGGAGACTCACAGATTCAGGATGAAACTCACAAATCTGACTTAATGAGCTGAGCCCTGAATAAGAAGTGTTACATTTATGACATGTGTTGTTGTGTAGAATTGTGGGCTAATACTACATTTGCTCATTGCTGTAGGTCTCTGTGCTGGACTAGCCCATGGAGTAAATATCTATGTGCATTAGTTCTAACTGGTTCACTCTAGATTTAATAGGTGTGTCCTTATCTTGGTATGGCTCATTTCTGTTCATGTTGGCAGGACACAAGTTAGGATTGTTATGACTGGCTAGTTAGACTGTTCCAATGCTGTTAGTCAGAACACCAATAGTTGTATTAGGATGTGATTCCTCACATTGTCTAGATTACAGTCTGACTGATTGCTGACCAGGCTGTACATTGGTCCGAGTGGACTGAGCCACAATATTATATTAAACTTACCTTCCCATTCAATATCACAACTTCTCACAAAGTCGAAATATAACATAAGATTGATTCCTTTGATATTTTAAAGTCACCTCTGGCCTTTTGCACAAGTACACCTGATCATGACATCTCTTCTTAAAAACTCAAGAACTATCACACTTGCTACCTCAGCACTAAAAAAGTATAACTAAAATCTCTACAGAATGGCGGCAGGGTGAACACTACCATTGGCACTGAGTCTCGACAGGTCTGCCTTCGACCTCGGTCGCATTCTGACTGACCCGTTTAGGACAGACACTTCTCTCCTGACCAGCGTCAAAGTCATGCTTCATGCCATAATGCATGAATGTGATCAGAACTCACAAACTAGCTGATGACACTAATTACTTATCATGATTCAATGGCTTGTCCAGTGCAGAAGTTCATCCCAAAAGTCTTTCCACATTCCCCTCTATAATGAGCTTGATATCCTGTATCTGTTGCAGTCATGTGTAAATTATCTATCACATCTTAAATCCATCTTAATGTACACAGCTCATGATGATAGTGAAATCCCACCAGATAGCGTAGCGCTAGGGCTTAGGCCACCTGGTTGGATTTCACTATCATCATGAGCTGTGTACATTAAATGTGCTCTTCCTCTTCTTCACTTCCCTAGTGTGCCTCCTTCCACAATTATTTTGTCCATACAGTGACTATAGTGCTAACTTTGTGACTGTTTAACTGAATGTCAGTTGCAAGACAAATAAGGTTTCAGCTAGAAATGAAATTCTCCCTTCACAGACCTGCTCCCCTCAGTGCAGTGAGTATATTGACTGTACTCAGTGTAAAGCTCATGGCACTGGAAAGTACAACAAAGAGGAGTGCGACACAGACTGCAACAAGTTGATTATAGATGTTGTCGACACGCTTGATTGTGAGTAAACATTAACCATGCTTGAATGTGAAAACATCATAGATTTGTGCAGTCACCAGTGGCTGATGGACAAACAAAATATGTTCAGAGGTGTTACCTTTGTAATGTTGTGATATTTGTCATTTTGATCACATTTTCTTAATAGTAAATACAGATGTAGTGAACGAATTCTAAAACTAAAGAAACTTTCTTAATTTTTTTAAGAAGTATATCGAGTTTGATACTCATCTCAGAAAGGACTCATTTTATACAAGGCAAATATGTTGTATGTTGTTATATATAAGTATTGCTAATCATTTGTACAATCTTAACAGTCATTCAGAACATAGAAGGACACAAGTAAACATTGTTAATAGGACAAAACAGCAGAATTAAGAAATAGCAGTCTATAGAAAACCTGTGAAAAAGTAAAGTTCCAAGACAATTGTAAGTAAAGTCAAAGACCTTTTTCTCTGCCTTGATGTGTGTTGGATATACGGTGCTAGCTGCTTGTTTTATAGACCAATCAGCCACCTTTGCTTATCAAAACATTTCCTGGTACCAAATTTAGACTGGGTCAACCTGGATGCACAGGTCAATTTTACAAAAGCTTTCTGACTTGAATCAAAAACATGACCATGTCCAGATGGCAAGCGTGCTGGTCACTGCACTATCATACCTCTCAAGACAATTGTGAATAACCACTAATACTTATTGGAGAAGTTTATGATGCCTGCGTGACTGAGAAAGTTAAGGCACCAGGGAAAGAAAAGGTTGACGTTTTGAGAGATTGTTCATTGAAGTAAACAAAAATGTCTAATTGATGGGTACAGTAGAGATGGAGCAGTTAGTTTTTCAATAAAGTAAAAACAAACTTAACTGATCATGTTCACATGTATGGGTAGAGATTTAAATTTTGAGAAATTGTTCAGTGAATCAATCAATCAATCATGTGCCATGCCGGAAAGCGTGGGCGGTCATGACTCGCCATTTCACTCGATCACCAGTGTCGTGGATCAGCTCAGTGTTCCTGTCTCGTCCATGCCATGTGGCCAAGCCATCCAGGTATTTTCCTCTCGGTCTTCCTCTTGGTCTGTTCCCCTCGATCTTGCCAGTTGTCACTAAGTTCTCCAATCCATTTCTTCTCATAACATGTCCAAAAAATTTTGACTGTCTACATCTAATTTCTCTAATCAGTCTGTGATGTTCATTTGTCTCCTGTAGTACTTGATCATTGGTTTTTCTGTCTGTCCATGGTATTCTTTGCATTTTCCTCAGAAACCACATTTCTGCAGCCATCAGATGCTTTTCAGCTTGACTGCTCATTGTCCAAGTTTCACATCCATACACAAGAACAGGCTCTATGTATCCCCTCAACACTCTTTTTCTCGTTTCAATTGACATCTTGTTATTGGTCAGAATGTTTTTCATCTTGCTAAAGGCTACTTTCGCCATGGCGATTCTTGTTCTAATCTCTTCAAGGCATCTCCCATCAGATGTTATAACTGTTCCAAGATAATTGTACCGATTCACTTGTTGAAGAATATTTCCATTTACTTGTATATTACATTGTGGCACTTCTTCCTTCCTACTGACGACCATAACCTGAGTCTTTTTACAATTTAATTCTAACACCAGTTGCTCACTGTGTACAACAACCGCATCTACTAATTGTTGCAGGTCCTGCGCATTGTCTGCAATTAATACTGTATCATCTGCATATCTAATGTTATTGATGTTTCGTCCTCCAATGCTGATTCCATTTATATCCTCTACATTTCTGAAAATATTTTCACTGTACAGGGAAAAAAGATCTGGAGACATCACACATCCCTGCCTAACACCTCTCTTAATTGGCTGATACTGTCCCACTTCATTATCAATCCTTATTGCAGCATGTTGTTTCCAATATATGTTTTTTATAAGTCTAATGTCTTTCCCATCAATTTGTAGATCTGCAAGCATATCCACCATGCTGACATGTCTAATGCTATCAAAAGCCTTTTTATAGTCAATAAAGCAAAGATGTATACCCTTGTTTACTTCTATATCACGTTCAATAACTGTTCGCAGCATATACACAGCATTTACTGTACCCTTTCCTTCTACAAACCCGCATTGTTCTTCCCCTATTTCAGGTTGTATCTTCTTCCTCATTCTTTGCATGATAATTCTTAGCAAAATCTTTGTGATGTGACTCATTATACTAATTGTTCTATGTTGATCACATTCCAAGGTTCCTGATTTCTTTGGGATTGCAATAAATATAGAGTTACATAATTCAGGATGTATATCTCCAGTATCATATAATGTGTTCAGCAGTCTGGTGACTTGGTCTAGTCCAAATTCTTCTAAAGCTTTAATCATTTCTGATGTGATGTTATCTACACCGGGGGCCTTGCCAGCTTTCATATGCTTAAGAACATTTCGAACCTCCATCTCCAAAATTGGCGGTCCTTCATTATTAAATCTAATATCATACTGTTCGTCTCTGTTATCATCATAAAGGTGTTTCACATAATCTGTCCATACCTGTAGAATCTGGTCTTTTTCTATTATGATTTTGCCATCTTCAGTCTTTAGACACCCTGTTGATGTACTTGTTCTTTTATTAGTAAGTTCCTGAATTTTTTTGTGCACTAATTTGGTATTTTGACTGTTGTGTTGGCTTTCAATTTCTAAGCACTTTTCCTCAAGCCATGCTTCTTTTGCCTCCTTACATAATGTTCTGATTTGTCTGTGAATTTCTTCGTATTTGACAGAATTATTTTTGTTGAGTCTTCTTGTTTCCATGAGGTGTAAAATGTCTTCAGTCATCCATTTCTTACGACCCACCTTCTTTAATTTTGGAATAGTTGTTTCTGCAGCCACATTGATTGAATTCTTCAACGTTTCCCATTGATCTTCCACATCCTGGAATAGGATCTCTAGATCAGACAAATTTTCAAATCTGTTCTGTACTTCTATGTTGAATTTGTGTTGTATTTCCTTGTCATTACTCAATGTACACAAATCATATTTAGTGTTTCCTGTTATATACTTGACTTTCTTCAACTTTATCCTCAATGTTCCTGTGAGTAATCTATGGTCACTATAACAATCAGCACTGGGAACTGTTTTTGCTATTGTTAATGCGTTTCTAAATCTTCTGCTAATCAGAATGTAGTCAATCTGGTTTCTAATCCTGCTATCAGGACTCCTCCATGTCCATAATCTTCTAGGGTGTTGTTTGAACCAGGTGTTTCCTACAATCATTTCCTGTTCTTTTACCCACTCTACGAGTCTGTATCCTCTTTCATTTCTCTCTCCTAAACCATAGTTTCCTACTGTGAATCTATCTCCTTGATTTCCTACTTTTGCATTGAAGTCCCCTATTATGATGTTTATTTCTGAATTTTTACATTTCTTTAAGGCAGACTCTATGTCATTATAAAATTCTTCTACACTATCTTCACTGGATTCTCCTGTTGGGGCATATACTTGAATAATATTTATGCTAAAAGGTCTGCCACTTAATTTAACTAGTAGAACTCTGTCCGACACGGTCCAATATCCTTGAATAGATTTTGATGTTTTCCGGTCCAGAATAATTGCCACTCCCCTATGACGATCTTCACCTCCAGAATAAATAATCTTGAAATCTTCCTCTATCTTGATGCCTGCTCCTGTCCATCTCGTTTCGCACATACCTAAAATATTAATTTTTTCCCTTCCAATTTCTTGTTTTATGTTCTCTAATTTTCCGTCGTTGTTTAATGTCCTAACGTTCCAAGTTGCTAATTTTAATGTCTCTGTCTTTGTCTTGCGATGATCGGTCTTTAAGCGAATCATGATATACTAGGCACTTTTAAAGAGGTAGTTTGCCGTTGCTTTCCTCTATGGCAGTGACCTTACTGGTCGGAGACCGCAGCCATTGACTCAAGACGAGTTCCTCTGCCTGCCGTCGTGTAACTCGAGGCCATGACCCACAAATATCTGTCGGCTGCCCTCAAAATTACATCCACCACCTGCCTTCCGTGGCTTCTTTTGAAAACTTCCAATAAAAGGAACACAATATAACATCACATAATCCACAGGGAAACACTATTCACAGGGAATCCAAAGGAAATCACACGAAATCCAATGAAAAACACTAAATAGCGTCCCTCTGACAAGTAACGCTTCATCTTGTCGCCATTGTACTGGAAGTTCAGTGAAGCAATAACAAAATCTTCTAATTGATGTGTACATGTGTATGGTTAGAAATGAAGCGACTAGTTCATACGTCATTGCTCTCATTCAACAAATGAAAGATGACATTTGTCACAGAAGCTTTCAGCTTGCTTTTTTCAATGGCTGAGAGGTTGTGGGTCAACCTCAGGCTCAGTAGTAACTGTGTTCATCTCAACACAGAGCTAGGATTGTGTCCAAGAACCACAGTATCTAATGGTATCACTAGTCCCCCTGATCTCTTGGTTCCATCAAAGCCCAGGGCTCGGAGTGTATCCAAGAACCACAGTATCTAATGGTATCACTAGTCCCCCTGATCTCTTGGTTCCATCTCAGCACAGAGCTGGGAGTGTATCCAAGAACCACAGTATCTAATGGTATCACTAGTCCCCCTGATCTCTTGGTTCCATCATAGCCCAGGGCTGGGAGTGTATCCAAGAGCCACAGTATCTAATGGTATCACTAGTCACCCTGATCTCTTGGTTCCATCAAAGCCCAGGGCTGGGAGTGTGTCCAAGAACCATGGCATCTAATGGTATCACTAGTCACCCTGATCTCTTGGTTCCATCTCAGCACAGGGCTGGGAGTGTGTCCAAGAACCACAGTATCTAATGGTATCACTAGTCATCCTGATCTCTTGGTTTCATCAAAGCCCAGGGCTGGGAGTGTATCCAAGAACCACAGTATCTAATGGTATCATTAGTCATCCTGATCTCTTGGTTCCATCAAAGCCCAGGGCTGGGAGTGTATCCAAGAACCACAGTATCTAATGGTATCATTAGGCACCCTGATCTCTTGGGTAGTGAGATCAGATACCTTGTCTTCTCGGATAAGGGTAAAAAAAAACAGGAGGTCCTATTTGCCTGTTGACATTAACATTCCTAAGGCATTGGAAATTGCATAGAGTAGGCTGTTAAAGATGCTGCCTTGTAAAAAAAAAATGAAGACCTACCTACAGGTAGATAGAGCTTATTATTTAGGTTGGAATTTGTCTAGAGGAAGTAAATGTTATACAGATACTTGCTGAAGTCAGACACACTGACCTTTAAGGTGCACAACTAGGTGTGATGGTGCACAACGAGGTGTGTCAGTGCACAACTAGGTGTGATGGTGCACGAGGTGTGTCAGTGCACAACTAGGTGTGATGTACTGCCCTTGAAATAGCAATTTTGTGTATGTGTTTGCTGGCTTTGAACTCAAGCGTAGTCCAAACACCTGCTGCCACTTTCCACTACTGGGAAGAGCACTGGACTGATTTTTGTGTGTGGATTAGCTTTCCCTATTACCAGTGTCCCTCACCATCAGGTGAATCCACTCTACTTCTGAGGTACATGTTATTTATTGCCCAAGTCAAGGAAGAGACGTCAACATTTCATTTAGTCCAGCTGACCAGTGTAGGGTTTGAATTCGCTACCTCGGCATAAGCACACCGGAAGTTTCAGAGTGACCGCTTTTATCCATTCGGCCATGTTGGACTCCTGAAATAGAAATGAGAAAGAAGAAGATATGCTTTTCTTCTTGAGGTTACTGTTTTTGATGATGACACCCTCCTTTGTCGCCTCCTACGATGTGCTTGCAGGTTACATTTCTTTGCTTCCCTTATGGCCAAAGTAACACAATGGTGAGTGTGCTTTCAGCAGTAAAAAAAAACGAAATTTCATTTACCTTCATGGTTTGGCTTATAAGTTGATATGTAGCTGGGATAATCACCGTGGAATAAACATGAACATATTTTGGGTTCAGAATCAACAGCTTTTGGGGCATTCCCACCTCTACTCCATCTCACTCAGTCACCACCGAAGAGTTCAGTGGTGGGTGGTTTCAGTTCCACCCTGGTTACACATCCACCCTGTCTTTTCCTTTACTTGTTGAATGTGGTCTGGACTCTCTGCTCACTCTAATCAGCCTCTCTGGGTATGGGAAAATCAGCCTGCTCTGCCACACTGCCAACAAGATCCATTAACATAGAAAGTATGTATCAGCGCTTGAAGTGTATCAATGTTTCTTGATCCCATAGTTCAGTATAGAGAATTAAGGTAATGAATGAGCATACCATATTCTTATATTCAGATTGTGTATAATAAACTATACAAAGTTGCTTGTGTGGGTGCATGGACTGGAGCAGATATCAGCAATTGTGACTCTCCAATCCTCTCTATTATCTCATATTTTGATGAAGTTTATGTTGCTGACATTATTATATGTTGCTTTGTTGCACGGCTGTTTAAGTTTCCCACATACATCTTTCTCTGATTTTGTTCGTTTGTCTTTTCTTGCCTAGTATTTTCCTTCATAAGGCTAATTTCTCTACTCCCCCTCTCTGTTAATGTGTCCCATACATTTCATTCATATTTTCCTTGTGGTTTTACTGAGTGAGCTTGTCACATCTGCAGCTCTCAATACTTTAGAATTTGTTTTATTCTGTTCCTACAATATTTTCAACATTCTTCTGTGTCTACAGTATTCTCAACAATCTCCTGTGTCTGCAATATTCTCTACAATCTTCTGTGTCTCCAATATTCTCTACAATCTTCTGTGTCTGCAATATTCTCAACATTGTTCTGTGTCTACAACATTCTATACAATCTTCTGTGTCTACAATACTCTCAACATTTATCTCATAAAACCACATCTCCATTTCCTCCAGTTTCTTCATTGGTCATTGTCAGCATGAAATACAAATATGAATATATGTAGAAACTATGTTGTTACTCTAAAGATTTATTGTTTATAGTTTTCTTTCTCCATGTTTTCAGCGGGTAAAGGCATCAGGCACTGTGATGGGATTGATGTTGATGGGTGCACATTTTTCTTCACCTATGAGTACACCCCAAAGAATGAGGTGTTAATCAAGGCACAGAAAACTAAAGGCAAGTTGCCGGCAGCTTAACTCTGTCTGCCCAAATATTGCTATAGTCTAGACCCAATGTTTGATTGGTTATTTTTCATATGTGCCAACATGTTATGTGTGTTTGTACTTATGTTTAATCATAATGGGCAGAGGGAATAGAAGAGTCCATGGGAATCTTGATACATGAAGCCCATAAACGGGCACTTTCCCACTGTTTATACATCACCTTAACACCGCAAGGTACAAGAGGAACGAGATGAGATGAAGATGACTACAAAAAAGGAAAGTCTCAACACAATCCTTGCTCTAATAAATGCAAGTCCTTTTGAGTGCTCAGGTGATCTGAATGTCAATACATCAGACTTATCTCAAAATCTTCCAGAGGATTCACAAAAAACAGCTGCAACAACCCTATTGAACTCACTTCATTTTTTACAAATTCAGTTAGCTAACAAAATATTTTAAGTGAACTGAGTTGTTGTGTTGAGCTAAGAACTGACATCACTGCACTCAGGACATTCCCATACATGCTCCGTCCCCTCGTTCAACAGCCAGCGAAGAGTCATACTAATAATTGTTCCCACTGATATCTTATTTAAAGTTCTCCTGGTCTTCCCTCTCAGTTTTGAGATTCTTCCAGAATTCTTTCTGCTATTCTTTCCACACACTGGTTCTCAATCTGTTCCTCTGCCTTCTCCTCCTGGTCATACAGGCACACGATCACCTCCCTCTTGTCCTTAGGTAATTGTTAAGTGAAATAACCATTGTCTCTGTACAATAGATCAAGCTGCATTTATCAATTCCTGTGTGAGTGCCAAGCAAGTTACATAGGTAGAACTAAAAGACAACATACATATTGAGTAACCGAACATATATCAGTGTTGATGTAAAAGAGAGGTAATCAGTCTTCAGGAATTCCTGTGCAGTCACTTAAGAAAAGGTCGCTTAAAAGTCGACAGGGTCGACTTCATTGTACCGGGTTTTATCCCATATGGCCCAGTCTCTTTCTGCAGCGCGGAAAGCATCGCACAAAGCACGAACTCCGTAGCTCTAGCGACGACCCACAGGAGTGTCCGAGAAATTTCACTTGTGAGCCGAAGGACGCGGCCTGGAATCGAGCCCAAACAACCTTTGGAGCCCGAGTCAAACGGCTTGACCACTTCACCATGGAGACTCCCATTGCAGTTAGCCATCACAGAATATTTGCTTGTTAGCAATCATAGAGTTAATAAACAAAACGCATTTTGTATACTGTATTCGATGAACAATAATCAATTGCTAAAATATATTTAAGTATTATCAATTGGGCGATTTCAGCCATTGCTATACAAACAGAAGGACTTCCTTGTAAATCTTAGACTACCATGGGGATAATATTCTTCACATTGGAACAATATCAGTGACTATGTATTTAGTATTACAGCCAAAGTATGATTTGTTTATTCACTTCACATGATATAGAACTCTGCAGCATACACCTGACGAGATGCAGCCAAATATTCCAGGCAAGAAATAGTGCAATACATTGTTTATGGCTTCTGTGTTGACATATTTTCAGTGTTAGCAAATATTACTCTTCTGTTTTTAATTGACTACGGCAACTTCTCACCTTTTGTTTGTTTTGCAGAGTGTCCAAAAGAAGCCCCTATTGCTGCAATTGTTGGTGGAACCGTTGCTGCGGTAGTATTGATTCCTCTACTCATCATATGTCTGATTATTTTTATTCGTAATCGTCGAGATGCTAAAGAATATGCAGACTTTATGAAGGAAAGAGACAGGGCTAAGTGGGACTCAGTAAGTTTTTATCAGTCATGCATAAATTCAGTTAGTTAGTTAGTTAGTTATGCATAAATAGTAAACTGAATGTAATATATTTATCATCATCATCATATATTTGTAAGTTCCTCAGGGAACAAAGGGCGTCAAACATCTCACATCTCCATTGATTTCTGTTTTAGACTATTTTGTTCAGCTTTACATATTCTATCTTTATTTCTTTGATCTCCTCAGCTGTATCACTTCTATAAATTGTCTGCTTTTCCTCCACGAGATGCTGTCTGTCTCAACTTTTTTGTTGTAAATTGCGTTTGAGTTTATTGTTTTCACATCTAATGTAGGAATATGATCAGTGTTATATTTCTCTTTGTTATTTTTTTCATGGTCCCGGCATGTATGGAAACATTATTTATGTACCCTGGCATTCCTGTCTAACAACTCTAGGCACTCATTTAAAAGTTTGCACATGCTGTGTTTTATTTGTGATTTTCAGGCATCAGTGTTAAATTATCTTTAATAGCCTCACTGAATTTCCATATCTCAGCATTTTTCTTACAGATACAGACTTTACAATCATTTTTTTTTTTGTAACTTTACAATCAACTGCTTTTGTATTTAAAGTAAATGTATCAAATGTATACACTGCTCAGATTTAATCCTTAATTGTGAGTTTTTGTTGGTCTGTGTAAAGGTTTTAAACTGTGAACATCCTACTTTCTGCTCTCATTTGTTTATAAAGGTTTCCTTTGCGCATTTCTTCTTCTGCGTTCATCCAGAGTTTTTTTTCCGGATGTGATTGCGTTGTGCCTGTTTACAGCAGAGCTGCGTTCTTGCGCCGTTAGGCCGACACATCCGACTTCTGCAGGCATTTGTTGACCGGGTTAACCTTCCCGGGGCTTTGCACATTTAATTTTACTTTGTTGTCCAGCAATTGCTAAAATTGTATCCCATGCTCTTTGCTACACACAGTCTTACTTTGAGAAGCTTGAAAATGTATTTTCTGCTGCTTTTAGTGGTGACCTGTTTTAAAATTGTTCCAGAAAGAGCAGTAAAGCAACCTTTTTGTCTGCTTTACATCTTCTTAGGGTATTCTGGAAGTGTTACTACTTTCCAGCTGTTAGTTAATTGAAAGACTTCTAGTTGAATCAGTGACTTTGTGTTAATCTTAAAGTTTAATTTGCTGGTTCTGTCTTGGTTATTGTATGGACTGGTTTCTTGTTACAGTTTCCTTGAAATCCCTATTCTGAAACATTAATGTTTTGTCCTTTCTTATGTCCTGGTGAACTCTTTCAGACTAGCAATAAAAGGGGCTTGGGGCAGGAATAACAGCATGAAACATCATGATAGTTCTTCTTCATTCCTCTGTCAAGAGAAGAGCCCCACCTCTAGTTATGCACCTCAAAGGTCAGCGTGTATTTCTGTCAGGTTTCCTTCCTCTAGGCAGATTCTCTCCAAGGGCATGGCCTCTATCTACCGGTGGTGGGTAGGTTGACATCCTGCCCTTTGCAATGTCCAGCTGCCATGGGATTTTATTTACAATCACACGGGACCACCTGCCTTTTTCCATTATCTGAGAGGGCTATGTATCTGATCTCATTACCCAAGAGATCCAAGGTGACATGGATGTCATTAGACACCATGGTTCTTGGACACATGCCCAGCCCAGTGCAGAGATTCAAGGTGATGTGATGTCATTAGACACCGCGGTTCTTGGACTCATGTCCAGCCTTATGCTGAGATCCAACCCGGTACCTTCTGAACCTGAGGTGGGCACAGTAAGCTCTCAGCCATGCTTTGCCCCCCTCCCCCTTTCCCAAAACCATGATTTCATTGCTTTCAAAGAGGTTAAATACCCAAAGAATCAACCAGTGTGAAAAACCTGATGGTTTTGGTATTCTCTGACCAAATGTAAAAAATAAGAGGAAACATTACTTGATGGTTGATTTACTGGAAAGAGCCAGTCACACAGCAAGCAAACCTTGGGAGCAAAATAGTTTTTATACAACCATTCTGGTTTTCAATTGGGATACGTGGTGTCTATTGTTGTTTCAGATCATTGATTTCTTATTTGTTTTTTGTTTCATATTTTTGAGGCAGTTATGAAATATATATTGTGCAATCTGATGTCTTCAAAGACACGTTTAGTGTTATACTTGTCATGATATAAGTATACGAGAAATCAGCTTTATTCCATTACAAAGAAATTACCAATTATTAGCTTTTTCAGGAACATTCCTTTCCCCCCCCCCCCACCCCTCCTCCTCCCTCTCCCTCTTTCTATCTCAACACTGACCCTCTATCCTCTCTTTCTCTAACACTGATTTTCATACACATTCTCTCTCTCTCTCTCTCTCTCTCTCTCTCTCTCTCTCTCTCTCTCTCTCTCTCTCTCTCTCTCTCTCTCTCTCTCTCTCTCTCTCTCTCTCTCTCAGAAGCAGCCCACCATGTGTTGATGTTTAACAATGATATGAGCATCCATCATTCAGAAAGCAATGGCAATCTACTGAACGTAAACATACCTAGTAAATCACACACAAAAAATCCAAAGAATGCTGGGATTGACATACAACTGACTGGATATAGATGGTCACCCCATCTCATCATGGCCTAGCCCAACACATGACATCCCGGTGGCTTTTATCTGCTGTCAGACTACCTTTCTTTTACCATGGCTGAACAGACCAGAATTCTCCTAATGTACATTTTAAACAAGTTGTATTTATTCACAGTAACAATAAATTCAATATTTGTTTCTGAACAGGGGGCCAATCCAATCTACAAAGATCCTAAAACTACATTCCAGAACCCAACTTACAGAGGTGGGAAATAACATGTTTTTCCAAGGACATTCATTAGCATCTTGTGTGTTTGCCTAGGTGCTTCCTTGTCTAGATAATTATGTAATGTCACTTTAGAAGTTGAGAATGGTTGCTAAATAACTAAGTTGTGTGTGTGTGTGGCGCAAATAGAATGAGAGAGTGCTGCTTGTTTGACTCTGTGATGTTACAGATACATTTGTCATGTCAATGAATTTATATACAGTTTATGATTTTTATTTGATGAAGACATTCATTTAGGCTTTTGTCGCCTGCCTTGAAGTGGAGAGGTTCTTTGTGGTCTTGTTTTATTTTGCTATATTAACACTGTCAGTGAGGTGCCTCAGACATCTCTGAAAGGAACAGATCTGAGACTTTCCTACTAGAAGATGAGCTCCCATGCAAACCTACTTGGTGAAGAGAATAACTGTAAAATACAAATTGATGTAAATATGCGAAAGTTTGCATTGTTGACTTTCTCAAATATGCATGCACTAAGCATCAGAGTTTTTGTACTTGCGTTCTAGAAATATCCATCATGGTGCAGAGCCTTTGTAGAACATCACTCTCATCACAGCCTGCCAAAAATGGTCTTTATCTCCCGCCTCATACACCCTGAAGCCCAAAGTATCTGTATTGTCCTGTGTCCATCTTCATGCTGGTTGACCATAACCTTGTCTTCTAGAGACTAAGTCTTCCATCACTGTTCTTTCCTAGCCACTGTGATGTGTAATATGGACAGTGTATGTTAGTTTCCAAGACACCATACTGTTTGCAAGTCGGTTTTCTTCAGTGTTCAGATCTTTCAGAATTATCCATAGTTATAAAATGCTGTCGTCACTGTGGCTTCTTAAGCATGACATTGTTAGAGGAGACCACAGCAACACACATTGTATTCATTACGGACTCAAGGAGTATGATTAGTAAGGTGGAGAAAGGAATGTTTTGTGTGGAATAGCTATCCTCGCTTCAGAGGTCACAAATTGTGAGAATTGTATGAATTTTTTTTTTTTGCCCTGGCCATGCAGGAGTGCGGGGGAATGAACAGGCAGATGCCCAAAATATAACATATCTAGGCAAACCTTCTGGCCTAGAGAGACGACAGTGGAAGATAAACTCTATGGACCACTGTGTGAACTGACAAAAACAGTTCAATTCATGCAAGAGACGACATTGCAGATATAGACATATTTCAAGCGAACGAAAGAAGAAGAAGAAAAAGGCAGATAGGCTGGCAGGGAATGCGCCTCTTGGTGGTAGATTACCTATGGACAAGGGAGAGGTGGTCGTGCACCTGTGGGGCCAGGTGGAGAAGGCGGGGACATAGATTGACAACCTGTATGTAGCTTCAGTGTCTATTAGTTGACTTCACTTCAGTGCCCATTGATTGACTTCACTTCAGTGTTCATTGATTGATTTCACCTTTCTTATTCTATCATCTTCCAGACATTAGCATTTCTCTACTTTGTAAATTGTTCCGGAAGCTGGTGTTGAAATATTGTGTTGATCAGGCTAAAGTCACTGCCAAAACTCTACCATCGTCTTCATGTACATATCAGTATGTTATCTTTATAGTTTCTTTTTTGTGTGTGTACTGTCAGGTGATTTCCTAATTTCTTGTGCTTGTTAAAGCACAAATTCAGTACTAATGGTTATTAGTTATTTCAGAAAAAACAATATATTATGTTATGAAACTTTCAGTTCTTTCATTTAATGTTTTTAAAGATCCTCTTTTTTAATGTAAGGGCATTGATTTCTTTCCTGCATATTTTTGTAGGAGAACCCTTTAACAAAATTCTTCTTCTGCTGCGTTCATCCGGAGTGTTTTTTCAGATGTAATTGCGGTGTGTTGTTATGCACCCTTAGGCCTAGACCCTTAGGCCAACACATCCGACTTTTGCGTGCGTTTTTGACCAGGTTAGCATTCCTGGGGGACTCTCACTTTTGTGGTGCCATCCACACCCCAGCTGGTCAAGTTAGAACGGTTGAATACTTCACGATCAGCCCTCAATGGAAGGCAGGGACAGTCCATGGGCATTATCTGCCATCCAGGGGGGCTTCCATAGTTGCAGAGCCGACATATAGTGCTCTGGTGCTGGGCTCACCTTGGGAATCGCCACGTCCTGCTCATAGCTGCTTTAATTCCTCACTTAAATGTATTGAGCCTTTCGTTCGCTACGGGTCGCTCCCCGTATAAACCAGGGACGGTTGTACTGTAGACATTACCCACTCAGTGAGCTTTTGGTTCGAACATGTGCTAGTCGCTGTGCCCGGAAAACAAAATAGTTACAGCTTTTTCCCGGGCACGACAGACATTCGGAAAACTAGCTAGTCAGAGCTGTTCCAGACGCGAAGGACATTCGGAAGACTAGTTAGTCAGAGCTGTTCAGAACACGAGGGACATTTCACTCTGACGTTTTTGCTTTGTGCCTGATTTATTTACGCCCTTAGGACAGCACATCCGACTTCAGCTGGCGTTTTTATGGATTTGCCTTCCTGAGGTTTTGAGGGACGTTGGACTCTTACTGTTGTGGTGTCGCCCGCATCTCAGCTGGTCAATGTAGAATGGTCAAAGACATGGTCAACCCTCAAGGGAAGGCGGGGGCAGACCATGGGCATTCCCCGATATCCAAGGAGGCTTCCATAATTGCAGAGCCGGCACATAGTGCTCTGAAACTGGGCTCACCAAAGGAATCGACACGTCCTGCTCATAGCTGCTTTAATTCCTCGCTTCCATGTATTGGGCATTTCGTTTGCCACTGGTCGCTCCCCACACAAACCAGGGACGGACAGTCTGCAGATGACATCCACTCATCAAGCTTTCACTTCGGACTTCCACATAATGGATTCGCTAGCCAAGCATTCCATTTCATGTCAATGAAACGCTCTGCCACCTTTGACTACACTCACTCTATGAGTGTAGATACAGATTTTCCTCGTAACCATCACGTGCAGCTGGTGCACATTTCCACCTTTAGTAACCTCTCACGAGGTAGGCTACATGTGCTGCCGGCTCAGCACCTTACCTCCATGCATCAGTGAGCGAGTAACGACCAGGCCTTCTCATCCGGGGATCCCTCATATCCCCCAGCTGAGAGCCTTCGAACAAGTATCTGGACTAAGCAAGTAGCGTGCTCAGCATCTCACCTCCATTTTGAGGTAGGCGAGTATCGGCCCGACTCTCACATCCGAGGGTTAATGGCTTAGAGACGTTCATCCCAGAGCCATATCCCTCAGCTGAGAGCCTTAGAGTATGTGTCTGGACCAAGGGTTAGTGGCATCGTGCGCCTGGTTTGAACTTTTGACTGCTATCCTCAGTCCACCTGCAGAGCAGCAGGCTGTGTCTCTCTTGGTCTGGTCCCTAGCCCAAGGCCTTTCTGACATGTAGTTGTGCTTCCGCCGACAAAACTCTTGGGGTCACTGGGACACACAAGCCCCTCTACCATGGCAAGGTGGAGATACGTCAGAGGGGTAACAAAATTAATCTATCATATCTTGTTGTTCTGCAGTTAATCTTTATGCATGGAGGTTATATCATTAAGCAGATATTTTATGTAACAGATGAAAAATTGTGTTTTCATTAACCATGCAGTTTGTATGGGTACTGGTGTATATCTAAATGTGCCATTTGTTGTACTAACTGTGAAGGCAATTGGGAATTATATAATGCCCCTCATTCCTATTAATGACATAACTGATTGTCAAAGCCTCATATCTGTGAAAGACATAACTAGCCATCAAAGCCTCATTTCTGTGAATGACGTAACTAACCATCAAAGCCTCATTCCTGTGAAAGGCTTCAACCATCAAAGCCTCATATCTGTGAATGCCATAACTAGCCATCAAAGCCTCATTCCTGTGAAAGACATAACTAACCATCAAAGCCTCATATCTGTGAATGCCATAACTAGCCATCAAAGCCTCATTCCTGTGAAAGACATATCTAACCATCAAAGCCTCATATCTGTGAATGACGTAACTAACCATCAAAACCTCATTCTTGTGAAAGACATAACTAGCCATCAAAGCCTCATTTCTGTGAATGACATAACTAACTGTCAAAGCCTCATTCTTGTGAATGACATAACTAACTGTCAAAGCCTCATTCCTGTGAACTGTAGACTTTCTTATCAACATAACTAACAAATATTATACCCCAGTGTGAGATGAGCATCTCCCTTTACACAGAATAATTTACAAATGAGCTTGATGGATGTAATGAAATAATAACTATAGCACATCTGGAGATAGAGAGCACAGTTTCAAATTACTATAATCCTAGCTGCAGTGTATTTATAGTTGTGTGTTTGCATATATCTTCACCTCCAAAGCTTAAAGGCTGAAAGTACAGAAGTTATTTCATGATGGCATGTTGTGTTCAAAGGCATTATTTTTTATTTATGTAAATGTGTTATCAACTGCACTTGTTATTTGTGGTGCACACATGTGTAGATCAAAATCAATGATTCTCTTATTTGAGACTAGTGTTTAAAGACAAATGTTGCAGCGTAAAAGATATAATACATCATGCATTGCTTGGTACACAATAGACAAAAGCTGACCACACATGATGCATTGCTTGGTACACAATAGACAAAAGCTGACCACACATCATGCATTGCTTGGTACACAATAGACAAAAGCTGACCACACATCATGCATTGCTTGGTACACAATAGACAAAAGCTGACCACACATCATGCATTGCTTGGTACACAATAGACAAAAGCTGACCACACATGATACATTATATGGGACAGAAAGAGCTCATGACAAATGTTGCTAAAATAAACAATGCTTAAAGAGTCATCACTCGTTCTGGGTTAGATTATTCAGTATAAAAATAGTTTTCATGCATTTAGAAAATATGTCTAGCTTTAAGTAAACATGTTCGGCATTATCAAAAGGAGGCAGACATGCTACCGATGTTGATAGCGAACTGCGCTGTTAATTCACGAACATAGCAGATGTGGGTTCAACGTTTGGGTTCTTCACTTGCCAAAGTGAGGAAAATGTTTCCTCTTGCTCTCTGACCTACAAAATGTGATTAGACTATCACATCACAGACTCATAGCAGGAAACTGGGAGGGGGGGGGGGGGGGGTGTGTGTGTATCATAATGATCAAAATTGCCTGTGAAACGAAGGCAGCAGTTTTCTTTAGAACTTGATTGATGACCAGATAGCTTCAGCAAGAGTGCAGATAAGTAGCACATGTTTAGATTGCAAGCAGCCTTATAGCACATGTTTAGATTGCTAATAATTGAACCTGGCCCTGGTGCCTTGGAAACACCTCTGCGTCCCAATTGATCATCTATTTTAGATGGCAACTAGCCATCACAACCCATGTTTAGATTGCAAGCAGCCTTGTAGCACATGTTTAGATTGCTGATAGCCTTGCAGCATATGTTTAACCCATGTATTCCTTATTTAATGTATATTGCAATTAGTGAATATGTATTGCAGTTATTGAACTATTTTGCAATAACCGTGTTTTAACCGTATTATGGTTTTAAGCATATTATGAGCAAGCCTATATTTATCTGTTTTGTAAATTTCATCATTACATATCTTCTTGTTCTCTAACCAAAAAGTATGTGCTCTAATTGATTTGTGTATATATATAAAAGACTGATTCACTGATGCAATATTAACATATATGTGCTTGAAATGTTCTTACATGTGACTAAGTAATAACTTTATAGAATGTTGTATTGAACATATGTATGTCAATGGTTATGCTTATAAATGTATTCAAGAAATGGTATCAGTGTTCCGTCTGCTTCATGCTGTTTGTATATTGATACTTTCAAAACTTAAAACTAGCACCTTTAAACTAGCACTTGTATAATTGTTGTATTTTGTAAGATTGTTGACTTTCCATATCTCATCAAGGTTGTGGCTGAATGTGATGTTGGTTTATTTTTGTCATGTAAGAAGAAATATTGAACATAATGTTGACTGATTTTTATTTTATTTGTAAAGTCGCAGATGGCAGAATCTTGAATGGTATATTACTTTGCAGGACAATAATGGCATATAAATTGGGAATTGTTAACACTTTCATAGGATTTTCTTGTAGGTTTTTCAATGGTCTTGTCAATACCCAGAGGGAACAACAAAATAGGCTTTTCTTAAATTAGTACAAAAGCAAAGGCTTCTGCAGCTTGGCCACATTCGAAGTCATGAAAACAACTGAGTGCTTAAAGGTGCAGAGAGAGTAGTAGATAAACCACAGAAAGCATTTAGCCTGCAGGCATACACATTACATGTATGTCAATACAGACACCAGACATTTATGGAATGGAATGATTAGAAAGATGCACATGCTGCCCTGGGGTTCAACAGCTTGATGATGAGTTATTCACCTGTTCTCTGTTTTCATATGAATGTTCTCATTTACGTTTGTGCAGCTTGTTTCTCCACCTTCCTTGAAGATAATGATCTTTGCTTGTTCTGACAGTATGCTTTGTCCAAATGTTGCTCCATGTCTGAAGTATTTACTCCATCATTAATCATGTAACGTATTGGATAGCCGACATTTAATAATCTCATTGCTTTTAGACGTATGTACTTTAATTTCCTGCAATTTTGACAGAATCAGAACTATTTAAAACAATCATAACTTCATTACTTGTTGTTCAGTGATTTTGAAATGTTTATAAATGATGATATAATAATCATTATCATGTGCCATGCCGGTAAGCGTGGGCGGTCATGTTTCGCCATCTTACACGATCACCAGAGTCGTGGATCACCTCTGTGTTGTTGTCCCAACTATGCCATGTAATCAAATCATCCAGATATTTACTTCTCTGCCTTCCCCTTGTTCTTTTCCCCTCAATCTTGCCAGTTGTCACCAAGTTCTCCAATTTAATCAGTCTCATAAAATGCCCCAAAATAATTTGGCTGTCTACATCTAATTTCTCAAATCAGTTTGCGGTTTTCATTTACCTCTTATAAGACTTGCTCATTTGTGATAGAATACCAACTTGAATTACATGGAGTCACCAGTTGAAGGAGATATTTCTTAACAGAATCACATATAAACATCACTTCTGGAAGCCTTACTGCTCTCCTGCCATTTGTTTACCGCTTGTGTGTTACCTGGGTACCTAAAGAAGAATAGCAACACTGTAACCTACCTTACATGTCATAAGAGGCAATCAAGGAGCGTTGGTGTGAGACTGGCTACCCTATTCTGTAAAAAACTGTAGCAGCAAAATGCAACTATGAATAAGTCTTAAAATATTCATTCATTCAGTAGCATGTTCCTTTGCAGAACCTCGCTCCCGTAACAACCTTCTGGAAAACTTCTCAGTCATAAGCAAGATGTCCCGTGTCCGATACACCCATCTGGAGATGATCTGCACCCATCTTCTCTTTGGCCTTCCTCTCCCCCTCTTCCCAGACATATACCCCTCCAGTATTGTTCTCTCCAAGCTTTCATGGCGTCTAACAATATGAGAAGAAAACAAACTCGGACAACCAAGATCAAAGGAGGCTCTTCTCCTAGTAGAAGTCAGAGAAAGCTATAAAGAGTTTGGATCGCAGGCTTCTCTCTCTCTCTTTTTTTTTTTTGCGGTTGCTCACTTTGGACTCAAGCGTGGTCCGTACATGTGTTACTACATCCAGTTCACTGGACTGATTTTTACATATGGATTACCTTTCCCTATTTCCTGTGTCCCATGCCATCAGACAAACCCACTATGACTTCTGGGATACTTGTAATTTACGCTTCCAAGTTAAGGACGAGACGTCAAAATTTTAGTCCAACTGATCCGTGTACGGTTGAACTTGATACTTTGGCATCAACACACCGGATGTTTAAGAACGGGTGCACTTATCCATTCGGCCATGCTGGTCTCTGATCACAGACATAACTGCATTTTGCTAGTGTGTGAATTGAGTCATTTGGCACATGTGGAAGGCTAGAACAATGTGTGAATTGAGTCATTTGGCACATGTGGAAGACTAGAATAGTGTGTGAATTGAGTCATTTGGCACATGTGGAAGGCTAGAACAATGTGTGAATTGAGACATTTGGCACATGTGGAAGGCTAGAACAATGTGTGAATTGAGACATTTGGCACATGTGGAAGGCTAGAACAATGTGTGAATTGAGTCATTTGGCACATGTGGAAGACTAGAATAGTGTGTGAATTGAGACATTTGGCACATGTGGAAGGCTAGAACAATGTGTGAATTGAGTCATTTGGCACATGTGGAAGGCTAGAACAATGTGTGAATTGAGACATTTGGCACATGTGGAAGGCTAGAACAATGTGTGAATTGAGACATTTGGCACATGTGGAAGGCTAGAACAATGTGTGAATTGAGTCATTTGGCACATGTGGAAGACTAGAATAGTGTGTGAATTGAGACATTTGACACATGTGGAAGGCTAGAACAATGTGTGAATTGAGACATTTGGCACTTGTGGAAGGCTAGAATGAGACATTTGGCACATGTGGAAGAAGACATTCATTATTATTAGATTAGCATATTGGTCTCCCTGACCTAGGGGTTAACATCTTTCTCCGTAATCCCGTATATTCTTGTGAGTAGCGTAACTTGCGTGAGAATCGGTAGCGGTTTTCACCGCGTTGGTAACTTACGGGGTATGTGAGCCGGTCGCTCAGAAAGCAATGGCAAACTACTGAGCGTAATCTTGCCTAGTGTGTCAACAGCAGCTGAAATATGCTGGTGTTGACTGCAACGTCCTTTAGGGGATATGCAAAAACAAACACAAAATATTGGGATTATGTGAAACAAGAAACCCACATGGCAAAAATAAATAAAGAGAGACATAACAGTCTATGGAGAAGAGAATTAGAGATAGAGATTAATAATATGAGGAGGAAATGGAGGGAGTTGTAGCAGATGGCAAAATATAGGAGGACTTGGCAAGAATTAGTTTAGTGATTATACTCCACTGGAGGACAGAAGGAGATGATTATATTATATTTGTAGTTTTAACACTTCTAGAATTTCATTGCTTATGTGCAGATGTCTTATTCTTGTGTACCAATTATAATAAGTATTTACAATTTGTCTTTGTAATCATGAACTTAAATTTGTCTTTGTAATCTATGGGTGCAGGCGACAGATTGAGCTTGAGATCGGCTAATAAATAATTGTTGGTTACGGTCTCAAGTTTGTGACGTTAGGCAGAGAATCTCTTTACAGAGACAATGGCTATGGTCACTGACCAGTGTGGTTACTGCTAAGAAGCAAAGCAGTAGCAGACTACCTTCTTTACTGATGCCTAGAAAACTATAAAAGTCAAACACTTGAATGGAATTATGTTCTCATGAGATAAATACGGGATTTACTTTCCAAACAATCATTTCTAACTTCATGTGTCTGGCAAGGTAAACTTGAGCTAGGCTAGGAAATTGAGCAAGGTGATTAACTACTTTCCTCAGTGCCTTTCAAGAGAAAAATAATTGTACAAAGAGAAATGGATCTAAGTGGAAAGCCTTCCACATGTGTCAAATGTCTCAATTCACACACTGTTCCAGCCTTCCACATGTGCCAAATGTCTCAATTCACACATTGTTCTAGCCTTCCGCATGTGCCAGATGTCTCAATTCACATTAGGTCGAAGCAAACTTTGCCAATTTCTCTCTCTCTCTCTCGATCTCTCTCTCTCTCTCTCTCTCTCTCTCTCTCTCTCTCTCTCTCTCTCTCTCTCTCTCTCTCTCTCTGTCTCTCCATACACGTATGACCTATTACTAGTGCACTGGACTTTTGTGTGTGGTTTAGCTTTCATTATACCAGCGTCTCTAGCCATCAGGCTATCCCACTCCAAGTTCACAGGTACTTGTAATGTATGTCCCCAAGTCAAGGACGAGAAGTCAACATTTTAGTCCAGCTGACCGGTGTATAGGTTTACCGTGCTGACCCCCATATATATATATATATATATATATATATATATATATATATATATATATATATATATATACACGGGTGTCAGCATGGCTGAATATATACTGTGTGTATGTGTGTGTTGAATGTGTGTATGTGTATATATTTTAGACCAGGTGGCTGAGGGGAGCAAGAAGAAGTGATTATCATTAAAAGTTAGTAAAACTGAATGCAGGATAGTTTCCAGTAAAACTGAATGCAGGATAGTTTCCAGTAAAACTGAATGCAGGATAGTTTCCAGTAAAACTGAATGCAGGATAGTTTCCAGCAAAACTGAATGCAGAATTTTTTTTTTTTTTTTTTAGCATATCCTTTACAGGACTTAGCTGTCAACACCAGCATCTTTCAGCTGTATGTTGATTTCTTGGCAAGATTACGCTCAGTAGTTTGCCATTGCTTTCTGAGCGGCCGGCTCAGTATCCCGTGAGCGGCCGGCTCAGTATCCCGCAAGTCACCAGCGGGGGTCGAACCGCCTCAGCTCTCGCTCCGCTACGAGACTCTGCGTGATAAACGGGATTACAGAGAGACAGACGAATGCAGGATAGTTTCCAGTAAAACAATGCAGGATTATTTCCAAGAAAGCTCAAATTCCAGCACGCTTTATATATAGTAACAGTGAAGCCACACTGGCACTTATCGGCCAAGAAAATGGTCCAGATTAAATCCCTAACCAGTACACCTCTGGGGTTGACCCAGTGTCAGAAAAATTGATTTTAAAAATGCACGTCGATTACAGAATGTTGCGATAAACTCAGGTTGATTTTCAAAGCAATTTCACGTTCAGTAATTTGTTATTGCTTTCTGAATGAGAAGTCAACATTTTGAAGAGAAATCCAACTGTCCGGTGTAGGGGATGACCTCCCTAGCCCGGCGTCAGTGCGCCATACGTGTAAGAGCATAAGAACGCGTGTTCTTAAACATCCGCTGTGCTGATGCCGAGGTCAGGGGTTCAACCCCTACACCGGACAGTTGGACTAAAATGTTGCCCTATCATCCTTGACTTGGGGACGTCAATTACAAGTATCTCTGAAGTCGGAGAGGGTTTGCTCGATGGCGAGGGACACTGTTAATAGGGAAAGCTAAGCCATATGCAAAATTCAGTCAAACACTTCTTGAAGTGGTATTTATGGACTACGCTTGAGTTCAAAGGGAGCGAGGGCCCCCCCCCCCTCCCCCCAAATATCAATTTTTATGAATTTTCTGAGAACTATCTGGGTAGGAATGGTGATGAGGGAGGAGACTTGACACCCCACCTCATATATCACAACCTAATATATGTGAGGGCCTATCACTTTGCACCCTAATGGCAATATTTGCAGGGTTGTCCATGGGACATAATTTACATTGCGTGGTAATTTATGCATGTCCCATCCCATCCCGTCCCATGGGATTCCCATGGGAATAACATTCCCATGACCAAGCCTGGCAGGCTTGTCCATGGGACGAGTTTTTCTGTCCCATCCATTGGTAATTTATGCCTGTCCCATCCCGTCCCATCCCATCCCTACACTATTCAGAAAATCCCCCTTTTTTCCCATGGGATTCCCATGGCCAAGCCTGAGTATTTTCAGTATATAGGCTACACAGTGAAATCTGTGTGAGATGTGACATATCCAATGATTATGTGACAATATGAACAAGGTCATGAAAATAATGATATAACAAGTACAAAAAACTGCTGTTGAAAAGTTGTGTGCCTGTTCTTCTGTGTCAGTGCGAAGGTTAGATTGTGATATATGGGGTGGGACGGCCAGTCTCTTTCCTCGTTACTTTTCCTTGCCAGTAATGAAATGGTGAAGAACCTGAAGGCAGCGGAGATGTGATTTTTGAGAAGAATGTTGAGAATACCGTGGGCAGAGACGAATGTTGAGAACATCGTGGGCAGAGAAGAATGTTGAGAACATCGTGGGTAGAGAAGAATGTTGAGAACATCGTGGGTAGAGAAGAATGCTGATACTATTGTGGGCAGAGAAGAATGTTGAGAACATCGTGGGCAGAGAAGAATGTTGAGAACATCGTGGGCAGAGAAGAATGTTGAGAACATCGTGGGCAGAGAAGAATGTTGAGAACATCGTGGGTAGAGAAGAATGTTGAGAACGCCGTGGGCAGAGAAGAATGTTGAGAACGCCGTGGGCAGAGAAGAATGTTGAGAACGCCGTAGGCAGAGAAGAATGTTGAGAACATCGTGGACAGAGAAGAATGTTGAGAACAACGTGGACAGAGATGAATGTTTGAGAACATCGTGGGCAGAGAAGAATGTTGAGAACGCCGTGGGCAGAGAAGAATGTTGAGAACGCCGTGGGCAGAGAAGAATGTTGAGAACATCGTGGGCAGAGATGAATGTTGAGAACGCCGTGGGTAGAGAAGAATGTTGAGACTATTGTGGGCAGAGAAGAATGTTGAGAACGCCGTGGGCAGAGAAGAATGTTGAGAACGCCGTGGGTAGAGAAGAATGTTGAGACTATTGTGGGCAGAGACGAATGTTGAGAACGCCGTGGGTAGAGAAGATCTTTGACACGGTTGTGGGCAGAGAAAAAAGTAAACACTTGGGTATTGAAAGCATCTGATGTGTCAAGGTCACTCATCAACATCATAATGAGAAGGCAAATGAAGTTTATGAGGCAAAGCAACAGAAGAGGTGGGGTAGGAAAATTAGCTATGTGTGGGAAATACAAGTTCAGAGAGGCACATAAAGGCAGAGAAAGATCTGTATGGGAAATACAAGTTCAGACAGGTACAAGGCGGCAGAGAAAACTGGGTGGGAAATAGTAGTTCAGAGAGGCACAGCAAGGCAGAGAAAGATGTGTGTGGGAAATAGTAGTTCAGAGAGGCATGGGAAGGCAGAGAAAGATGTGTGTGGGAAATATTAGTTCAGAGAGGCACAGCAAGGCAGAGAAAGATGTGTGTGGGAAATAGTAGTTCAGAGAGGCACAGCAAGGTAGAGAAAGATGTGTGTGGGAAATAGTAGTTCAGAGAGGCACAGGAAGGCAGAGAAAGATGTGTGTGGGAAATAGTAGTTCAGAGAGGCACGGGAAGGCAGAGAAAGATGTGTGTGGGAAATAGTAGTTCAGAGAGGCATGGGAAGGCAGAGAAAGATGTGTGTGGGAAATAGTAGTTCAGAGAGACACGGGAAGGCAGAGAAAGATGTGTGTGGGAAATAGTAGTTCAGAGAGACACGGGAAGGCAGAGAAAGATGTGTGTGGGAAATAGTAGTTCAGAGAGACACGGGAAGGCAGAGAAAGATGTGTGTGGGAAATAGTAGTTCAGAGAGACACGGGAAGGCAGAGAAAGATGTGTGTGGGAAATAGTAGTTCAGAGAGGCACAGCAAGGCAGAGAAAGATGTGTGTGGGAAATAATAGTTCAGAGAGGCACGGAAAGGCAGAGAAAGATGTGTGGGGGAAATACATGTAGTAGTTCAGAGAGGCACGGGAAGGCAGAGAAAGATGTGTGTGGGAAATAGTAGTTCAGAGAGGCACGGGAAGGCAGAGAAAGATGTGTGTGGGGAAATAGTAGTTCAGAGAGGCATGGGAAGGCAGAGAAAGATGTGTGTGGGAAATAGTAGTTCAGAGAGACACGGGAAGGCAGAGAAAGATGTGTGTGGGAAATAGTAGTTCAGAGAGACACGGGAAGGCAGAGAAAGATGTGTGTGGGAAATAGTAGTTCAGAGAGACACGGGAAGGCAGAGAAAGATGTGTGTGGGAAATAGTAGTTCAGAGAGACACGGGAAGGCAGAGAAAGATGTGTGTGGGAAATAGTAGTTCAGAGAGGCACAGCAAGGCAGAGAAAGATGTGTGTGGGAAATAATAGTTCAGAGAGGCACGGAAAGGCAGAGAAAGATGTGTGGGGGAAATACATGTAGTAGTTCAGAGAGGCACGGGAAGGCAGAGAAAGATGTGTGTGGGAAATAGTAGTTCAGAGAGGCACGGGAAGGCAGAGAAAGATGTGTGTGGGAAATAGTAGTTCAGAGAGGCATGGGAAGGCAGAGAAAGATGTGTGTGGGAAATAGTAGTTCAGAGAGACACGGGAAGGCAGAGAAAGATGTGTGTGGGAAATAGTAGTTCAGAGAGACACGGGAAGGCAGAGAAAGATGTGTGTGGGAAATAGTAGTTCAGAGAGACACGGGAAGGCAGAGAAAGATGTGTGTGGGAAATAGTAGTTCAGAGAGGCACAGCAAGGCAGAGAAAGATGTGTGTGGGAAATAATAGTTCAGAGAGGCACGGAAAGGCAGAGAAAGATGTGTGGGGGAAATACATGTAGTAGTTCAGAGAGGCACGGGAAGGCAGAGAAAGATGTGTGTGGGAAATAGTAGTTCAGAGAGGCACGGGAAGGCAGAGAAAGATGTGTGTGGGAAATAGTAGTTCAGAGAGGCACGGGAAGGCAGAGAAAGATGTGTGTGGGAAATAGTAGTTCAGAGAGGCACGGGAAGGCAGAGAAAGATGTGTGTGGGAAATAGTAGTTCAGAGAGGCACGGGAAGGCAGAGAAAGATGTGTGTGGGAAATAGTAGTTCAGAGAGGCACGGGAAGGCAGAGAAAGATGTGTGTGGGAAATAGTAGTTCAGAGAGGCACGGGAAGGCAGAGAAAGATGTGTGTGGGAAATAGTAGTTCAGAGAGGCACGGGAAGGCAGAGAAAGATGTGTGTGGGAAATAGTAGTTCAGAGAGGCACGGGAAGGCAGAGAAAGATGTGTGTAAAAGTTTAATCACTTGGGCGGCGTCAACTTCATCACAATATCAGACGACGGAGGGTCAGTCCGCTCCACACTAGGTAGCTGCAGTATTTTGTTTGTGTGAGAGAAAGATAGAGACAGTATAAGAGAGAAAGAGAGTGGGGTGGGGGGGGGAGGAGAGAGAGAGAGAGAGAGAGAGAGGATATGAAAAAGAGAGAGTCAGAATGTGAGACAGAAAAAGAGATAATGAAGTAGGAACGGGATGAGAGAGATGGTGTGTGTGTGTGAGAGAGACAAACAAGATGAGAAAAGACAGTATGAAGTAGGAACGGGATGAGAGAGATGGTGTGTGTGTGTGTGAGAGACAAACAAGATGAGAAAAGACAGTATGAAGTAGGAACGGGATGAGAGAGATGGTGTGTGTGTGTGAGAGACAAACAAGATGAGAAAAGACAGTATGAAGTAGGAACGGGATGAGAGGGATGGTGTGTGTGTGTGAGACAAACAAGATGAGAAAAGACAGTATGAAGTAGGAACGGGATGAGAGGGATGGTGTGTGTGTGTGAGACAAACAAGATGAGAAAAGACAGTATGAAGTAGGAATGGGATGAGAGAGATGGTGTGTGTGTGTGAGAGACAAACAAGATGAGAAAAGACAGTATGAAGTAGGAACGGGATGAGAGGGATGGTGTGTGTGTGTGAGACAAACAAGATGAGAAAAGACAGTATGAAGTAGGAACGGGATGAGAGAGATGGTGTGTGTGTGTGAGAGAGACAAACAAGATGAGAAAAGACAGTATGAAGTAGGAACGGGATGAGAGAGATGGTGTGTGTGTGTGTGTGAGAGACAAACAAGATGAGAAAAGACAGTATGAAGTAGGAACGGGATGAGAGAGATGGTGTGTGTGTGTGTGAGAGACAAACAAGATGAGAAAAGACAGTATGAAGTAGGAACGGGATGAGAGAGATGGTGTGTGTGTGTGTGAAAGACAAACAAGATGAGAAAAGACAGTATGAAGTAGGAACGGGATGAGAGAGATGGTGTGTGTGTGTGAGAGAGACAAACAAGATGAGAAAAGACAGTATGAAGTAGGAACGGGATGAGAGAGATGGTGTGTGTGTGTGTGTGTGAGAGACAAACAAGATGAGAAAAGACAGTATGAAGTAGGAACGGGATGAGAGAGATGGTGTGTGTGTGTGAGAGACAAACAAGATGAGAAAAGACAGTATGAAGTAGGAACGGGATGAGAGAGATGGTGTGTGTGTGTGTGAGACAAACAAGATGAGAAAAGACAGTATGAAGTAGGAACGGGATGAGAGAGATGGTGTGTGTGTGTGAGAGACAAACAAGATGAGAAAAGACAGTATGAAGTAGGAACGGGATGAGAGAGATGGTGTGTGTGTGAGAGAGACAAACAAGATGAGAAAAGACAGTATGAAGTAGGAACGGGATGAGAGAGATGGTGTGTGTGTGAGAGAGACAAACAAGATGAGAAAAGACAGTATGAAGTAGGAACGGAATGAGAGAGATGGTGTGTGTGTGAGAGACAAACAAGATGAGAAAAGATAGTATGAAGTAGGAACGGGATGAGAGAGATGGTGTGTGTGTGTGTGAGACAAACAAGATGAGAAAAGACAGTATGAAGTAGGAACGGGATGAGAGAGATGGTGTGTGTGTGTGTGAGAGACAAACAAGATGAGAAAAGACAGTATGAAGTAGGAACGGGATGAGAGAGATGGTTTGTGTGTGTGTGAGAGACAAACAAGATGAGAAAAGACAGTATGAAGTAGGAACGGGATGAGAGAGATGGTGTGTGTGTGTGTGTGAGAGACAAACAAGATGAGAAAAGACAGTATGAAGTAGGAACGGGATGAGAGAGATGGTGTGTGTGTGTGAGAGACAAACAAGATGAGAAAAGACAGTATGAAGTAGGAACGGGATGAGAGAGATGGTGTGTGTGTGTGTGTGAGACAAACAAGATGAGAAAAGACAGTATGAAGTAGGAACGGGATGAGAGAGATGGTGTGTGTGTGTGTGAGAGACAAACAAGATGAGAAAAGACAGTATGAAGTAGGAACGGGATGAGAGAGATGGTGTGTGTGTGTGTGAGAGACAAACAAGATGAGAAAAGACAGTATGAAGTAGGAACGGGATGAGAGAGATGGTGTGTGTGTGTGTGTGAGAGACAAACAAGATGAGAAAAGACAGTATGAAGTAGGAACGGGATGAGAGAGATGGTGTGTGTGTGTGAGAGACAAACAAGATGAGAAAAGACAGTATGAAGTAGGAACGGGATGAGAGAGATGGTGTGTGTGTGTGTGAGACAAACAAGATGAGAAAAGACAGTATGAAGTAGGAACGGGATGAGAGAGATGGTGTGTGTGTGTGAGAGACAAACAAGATGAGAAAAGACAGTATGAAGTAGGAACGGGATGAGAGAGATGGTGTGTGTGTGAGAGAGACAAACAAGATGAGAAAAGACAGTATGAAGTAGGAACGGGATGAGAGAGATGGTGTGTGTGTGAGAGAGACAAACAAGATGAGAAAAGACAGTATGAAGTAGGAACGGAATGAGAGAGATGGTGTGTGTGTGAGAGACAAACAAGATGAGAAAAGATAGTATGAAGTAGGAACGGGATGAGAGAGATGGTGTGTGTGTGTGTGAGACAAACAAGATGAGAAAAGACAGTATGAAGTAGGAACGGGATGAGAGAGATGGTGTGTGTGTGTGTGAGAGACAAACAAGATGAGAAAAGACAGTATGAAGTAGGAACGGGATGAGAGAGATGGTTTGTGTGTGTGTGAGAGACAAACAAGATGAGAAAAGACAGTATGAAGTAGGAACGGGATGAGAGAGATGGTGTGTGTGTGTGTGAGACAAACAAGATGAGAAAAGACAGTATGAAGTAGGAACGGGATGAGAGAGATGGTGTGTGTGTGTGAGAGACAAACAAGATGAGAAAAGACAGTATGAAGTAGGAACGGGATGAGAGAGATGGTGTGTGTGTGAGAGAGACAAACAAGATGAGAAAAGACAGTATGAAGTAGGAACGGGATGAGAGAGATGGTGTGTGTGTGAGAGAGACAAACAAGATGAGAAAAGACAGTATGAAGTAGGAACGGAATGAGAGAGATGGTGTGTGTGTGAGAGACAAACAAGATGAGAAAAGATAGTATGAAGTAGGAACGGGATGAGAGAGATGGTGTGTGTGTGTGTGAGACAAACAAGATGAGAAAAGACAGTATGAAGTAGGAACGGGATGAGAGAGATGGTGTGTGTGTGTGTGAGAGACAAACAAGATGAGAAAAGACAGTATGAAGTAGGAACGGGATGAGAGAGATGGTTTGTGTGTGTGTGAGAGACAAACAAGATGAGAAAAGACAGTATGAAGTAGGAACGGGATGAGAGAGATGGTGTGTGTGTGTGTGTGAGAGACAAACAAGATGAGAAAAGACAGTATGAAGTAGGAACGGGATGAGAGAGATGGTGTGTGTGTGTGAGAGACAAACAAGATGAGAAAAGACAGTATGAAGTAGGAACGGGATGAGAGAGATGGTGTGTGTGTGTGTGTGAGACAAACAAGATGAGAAAAGACAGTATGAAGTAGGAACGGGATGAGAGAGATGGTGTGTGTGTGTGTGAGAGACAAACAAGATGAGAAAAGACAGTATGAAGTAGGAACGGGATGAGAGAGATGGTGTGTGTGTGTGTGAGAGACAAACAAGATGAGAAAAGACAGTATGAAGTAGGAACGGGATGAGAGAGATGGTGTGTGTGTGTGTGTGAGAGACAAACAAGATGAGAAAAGACAGTATGAAGTAGGAACGGGATGAGAGAGATGGTGTGTGTGTGTGAGAGACAAACAAGATGAGAAAAGACAGTATGAAGTAGGAACGGGATGAGAGAGATGGTGTGTGTGTGTGTGAGACAAACAAGATGAGAAAAGACAGTATGAAGTAGGAACGGGATGAGAGAGATGGTGTGTGTGTGTGAGAGACAAACAAGATGAGAAAAGACAGTATGAAGTAGGAACGGGATGAGAGAGATGGTGTGTGTGTGAGAGAGACAAACAAGATGAGAAAAGACAGTATGAAGTAGGAACGGGATGAGAGAGATGGTGTGTGTGTGAGAGAGACAAACAAGATGAGAAAAGACAGTATGAAGTAGGAACGGAATGAGAGAGATGGTGTGTGTGTGAGAGACAAACAAGATGAGAAAAGATAGTATGAAGTAGGAACGGGATGAGAGAGATGGTGTGTGTGTGTGTGAGACAAACAAGATGAGAAAAGACAGTATGAAGTAGGAACGGGATGAGAGAGATGGTGTGTGTGTGTGTGAGAGACAAACAAGATGAGAAAAGACAGTATGAAGTAGGAACGGGATGAGAGAGATGGTTTGTGTGTGTGTGAGAGACAAACAAGATGAGAAAAGACAGTATGAAGTAGGAACGGGATGAGAGAGATGGTGTGTGTGTGTGTGTGAGAGAGACAAACAAGATGAGAAAAGACAGTATGAAGTAGGAACGGGATGAGAGAGATGGTGTGTGTGTGTGAGAGACAAACAAGATGAGAAAAGACAGTATGAAGTAGGAACGGGATGAGAGAGATGGTGTGTGTGTGTGTGAGAGACAAACAAGATGAGAAAAGACAGTATGAAGTAGGAACGGGATGAGAGAGATGGTGTGTGTGTGTGTGAGAGACAAACAAGATGAGAAAAGACAGTATGAAGTAGGAACGGGATGAGAGAGATGGTGTGTGTGTGTGTGAGAGACAAACAAGATGAGAAAAGACAGTATGAAGTAGGAACGGGATGAGAGAGATGGTGTGTGTGTGTGTGAGAGACAAACAAGATGAGAAAAGACAGTATGAAGTAGGAACGGGATGAGAGGGATGGTGTGTGTGTGTGTGTGAGACAAACAAGATGAGAAAAGACAGTATGAAGTAGGAACGGGATGAGAGAGATGGTGTGTGTGTGTGAGAGACAAACAAGATGAGAAAAGACAGTATGAAGTAGGAACGGGATGAGAGAGATGGTGTGTGTGTGTGAGAGACAAACAAGATGAGAAAAGACAGTATGAAGTAGGAACGGGATGAGAGAGATGGTGTGTGTGTGTGTGAGAGACAAACAAGATGAGAAAAGACACTATGAAGTAGGAACGGGATGAGAGAGATGGTGTGTGTGTGTGTGAGAGACAAACAAGATGAGAAAAGACAGTATGAAGTAGGAACGGGATGAGAGGGATGGTGTGTGTGTGTGTGAGACAAACAAGATGAGAAAAGACAGTATGAAGTAGGAACGGGATGAGAGAGATGGTGTGTGTGTGTGAGAGACAAACAAGATGAGAAAAGACAGTATGAAGTAGGAACGGGATGAGAGAGATGGTGTGTGTGTGTGTGAGACAAACAAGATGAGAAAAGACAGTATGAAGTAGGAACGGGATGAGAGAGATGGTGTGTGTGTGAGAGAGAGACAAACAAGATGAGAAAAGACAGTATGAAGTAGGAACGGGATGAGAGACATGGTGTGTGTGTGTGAGAGAGACAAACAAGATGAGAAAAGACAGTATGAAGTAGGAACGGGATGAGAGAGATGGTGTGTGTGTGTGTGAGAGACAAACAAGATGAGAAAAGACAGTATGAAGTAGGAACGGGATGAGAGAGATGGTGTGTGTGTGTGAGAGAGACAAACAAGATGAGAAAAGACAGTATGAAGTAGGAACGGGATGAGAGAGATGGTGTGTGTGTGTGTGTGAGACAACCAAGATGAGAAAAGACAGTATGAAGTAGGAACGGGATGAGAGAGATGGTGTGTGTGTGTGTGTGAGAGACAAACAAGATGAGAAAAGACAGTATGAAGTAGGAACGGGATGAGAGAGATGGTGTGTGTGTGTGTGTGAGAGACAAACAAGATGAGAAAAGACAGTATGAAGTAGGAACGGGATGAGAGAGATGGTGTGTGTGTGTGAGAGAGACAAACAAGATGAGAAAAGACAGTATGAAGTAGGAACGGGATGAGAGAGATGGTGTGTGTGTGTGTGAGAGACAAACAAGATGAGAAAAGACAGTATGAAGTAGGAACGGGATGAGAGAGATGGTGTGTGTGTGTGAGAGACAAACAAGATGAGAAAAGACAGTATGAAGTAGGAACGGGATGAGAGAGATGGTGTGTGTGTGAGAGAGACAAACAAGATGAGAAAAGACAGTATGAAGTAGGAACGGGATGAGAGAGATGGTGTGTGTGTGTGTGAGACAAACAAGATGAGAAAAGACAGTATGAAGTAGGAACGGGATGAGAGAGATGGTGTGTGTGAGAGACAAACAAGATGAGAAAAGACAGTATGAAGTAGGAACGGGATGAGAGAGATGGTGTGTGTGTGTGAGAGACAAACAAGATGAGAAAAGACAGTATAAAGTAGGAACGGGATGAGAGGGATGGTGTGTGTGTGTGTGAGAGACAAACAAGATGAGAAAAGACAGTATGAAGTAGGAACGGGATGAGAGAGATGGTGTGTGTGTGTGAGAGACAAACAAGATGAGAAAAGACAGTATGAAGTAGGAACGGGATGAGAGAGATGGTGTGTGTGTGTGAGAGACAAACAAGATGAGAAAAGACAGTATGAAGTAGGAACGGGATGAGAGAGATGGTGTGTGTGTGTGAGAGACAAACAAGATGAGAAAAGACAGTATGAAGTAGGAACGGGATGAGAGAGATGGTGTGTGTGTGTGTGAGACAAACAAGATGAGAAAAGACAGTATGAAGTAGGAACGGGATGAGAGAGATGGTGTGTGTGTGTGTGAGACAAACAAGATGAGAAAAGACAGTGTGAAGTAGGAACGGGATGAGAGAGATGGTGTGTGTGTGTGTGAGACAAACAAGATGAGAAAAGACAGTATGAAGTTGGAACGGGATGAGAGAGATGGTGTGTGTGTGTGTGAGAGACAAACAAGATGAGAAAAGACAGTATGAAGTAGGAACGGGATGAGAGAGATGGTGTGTGTGTGTGTGAGACAAACAAGATGAGAAAAGACAGTATGAAGTAGGAACGGGATGAGAGAGATGGTGTGTGTGTGTGTGAGAGACAAACAAGATGAGAAAAGACAGTATGAAGTAGGAACGGGATGAGAGAGATGGTGTGTGTGTGTGTGAGAGACAAACAAGATGAGAAAAGACAGTATGAAGTAGGAACGGGATGAGAGAGATGGTGTGTGTGTGTGAGAGAGACAAACAAGATGAGAAAAGACAGTATGAAGTAGGAACGGGATGAGAGAGATGGTGCGTGTGTGTGTGAGAGACAAACAAGATGAGAAAAGACAGTATGAAGTAGGAACGGGATGAGAGAGATGGTGTGTGTGTGTGAGAGATACAAACAAGATGAGAAAAGACAGTATGAAGTAGGAACGGGATGAGAGAGATGGTGTGTGTGTGTGTGTGTGAGACAAACAAGATGAGAAAAGACAGTATGAAGTAGGAACGGGATGAGAGAGATGGTGTGTGTGTGTGAGAGAGACAAACAAGATGAGAAAAGACAGTATGAAGTAGGAACGGGATGAGAGAGATGGTGTGTGTGTGTGTGAGACAAACAAGATGAGAAAAGACAGTATGAAGTAGGAACGGGATGAGAGAGATGGTGTGTGTGTGTGTGAGACAAACAAGATGAGAAAAGACAGTATGACGTAGGAACGGGATGAGAGGGATGGTGTGTGTGTGTGAGAGACAAACAAGATGAGAAAAGACAGTATGAAGTAGGAACGGGATGAGAGAGATGGTGTGTGTGTGAGAGACAAACAAGATGAGAAAAGACAGTATGAAGTAGGAACGGGATGAGAGAGATGGTGTGTGTGTGTGAGAGACAAACAAGATGAGAAAAGACAGTATGAAGTAGGAACGGGATGAGAGGGATGGTGTGTGTGTGTGTGTGTGAGACAAACAAGATGAGAAAAGACAGTATGAAGTAGGAACGGGATGAGAGAGATGGTGTGTGTGTGTGAGAGACAAACAAGATGAGAAAAGACAGTATGAAGTAGGAACGGGATGAGAGAGATGGTGTGTGTGTGTGTGAGACAAACAAGATGAGAAAAGACAGTATGAAGTAGGAACGGGATGAGAGAGATGGTGTGTGTGTGTGAGAGACAAACAAGATGAGAAAAGACAGTATGAAGTAGGAACGGGATGAGAGAGATGGTGTGTGTGTGTGTGAGAGACAAACAAGATGAGAGAGAGAGACTGGCGATTTTGTTCACACAAGCAAGATATGTGGAATGATTGGTGGTTATCAAAATGAAACATTTTTCCGTTCTCATAAAGTTGCAGCAAAGTTTTACCCTTGCAAAACTGCACAAATGGGGCGGCTGTGACGTAGAATCATTTCACGTTTTTGCGTCATAACAAAAAAAAAAAGAAAGAAATATATCCCTCATTGTCTACAACTGGATCAGATGCTTATCAAAAGTTGTACACTTTAGGTGCGCTAAATCACACCGAAAGGGTCCTCAGTCTTTTATACCATATGTGGTGTCGGTTACTATATCCACAACCTTCTGTCTCGTGTACTGCTGTTTATTTCTTATCTATATTCCTCTGTGTCATGATTTTAAACTGTCTTAGCATCATATATTCTCTCTTAGTGTCTCCCTGCCTCCCTTCCCCTCCAGCGTTTCCGTTGTCACGACGTACTCCAGCTATCTTTCTCATGATGTGCTCTGAGAATGCTAACTGCCTTCTTCTGATGCGAGTTACCAGTTCTCTTTATCTCTTCCAGAAATCTGCATCACGTGAGGCTGTAGACAGACACAATAACCACCACACGACACGGACTATATTCATGAGCAGTGCTAAAAATACAATCGGAAAATCTATCGGGATTTTTACCATCGTGTATTAAGTATTATTTTTGTTATCTGTTGGGGTATCATCCTTGCAGTGCACGTTGTACTCGGGACAAGTCCATAGGTGCTCAATTCCCCCCCCCCCCTTTCCAAACATATGCATCAGCCCGTCCGGCGGCTAATACTGCCAGTTCTGTGTTGGCTGACGAGGCCTCCCATTTTCCAGATGTGCCTCTCGTGTGTGGCCGTATTGACCTTTCGTCATTCTCTTGGAGACGTAAATTACAAGTACCTCTGAAGTCGGAGTATTACTGTCATCACCTTCATCATCATGCTGCTCGTGATCATGAAGTGGGCACTGCTGGCTTTCTTGAACGGTTCGGCCCGCTAAACGTGCCGTGAGTGCCCGCTCACTTCTCTGCTACTTTATAACGGATCCATCTGTACAGATAAGCACATTAGAATCATCTGACTGCTCACTGATGAGCCCGTTGACTTCTGCATTGACAGCACGATTGTGGCCATCATGTGTCTTGCTAATAGGTCCAGATTCGTCATCTCACACGACGACACGACAGTCGTGGATCAGCTCTGTATTCTTGTCTTTATTGTGCAATGTGGTCAAGCCATCCAGATATGAATATCTCTGCCTTTCCCTTGCTCTGTTAGCATCAATCTTACCAGTTGTCACAAAGTTTGTCAGTTTATTTTTCTTCACAATGTCCCCAAAATATATCTACTGTCTACATCTAATTTCTCGAATCAATTTACGTTTTTCATTTGTTTCTTGTAGGACTTACTCGTTAGTTTTTCTGTGCATCCACGGCATTCTTTGCATTTTCGACAGGAACCACTTGTCCATTGCCATTAGATGTTTCTCAGCTTGTCTGTTTATTACCCAATGTTTCACGTCCATATAACATTATACGTTCTATATAACAATGCAATACACATTTTCGCATAGCAACTGACAGCTTTTATTGGTTATTATGTTTTCCATCCTGCGTCTTTGTCACAGCGATCCTTGTTTTAATCTCTTCAAAGCACCTCCCATCAGATGTTATAACTGTTTCCCATATAGTTGTACAGATTCACCTTTTTATTGGTCTGTATATTTTCCATATTGCAAGGGGCCACCTTTGTCACAGCGATCCTTGTTCTAATCTCTTCACGGCACCTTCCATCAGATGTTAAAACTGTTCCCATATTGTGTTCCGATTCACTTGTTTAAAAATTGTTCCCATTTACTTGGATGCTATATTTCTTTCTTAAAACTACTATAACCTCCTTTCTTACATTTTAACTCTGTCCTAGCTGCTCACTGTGTATAATAATCGCGTTTACTAAATGCTGCAAACCTTGTTCTTTGTCTTAAGTCAATACTATACCATTTGCACACCTTATACTATTGATATCATGTCCCCCGATAGTGACTTCTCTTATATCCTCTAAACTTCTACTTTCAATATATAGGGAACAGAGATCTGGAGACATTACACACCCTTTTGCACACCTCTCTTGGCAGGATTTTGATAAATGAATAACATAATTATACTCAGTTGCAGAATGGACTAGTCGATGAAAGTGGACCGGATCAGCGGGGGAGAATACCACAACCTTGATGGATTGCAGATGTGATAGATCATTTACACGTGACTGCTACAGAGACTCTGGGGTAAAGGAATTATTTAGGGCACAGTTCTGCACAGGATAAGCCACAAGATGATGATATGACGGTCAGCTAAAACCGGTTTTTTAACGTTCGCTCGCTTTGAAGTCTCGCATAGTCCACCCTTGACATCTACACAGTGCGCAGAGATACGAAAACGCTAATACAAGCTGAAAAGTTCCTCAGCTTGCCAGGCCACCCTATGAAGAACCGATTTGAAAACCTAGCTATGGGGCGGTTGAAAAGAAGTAGTTTTATCCACCAGGCCAAACGACTCTGCAGAGAAACCACCGATCTGCCCACAGTTGGTATCCCCCTAACAACTATTCCAGAGCGAACTCCATGGAAAGATGAGCATAGACTATCATTACAAATCCAGACAAAAGTGAGAGGAATATTTGACAAGGAAGATCAGAACAGTGTGCAGCGCAGAACAGCCACTCTCAGCTTCCTTGATGAAGAATACCCACAGGACCTCTGGATCCGAGTCTACACAGATGGGTCAGCACAAAATGCTGTTCGAAATGGAGGAGCGGGAGTGTACATAGAATACCCAAATAATACCAGGGACACAGCTAGAGTACCGACAGGAAAATACTGCCATAACTACGATGCTGAAACTGAGGCAATCAAGATAGCAACAGAGAAATTACTAAATACCAGCAATGGTACACAATCTGTGGTGCTATTGACAGATGCAAAATCAGTACTCGAGGCGCTCCTGTCTGGGAAATTGCCAGTACTAAGGACACTACTTTCTGAACTTAGAAGTCAGCATAAGGTCACCATACAGTGGATACCATCCCACTGTGGAGTACCCGGGAACGACAGAGCTGATCAATTGGCTAAGGAAGGAGCCAAAGAAGAACAGCCTGATGTGCCTGTAACATACCACCAAAAGAAAAGAATGATCAAATCAGTCAGAAAGCCACCAAAACCTGCTCAAGATGACTACCACGTTATGGATAGACCAGAACAAGTCATTATTCTGCGCCCCAGAACAGGGCACAATAGATTACGCAACCACATGTATACAAAATTCAAGATTGGTGAAACAGCCATGTGTACATGTGGATTGGCGTCGCAGACAGCAGAGCACATACTCCAAGACTGCCCAAAATATAACATATCTAGGCAAACCTTCTGGCCTAGAGAGACGACAGTGGAAGATAAACTCTATGGACCGCTGTGTGAACTGAAAAAGACATTTCAATTCATACAAGAGACAGCACTGCAGTTATAGACATATTTCAAGCGAACGAAAGAAGAAGAAGAAGAATCTACACAGTGGCCGAAAATATTCCGAGTCACTGAAGTGTGGTGAGTGTGCTAGACTGATTTTGCGTGGGGAATAGCATTTCCTGTTACCAGTGTCCCTCGCCATCAGGCTTCCGAATTAGTTCTAATTTACGTCCCCTTGTTATGGACGAGACTTCAATATTCAAGCCCACCATGACCGACGTGTGGAACCCACCTCGTCGCGGTCACCGAGAAAGTTTTTTAAGCATGACAGGGTTAAACCTCAGGGCCACGCCCACCCACGAAGCTAATTCATCTTTCTCACTCCTTTCTTCGCCCTCCCCCACACCACGCGGTCTTAACGCACTTGGCATCCGTTTCATTTGTTAGAACGATGTTAAATGTTTACATTTAGACATATTGTGCCATGTTAATTTGAAATCGGCAACCTGACAGAAGTCGCAGCCTATGGCGACCAAACATCTTGAGCGGTCGTTACACGGCGTATTCGCACTTTACCGCAAGCGACCCGAACCATGTATACCGTTCTTATTTGCTACATTGGTTTGGCTTATGACGGCAGAAAATATCCATAATAACTGAAAACTTCATCACTTGCGATCTCTCCTTCAGTTCTCCTTGAGTTTCCCGGCTACATTTCGTGTATTTTAAGGGTTTCCATCCCTGTTAGTTTTTCCACAACCTTAGACTTGCCTTTAGATTGAGAATATTACATCGCAAACTTACGTTTTATTTGTGACATATTTGCTTGCGGCACACCTGCGATATTTGAGCCTTTCAGTCGAAATATTTCTCACCATAACTTTCCCGGGTAGTTTAGTTAGACAGTTACTCCAATGCCGTGACACCATCCTCGTCTGTCTACACAGGTCCATCCAGAACAGTGGCAGGTGTGCCGTTCTGTCCTCCATGGATAGAATAAAGAGACGTCGTTAATGCAGAACTTCCACGCGATGCTCTGGTTACTGGGCTTACCTAAGTAACTGCCACGTCCTGCACATAGCCGCCCACTTCCGTATATTGGGCATTTCGTGCATCGTGTAATTAATGAGTCCTTCTCAACAGGGAGCAGTTTGTAGACTATTCCGAACGCTAATGACTTCCCCACACTAAGCAGATCAAGCTCCAAGTATGATGCTATCAGATAACGATGTGCAGTTTGTTCCCCATGATAATTCTTTTGTGGGATGTATGAACCTGTGTTAGAGATCAGCGTGTTGCAGATAGTGTGCACAAATCCTGGAAGAATTGTTTTCCGTCGACCTGTCTTGTGAATCACGTTGGCACTGTCCGGGTAGAATTCTTACCTGAGAAATTAGCAACATATTCAACTTTTTTTTCGTGTGTGTGTGACTAATGAGACAATTGTGGCAAAGGGCTTACGAACGCGATTCGTAAGCCTGCTTACCCGCTTTCGAAACACAGCGGCGACCTGATCCAAGACGGCGGTGGCCATATGAGATGTCGAAACACGGTCAACCACGCGTATCGGTATGGCATATGATCAGAACAATACCGGAGGTTTGCCACTTGTGGTAAGTGATGACTGCGTATCTAGTACACCCATGATACCGCGCCAGTTGGATTCAGGCCTTTGGTGGTCATATAATCATGGTGTATGTGTAACATTACTGTAGAAGTCAATACCAGGGTCGTTCCAAATTGCTGTGATATAGCCGGAAGCGCGGAGTTGGGGGTGAACGCTCAACTTTGCAAACTACCCCATGGCTTATGCATTCATCACCCCTGGCAGCAAAAGTCCAACTCCTGGTCTTCACGTGGCGGAACTGTTTTAACTAACAGGAGGGGCAGCGACGAGTTTCTGGAGCCGTACAAATATTTAAAAAAAAAAAAAAAAACAAGAATGCTCTAGATATCTATGCACGCGCATACATGTGTGTATGCGCATACATACCTAAACTCGAGTAAGACCAGTCTACTCCAGCAAAGGAGAGGTGCTGAAGACGGCGGAAACCAGCCAGGAGGTGCACCACAGAAATCAGGATGCCAGGCACAATTATGCCATGAAATACGTCGCTTACTGCAAAACGTAATAGTGCTCTCCCTGCCATGGACCCCCAGGCAGTGCAGGACCGAGCCCTACGCCTCGAAAGGGTCCAACCAAAATGAGTGGACGTCCTTCTCAGATGTCCTGTGGAGCCAGGGGACCTGAGAATAGAGCGTCTGGCCATACCAAAGACTAAAAATAATGCACTGGAATGCGGAGAGGCTCAGCAACAAAAACGAATAGAGACAGAAAACATTTGGAACCAAGAACAAGTAAGTGTATGTTGCTTGCAAGAAACTCACCTCAATTAAAACATAACCTTCAAAATCAGAGGCGATCAATGCTACCGATCTGGCCGAAAGGACAGACGAAATGGTGGGTTGCTGACCCTTGTAAAAAATAACATCACTGCTTCCCAACCTGAAGTTTACATGAAAGGGGCCAGTATCAGACAAACTTGAGACAGACAATATAGATCTACATCTGATCAATTACTACTGTCTAAGTGACCACCCACAGACACAATACCATTAAATGAGAAAATGATTGTGTCTGATGATTTCAACAGCCACTCACAGAGCTACTTTAATCACATGGACCAGAAAGGAGCGAGACTGGAAAACTGGCAGGATGAGAATAGATTCATCCTGATTAACAACCCATCTGCCCATACACCTTCTTCTCGAGATCATGGCACACTGCAACTACACCTGAGCTGGCTCTTCACTCACCAGACCTGGAGTGGAACATCACATGAATTGTTTGGAAACAACTTGGTGGCAGTGACCATCGGCCAGTCTGTCTAACTAGAAAATGAGCGTGTAAGTGAAAGCAGCAGCCTCTCAAGGTGGAACTACAAGAAAGCAGACTGGGCAATGTATAAGCATCGCACCAGCATACTGGTTAGAAACCTGAACACAAAAACAAAGTTGTTGAGGAGTTCAGGAAATGCATACTACAGATAGCACGAGAAAAAGTACCAAGAGGAGCTCTTAAACAATATAAACCATACTGAAGCAGTGAACTGAAAGAGTTGCATAATGATATGGGAGAGCAAATAGAGGCCAAACCCAGCCAAGAACACCACATAAATACCAGAATATAAAAGCCAATTTTCAAAGGGCCAGGCTGCAGGCTAGACGGAAAAGCTGGCAGAAGAAAACATTGTCACTGAACTTTGAAAGAGACACAAGGAAAGTTGTGAAAACTAATTAAATAACTTAACGATGAGGGAGAAACTCAAAAATTGCACTACATAAAGACGGAAACATCTTAACAGGAAAGCAAGCAGCTGACCATTTTGTGGACTCATTCGCACAAGATAAAAATATCGAAATTAGTCTAGAGAAACAAGAGATTCGAGATAAATGGCAACATACAGGACAGAATGAAATAGTACATGAGGTGCTGGAAGTACCTATCACAATCAGCGAACTGGAGCTAGCCATATCAAAACTGAAAATGAGAAAGTCAACAGGAGCTGACCGTATCTCAAGTGAAATGATCAAGAACATAGGAACAGTGGCCACATCAAAGCTGTTGCAGATCTTCAATAACAGCTGGATCTTAGGCAGTGTTCCACAAGCCTGGAGAGAAGCAATCATGATACCCCTCCTAAAATCAGGAAAAGACAGTTCCAATACCTCCAGCTACAGACCAGTTAGCCTCATAAGTTGTCTGCAAAACAATAGAGCGCATCATCAATCGCAGACTGCAGTGGTACATTAAAAGTTAAAATATCCTTGTGCCACTCAATCGCAGACTGCAGTGGTACATTAAAAGTTAAAATATCCTTGTGCCACTCAATCGCAGACTGCAGTGGTACATTAAAAGTTAAAATATCCTTGTGCCACCACAGGCTGGCTTTAGGCAGTGCTACTCTACGGAAGATCAGACAATCTACCTCTCTTAAGAAATTGAGAATGCATTCTAAGAGAAAAAGCTGTTGCTTGCTGCATGTATAGATCTGAAGAAAGCCTTTGACAAAGTCTGGAAGGAAGGTCTGCTGAAGAAACAGAAACTGTAAAATCAATGGAAGAATGCACATATGAGTGAAAGCATACATGCACAACAGAAGAGCACGAGTACAGATAGACGACGCAAGAGTAAGAAAGTACTATTGCGTAACGGTGTTCCCCAGGGTGAAGTCCTGTCCATCCATCCATCAGTTCCAAATGTTGCTGTATGTAGCCGGGGCGCAGTGTTGGGGTGAGCGCCCAACATTGCTTAAATACCCCAATGGCTCGTGAATACATAACCTCTGCAGCAAAAGTCCAACTCCTGGCCTTCACGTGGCGGAACTGTTTTTACTAACAGGAGAAGTGGTGACGGCGAGTTTCTGGCGCCGAAAAATAACCAGTATGCTCTAGATGTGTATGCGCGTATATGCATGCGCAGACACGTGTGTACGCGCGTACACATCTAAACTCGAGTGAGACCACAGTCTGCTCTAGCAAAGGAAAGGTGCTGAAGACGGAGGCAACCAGCCAGGAGGCGCACCACAGAAATCAGAATGCCACGCAATTACGCAAAATGGAATATGTCGACTACTGCTAAATGTTATGGTGCTCACCCTGCTTTGGACCCCCTGGCAGGTGCAGTGCCGGGCCCTATGTCTCGAAAGGGTGGTCCTTCTCAGATGTCCTGTGGGGCCAGGAGACATGAGAATAGAACGGCTGGCCATACTAAACAAAGACTTAAAATAATGCACTGGAACGCGGAGGGAGTTCGAAAAAAAAGGAATTAGAAAACATCCTGGACCAAGAAAAAGTAAGCGTATTTTGCTTGCAAGAAACTCACCTCAACGAAAATATAGCCTTCAAAATCAGAGGCTACCAGTGTTACCGATCTGACCGAAAGGACAGGTGAAAAGGTGGCATACTGACCCTTGTAAAAAATATCACTGCTTCCCAAAATGAAGTCTACATGGAAGGGGCTGAGTATCAGACACTTAAACTTAAGACAGGCAATACAGACCTACATCTGATCAATTACTACTGACCAAGTGACCGCCCACAGGCACTGGACACACTACCATTAACAGAAAAAATGATTGCATGTGGCGATTTCAACAGCCACTCGCAGAGCTGGGGCTATGATCATATGGACCAGAGAAGAGAGACTGGAAGACTGTCAGGATGAGAATAGATTCATCTTGATTAACAAGCCGTCCGACCCACATAATTTCTACTCGAGATCATGGCACACTACAACTACACCTGACCTGGCTTTTCATTCACCAGACCTGGAGTGGAACATTACACAAATTGCTGGGAAACAATTTGGTGGCAGTCACCATCGGCCAGACTTTCTAACTGTAGAAAATGAGCTTGTAAGTGAAAGCAGCACCCTCTCGAGGTGGAACTACAAGAAAGCAGACTGGGCAATGTACAAGAATCGCACCAGCTTACTGGTTAGAAACCTGAACACTAAGAAAGACATAAAGTAGTTAAAGAGTTTGGGAAATGCATACTACAGGCAGCACGAGAAACAGTATCAAGAGGATCCCGTAAACAATACAAACCCTACTGGAGTAGTGAACTGGAACAGTTGCACAATGATGTGGAAGTGTGTAGAAAGCAAGCAGAAGCCAACCCCTGCCAAGAGCACCACAATAAATTCCAGCACACAAAAGCCAAATTTCAAAGGGCCAGGCTGCAGGCTAGACGGAAAAACTGGCAGGAGAAAACGGAGTCTCTGAACTTTGAAAGAGACACAAGGAAATTGTGGAAGCTAATAAAACAACATACTGCTCGTAGAAAAACTAAGAAGTATAAACGGACTGACCCAAACGGCTATCGACCCGGCAATGTTAATGGACTACGAGATAGATCAGCGATTCAAAAAAAATAGGCACAATGAACGTCTGTGGTTTCAATAGTAAAGAAGAAGAACTTATAGAAACAATGGAGAAGAGGAATATTGGTCTGATGGGAATAGCGGACACCAGAACAAAAGGGAAAGGATGCAAGGAGCTCCACCGCAGTTACACGTTTGTTTACTCTGGAGTAGAACAGCAAGAAAGGGCAAGACACGGTGTGGGAATAGTCATCGAACCACGGCTAGCAAGAGGAATACTAGTAATAAAATATATATCAGAAAGAATCATAACAGTGAGAATAAAAGAACAAACAATCACAACATATGTACAGATATACGCACCATGTAATGCAAACAATAATGAGCAAGAATGCGAGGACTTCTACGAAGACATACATGATGTGCTAAATAAAATAGATAAGCAGGACAACATCATAGTTATGGGAGACTTCAATGCAAGACTAGGACATAACAGAGTGGGCATAGAAAAACACCTGGGAGCATTTGGAGATCAGCAAAATGAAAGGAATGATAACGGAAGTAGACTGATAGAGCTTTGCAGCCAACACGACCTCTATATAACAAACACATTCTATAAACACAAAGATTCGCAAGTATACACCTGGTATAAATGGAACAATCTAGATACTAAAAGCCAAATTGATTTTATATTAACAAGAAATAACAGAAAGAGAAATATATTAGATGCAAGAGCAGTGCCCAATTTCAGTATAAACACAGATCATAAAGCAGTCGTTGCCACAATAAGAACCATTAGAAGAAGAAAACAAAGAGCAGGAAAATACATGCCATGCGAATCAGTAAACTTAAAAAACCTTAAAGACGAGGCAGTAAGGGAAAATTATGAGAAAGAACTAACTGAACTCTTTGTAAAATTACCTACGGAAAGAAAAACAGTGGAAGAAGAATGGGAGATGTTCAAATCAAGCATTTTAAATACTGCAAAAATAACATGCGGAACCACGAAAAAACGCAAAACACGGATAAAGAAAATAACAAGTTGGTGGAACGCAGAAGTAAAGAAAGCGGTAAAAGAAAAAAAGGAAAAATATAAAAAGTGGTTGAAGAGCAAACATGAATGTGATTACAGAGAATACAGAATAGCGAGAAGACATGTGAGTAGAATAGTAAAGAGGGAAAAACAAAAAGACTGGGAAGAGTATGGAGAAACCCTAAATAAAAACTACAAGGAGGCAACCAGAAACTTCTACAAAAAGATAAGTGCAATGCGAACCAGAGGAGAACCCTTTGACCCAACTGAAATAATTAACAGCGAAAATGGAGAACCAATAAGTGAACAAAAACAGATCCTAATAAGATGGAAGCAGTATTTCGAACAACTTCTCAACATCCCATCAGATGTCACAGGAATTCAAGAGACCTACACAGATGTCACCGAGGAACTAGAACCAGACATACTAAAAGAAGAAATTATAGAAGCCATCAGATTAGCCCCATTAAACAAATCACCAGGACAGGATGAAATACCAAATGAACTAATTAAAGCAGCAAGGGAAGTAGGAACAGCTTGGCTACATAGACTATTCAACCATGTTTGGGTAGAACAACAGACACCACGAGACTGGGGAAACGCCATAATTATCCCAATTTGGAAAAACAAAGGCAGCAAAAGAGATTGCACACAATACAGAGGCATTTCACTGTTGAGTCATACTGGGAAAATATTTTGCAAAATTCTTGAAAAAAGATTACGAACTACTTTAGAACCCCAGCTAAGCGAAACGCAGCTTGGATTTAGGAAAAACAAAGGATGCACAGACGCCATTTTTGCTCTTAGACAACTTATAGAAAAATCAATTGAATTCAATGAAACACTCTACTTAGCCTTTGTCGACCAAGAAAAGGCATTTGATAGGGTAGATAGAAACAAGCTGTGGGAAATCCTTAAACAATATGGAGTGAGTACACATCTAACAAACCTATGTAGAAGTTCATACAACAACAGTGAATGCATAGTGAGAGCAACTGGAGAACACTCAGAACCCTTCACCATAAGATCTGGAGTACGACAAGGTTGTGTCCTGTCCCCTCTCTTGTTCATAACATATATAGACAACATATGTAAAGAAACCAGCCAAGCAGAGACAGCAAGAATACCGCATGACGAGAACACAGAAGAAGAACCATCTGCAAATCTAACCATTAGAGAACTCCTGTTTGCGGACGACCAAGCACTAATAGCAAAATCAGAAGCTGAATTACAAGACCACATGAATAGTCTAAACGAAATGTGTAGGGAACATAACATGAAAATTAGCACAAGCAAAACAGAGGTAATGACTATAACTAAAGAAGAACAAACAGCAACAATTCACCTAAACGAACATCCCTTGAAACAAGTAAAGAGCTTCAAGTACCTAGGAAGTATAATATCATCAAATGGCAGATCAGAAGACGAGATCGAAAATAGGTGCAATAAGGCAAATCAACTCATTGGACAAATGGCACCAATACTAAAGAACAAACATGTATCAATAACTACGAAGAAAGCACTTTACAACACAATCTTCCTACCAACTCTGTGCTACCAGTGCCAAACCTGGACAATGACAGAAAAAGAGAAAAGAAAAATCACAACAACAGAAATGAGGTTCCTGAGAAGAATACTCAACGTATCAAGAAGAGATAAGATCAGAAATGAAGAAATCAGGACTAAAGTGGGGGTTAAAGCTGCTCTAGATTTTATTAGAAAGCAGCAGGTCAAATGGTTTGGCCATGCAAGTAGGCTACCAGTCAACAGCATGCCACAACAAGCAATGATGTACAGACCAGATGGAAACAGAGGAAGAGGCCGACCACGTAAACGTTGGACGGAGGGAATAACAGAATCCATGGGAATGTCGATATACGAAGCCCATAACCGGGCACTCTCACGAAGTTTATACTTCACCTCGACACCGCAAGGTACAAGAGGAACATGATGAGATGAGATGAATAAAACAACTTAACGATGAGGGCACAGGGAGAAACTCAAAAATTGCACTACATAAAGATGGAAACATCTTAACAAGAAAGCAAGCAGCTGACCATTTTGCGGACTCATTCGCACAAGATAACAATACCAAAATTAGTCTAGAGAAACAACAAGAGATTCGAGAGAAACGGCAACATACAGGACAGAAGGAAATAGTACATGAGGTTCTGGAGGCACCCATCACAATCAGCGAACTGGAGCTAGCCATATCAATAATGAAAATGAGAAAGTCACCAGGAGCTGATTGTATCTCCAATGAAATGATCAGGAACCCAGGAACAGAGGCCAAAGCAAAGCTGTTGCAGACCTTCTATAAGCCTGGAGAGAAGCAATCATGATACCCCTCCTAAAATCAGGGAAAGATAGTTCCATTGCCTCTAGCTACAGGCCAATTAGCCTCACCAGCTGTCTCTGCAAAACACTGGAGCGCATCATCAAGCCTTTGACAAAGTCTGGAAAGAAGGTCTGATGAAGAAACTGAGAAACTGCAAAGTCAATGGAAGAATGTACAAGTGGGTGAAAAGCATACTTGCACAACAGAAGAGCCCGAGTACAGATAGACGGACTAAAGAGCAAGAAAGTACTACTGCGTCACGGTGTTCCCCAAGGCGGAGTCTTGTCCCCCACACTTTTTCTAATCTTCATCAATGATCTCGTTGCTAATCTACCGTATGCAATTAAAGCGGCAATGTACGCCGATGACCTGGTTCTATGGAACACTAATGAACATGCATCAGTGGCCACCAGATTGCTACAAAAAGCTGTAGATACATTTGTTGCATGGGCGAATAGATGGTGTGTCAGCATAAACACTGACATGTGCAGCACCATCCTATTTACCCTCTCTCCAAAACAAAAGGCAGGCATCATCCAGATAAATGGAACACCCCTAAGAGAAGATAAAGAACCAACATACCTTGGAGTAACATTTGATGCCAGGCTGACATGAAAGCACATCAACAAAGCAGTAGCAAAAGCCAGAAGGAAAATAGCCATCCTGACAAAGCTAAGTGGAACCACATGGGGAGCCAGTGGGAAAATACTTAGCAAAGTTTATCAACAGAGCATACGACCACACTTGCAATACGGGTCAACTGCGTGGTGTTCGGCATAAAAAACCACGCAAAAAGAGCTGGACAAGGTGCAAAATCAAGCACTAGGGACACAGCTAGAGTACCGACAGGAAAGTACTGCCACAACTACGATTCTGAAATTGAGGCAATCAAGATAGCAACAGAGAAATTAATACCAGCAATGGTACACAACCTGTGGTGCTATTGACAGATACAAAATCAGTACTCAAAAGAAAAGAATGATCAAATCAGTCAGAAAGCCACCAAAACCTGCTCAAGATGACTACCACGTTATGGACAGACAAGTCATTATTCTGCGCCTCAGAACAGGGCACAATAGATTACATAACCACATGTATACACAATTCAAGATTGGTGAAACAGCCATGTGCACATGTGGGTTGGCGTCGCAGACAGCAGAGCACATACTCCAAGACTGCCCAAAATATAACATATCTAGGCAAACCTTCTGGCCTAGAGAGACGACAGTGGAAGATAAACTCTATGGACCGCTGTGTGAAGTAAAAGACAGTTAAATTCATACAAGAGGCAACATTGCTGTTAAAGACATATTTCAAGGGAATGAAAGAAAATCCATCCATCATGTGCCGTGCCGATAAGCATGGGCGGTAATGTTTTGCCATCTGGATCACCAGTCCTGGATCAGTTCTGAATGTCTTAACCATGCCATGTGGCCAAGCCACCCAGGTATTTACTTCTCGGTCTTCCCCTTGATCTTGCCAGTTGTCACCAAGCTTTCCAATTAATTTCTTCTCATAACATGCCAAAATAATTTTGATTGTCTACGTCTAATGTCTCTAATCAGTTTACGATCTTCATTTGTTTCTTGAAGGACTTGTTCATTTTCCTCAAAAACCACATTTCCACAGCCATCATTTTCAGCTTGTCTGCTCATTGTCCACGCTTCACATCCATACAAAAGTACAGGTTCTATGTAGCACTCCAACACTTTCTCGTTTCAATTGATATTGTTTTATTGGTCAGTATGTTTTTGAAGTCCAGTTTTTCTAACCTTCATCAATAACCTTCTTACTAAACTACCACATGGAATTAGAGCGGCAATGTACGCTGATGACCGGTTCTATGGAGCACAAATGAACATAAGTTGCTACCAGATCGCTACAAAGAGCTGTAGCTGCATTAGTTGTATGGACAAATAGATGGTGTGTCAGTATAAACACTGACAAGTGCAGCACCATTCTATTTATCCTCTCTCCAAATACAAAAGGCAGGCATCATACAGATAAATGGAATACACCTAAAAGAAGATAAAGAACCAACATACTTTGGCGTAACATTTGATAAAAGCCGTCAAGGAGAAAGCACATCAACAAAGTAGTAGTAAAGACCAGAAGGAAAATAGTCATCCTGAGAAAACTAAGTGGAACCAGATGGGGAGCCGGTGGAAAAAATATTTAGCAACGTTTATCAACAGGGCATGTGACCACACCTGGAATGTGGGTCAACTGCGTAGTGTTAAGCATCAAAACCCACACTACAAGAGCTCGACAAGGTGCAAAATCAAGCACTTACGAGTCACCACAGGAGAGATGAGATCAACCCCTAATGTAGAGATGAAGAAGATGGGGAGGACACAAGAACAGAGATATGAAAACGCTAATATAAGCACAAAAGTTCCTCAGCTTGCCAGGACACTCTATGAAGAACAGATTTTAAAACTTCACTATGGCCTATGGGGCGGGTGAAAAGAAGCAGTTTTATCCACCAAACCAAACGACTGCAGAGAAACCACTTATCTGCCCACTGTTGGTATCCTGAAAACTCCATTGAAAGATGAACATAGACTATCACTACAAATCCAGACAAAAGTGAGTGGTGTATATATGACACAGAAGAACATAACAGTGTACAGCGCAGAACATCCTCCTTGATGAAGAATGCCCAGAGCACCTCTGGATTCGAGTCTACTCAGATGGGTCAGCACAAAATGCTGTTCGAAATGGAAGAGCGGGAGTGTGCATAGAACACCCAAATAATACTAGGGCCAGAGTATCAACAGAAAAGTACTGCCATAACTATGATGCTGAAATTGAGGCAATCAGTATAGCAACAGAAATTACTAAATACCAGCCATGGTACTCATGTGGTGCTATAATGCAGCTATGGTGTATTTCTGCAGTCGTAGTCAAAGGTTTCCTTTAAGATGTGATTCTGCAATCGAAGTTAAATGTTTCTTTTAAGCTAAGATGTGTTTCTGCAGTCGTAGTTAAATGTTTCCTTACTTTAAGCTAAGATGTGATTCTGCAATCGAAGTTAAATGTTTCCTTTAAGCTATGATGTATTTCTGCAGTCATAGTTAAATGTTTCCTTGAAGCTATGATGTTTCTGCAATTGTAGTCAAATGTTTCCCTCTAAGCTAGGGTATGTTTCTCCTCGTCTAATATTTCATCCAAGCTGTTTCTACAGGTCAAGTCAAATGTTTCCACTAAGCTATGGTGTGTTCCTAAAAGTTCCCTGACCTACCCGGGTGCCACTTTTCAATATTTCCATTGCGTAGGTACAATATCAGCCCATGTCATGACTAATTAGGAACAGGGTTTGTGCCTACATGACTGACAGCAAAGCAGCATCTGTGTTAGGTACACTACGCTGGACATATTAAAATAAAGATGTCCTACGTGAATGATGGGAGTAGAAAATTCTAGGTGTAAGAGGTTTCAGCAACTCTACAGTGGACAATTACAGTAAACATATCCTTAAACAGAGGAAAACATGGCCGAATGGATAACAGCGCTCGCTCTTAGACTTCCTATATGTGGACGCCGAGATAGCGGGTTCATTCCCTACAGTTGGAATAACATGTTGACCCCTCGTTCTTGACTTGTAGACGTAAATTACAAGTACCTCAGAAGTCAGAGTGGGTTCACTTGATGGCAAGGGACACTGGCAATAGGGAAAGCTAATCCACATGCACAAATCAGTTCAGTGCACTAGTAGCAGCAGCAGCACGTGTGTTGACTATGCTTGACTCAAAGTGAGAGAACACACAAAGAAAAGAAGTCCTCAAACAGTAAAGCAGCCTTCAAGCAAAGATCCTTCATGGAGGCTAGGTGAAATAGACCTGGGTTCATAGCAGGTTATAGCCAAACATGTAAGTGGCCTGGCTCTATCTATGGTTGCCAAATCTTCATGTTTTTGAGCTGACAATTTTTGGAGTAGACAAGTGTCCTGAGTCCATAGTCAAGCGAGCTCCATGTCCTGGAGTGATCATGTGACAGTCCTGAAGAGGCTCCCATTATGGTAGTTTTATAATTAACTGCCATAACATCCTGTCAAGACTCCAGTGAAGAAGCATGAGAACACCATGCCACTCCTTCACATTCCCGCAAGGCGAAAGGACAAATTATAATGGCACATGCAGACTTATGCTTGCGCTAATGGGCCACACTTGTGCCACTAAATTTGCTTTGCCTATCACAAAGTATGTAAACAGTATTTAAATAATTAAATTTAAAAGAATAATAATTATAACTAAATAGAAAATAGTGTTTATATTATTTCTCAGTACAATCTGCCTAGTGTGTCCCAGACAATTTCCATTTTGTGTGAAAATGATGTGCTTCAAAATTTTATGTTTTAATTGTGTTCTATTGGTGTTATGGAGCAGTTCTTGTGATATTATTGAAGACAATATTCAGTAAAATAAACTGGATTATCTGCAGCGGATACAAAATAACACCTTGGTAAGTGGAAATTTGTCATAACTGTCACCCGTTTAAGTTAAATTGTTATTACTAAACCTCTCATTATTGTCATATTTCTAACCTATCAATTAATTATTAACACGGCCGTGTTCCCTGAGCAATCTCCTTTAATTTGATATATCATGCAGTATATCTGCTACAATTTTAACCATTTTCACGGTATTGTGAAATTTTCACCCTTTCTGCTATGAATTTCTGTTTGGTCAGGACCACTTGCTTGTTGTGTGGCAGGCAATCAGTTAAGCTCTGAAGTTGTTAACTACCTAAGCGTCAGCCTGTCTGTCAATGCCTCGTAAGTATTGTTGATACAATTTACATCTCTTGGTTTACATTTTAAAACAGTTCCAAGCTTTGTGTTAATGCCATTATAAAAGTACAAATATATGTACAAAAGTTATTAAAGTATATTGATTTCACAACAGATATTAACACATAGATGAAAGTTAGTTACTGATTATAATCGAGTATCAGTACTGTTGTTATTTTATACATGGTAATACACGTCCCATTGTATGGGAAGTTTTATCATGACCCAAATTAGAACAGGTTCATGCATATGTGACTGATGGGTAGTAGTTTAATCCATGGCAAAGCCCATGTGTTATGGGCCACGTAAATATAGTGTGGAGATCTTACTTCAATATCTCATATGTAGATTCATGTGCACAATACAGATGTCATCAGCTCTCATATGTAGATTCATGTACACAATACAGATGTCATCAGGTGTTTGATGCTATGCAATACTGATGAGTAGCGATATTTATTATAATTGTACCATCGCTCTGTGAACAATTGGATGCCGTTCTGTTCGCATGTTGATTTCATTACTGAAGTTCCGGCAGAATATGAAAGGCAAGTGAGACACATACATAATCAATTGTAAAACAGATCTGTAACAGTCATCACGGGACAACCCAATTTCAATCACACCCAACACACATACAAATTCAAGAGACCAGCACGACCACAAACAGTTAATATATAGCCAGTATTTATTACACAAATCTTAACATTGAAGACTTTCACATACTTGGATGCCAAAAGTAGCATGTTTTACTATTTGCTTTAATAAAAATCATGGAACAGATCAATTCAATAGGTTACTGTATGGAGTAACATGAAGGGGGAGACAACCTATTGCAGGAAACAAAAACTGTACAAGACAATATATACAAAAACGACGACATATTCTAATAGACTGTTTTCTTGTGAAATGGAAAAGAACACACGTGATTCAATGTTGTGTAAATCAAACAAACAACTATCACAATCACAAAGTTTGACGTGTCAAGTGCAGGTAAGCCTATATACAACATGCCAACATTGGGACAGCATTACACTGACAAGCAATTTTGCTGAAAACAGCAAACTATATATTAATGACTACAACTGCAGGAAAACTCTGAGAAGTCTGTAAGCAAGTCATTTACTAAATGTGTAATACACATTTTCTGCATAGCAGTTGTGTATTTCTTTCACGTCATTCTTGTCACTGGTGTGTGCAAGACGTTGCATGTTGTACCAGCTATATTAATTGGTCAAAATTAATCGTACAAATTTCCCCTTTATGATTATAAAAATAGAAACACCCGTTTGAAATATTCAGTCAGACGCAATCCTGTGTGTATTCACAATTAAAGATGTCCACTGGTTCAGTGTATGAAACTACATGTAGGAACATTTCTACTGTCACATCTAACAAGCTGTATCAAAAGAAAAAGAGAGAGACAGGGACTGTGCTGTGATAATTACTTTATCTGAAACAATGGGATAACAAACAGTATTTACAGGAACTCTGCTAAAATATACACAACACAAATGAGAATAAAAACATATGGTTAATGCAAACACTACAAAATAAAATCAGAGAAGAAAAAGGAAGAGAAGAAAATCATGTCATCTTGTATCGTACCATAAAGGCAGTTCTAAAAAATAACTGACTCCATACTGTGGAACAAGCTTGATGAACTCATTCATGTGAAAATTACACTCAACAGAGTTGTGTTTGTCTCGTCTCTCACCAAAAGCTCTGGAGTATATCCATGGAGAACTCAGCAGCAGATTCAGCCAAGTTGATGATCTTCCACCTCAGCTACAAGTATTACAGGTGGTCAGTAGCCTTCACACAGGTTGACCTAATTGTTCCAATACGGGGCACCGTACGACTTGCCAGCTCCAGTTTTAGCCTGGCTGCCTGTCTGGTTAAGTCCACGTGAATTGGAACTGCTCGAGTCCTGTAGAAATGGAAATGAGTGACATCTGTTAAATGCACTAATCTCATGGTCATTATTCCATACTAAAATGTGTTAATTCTACCTACGTTGCATGATGCTTTCTGTTAATCATACTTCCTCCCCTCCCATCCAGTGGCTAGTATACATTACTATAGTTTAACACCCTATTTTTGCAAAAGAAATGCCAGCAAAGTCCCACTGGTGTATTATAACTCGCGCAGTCTGGAAATAATTTTGCTAGGGCAAGTGCCAAAACATCAAATAAAAAGCATTACAAATATCTGGACTGAGTGGTACACGACGTGAGCAAACAAAAATCTGATCACATGGTATCATCGCTAGTACAAAGTCAGCCTGTGGAGTGTTAGAGAATCGATGGATAAGTCAACGGCACTCAAGCAAAAAAGCAATGCATGAAGCACCCCACCCTAAAGGATAGTTCATGGAAAAGATAGGCCTTCCCATGAAAATTATCTCCAAATAATGGGCTGCAGAGAAGCAACTTAAAAACAAGATGTGAAAAGGAGAAACTAATAGGAGATTAGGAATGGCCAAAGTTGTAAATGACAGCATGCAACGTATTCCAACAATTAACTTAGGGAATGAAAATGAGAATCATACATTTAAATTTATACTATATTGCTTACAAGAGCACTGTAATTTTCACACTAGCAAACTTCTCCAAGTCGCCATGAAGAGGATTGAAAAAAAAAGAATACAAATTACAAGAAGTGCAGAATGTTTTAGACAGGGACCATATCTTCAACATAACCATTTTTGAAAGTGCAATGTCTATCTCCACACTTGCCTCTTAGACAAGATTGCTGTCTTAACTGAGATCAAGCCATTGTCAGCACAAACTTCCTAGTTGGTACACCAACTCTTGAACAAAAATGTACAAAATGTCATAAAACACACACAATTATTAGACCAGAGACAATTCTGATGCATTTGAAGCTGGTGGAAATCTATTTTCAGAACTGAGATATACAGCTGGCATGGTCTTTCTTCTCTCAAATAAAGCTCAGGGATTAAATGTGCTGATTATCTATGTCAAGAGACAGTGAACATCAATATCTTTTCCTGAACTTAAAGAAAAATGAATCCCCCCCCCCCCACTCCTACTTAATTTACATTTCTGTGACTGGGTCACCTCTAAGAAACAAGCATCTTGCCACTGCTGACAACCAAACTTAAGTGTTGGTGGGAGAGTTCTCTGGCTACCGAGCAATCACATGCCTCTCCCTCCAAACAAATCACAAAGAGTATTTCATTACACACAGTTCAGTGCCTGTTTCTACCTATATACATATATTATTTATATATAGGGAGTCTCTGTGGCGAAGTGGTCAAGCCGTTTGATTTGTGATCCGAAGGTTGTGGGTTCGATTCCGGGCCGCACCCTTCGGTTTACGAGTTAAATGTTTCGGAGACTCCTGTGGGTCGTCGCTAAAAGCTACGGAGTTCGTGCTTTGTGCGACGCTTTCCGTGCTGCGAAAAGAGACCGAGCCATATGGGATAAAACCCGGTGCGATGAAGTCGACCCTGTCGACTTTCAAGCAACTTTTTATATATAAAGGTTAGAATCTTTCAGTAACCTGGAGCTGGGAAATTGGTCCAGCCTAAAATGAGCACCAGTAAATGTCCTGACAAGTTAAGATGGCCGCAGTGATACTGACTGAGTGCAACTATTGGTCTAAAACAATGGGGCCACCACCATATAACCAATACACCGCTAGATGTGAACAGGGGTCCTCTACTTATTTTACTTATGACATCAACAGCTAATTTTCTCCCCTTTTTTCCTACAAGTGTCTCTAACTCAATCTGAAATGCTGGGGAAAGAATTACAGGCTGACATTTCCAAATGTTCATGATGTAACTTTCTTTTCTGATTAATAGCTTTAACCTAATTATAAATTGTTATTATCTTCCTTTATTATACCGTACAAAAAGTCAGTTTTGAAAACCATTAATATTTAACCCTCAACTAAAAGTCAATTAAATTTAATACAAGTTAATGAGCAACACTAAGCCACCTACCTGTTGTATAGGATGATGCAGCTGGTGAGTTGCCATGATGGGCAAAAAAGGTGCTGTGGCATAGGGCGTAGTAGGGCCTCCCATGGGTCCGGCCTGGGTAGCTGATGCTATGGGTAAGTTGAATGGAGGCGGAGTGCCACCATGGAAACCTTGCTTGTCATAAGTCTATAAACAGAAAAAATTCATAGGGTGGATAATTTTCAGAACAAATCATCTAAGATGGTCATACATAGATCATAATTGTAATTATAAATCATCTAGATCAGTGGTTCTCAACCGGTGGGGAAATCCACCATGGGGGAATTTTAGGGTTTCCAGGGAAGGAATTAAGATTATTTCAAGATCGTGTTAATACAAGAACCGATTACTTGATATTGTTTTTCCCTTCATACTGTACAGTTCTGTATGTCTCACCCTTCTAAAATTCAATTTATAAAGTAAGTAGACCCACAAATCATGTTTTATGTGGACTTGTTTAAGTATGTGCTATTAAATTTAGCTTCCATTATTACGTATACTGTGTAGGGGCAGGGCGGGATTTTTAGGTAGGAATTACGAAAGAGGGAAATGACGTTCTGAAAATATGGTGAAGAGAGGCACGGGCCAAAAATGGTTGAGAACCACCGATCTAGATCATTCAAGTTTTATGTGTCGTTTCTGAGCTGCCACAAATACTTCATGAAAGAATAACTTATTTCTTCATTCGCTCTGAACGTCAGCATAGTCCAAACACGTGCTAGTATTTGCTACTACTGGGGAGTGCACTTCACTGATTTTTGCACGTTTGCTAGCTTTCCCTATCACCAGTGTCCCCTGCCATCAGGCGAACCCACCTCGATCTCTGAGGTACTTACAATTAATGTCCAGAAGTCAACATTTAAGTCCTACCGATCTTTCACAATCAATGAGGTGATACTCATTTAAAAGTGAATGAAAATATCACAGTTCACTTCTAATACTTTACAAATAAAGTGGCAGTAGCAGGTTTATTACAGAAACTCAAGTAAACAGTACACTACTGACCTGAGTGTGAGATTTATTGTAGGTATTGGGTGTAATCTCAGATGAGCCAGCTCCTGGATGAAAGAGGATAAAATATACATATTAGGGACGTTCATTTGAAACCCGTTCCAATGGCTTTATCACAAAAGCATGAAAGAAACATTAACAGGTGTGGTAGAATTAAACAAAGCATTCATTCTGAATGAATTATGCACCCTGGGTTAGTCAGAAGAAGTTACCGTAGGCATTCAGGCAAGCATCCCATTGCTTAGGTAGGCGGCAAATGCTGTCCGCAAAAAAGGATTGTGGTTGCTCACTGAACTAAGTGTTTATCACGTTCATTACGACTGCATCTGTGTGAAATCATTGCCCCTCGAGAGCTTTTTTTAGAGGTCCGAACAAATTAAAATCACATAGTGACAAATCAGGACTATAGGCTGGATGTTGCAGAATTTCCCACTTCTTTCTCGCTAATGCTTCCTGCACAATCTTTGCGACATGCGGACGAGCATTATCGTGCAACAAAATCACACCGAGAAAGCATGTCGGGTTATTTATTCTTGATGGCTTTTTGCAGCTTGTCTAGTGTTTGCAAGTAGTGGATAGAGTTGATGTTGACACCAGGTTCTTTAAAGTCGGCCAACAATAGCCCTTCATAGTCAAAAAATGCTCTCAGCATAACCTTACCAGCGGAAACCTGTAACTTGAATTTTTTGGTTTTGGTGTTCCAGCATGCTTCCATTGCATTTTCTCTTTTGTTGCTCGGCTCAAAGTGGTGACACCGTGATTCATCGCCTGCCACTATGCGGAAGAGAAATACATCACCCTCCACTCTGTAATGCAGCAAGTGGTTCAAACACCATCCCATGTGTTCCTCTTTTTGGTGATCGGTCAACATCTGTGGTACCCACTGTGAACACACCTTCCTATATGGCAATTTCTTACGAACGACCTTTTGAATTGTCCCAATTAACACATCAAATTCTTTCGCTAGCGAACGTATGCTTCGACAGCGGTTCATCTGTACTGCTGCATCAATTCTGCCGATGATTTTTTCTGTTGCAACAATATGCGTTTGACCCGGTCGTCGTAGATCTGTCGTCCTTTCCGAAACATTTGTGCCCAGTCTGTCACTGTTGTCTTCGACACACATTTGTTACTGTACGCTGCTTGCCTTCTTCGATGAATGTCCACTGGTCGACATCCTTCAAATGACGACATCCTTCAAATGAAAGAAACTGAATCACCTCTTTTTGAGCGGATTTTGGATCAACCCGGCCATTTTCTCAACGGTCAGAAAGAGAACCTATGTATCAAGGAGACGATAAGCACGTGCTCTTTTATTCAATGGTCAGTACTTATTACATGACTATGACATGATCATGCTCAACGTTCGCAATTACGCACGGTGCGACACAAACGAATTTCAAATGAACGCCCCTTATACATTAATCTGACCCCCAACTTTTCACAACAATTTTACAAAGACTTTTTTTATGTGGATTTCAATTAGTTATACTATTTATACATTTCACTACTTGGAAGTGTTTAACTAACAAATGAACTTGGGGTTATAAAGATGTGACACTGGTATTTGTCAGAGCCAAAACAAGGTACGTCGATCTGGCCAATAGCTACCATCTAACAAAAACAAACTAAATCTTTCTGTCACTACACAAATGACCAACACAGCTCTGCTTCTGACGTATCATTTCTATATCATGTACAAAGTATGTGAATTAAAACAACACTGCTGCACACAGGTCAAGCAAGTGTTCTGAAACTAAGTAGCTAAGTTCATCACAACTAATACAACATTTGGAGAAGACCCAAGAGGTTTGCATTTACACAACAAATTATTAATGCAGAAGCGAAATATGCCTGTCCTGAACAACAATGTACATTGAACATGGCAGCAAAGAGACAACTTCACAAAATGGTGTCTGTACAATAGGCATATATTAAGATGTGAACAGGAGGTTTAATAAATGAGAGACAAGAATCTAACGGTTTGGCTGAGGCCTTTATCAATGAGAGACAAGAATCTAACGGTTTGGCTGAGGCCTTTATCAATGAGAGACAAGAATCTACGGTTTGGCTCAGGCCTTTATCAATGAGAGACAAGAATCTACGGTTTGGCTGAGGCCTTTATCAATGAGAGACAAGAATCTAACGGTTTGGCTGAGACCTTTATCAATGAGAGACAAGAATCTAACGGTTTGGCTGAGGCCTTTATCAATGAGAGACAAGAATCTAACGGTTTGGCTGAGACCTTTATCAATGAGAGACAAGAATCTAACGGTTTGGCTGAGACCTTTATCAATGAGAGACAAGAATAACGGTTTGGCCGAGACCTTTATCAATGAGAGACAAGAATCTAACGGTTTGGCTGAGACGTTTATCAATGAGAGACAAGAATAACGGTTTGGCTGAGGCCTTTATCAATGAGAGACAAGAATAACGGTTTGGCTGAGGCCTTTATCAATGAGAGACAAGAATCTAACGGTTTGGCTCAGGCCTTTATCAATGAGAGACAAGAATAACGGTTTGGCTGAGGCCTTTATCAATGAGAGACAAGAATCTAACGGTTTGGCTCAGGCCTTTATCAATGAGAGACAAGAATCTAACGGTTTGGCTCAGGCCTTTATCAATGAGAGACAAGAATAACGGTTTGGCTCAGGCCTTTATCAATGAGAGACAAGAATAACGGTTTGGCTGAGGCCTTTATCGATGAGAGACAAGAATCTAACGGTTTGGCTGAGGCCTTTATCAATGAGAGACAAGAATAACGGTTTGGCTGAGGCCTTTATCAATGAGAGTCAAGAATCTAACGGTTTGGCTGTGGCCTTTATCAATGAGAGACAAGAATCTAACGGTTTGGCTGAGGCCTTTATCAATGAGAGACAAGAATCTAACGGTTTGGCTGTGGCCTTTATCAATGAGAGACAAGAATCTAACGGTTTGGCTCAGGCCTTTATCAATGAGAGACAAGAATCTAACGGTTTGGCTGTGGCCTTTATCAATGAGAGACAAGAATCTAACGGTTTGGCTCAGGCCTTTATCAATGAGAGACAAGAATCTAGCGGTTTGGCTGGGGCCTTTATCAATGAGAGACAAGAATCTAACGGTTTGGCTCAGGCCTTTATCAATGAGAGACAAGAATCTAACGGTTTGGCTCAGGCCTTTATCAATGAGAGACAAGAATCTAACGGTTTGGCTCAGGCCTTTATCAATGAGAGACAAGAATCTAACGGTTTGGCTCAGGCCTTTATCAATGAGAGACAAGAATCTAACGGTTTGGCTGTGGCCTTTATCAATGAGAGACAAGAATCTAACGGTTTGGCTCAGGCCTTTATCAATGAGAGACAAGAATCTAGCGGTTTGGCTGGGGCCTTTATCAATGAGAGACAAGAATCTAACGGTTTGGCTGGGGCCTTTATCAATGAGAGACAAGAATCTAACGGTTTGGCTGGGGCCTTTATCAATGAGAGACAAGAATCTAACGGTTTGGCTGGGGCCTTTATCAATGAGAGACAAGAATCTAACGGTTTGGCTCAGGCCTTTATCAATGAGAGACAAGAATCTAGCGGTTTGGCTCAGGCCTTTATCAATGAGAGACAAGAATCTAACGGTTTGGCTCAGGCCTTTATCAATGAGAGACAAGAATCTAGCGGTTTGGCTCAGGCCTTTATCAATGAGAGACAAGAATCTAACGGTTTGGCTCAGGCCTTTATCAATGAGAGACAAGAATCTAACGGTTTGGCTGGGGCCTTTATCAATGAGAGACAAGAATCTAGCGGTTTGGCTCAGGCCTTTATCAATGAGAGACAAGAATCTAACGGTTTGGCTCAGGCCTTTATCAATGAGAGACAAGAATCTAACGGTTTGGCTCAGGCCTTTATCAATGAGAGGAGCTGCAACAGCTTAGTGGCAAGAAGCTGGCCTGCTGGTAATGGGTTCAAATTCGCATTGAGGCCAAACCTCCTTAGCTGGCTCTTATGACATGCATAGTGGGCTACATTGTCTTTGCTTTCCTTAGGGGCCCCAGAAACACAAGGGCACCATGAAACTGCCGCAGAGACCCGATTTCACATGTGATAAAGCTTTTGAATTGGGGGAATTTTATTTTACCTACGATAAAACCTTCAAACTGCAATGGATATTTCACAAATGATAAAACTAAACTGAGGAGATATTTTAATTTAAAATGTGTGCCTAAAATGTAAATGCATTAATTGTTATAAAAGGCAAGCACAAACATTAAAACACACACACGTGTTTCCTAAACTAGTTTGTGTCAGCAAATAAAACTACTAAAAACAATACAGACTATGATTCAGTAAGCATAAACTGGATCTGTTCTAGCATGTTAAGATTTCTAATTTATCAGTAAATTGTATATAGATACCTTAAATCTAACGAGAAAAGTATATACTAATCAAATTATTAAAGAAACAAACTCAACTAAGCACTGGTTAAGTTTAAACAAAAAAGAGTTAAAATAAACAACAACGAATTAGCAGCACATCATTCACATGCAGGTAGGTCAGAAGGAAAACTGGGAGCTTGAAATAATATGCAGTTTCGTGTTCACGTGGCGAAGTGGTTACGGATGCAGTTTGTAATCCCGTGTACCGTGATTTGGCAGCAGACTGCCTTGCGTTGGTTTTTTATGACATGGTATGGGTGCAATGAAAGCAATGGCAAACTACTGAACGTAAACTTGCCCAGAAATCACGAACAAAAAATGCTGGGGTTGACTGCTACATCCTGTAAAGGATATGCAACTAGAAATAATTTAAAATTTATTCTGTGAATAAAGATACAATATTATTTTGCCTGAAGTGTGCAACATAATGCAGATTTGAGATGTTTACACTGCACCAGATCTAACTTCCATAGCTCACTTCCCCATGGCCTTATCTTTGACCTAGTTGTGTTTATTTCTATGAGAAAGTTGATGTAAGCAATACTGATCGTTTCAAAATGAGGGCACAGGTAAATTAAGGCATGCGGTACACAGTGCTGGATTACATTAAAAGAAAATAAAATCAACATTGGAAGTTCGGAACTAGTTCCATATTTTTAGACCAATCAGCACTTGGGTCTCATCTCATCTCATGTTCCTCTTGTACCTTGCGGTGTCGAGGTGAAGTATAAACAGCGGGAGAGTGCCTGCTTATAGGCCTCATGTATCGATGACTCTGTTATCCCCTGCATCCATCGTTTACGTGGTCGGCCTCTTCCCTCTGGTCTGTACATCATTGCTTGTTGTGGTATACTATTAGTTGGTAACCTACTTGCATGGCCAAACCATTTGACTTGCTGCCTTCGAATAAAATCTAGTGCAGCTATAACCCCAACTTTAGTCCTGATTTCTTCATTTCTGATCTTCTCTCTTCTTGATACATTAAGTATTCTTCTCAGGAATCTTAATTCTGTTGTGATTTTTTCTTTTCTCTGTCATTGTCCAGGTTTGGCATTGGTAACATAGAGTTGGTAGGAAGATTGTGTTGTAAAGTGCTTTCTTAGTAGTTATTGATACTACATGTTTGTTCTTTAGTATTGGTTGCCATTTGTCCAAGTTGGTCTGCCTTATTGCATCTATTTGCGATCTCGTCTTCTGATTTGCCATGTGATGATGATATATTTCCTAGGTACTTGAAACTCTTTACTTGTTTCAAAGGATGTTCGTTTAGGTGAATCATTGTTGTTTTGTCTTCTTTAGCTACAATACCCCTGTTTTACATGTGCTAATTTTCATGTTATGTTCCCTACACATTTCATTTAGACTATTCATGTGGTCTTGTAATTCAGCTTCTGATTTTGCTATTAGTGCTTGGTCGTCCGCAGACAAGAATTCTCTAACGGTTAGATTTGCAGATGGTTCTTCTTCTGTGTTCTCGCCATGCGGTGTTCTTCCGGTCTCTGTTGGGTAGAGCACTTGGGTATGTGGTCAACATAATGTGGGTGGCCTTTACTCTCCAGAAAATCTCCTGGCACATTTTATGACTGTGTTTATCTGAACAGTCCAGATCAATTTAAAAAAACAACAACTGCCGCAAAGGGGATTCAAACAGCTGACCACTGGGTTGAAAGTCAAGTAAGCTAGCCACTTAACTACCACAGATCTTCTTTTAAATACACCAACACAAACAGTGCCCATGCAAAGGCCGAAATATGTGTGACAACAAGCAGTAGTATCAACAAGTAACAGTGTCAACAGTGCAGTGCACAAGGAGAACAAATTTACTCTGCTTTTCACCTGACCACTATTACACAGAAGCAAAGTTGTGAAATAAAAATACATGAAGCACAAAAATACATCAATAACAAAATGTACTAAATATGAAGCGGAAAAAAGTGGAACAGGAAGTAGAATATTTTGTAAGTCGGCTACTTATATCAAATGAAGGTGATGTGTCCACTGTTAACATTTACAGCTGCTCATTAATGGTAACCAAGTTAAAAAAAATAAGAAGCCGGAGATTGCAGTCCCCTTTTTAGAGGCAGCAGAATGAGAATCATTTGCATTATAATGTGATAAATGGCATTCGGAAAACCACAGAACTTGCAAATACTATAGTGAATGATACATATTGGTTAACTGTACTAATGCTATCAAAAGGAGTGATTCAAAGCTTACGAAAGAGTAGTTTTTGTCCCAGATACAGCCAATGCAAAATATAATTGATTAAAATGAAAAGCCATTAAGTATGCTCTACATCAGCATTCTCAAACTTGTTTCACTCACTACTTATTAGATTAGTTCATGGCCCCTCCTGTTTTTCAAAGTCATCAAACCGGGCAAATTAATTATAAGAAATAACTAGTGCATCCAATTATTTTTACGTGGGAATGGTGGAGGCAAGCGTGCAAGAGGAAAAAAAATTTTAATGGAAACATTTTAAAATTTAAACTGAAGTGGTGTTAGACTACAATTGCAACAAGGAAAAAAAAATGGTGATCCATTGCAGTTGATCATTTATTAGCTAAGGTGGCAACTGATGTATTTAAATGTAGATCTCTTCCACATTAAATTGTAGATCTCTTAAAGTCCCTGGCATAATTAGTATCAATATCAGTTTCCTTTAGAGGATTTTCCTTTCAGTCTTACAACTAGTAAATAAGTCTAGACACTTGTACAGGCCTTGAGGCGTACTGAGATCAATCACAACTCAGTAGGGGAGGGATTTGGTCAATAACTCGCTGGCCTCTTTACTTTCCAAGTACCCATTTGAGAACCAAGGTCAATTTTTAGAAACCGCCTTAATTAAATTTCACTCCATGACCGGGATGCAGATGATACAGTCTTGATTGCAGACAATGAACAGGACCTGCAAAATTTAGTAGATGCGATTGTGACACACAGTGAACAACTAGGGTTAGAATTAAATTGTAAAAAGACACAGATTATGGTCGTCACTAGGAAGGACGAAATACCACAATGTAATATACAAGTAAATGGGAATATTCTTCAACAAGTGAGCAGGTACAATTATCTCGGAACAGTAATAACATCTGATGGGAGATGCCTTGAAGAGATTAGAACAAGAATCGCCATGGCAAAAGTAGCCTTTAGCAAGATGAAAAACATATTGACCAATAAAAAGATGTCAATTGAAACGAGAAAGAGAGTGTTGAGATGCTACATTGAGCCTGTACTTTTGTATGGATGTGAAGCGTGGACAATGAGCAGTCAGGCTGAAAAACATCTGATGGCTGTAGAGATGTGGTTTCTGAGGAAAATGCAAAGAATACCATGGACAGCCAGAAAGACCAATGAACAAGTCCTTCAAGAAACAAATGAAGATCGTAAATTGATTAGAGAAATTAGACGTAGACAGTCAAAATTTTTTGGACATGTTATGAGAAGAAATGGATTGGAGAATTTGGTGACAACTGGTAAGATCGAGGGGAACAGACCAAGGGGAAGACCTAGAAGCAAGTACCTGGATGGCTTGGCCTTGTGGCATAGTCGAGACAGAAACACGGAGCTGATCCACGACTCTGGTGATCGGGTGAGATGGCAGAACATGACCGCCCACGCTTACCGGCATGGCACATGATGGATGGATGGACCGGGAAAGCTACCTAGCCACTGTGCGATGTGGCTCCCCTTATATTATAATTAGTGCCAATGTTAAGTTCACTGAGTGTTGTCCATGTATTCTATCCAATGTTAAGTTCACTGAGTGTTGTCCATGTATTCTATCTAACACCTCAGAATAACTGAGCATCACAATGGGAATCACAAGTACAACCCAATCTCTGTGTTGTTCAAACAGCTCATGCACAAATGTACCCAGGAACATGGTCGTAAGACTGAAGGTCACAAAGAACAGCATGATGTAGGTTGAGGATTCTGATAAAGTTCCCTTTGTGTCGAACTGCCACCCACAACCAGGGTACTATTTCTGTTAACTACCCCTTACAGTTGTGATAGAGATCACCCCACACGATAAGTCACTAACGTCTATGCCTGGATGGTATAACTAATATGGATTTTCTTTTCTTTCATACTATAAGCCCATTGAGCACCTGAGATTATTTTGCTATAAAGGGCATGCTTGATAAGCATTGCTTATGTAGCGATGTGCCAGAAATTGGAAGCTAAGAAAATAAGCTAAAAAGCAGCTTAGCTCATATTGTAGATACAAAAGGAAATAAAGACAATGGTGACCGATTTTAAAACCCGCATCTTCAATTGTGACAACTGATAAATCTAGTCACAGCCATATGCGATAACAATTTCATGAAATTATCCCTAGGCAGCTCATTTCTTTGCTAATCAAACATACCAACAAGAAACTGATTTAGCCAACATCAGATAGTTCACTCAATTTTGAGCTAGTGGTTAATGAATGGTAAACAGTGCTAGTAACCAGGCCTGGAACACGTATGCCAGCCTTGTCATATGGTTAATACAAATATTTCTGGGGTGTGAAGCAATTTGATCTCTCTCTCACACACATGAAAGTGTTAGCTTCAACAAGTTCCTGGAATAGTTGAATCCTGTTGATCCTAATGTTGTCAAACTTAAGTGACATTGATGAAACATTGTTGGTATAAGTGACTTTCAGACTGTGTCATGGGGCCTAAACATTACAAGAGCCGAGGTAGGGTTTTTGGTTGCTACTAACAGCCTCAGACAAAATATAAGTCCTATGATGGAAATTACAACTGCTTCCTCACACAGAAATTATATTTGCACAAGGGCACAAGAAACGGTTTTAGTATTTATACAAAATACTCATGGTACAGCCCACCATGAATTCATTTCCAAAACCTAAACGGACAACAAGAACTGACATTCTTCATAACGTGTCAGAGATGCAATCAGAAGAAAACAAACAGAAAAATTAAATACAGACTAATCCCTGCTGATAAAGCAGTACCCTTCTGTTCACTGCCTTCATATTCTCTCAACCTGACGTCATTTGAATTATTTCTTGTTCCCTTCTCAAATTGCCATTGAAAGGGCAATGATTCAAAGATGTAAGGTGTAGGTAGGTAGGTAGGTAGGGAGGGGGGTGGGGGTGGGGGGGGGGGGTGTGTGTGTGTGTGTGTGAGAGAGAGAGAGAGAGAGAGAGAGAGAGAGAGAGAGAGAGAGAGAGAGAGAGAGAGAGAGAGAGAGAGAGAGAGAGAGAGAGAGAGAGAGAGAGTTTCAAAGATCTGGCTCCAGGAGCATTTCCAGCAGCAGATAACTATGGTATTCAGTGTGCAGTTGCTAGAAAATCTATTTATAAGGAATTGTATTACTGATAGAAACTTTTCTGGGAACTTCTTGAAGCTGCTTTCCCCTGCCCCCTCACCCACTCTCTCTCTCTCACACACACTCTCTCTGTCTCCAAATATAGTCATCTCTTAAACCTGCCCCGTAATGTTCATGTTCCTACACAGTCGTGGCAAACTGTTTCCTCTATAAGCCTTAAGCAAAGCCTGAAATTATAACAGGCAATAATAACCGCAGTAAACACCCAAATAATTGTATAAAATGACATGCAAAGAAAACAAAATGTGCATGTTGTAAACATGAAATGAAAAGTTCCAAGCCTCCACAAAACAAACAGTTGCGTAAGTGCGCAGGAAACAGAATACAACATTGAAGAGCACGAGAAGTGAAGTGTACAGATGACTGACTGGTAGACATACGTGTTCCAGAAGCCTTGCCACCAGTTGGGGAGCTGCCATACCCAGTCTTTGAGAAGTCCTGTGCCTGGTTAAGCTCATCATATCCTGATAAACATTGTTCATTGCTTTATTTTTCCTTTAATTTCCATGATGGAAAGATTACCTAATTATCTGGTTTGTATTTATCTATTACAAAAACCATAGCTCAATTAAGTCTCAGTATAACAACTGCCCGTGTGTTACCGCAGCAGAGAAATGCAACACTGCAGCCCAACATGCATGTTGTTAGAGGCCACTTATGGTGGGTTGCTGTGGGAGTGGCTTTTCTGACCACCTTGTAGATAACTTCTGGTGCAAAATGTAACCAATAGTCAGCAAGTCTAAAGAAAATGAAAGACTAAAAACGCAGCTAACAAAGATGAAAGAGGGATGTTCTAAAAAAAAGTATGACGTGATACAGAGAAAGCCGTAAGGAGTCTGGATCATTGATAATGAAAACCTCCAAAATTGGCATCTGGAAGGTTAGAACTATGCACAAATATGGGTTTAAAAGTCCTATTGAAGGATAAGCCTACAGAAGGATAAGCCACTTGCTAAGGAGTGGCACTACAGAGGCAGAGAAAGCACCAATAGAGTTGGAAACAGTGAGGTCCAGAATAACACCAAAAAAACACATAACAACAAAAAAGAAAGTATAATGAATGTAATTCATTGTTATGCACTAACAAATGACAAGGATGAATTAGTTAAGGGAATTTTAAAGTTTATTTGGAAACACGACTTGAAGTGAAGAAAAATGAAAATCACATATAATAGCTGCTCCGTTTTCTTCAATTTGCTTCTGTTCTTTAGGCTCTTAAAAGCTAACGGCATCAATACTCTTTAACTTAAGTTATTATTATTCAGAATATATAATTAATAATAAACCAGAGGAAGGGTGTTTTCACATAAACATTTGTTACAAGCTAGAACTGCGACCGAGGAATAAAGTGAGATTCCAGATGCTGGTATAAATGGAATGACACACAGTGATACTACTCAACAGTAATAACACAAGATTGTATGAGACCAAGTGCACTTTGGAAATGGAACATATGACTCTGAACTTTATAATGTGTGTTGATCTACTCAACCAATGACTCTGAACTTTATAATGTCTGTTTATCTACTCCAACTTCCTTTGATTACAAATCACATATTCTTCACACTCTACGAGTATACACAGAATGTGGTGAACCTGTATTTACGCCAGGCAATGTAATGCAATATGAAAGTTTGAATTCTTTCCACTTTTATTCAAATATTTTGGTATTCTTTACCATTGAGTATGTAGCATAAACTGTCACTTTTGGCCAAATAAATTTATTAACATCTGCTAATATGTAGTGGGTCTCAAAAATCATCAGTAACACTTTCAGCTCCAAATCACAACTACAAAATACCATAAACTGAGTATTTTATTGCATTTCATATTCAAGCATGTCAATTCCAAACTGATAAAACTAGAGCAAGAAACCCATTTGAAATAAATTCATTAGTATTTCCACTTCACAAGAAACTCATCTCACTAAAGACTTGTATATACGCAGCAACTTTAGACACTACTGTGGACCAATCTTTACTTTGAAGCACAAGCTACCCTGGAAACCGAACAAGCTATGAGAAACTACAGCTGATGTCACTTGTCTGACTGAAAATCTGACATAAATTAGAACTGCTTTCTTAAGGTAGTTCTTGGAAGTGTGAATGCCATTCATTAAATGCTGTATTTAAAATGAAAGAATAGGGTATGGACTGACAATTGAAACTCTACAGCAGTTACAAAAATACCAGCAATGAATTTGAATGAAATTATGAGGCAAATGGAGCCATAACACAATCATGTAGCCTAATGCTGTCTGTCTAACATGGGGTTTAGCAACGATGAACACACCTCTCAAGTCACTACCACCACATTTATCAATTAAATGTGCTGCTGCCTAAGTAATCTTAACATCGATGTTCACTGCATTATGAGAAATAAAATTCTAAACGGAAAGTCAGCACTATAAAATAAAACAAATGCACAGGGATAAAAAGGTAAGAAAACCATGTTATGTTTATTCATGATTAAAACAACTTTATTCTTCAATTATTATGTACTGCAGCTAAACTTTATCAGGAAAGGTAAATCTCCTCTCCCCAATATGAATACCCAAAAGGAAAACAAACCACAAGCTCCCAAAAATTCTTTAAAATAAAAAACATTCTGGCAAGTTGACTAGCCTGAAAATGTAAGATAAAAACTATGAAGAAAAGAAATAAGTCTCAAGCTTGCACTTCATACTTGACTGAATATAATGCTGATGCTGCTATAAAAGGAAAAACGAGTAAAACCAAGCATCAATACCAACCTTTGGTTGTGTACATATGTGGGCCATAGTTTTTTTGAAACTGTGTATTGGCTGTTGTTCCAGCATGTGCAGCTGCATTTGTCACAGGAGGAATCTGTACATGAAGGAAGGCAGTACAATTTCGTTATGAGACCAGGACAAAACAAAATATAATTTATCTGCAAAATAGGATTAAACCAACTCATGTAACAAGTAATAAACAAAGAAATAAGTAAAACAAATGCAACTGACTAAATTAATTCACACCTAGGAATAAATGCAAACAGTGAAAGCTGCATATATTTGCTTGAAAATATATCTATATTCAATACTATGCAGTTATCGAGTCCAACACTGTGACAAATGGGTTACGGATGCAATTCCACATAGGAAACATAGCTGTGGGCGACCTGGAAGCAGACCGCTTTGTGTCAGTTTTAATACAATGGTATGAGTGCCAGTCCCTCAGAAAGCACATCCAAACTACTTGCCAAGAAATGAGGGGTTGACTCACGACCTGTAAAGGATATCTAACTAACTTGAATAGTTGTTTAATTTTTCCTTCTCCGATATGTTGTGTGTGTTGGACATAATTTTGATTTGTTTGTTACAATAGTGTTGTGATATATGCACCTTTCGGGTGACACACACTTCTTTCTGGCAACTGCTGAGTTAGCCTTCCTAGGTAGTTTCGAGGGAAATTCCACTACCTCAGTGGTGACATATTCTACAGGTGGTCCATTTCAACAGAACATCTAGAACAGTGGTTCTTAACCTTTTTTAGCCCGTGCCCCCCTTCACCATATTTTAAGAACGTCATTCCCCCCCCCCCCCCCACCACTTCCTATCAAAAATTTGGCTAGTGCCCCCCTTCACCGTATTTTCAGAACGTCATTCCCCCCTTTCATATTTCCTATCTAAAAATCCCCCCACCCCTAAACAGTACACGTAAAAATGGAAGGTAAATTTAGTACTAGACATCCACATAAAACATGATTTGTGGGTCTACTTACTTTATAAATGAATTTTAGAAGGATGAGACGTACACAACCATAAAGTATGAAGGGAAAAACAAATCAAGTTACCGGTTCTTGTATTAACATGATCTTGAAATGGTCTTCACCCCCCCCCCCCCCCCCCCTGGAAATCCTAAAATTCCCCCCTGGTTGAGAACCACTGATCTAGAACATACATGACATTATGTTGGCTTTCAAGGGATAGCACGGGCAATACGAGTATTCACATCCATCCAAGTAGGCTTCCAGATTGCAGAGCCTGGCACTGAGCTCACACAAGAAAACACAGCGTCCTGCACATGACTGATTTGACTCACTTCCATATACTGAGCACTATCTATTATGTACTGTGCCTTTATAGGGACCAACAGGATGCAGTTGGTAGACTTAAGACTTTGATGCCTCCCTGCTCAATAAGCTGATTGATTCTTTGGTGTGGCACCAACAACTTTCATGCCATAATGAGCCGTTTGTTTCCAGGATAAGGTTTCTCAAAGAACGCTTTTCCAAACAGAACACATATTTCCTGTTGTTTCTGTGGAAAGTGGTCCGGTTTTGCATATGTACCTCAGGAATGTGCAAACTGGCGACCTCAGACACACTGTCACTATATACATTTCTTGGGGCATTTAATGTCTGTGCAGTCTTATAGATTAGTAGCAGAAACTGAACAGATTTCAACAGATTTGCCATTCAGCAGGACTTGCTTTTGGTGGAGATCATTTACCCATGACTTAGTGTTGGACTGATGAGTGCAAGGTTTCTGGTCACTTGAAATTTGGGGGGCTCAGAGGTATTCTGGCAGTTCGGGTCTACAATGATCATTCATACGTAGTGTATGTATTAAAAATGTGCGCGAGGTTCCACAAACACAGCAGTGCCTACAGTGAGGTAAAGGACACCACTGTATATGCAGTAAGCAATCAGCCTGAACTTTTCCCTATGCCCATGATTGAAGTCACATAAGTTATGTCTATTGAAAATAATATTACAAGCAAAATCTGGAAAGTTACTTTATATCATATCATTATGTAAACACACACATATATATCAATCATATCTAACAAAAACTCACTATATGTCATGTCATTCAGTCTGAATTACATTTCTAAATGATTGAGAGAATGTGGCTTCCCCTTATATTCCACATCCATTTAATGCATTTACAGCAATTCCTATCTGCCAAAACACATGAGTGCCTTGCTTGGCTCAGGCTTCCATTGATTCAAGTCAATGTCCAGTCTCCTGAACCACATAAACCATTGTTTGTGCTGTCCATCCTTTACTACTAGGGGGTGCAGTTTCCATTCATCAAACAGTTGAGGTCACAATGGCGTATCTCATATATTCAATAGACTCATAATGAGTTTTAGATTTTATAAATTAGACCACTGAGATGACAGTAAACTCTAGAAGTTAACTAAAAGAAGTACAGTGCATTCACTTGTGAAACATCCATTAGAGATTAAATAAATTACAGAATGATATAAGATAAGTGACAAATAATAAAAAACCACTCCAAGTGAATTTCAGTATTATACTTCTCCTTATTCTGCGTTCATCCGAAGTGTTTTTTCAGACGTAATTGCGGTGTGTCTTGTTAGGCACCCTTGGGCCAACACATCAGACTTTACTGTGCGTTTTTTAACCAGGTTAGCATTCCTGGGAGTGTTATACATAAATGCAGAAAGAAATATTTATATTTAAAACAAAGGAAAAAAAAAAAAAAAAACAAGCACCCCAAGATTAATTATCCGGGTATGAACATAATTCAAATTATTGTGCACATCGTAACTTTCCATTGCTTGGTCCACATGAATAAAGATAACGCTACGCAGTTTGCAATGTTCAATATAAAAAGCAGTCTGAATAAATCGTTATCCAAATATAATGGGCACCTAACACAAAAGCGGTTTCAAAACAGGATTACAAAATAGTCAAAGACTTCTGCGTTTCATGTCCCAATGGAGTATAGGCCCAACTCATGCCAAGTCCTCTGCAGACTTGCTCATGAGTCGATGGATTGTGCAGCTGAAGTGCCCAACAGGATGAGGTCGCCAACTCAACCTAGTAACCTCTTATGACATGCCAGGCAGGTTACAATGTTACTATCCTCTGCTGTCCTTACAGGGTGTGGTAAAACACAGGCAACTCAGGACTTGCAAAGTCATCTATTAATTGTTTTTTTTGGGGGGGGGGGGGGGGGGGAAGAGAATATCCTTTACAGGACATTGCAGTCAACACCAACATTTTTCAGTTGTTGATGTCTTGGCAAGTTTTACATTCAGTAGTTTGCCACTGCTTTCTGAACGACCGACTCACATATCTCCGTAAGTAACCAGCGCGGCGCGATCCGCTGCCGAATCTCGCGCAGCTGTGTTTCATAAGAGAGTATACAGGATTATGAAGAACGTCCTTAACTCCTTCACCAGGGAGACTGGCTAAAGGTTCCTAGTTGGTTTAATATGAAAATGATTGCTATCATTCCTGACTCTGGCAACTTGAGTGATGCAGCCTCCTCCCAAAGACCACACATTCTTACAGTGGGCAAATTGTAACTCTGCTGAAGATGTGTGTATAACAGAACCACTCATGCTATAAATATCCGCTGTGTGGGTAGTAATCTGAAATGTGTCTGAGCGTCGGCCTATTCTCTTTTATTTCTAACTGCCAAGAATTTTTAGGGTGTGCAGCGTGAACACAGATAATATCATCCCAGCTTTTGCCCATATCCAAAAAGGTTAGATGTCCAATCTACAAATTATTTGGTAAATAGTCAAGAGCAGGATGTCATATCTCTAAACCACTCCATCCCCTAAGTTACATGTTGTGCCTGAAGGTGTGCGTGTGTTAAACAAAATCAAACTGTCAATTAATATACATGACTCACTGAAAACATTGGGTACTGTACACCTCCTGGAAACATCGATGGATAGTAGTAGCCATATGGATGGAAGTTGAACAAAGGCTGTTGAGCAGCAGAGTGGGCATTCTGTGGCTGGCTGGCACTGTTAGGGCTTTGAGCATCTACTCTTGCCAACTTGGATGCATCTGCTGTGGTTCCTGTATTGAGGGGCAAGAAGGGTGCATACTGCCCTAATGAGCATGAAAACAAGGATGAGAATAAGTTATATAAACTATAATGAAATACCTCACCATTCTGCAATATTTAGCAGCGAGTTACCCAAGTGTTAGCTATGTACAACATAACACTCTACATCCATTCCTTAAACATTATCTATGTAAAATTAATTACGAGATCTAATTATGATTACCCAGAAAATGACCAGTTATCAGCACCCACAATGTATATCTACCACAAATGGAAACAAAATTAACAAAAGGAACAGACACTCACAGAGACTAATTAATCAAGCTTATTAGTTACATTTTGTGTACATTTGTTTCTCGGTATCAGCTGAGCAGCAGTCACACACAGGCTCCCCCTTTTCGATACCTACTGAGGAAGGCTGTAGCTTAGGGAATAGTGAGACCAGCAGTTTTATAATTCCCCGACATGCTGAGCCAAAGGTTCAAAATCAGCCACATTTCAATGGTATGAGGCACAGGCAGAAAGCCATAGCAAACTACTGAACTCAAATTGTCTAGTAAATGATAAACAACCAAACAATGCTAGGGGTTGATTGCAATGCTATGTAAAGGACAGTTAACTAACTGAGGGAGGCTGAGTTTAACAAAACATGTAAATCCTCCCGTTTTAAGTTTTAACAGTAACAAATTCCACTACAAACAAACACAACAGAAGACATCTGATCATCAGTAGTTCCCTTTTCTATGAATGTTTCAGCCTCTGATCTTCTCCACACTCTTGGGAGGAAGGGAATGGCCCAGCTCTTAACTCCCAAGCGTCTTTCTCTTGTGCACCTAAATCCTTTTTCCAGCATGGCAGCCTCAAGATATGCATTCACAGCTGTTAGTAACTGTCCTACGAATTCAGCGCTATGTGTGCCATGTCATGGCACCTGGTGCCAAGAAGACCATGTAATGGCACCTGATGCGTCATGCATCTTACAGTGCAGTGCCTTTGGACTTGGCCAGAAGAAAGGCAGCTGCTTTCCCCCATCTTCAGCCACTATTATCTTCTTTTGATGGGTTGAAGGGGGCATGGAGCCAATAAAGTACTATCCTCACAAGGACTTGTGGAGCTCTCCCTCACTTCTCCAAAGCCAGAAACCAGCAGGGTGTCCAAAGATGATAGTGGAACTCGGTAACCAGCATACCATACACAGGTTGAGATACTCTTAATAACTCAGGGCAGAACTGAACCAAGTCTAAAAAGTATCATGTGAATTTTCAAATATATATAATAAAGCGAAGTCTGCGAAGAATTCTTGGTATTAAGTGGCAAGACAAAATCACAAATACTGAAGTATTGGAAAGATCAGGTTGTGTGACAGTTTATTCCATGCTCAGTCTTCGTAGACTTAGATGGATAGGACATCTTAGGCGGATGGATGATGGTAGAATACCAAAGGATATCTTTTTTGGTGAATTACAGATGGGTAAGAGATCTCAGGGTCGGCCTCTACTACGATACAAAGATGTGTGTAAGCGGGACATGATTGATACAGGCATTGATAATGCACATTGGGAGCAAGTCGCCGCTGAACGTGTTGCATGGAGGGCAAATATCAGAAATGGAATAAAGTCAAAGGAGAAAATTATTGCAGAAAAGTCACACACCAAGCGTTTGAGACGTAAGATGGTGCATGATGGTGGAAATGACCACGTGTTCACATGCACCCACTGTGAACGGACATTTACAGCGCAAATTGGCCTTATCAGTCACACTCGCTACCGCCATAGTTAAAAGTTATTATGCCTTTTTAAAGCACAAACTATCGTCTGTCAAGACGGCAAGGTGCCAATGTATGTATATAATAAATAGAACTGCCTAAGGGTTACAAACCAGGATTACCACTTCTGACTGAAACATGACACAAATGTCTGCTTTGTATGTCTGCTTCAGACACTAACCTGAAAACGGAACATTAGGTAGCGGTGGCTGGTCACGTGCAGCTGGCAATGTAGATGCAGCTGGAGCAGAGTAAGCACTCACATCATAGTAACTGGCCGCCTGCTGCAAACACAGAACATGGCACAAATCTATATGGTATCATTTAACTTATATGGCTGTTCATTCATTAGCATGTCCTTTGCAGAATCTCTCTCTCATAACAACCTTATGGAAAACCTCCCGATCATAAGCAAGATGTCCTGCGTCCGATACACCCATCTGGAGATTATCTGCCACATCCTGTACCCATCTTCTCTTTAGACTTCCTTTCTTCTCAGGCATATACCCCTCCATTATTTTTCTCTCCAAACTTTCGTGACGTTTCAAGTAACCAAAATATTTCATATTTTCTTTGTTTTATCGTCTTTAATAGCCAACCTTGTTCAATATTCAGCTCTTGAAGTATGGATACATTTGTTCTTTTCTTAATTCAAAATATTCTTTGAACTCTCTGCAACATTTATATTCAAAGACATTTATGCGCTATTCAGCTTGTTTATCAAGTGTCCGGGTCTCACAGGCGTATGTTGCATTGGGAATGAGGCATGCTCTTAAAAATCTAATTTTTGTAGTTCCATCTATCTCACTCCACAATTTATTCAGTTGTTTCAGTCTTTGAAGAGCAATAGATATTCATCTATTTAACTTCTTTCATTGTGTCACCATTGTTGGTAATCAATGACCCAATATATTCAAAATTTTCCACTACCTCCATTAACCTCCACCTCCTCATAAACATATATTTCATTCTCCATAGTAGTTTTACCGGCCTCTGGCTAAGGGCTTGCGAACGCGGTTTGTGAGCCCGTATACCCGGGTTCGAAACACAGCGGTGCTGATTTTTTCGAAAAAAGGTATAAGAGCCGGTCGTTCAGAAAGCAATGGCAAACTACTGAACGTAAAATTTGCCCAGGAATCACGAACAGCGAAAATGCTGGGGTTGACTTCTACGTCCTGTGAAGGACATGCAACTTAATTTTTAAATAGTAGTTTCATCTGTATGCATTATCTTTGTTTTTCTTATGTTAAGATACAAGTTGTAATTTTCACCATTCAATTGATACCATTCTGTGTTGTGGATAGTGCCACATAACGTGCAGACATGATGATGATGGATAGTTAGTATCGGGAAAAACCGATCGGAAAACCCACGCACAGAAACCAGTGCGCACCAACGTGAACAAGAGAGTGACGTTATCTGACAACAACAGACTGGGAAACGAATTGTGGTAGCTGGGAGCTAACTGGTATGAACCCAGGGATGGAATGATAGTAAGCGTTGACAGAAGAGAAGAGCATCATGCATCTGTAAAGATGCGAGGACACGCCCTAGACGGGAAGAGAAATAACAGAAAGACAGACAGGTTTGTAAATCATGACCATGGCCGCCAGTGTTACAGGTTAGTCATTCAAATCCTTATAGTTTGTGCTCATATAGTTCGGATGCTGACCTGGCCATAACAGGCACTCCGAAAAAGACGACGACAGATTATGTGATATTAACTTTGTAACAAGATGCCTAATAAAACGCCATTTAACTGTAAGAACCACGCGCCAGGATTCATTATGTTCCAGTTCACACCTTTCTCTCCAGTTGTTACTGTTATTGGAAAGGTTGAGCCTATGTTCTTCATTACCAACATGTTTGTTGTTACACTAATGATACGTCATGAAGGAGGACCAACATCATGCTGGCAGAGAGCAATACTGTATCATCAACATATCGAATCTCTTGGTATATGTCATGACCATTGATATTTAGGGCATCATACTGCTCCCTGGTTATATCATCTCTGACATTTCTCATTATATTTTTGGGGTACAGGTTGATCAAATAAGAGGACAGCACACAACCCGACTCCTTGCTTGATGTCAATCGGATATCTCGCCATCTATTGCTTGTTGGTCTAGAAAGGCATTTTTATGAGTTGTATTACATGTGATGGAAAGCCCATATTCCTCATGATTTCCCAAAGTTTCTGATGCTGTACACAGTCAAATGCCTTTGAATAATCCACAAAACATGAGAATAGGTTTACATTAAATTCTCTGAACTTCTCTATTATTAAATGTTAGGAAAAATGTGTATGTATATGCACGACCGAATGGATAAGAACGCTTATTCTTAAACATCCGGTGTGCTGATGACGAGGTTAGTGGTTCAACCTCTATACCGGACAGCTGGACTAAAATGTTGACCTGTCTTCCTTCAATACTGCTATCGGATTCACTTCTCTTCGTGGTTTTATTAATTCTAACGTGTCTGATGTAATCTATGGCTTATGTTGCTTTTTCTTGGTTGGAATTAAATCTTTGGCTGCAGTATCCTTACATAAAATCACTGTACAATTACTATGAATCCAAAAAGTCTAAGATATAAAATGGTTAATCTGAGCTGATATCTTAAGACATTTCTCAAATAATAATGGCAATGAAGAAACTACTGCTTGAATAATTTAAAAATATAGTTTACTTGTTGGAAATTACCAATAATTGAAAATTGCCCAATACCACTGTAAGCACTAAGAATGGGCTAAACCAAAACTCAACAATGAACTAAATATGAGAAGACATAGATACATACAATATGTGTCTATTAGAATCAACTATGCAATCAGCTGGCTTATTAAAGCATGCATAGTTGATTTTGTGTTAATGAGATCTGTCACCTTGGCTAAATGAAAGATGTGTACACAACATAGGCACTCACCAGTGGCATTCTCTGTTGAAGAAGTACATCTTCATATCCATACAATGGAGGTACACTCTGTGGAATAAATTCGCACAACTGTCAATTCAACACTTCATAATTGAAAACAAAAATTGTTCTAACTTCCTTAACCCTTTAAAGACGGCGAGGCCGATATAGTGGGCGTGACGTCACCACACGGTCATAGTGAAAAACCCGGTTCGGCCGATCCCGTTGTAAGAACTGCTTTGATTGGTTTGCTTTTAATAGTACAGACCAATCAAATGCTTCCTTGCAATCGTCAGCCATTTTAGCCGCCATATTTCCATTTCTAGCGTGATTCAGACAAGTGGACATGATTTTGTGCAGTTTTTTCCGAAGTAACCCATTTTTTCGTGGATTTTTGAGTTCTAAAATGGCCAGCTTTGAACCTGAAGACGTACTAGCATTGACTAGCTCTGATAGTAGCGATTTTGTCAGTTCAGGACTGTCAGATAATGACTTTAGTGATACAGAAAGTGCCCATGAGGATTTCAACCTCGTGTCCCCGTAGTTTTGTGTGTTGGGAATAAGAAGATCGTTTTATCTATACCCTTTCATGGCAATGGCCGGACCAAAAAACATGTCACCAGTTGATAGCCAACCTATTACAAATGTCAATAGGGACTTCATAGGTGTTTATTTAACCATAAGTGTTTAAAATTATTCTAAAGTGGTGTAGGTATTTAATGAGGAAATTTTAGGTGAGTACCATTTTTTAAAAATATTTAGTACCAATTCATACATAGTGGTATGAAATATTTTATTTTTCACAAAATACAAATGAGGTTATCAAATTTGCGTAAACATGAACAAAACAACTTCAATCATACACAGAAATAAACTTTACTATATCCTCTTTAAGAATATATATACTTGTATATATCTATATAGGGTTCTAATATTTTTTTTTAATTTATAAAATTGTCACTTCAGTCATTTCTGTACTCCAAAAAAATGGCTCCGTCTTCTTCAGAGGGAAACCTAAATTTGGCCCAATGTTGTTCCGTCCTAAAAGGGTTAAACAATTACTCTTAAAACATGACTTTCTACTAAATTAGCAATTCCACGCTAAATTATAAGGATACCATTTAAGAAAGTGTAAAGGTACTACTTACATAGAATGGAGGCATGGTGCTCTGTCCCATAATGTACTGTCCCATCAATGGTACACCTGGAGGCAAATTTGGTGGAGCTTTGCCTAGGTAAGAAAATTCGGAACTGTTAGCATTTAAGCTGCATAAGGAAATAAAAACAAAGAAAGTTAATCTTCTAGAGAAAGTCTTCAAAAATTGGTTGGACTAATGCAGCAAGAACATTACAAATAATACAGAAGAACTGATGAAAGAGGTTTCAGAATACTTTTTGTGAAATTACAGATTTATCTTAAGTAATGCTCTTTTTTCTCAAGCCAAGGGTGAATGTACATAGTCCAAACGGACAAACCAGAACCAAGCTTACTTGTCGATGGCATGGATGCTATCCGTGATGTTGACGTGATGGATGTAGCAGTAGACGTAGATGATATGGTAGTGGTACCTGTAGAGAGTGAAGTCGTACTTGTAGCTGATGGCAGACTCAGTGATGTGGAGGCTGTAGTAACTGATGTACTTGGGTGATCATACTGAAAATAAAATATTGTAAACTATCAATAATTCAGTATATCAGTACAAATATTTCATCATTTTCACCTTTGCCATTTGAACACAAGACAACACGTTTTAAGCAAGATTCAAAATTTCTCCCAAATAAACACAATGTGGAGAAACTTTGCAGCTTCCTCTGAGATGACACTGCATTCATATGACAAATAGAAACCAAACATAGCAATAATAGAGTTACAGCAATATTACACAAGTGTTTGCAGTGTCATGCCATTGACACAGAGACAAATGCTTTTTGTCAAATGTTTTTATCATGCATATGAATTATACTTTTGTTACAGGACAGTTTGAATGTCACTTGCAGGCGGTTTTCACATCTAAACATTTTAAAATATTTATTTAATATCAATGTTTGGTTTTAACACTAAATAAATGTGTGGACCTAGGTGTTGCTTAATCATTATTTTGTTGTTGTTTTATAGTGTTTTAAAAACTAGAATGTTAATCATGCAAGGGAGTCGTCTCTACTTGTACCAAGTTAGCAGGCATTATACATTGGCTTGGCTGTAATTAAGAATTAGATTTGTCCTGATCTTTCTTTTTCATGGTTGTTCCACTGTATATTCCTCTAATACGACCTCTGTATATTCATCTTATATGACCACTGTAATGGGGTGGATGATCAAACCTTTAAATTTAACTTTCTGGGCACTGCAATTCTTTTGTCCTCCACTAGCTGTAGTCATGAGATCGTTTTTAGTTTGTTACTGGGCATTTTTGTGATTCCAACTATGACACTCATTGTTTGAGTTGCTTTAGTTAAGTTTCACTTAGCTGCTGTTGTTCAGTCAGTGATATGCATTCTCTTGTATAAGCAAGCACTTTCATATGTCTGCCAGTAGTTGTTGCATGTACTGTTTGATTTCTCTCTGATTTGGCATGTTTCTATGCCATGCAATGATTCCTATACAGTTGAGAATTTTATCAGGTGCCGATTTGTTTCTGTCTGATGCTAGGTTATTTTCTGATGTTTTTCATTATCCAGTGCCCATTTTAAAAGACTGGGCCAACCCCAGATCCATATTGGATAGGAAAATATGGGATTTAACTGTACTGGAACTGCGCTGGCCAAATTTCTGGGTGCTTTCCAATCAGACAGTGTTCCGGATTCAATCTCAAGTAGGATAAGGATTATTTTCCCGACCAAATGGGCTCGGGTCCGCCCAGCCTACAACAAATGGGCAGCTGACAATTTTCACAATTCTAAGAACTGTGTGTGACATAACAGCAACTTTCTACAACTTCTGCATCTATCATTTCCTGTAGTTCCTTCTGCCACACACAATTCTGGGACTGTGTAAGTATTCTTGTTCTTTTATTCAGTAACAAAAACATTGGTGACAATCCTTTTTTTCCCCCCTTTTGGCAAGTTTCCTATTTTGTGTAATTGCTTTTATATGGCGGTGAATTGTTTAAATGCACATTTTCCAGACTTACAATTGTTGCAGTGTTACAGTCATCCCCCATTGCTATGCTTTATCAAAAGCCGTCTATACCTACCCAGCTGACAAGTGTGTGCTTTTTCACTTAGAAGGCATCATCTAATTCATGGGTTTATGAAAACATTTGATCTTCAAGTAATCTGCAAACAAATGTTTGCTAAACAATATCTTAAACAATCTTCAGATATGAAACCACTGATACCTAATCCATCTGTGAAAGAACTGTCGTCTCCGTACACCAAATAAAAATGTATTTATCAATGCCAGTGTGAGTGCCAGCAACTGATGTAGGTAGAATGGAATAATAAGTGGCAAACTGAATTACCTAACATATACCAGTATGGGTGGAGTCTTTTGGAATCCCTGTGCACTTGACAGGCTATAACAATCATGTTGATCCTGCACATTGCCTTTTATCTGCCCTTATCCACATTCTTTACATATCCCTCTTTACTAGCTCGTGTAATTTTCCTGCGCTCTGGCTTTATTACTCAAATATGCTCTCCCCCCCCCCCTTTTTTTTTTCCTTTTATTTTATTTTTGTAAAGGGTTTCTTATGTTATTCATGGTTTGTTTTCATTCCCCTTTTACTAAGGACTTCTTTATATTCACCCGAAACACTTGCTGCCAGCAGTCTAACTGTTGCAGGGCCTGGTACTTATGAGAGACTGGCAATAAACTAACTTTATTGATTTCTCTAAGATGTTCTACATTGTATTTATTTCTAATTTTATAAATTGCTATGTATCTCCTGAGTTTCAGTTTAATTTTACCTATCAGAAAATGATGATATGCATCTATGTCCATGTTTAAAAATTCTTTCATCATGCAGAGATGATCTAAATTTTCTGATACAGATGTGGTCAATTTGATGTTTTGTTTTTGTTTTGTGGTCTGGTGCAAATGACAATACTCTATGTATTCATATAGAGAAGCACTAAATATGAAAGTTGTATTGTACTATACATTTGCACATCTCTACAATATTTACCATATGTGATGCTTTAGTACTGAGTGATGTGCAATATGCATGTAGTTTAGTCGGTACAATTCTGAAACCGTGCAAACTCAATTCTAACAGCTGGTTTAAAAAAATGTGCCAGCCAACATTTTGTTTACAGCAATTATCATTTATGTCAAGATAATACTGTGGCAATTTTCAAGTTTCAGAAATAGGGAACACAGTGCAATTATAAATACATGCACCTTTTCTACTGAATACATGTACTTTTTCAACATTTTTATGTCTATGTTTATTACTCCCTTTAGAATTGCAAACATGTATTTAGAATTGTCTTTGCACCAGCAAGTAGGTAAAACATGCACTTTACAGCAAGATTCCAACCAAATGTACTAGAAGAACATGCATGCATATGAAATGCAATTTTCTACATCTTAAGGTTCTTAGTGCGTGCGTGTGTGAGTGTATATATGCTATGACTGAAAAGATCAGTATAGGAAGAGGTAAAGGCAAACCAAGAGGGATTATGCTGGATAGTCAAAGACACTGGCATGGAGGAATATGATCAATAGAATTGATCCAGAACACCTACATTATTTGGCAATGCATATAATATATATATGTGTGTGTGTATACATGTACACTTGTATATATTCACTTTTAAATGGCATATAGGAAATTTCACAGCAGACACACAACTAGGGGAATGCTAATGATCTTACAAGCATTTTGTTGTATGATATGATGTCACATACTTTCTTCCCAAACTAACAGAAAATAGGCCACTAATTTCACAGCTTCGTATGCTTAGAATCTACTGTCGAGTTAATCACATTAACAAACCGTGAGCATTTCAGCCCTGTACACTTTAACATGTGAAGTATTATTAATAGGATGTTCTATGTCAAAATAAAAAAAATCTGCTTACCTGAGAAGTTGGAAGGCCATCTAAAGATGAGTCATCTTTAAGTGTCATTTTGGACAATCCATCCCCTAATTTATTTGTGAGAGGAGAAGGCTGCAATGTCGCAGGCGATACATTAAAGCTCTGTGAATTGTAGTTTGTATTGGTTTGGGATGTGGCAGGCTTGAGTGAGGACTGAGGCGCTGTTGGAAACGTCACTCCGGTACCAGGCTGTGAGCTAGCAGAAGAGCTGGTCTGAGTGTCCCTTGGGTGATATGAGCCTGCAGATGGTGACTGGTAAGAGGTTTGTGTTGTGAATGAAGAGTTTGCCTGCGTGGATACAGGATATATGGAGGCACCGGTGCCACTGGTTTGATTTGATGATGGATAGTTGGTCTGAGATGGTAGATGTGTGGGGAATGAATTACTGCTTTGATATCCTGAGTACTGTGACTGTCCACTGGTGTAACTGTTTTGAGGCCCTGATGAATACTGAGACTGATGATTTGCATGTGGCACTGGTGGATGACTGGATGAGCTCACGGATGCAAACTGATTCTGTCCAGATGAGTACTGGTTCTGAGCACTGTTATAAGTGGATGGCTGGCTTGACGGGTACTGTGTTGCAGTGGGAGGATTTGAGAACTGGCTCTGTGCAGCCGATGGATATACAGACTGGCTCGCTGGGTACTGTCCTTGGAAAGAAGCGGTCTGGGACACCTGTGAGTTAGTCGTGTGGGTGTAAGTCTGTGTCTGCGCCATACTTGAACTTTTCTGGTGGCTTTGGTATGAAGATGGAGCATAGCCATTTGCTGCAGAGTAACTTGTTGATGCCTCACTTTTATTCTGAGACAGAGATCCTGTAAGAAACAATGCAAATACGAATTAATATACAATGGTTCTATAATGATACAATGATGCATGGTTCTACGGTTTCATTAAAAACTAAGACACTATAAAAGTACATCTAGTCATAAAATGTCACTCTAAATCACTGTAAAGCTTTTCTTAAGAACACTTTCAACAAACAATGTAAAGTTTCTTTTCTCTGGGTAAACTCCAACATGCTATTCTTTGTCAGAAGTACATCACACCTAGATAGGAGTGCTTCTCAAATGCAAGCATGTCCAGCTTCAGCATGCGTCTCTGCAACATGTGCTTCCTCTAGACAGGTTCCATCAAAGGCTATGGTTCTATCTCCCTGTGGGTAGGTTTTCTTCTTCTTTCGTTCACTTGAGTAGGTTTTCATTCCAAACAGTTTAGTCAGGGCCTTACAGCCTACTCTGTGATGTGATTTCCAATTGCTGTGGTGTTATCTAACATACACAACTTGCCCATGGAACCTCCTGTTTTTGCCCTTATCCGAGAAGGCTAGGTTTCTGAGCTTACTACCAAAGGGACCACAAGGACTTCTGATATCAATAGACACCAGTGGTTGCTGGAAAAATGCACAGCTGTATGCTAAGATCAAACCTGGTACCTTTTAGTTCAGATGTGGAGACTGTTACCACTCAGCACGACTCCTCCAAAATTAGATATTAAATTCCTTCATTTAAACGACACACTCACAATACAAACTATCATCATCATCCAGTGCCCTGTTGACTGGCATGGGTGAACATGTGTCTCCACAAATTGTGATCTCAGACATCATGGATCAATTTGCGTGTTGACTCCCGTGACATGAGACAAGACTGTCAATAATCTTCTCTTGCTGTCTTCCTCTCTCTCTTTCCGCATATCTTTATGGTTGTCACATGCTCCAGTTTTTGTCTTCTCATGTGGCCAAAAACCAATGACTTTTTTTTTAAACGTTTGTGATAAGTTGTCTTTGCAACTCAGCTTTCCTTAAAACGCCCAGATTGCTCATTTTGCTCTTCTATAAAACTACATCAAGGCTTCCAGAGATTTTTTCACACGTTTATTAATTGTTCAGGATTCCCAACCATATGTTAAAACTGGTTCTATGTAACATGCAAGAACTCTTGTTCTAACTTTCATGGAGACAATGACTTATTCCACAAAACATTCTTCATTTAACAGAATGCAGATTTTGCTTGTCCTAATCTGTTCTTTACCTCAGAGATGCATCTTCCATCTGATGTTATCCAAGTGCCTACCCATTTATCTGAATTTCTGCACAAACTATAAGCATTAATAATTGGTAGCTGGAGTTTTGCTTATGGCCAAATGTTTCTAATTACCCATACCCCTTAATTTGGAATAAGATTTGAAACAAATTGACAAATCACCATTACAAAAAAATTATACACATAATTTAAGGATTTCTTACCTGAGCCAAGATTTTGGTTTGTTTGTCCTGCGTGCTGTGTCATCATTGGACTGGATTTGTGTTCCAACTGCGATGAATAAGGAATGGGCTCTGGTCCACTTATCTGCAACAATGGGGAAAAAATATATATGAAAATATTTTTTTAAAAACTCCAAGGTAACAAGATAATTTTATAATGAAATATATGGTTGTCAGCATGGCTTAAATGGTTAATCATGCATGCATAAACTTCCTATTCACTGCTGCCAGGGTATGGGGGTTCATTCACATACCAGTCATTGGGATATAACTTGCTCAGAAAGCAAATGTAAACTTTTTTTTAAAGTTGCCTATCTCTTACAGGACGCTGCAATTAACACCAGCATTTTATTGCCGTTGATGTCTTGGCAAGATTTTATGTTCAGCAGTTTGCCATTGATTTCTGAACGACCGGCTCCCGTATCAACACATTAAAACTAGCGTGACGCGGTCTGCTGCTAAATCGGTCACTGCTGGGTTTCGAACATGGGTAAGCGGCATTGCGAATCACGTCCACAACACCATTGCCACCGAGACCGACCAAATGTAAACTAGTGAATTAATTGCCTAGAAAATCAACCCGGGGTTGATTGCAACACACTATATGGATGGACCCATGCAGATCCCCAAAAATCTGTGAGAGTTCATGCAATAATGATTCAGCAGTATTTAAGCAGGGAGCCAATGTGAGTTGTTACTCGGCATTGATTGACTGTAATTGAACGTTCAAAAGTATATACACTCATAACTTGAGGCTGCCAAAATGAATCCTTATATGCTTTGTAGCTGGGTAACATATCGACGCTTGTAGTCTATAAAACAGTGCTGCCAAGAATTGTAAACATCACACCAGTCACAAAAACGATTTACATACTGCACAACTGAGTTGTGAGCTGTATCTGCCTGTCACTGGATGTTATCCTATCACAAGGTGGAAATGTCCACCAGGCGAAAGGATAGTATATTATATCTGGCTAAGTCTCTGCAGAACTGCAAGCCAACTACCGGTAGACGTGCACACATCAAAACCTCTGTAGCTGTAGCAATGACCCACAGGGATCTCTGTAAGGATTTAAATCATGGTCTGAACTCGGCAAGAGACACATGGTTTGACCACTTGGCCACGGAAACCCCTCTCTACTCATGTTTAAGTGGCCAAAGTTAAATTCCATTTCAGACGCAAACAAGCAACCCAAAATATTCATACAACCCACAACAATGAAACGCAAATTTTTTTTACCTTGCTCTGTTCCCTCTCAAGACTTTGGGAATCATTCTTGGGCGGTGATGCAGTGTAAACCGAGTTATGGAACACAGCAGGCTGCCTGTTTGACTGCTGGGTCTCAATCGCAGATGGTACCTTGGGCGTGCCAGCAGATGGAGATGACATGATGCTGGAGACCAGGGAACTTGTGTCATTGCTAGGCTTGCTCATGTGAGCTTGGGTAAAGTGGCTCGTTATCACAGATGAAGTACTGGATTTGAGAAGAAAATGTGAAGCAGTTTCTTGAAATAAAATATTTTTCAAACACATCTGCAAAGCCTGCTTTTGCAAACAGACATTTCAATTACACCAAATTATTCTACCGTTGTTCGGTCCTTGACATGCAACGTTGCCTAACTTCCTTTGTTAAGATGAAAATGAATGAAAGATGAATACTTGATTTCCACACGACTATTTGTCAACTATCGCTGTTATTTCACCATTTACTGTTATGTTCACCAACAGTTTCTCAATTGCATTACCAGTAATTACTGTTTTAGTTTTTTGTTCAATATTAATGTCTATGCCACATCCAACAACTAGTTTATGTGTTCATGGTTTATTCCATATTTCACACACAACTGATAGATATCTAGTCTTTACATCTATTAACTTGCTACAAGCTTCAGCACATATTTCCTTATCTGAAGGCAACAAAGTGATTTAGTCTTGTAGGGAAGTATCCAATCACCAGTGATTTAAAGGATGTTCTTATCACCACTGAGTGATTTGAGGGTGTATTTAATCATCACAGAGTGATAGTAGAAAGTATCTGATCACCACAAAGACATTGTTATGAATCATAACAATAAAACTATAAAATTGGATGCATACAAAACATCAAGCATGATAAGATTAAATAAAATAGAAGACATATGAGCCATGAGCGAGATCAAGGGAAGAAATGTCAGTAGTGAGGAGATAAACCATTTTAGTTTCCCTTCAATACTGTTACCTTCCACAACACTTGCAAATGAAGAATTAAAAAGTAAACATACCCATTTGTAGTGGTGGAATATGTGCTGCTGGTCGCAGTCACATTTTCATTGTTAGCACCAAATCCAAAGGAAGTGCTGGAGTCTGTGCCAAAGTCTATTCCAAACTGCAGATCTAGCTGAGGATTGTGGGGAATATGACCAGGCATTTCAACAGCAGAGGCCGGAATCTGCACACACAAACATAAGAATTAGCACTTTGATCTTGAAACCTGACAATTTATCAACATACATTCTAAAGACACCATGTATCCATCCTTCCATCCACTATGTGCCATGCCGATAAGCGTCAGCAGTTATATTTTGCCATCTCACTCGATCACCAGAGTCATGGATCAGCTCTGTGTTTTTGTCTCGACCATGCCACATTGCCAAGCCATCCAGGTATTTACTTCTCGGTCTTCCCCTTGGTCTCTTTCCTTCAAAGCTTGCCAGTTGTCACCAAGTTCTCCAATTCATTTCTTCTCATAACATGCTCAAAAAATGTTGACTGTCAATGTCTAATGTCTCTAATCAGTTTACAATCTTCATTTGTTTCTTGAAGGACTTGTTCATTGGTTTTTCTGTCTCAACATGGTATTCTTTGCATTTTCCTCAGAAACCAGAATTCTACAGGCATCAGATGTTTTTCAGCTTGATTGCTCATTGCCCAAGCTTCACATCCATACAAAAGTACAGGTTCTACGTAGCACTTCAACACTTTTCCTCGTTTCAACTGATATCGTTTTATTGGTCAGTATGTTTTTCATGTTGCAAAAGGCTACCTTCGCAATGGCAATTCTTGTTCTAATTTCTTCAAGGCATCTCCCATCAATTGATATGACTGTTTCAAGATAACTGGACCGACTCACCTGTTTAAGAATATGCACATTTACTTGTATATTACATTGTGATATTTCTTTCTTCCCACTGACGACCATAATCTGTGTCTTCTTAAAATTCAATTCCAACCCTAGGTGTTCACTGTGTGCAACAACTGCATCTACTAAATGTTGCAAGTCCTGTTCATTGTCTGCAATCAAGACTGTATCATCTGCATATCTAATGTTATTGATGTATCGACCCCCAATGTTGATTCCTTCCATATCTTCTATATTTCTGAAAATATTTTCACTGTACACATATCCTGTCTGGATAGGCTGATATTGACCTACTTCAATGTCAATTCTTATGGCAGCTTGTTGTTTCCAAGATATGTTTTTAACAAGTTTAAGGTCTTTTCCATCAATTTGTAGATCTTCAAGCATCTTTATCATGTCGCTTTATCGAAAGCCTTTGTGTAGTCAATAAAGCAAAGGTGTAAATCTTTGTTTACTTCTATAGAACGTTCAATTACTGTTCTCAGTTCTCACACCATGTATGTTCTCAACTAAACTGGAATTATAAACAAGTATTTAACAAAGCAATATTTATGCTTTCATCTTAGCAAACTGCCACTGTACATCTACCTTTATTTATTAGTGCAAGATTTATTCCTACAAACACCAAACTTGTAAAGCACAACAAAGGCAAAGTACCATTAAAAAAAAAAAAAAAACTATCTTTCCCTTCCAAAGCAATCAAATGAAACAGCAATGAAGAAATAATTTGAAAAAACAATTTGTTTCAGCTGTTAAGTATTTCACTAAATGAAGGAAGGTTAATATAAAATGCATACCTTTGATGGAGGCGGCAATTTCGATTTTTGAGGTTTTGGTCGCTGCAAGCTATTGGTCATGTTGCTTGGAACAGGCATGCTTTGTTGTTGCTGCTGCTGCATCACAGATGAAATCCTGGACTGTGCTGGTGGATTCTGTTCCCCAGTTTGTTGTTGTCCAACAATACTACCCAACTGATTCTGCTGTGTGGGAATGCCCATTTGGGACAACTGTGTCATGGTTTGTGACATGGATGACTGAGATACTTGTTGGGGCAAAGACGACAATACTCCAACCTGAACCTGGTCTGAATTTTGAGCATGAGACGAAAGGCCCAAAGCACTTGTAACTGACTGCTGAGACATTGTGAGAGAACTGTATGACTGGGGAGGTCTTGAAGAAGTACCAATCTGAAATGTAGCAGACCAACAGTTTAATGTTTAAACAGGTCAGTTTTTGTTGGTCAATTGACTGCATACAAGACTAGTGTTTATTTAATCTAAAGGCCCAATTTCTTCCACTCACACCAGCATACCATACTTCATGATTAAAAAGAGAAAAAACATTACACGTAAAATAAATGCTGAATGTTAGTTGCATGACTGTCACTCTTTTCTTTCCATACCAGTGGTTGTGATTATTTTAATGGTTTAACTAATGATACTGCAGAAACATACATTCTAAAAGTATTATATGGTTTTAGACTAATCTGACAATATTTTTTATAAAGTACACATTAAAATGTAGATTCATGTTCAGAAAAGCATTTAAAAATAAATTTAGCATGCCTGCAGATGAGGCACAAACAGCTATAGCAAAAAGAAACTTCCGCAGCGCAAGGAAAATATCAACCAAGCAGGCATCAAATATAGTAATGGGAAAGTTCTAACTGGTCAAATAAAACATCACTCCAGGAGGTGTCAATTGACTGCATACAAGACTAGTGTTTATTTAACCTAAAGGCCCAATTTCTTCCACTCACACCAGTATACCATACTTCGTGATTTTAAAAAAAAACATTACACGTAAAAAAGTGTGTTAATATTTAGGTAGTAGTGTAGAAAAGTGTGAACATTTGAGCAAAAAGTCTGGGAGAACAGGAAGCTTACTGCCAAAACAAAAGTCCTCGTCTACCAAGCCTGTGTCCTTAGTACTCTTCTTTATGGCAGTGAAACATGGTCAACTTACTCACACGAAGAGAAACATTTAAACAGCTTTCATATGCGGTGTCTGCGAAGAATACTTACTATTAAGTAGCAAGACAAAATCACAAACACTGAAATATTGGAAAGATCAGACTGTGTAACGATATATTCCATGCTCAGTCTTCGTAGCCTTAGATGGATAGGACACGTTAGGAGGATGGATGATGGTAGAATACCAAAGGACATCTTTTTTGGTGAATTACAGATGGGTAAGAGATCTCAGGGTCGGCCTCTACTATGATACAAAGATGTGTGTAAGCGGGACATGATTGATACAGGCATTGATAATGCACAGTGGGAGCAAGTCGCTGCTGAACGTGTTGCATGAAGGGCAATTATCAGAAATGAATAAAGACAAAGGAGAAAATGATTGCAGATAAAGCACACACAGAGCGTGAGAGATGTAAGATGGTGCTTGATGGTGGAAATGACCATGTGTTAACATGCATCCTCTGGACAAACATTTACAGCGTGAATTGACCTTATCAGCCACACTCGCCACCGCCATGGGTTGTAGTTATTATACCTTTTTGAAGCACAATGTACCAAATTATCATCTGTCAAGACGGAAGGTGCCAATGAATGTAATGTAGAAAAGTATAAGGAAACAGCTATTAAAAAAAGGTCAGAGGAGCTCTCATGACACTAGGCAATATGTAGAAGTCTAAATCAAATCTAGTACAAACTTAGAATATTCATCAAATCAGCACTGCTGTTATCAATCAGAAACAAGGAGAATTCAAGTACAAACACACATGAACTAAAATTCCAGCTAATCATGACATGAGGAAAACACACTGCAGCTGGATAGGACTAGAAGGTATTTCATCTGAAACCTGCAGGAAAAAGAAAAGGAGTCACAAAAACACAAGAAGAGAATGATTGAGATGAATGTTAATGGGATAATATGGAGGAGGCTGCAGGAGATGGCAAAAGATAAGACATGATGTGAGATGGCCAATGGTCTATGCTCCAATGAGGGGATACAGAAAATAAGAAGAGAAAGAAACTGATGGTAGCCTTCCAGCACTTGGTATAATATATTAAACTTGCACTACAACATCACAAACTCAAACAACTGGCTCCTCACTTGAAAGGACTGAAGGTCTATAAGACATGGCTGACAAAGAGAAGCGTAAACAAAACCAAGCATTCTAAGGACAAGCCAATGCTATTCTCACCACAGTGTGTTGTCACAGAACAGAATGTGGTAAGCTACTTCATATATTCTTTCACAAAAGTTTAATTCTCTGCCTTAAAAATGGCTATCAATGTTTTGTTGACCAAAGAGTAATTTTCCTAGAATGGGAAACACTCACGCCAATCGTATTCTTGATGGACTCTGTGGCCGCCTGCTTATATTGATTGATGTAAGCATCTCCTGTTGGTTTGCTGTAGTCGGGTGCCTTTGAAAACTTTGCTGACTCTATGAACAAGCTTCCCACATCAACCCTAAAAAGAAAAGGAAAAACTAAATTCTCACAACAATCATAATTTACCAGCATCCCTTTAGCAGCAGAAGGTTAAAAGCAAAGGACCCCTTTCCATGCTACACAGAAACAACGTTAACAGGTAAATGTAATTTTTCAATCCAAGGTTCTGAGGCTGAGCTTCACAAATCATAGAATCTGCTCCTTGCTGCCCTACTAGCAGGGTGAAGGGGGGCGTAAGACCTTGAGGTCTGTTAACATTTGACATAAAAAAGATAGGGGTCGTGATTGGCCAAACCAGAAACAGCACAGCTCAAATAGTTTAGCTGTGCATGAAAAGAGCTATAACTTATACAAATAGCTCTTTTTCAGTCATGTGGCCATAGTCCTGTTCTCCCACCCCCTTCAATAATTGTGTAAATGTAGTGGTTAATACTGCTAGTGTAGTAGTGTACTGCTAGTATACAGTACCTAGCATAACAGACATCCATACAATGTTAACGAATGAGACAATTTTCTTGTGTGCTCGTACCCATACATGTAAACTGTGCATTCACAAACCAAAGGTTAGTGTGTGTGCATGCAGTTATAATTACCTCTGGCCTCGTGAGCTTGAAGTTTCAGTAATTACAGGATCTGGATCAGGTACTTTCATCTGGGATGGAGTAAAGACTTTTGTCTCTTCCAGCTAAGGAAATAAAAGCATCATCATTGCTGTTAATGTAAGCAAATAAGTAAATGTTAAAACATGAGATTTATCGAAGCACTGTGTGTAACAAATGTGACATGTAACATTTCGCACAGCTCACCACTATCAGTGACAAGCAACTTTTGAGTTAGTAAGTATGCTTCTCCATGTCAATGTCACTTCAGTACATCACATTTTTGTGTGCAATGCCTTAGCTGTTAGGTGGTATTTACATGTGACCTAGTTTTCAACAGATTTCACCGATGGAGGGAATACAGCAGCGAAATATATACAAATAAGGACAGTAAGGATGAAAATGTAAACAATGAAATTACAACACCAAAAGAAATAGAGAAGCAACATTAGATGTGGTCAAGTGAACAATATATAACCTCAAAATAGGAAATCACCAGGATATGATATCAAAACAATGTTAATTGCAGCTTGGAGAGGTAGGTCTGCATGGCCTAATGGATAAGAACACTTGTTCTTAAACACCCGGTGTGATGATGCCAAGTTAAGAGGGACCTGACACCTGGACTAAAATGTTGACCTATTGTCCTTGACTTGGGGACGTAAATTACAAGCACCTCTGAAGTCAGAGTGGGTTCCCCTGATGGCGAGGGACTCTTATTAATAGGTAAAAGCTAATTCACATGCAAAATTCAATCCAAAACTACTTGAAGTAGTTAGTGTGTATGGACTACGCTTTAGTTCAAAGCGAATAAGCGCAAAAAAGAAAGTACAAGTTGGCTTCAGGCAAATTTTTGACACACAAGACATGTTTAACATGAGGGGATTAATTAACAAATAAATAGTACAAACGAACTTGCCTTGTAGAATAGTCAAAGACATTTGATTGTGTGAAACATGAAGAATTATGGAACACTGAAGGATATAGGCTTCCTTTTACTCAAGACAGATCATAAATACAGTGAGCAAGAGGTAGACTTGAGAATGTGTGATAATACAACAGATTGGTTTGCTATTAAACAGGGAGTCAGTGTTGCCTGCTGTTTCCTTATCTGTTCCACATTACTATCAACAACACAAAAGGGTATTGAGAAACTAATAAAATCACAGCAAGAGAACAGCGAAAAAGCAAAATGTATATCTCAACGCATCAAAAACAATGACAACCGAAGAAAAATGCCAACAGAAATATTTATCAACAGAGAAAGATTACAAAAAGTGAGCAGTTTTTAATATCTTGGTCCACTGACAAGGGAAATGGAAATGTATATGACAAAGTACAAGAATAACAAACATTACTCTGTAAACACCAAAACACTTAAAACCTTTCTGAATTGGAAAAGACTGAACAACACAAGTTAGTTAGTCGACAGATCATCATCATTGCACATCGAACCATTCAGTCTATAAGTGTTCGGATCCCTTCCTCAGTAAATCCTGCAGTGTGTTAGCAGCTAACGACACCAGTTCTTTGTTGGTTTATCAATCTTCTTTGGCTTCCTGCATAGTGTTCTTGTTTGGCCACACTTTTTAATTTGCTGTTCTCGCATCCTGACCATCAGTCACTTGGTTCTTGCGAACAATTTACTTCTCGTAAAGCATTCAGAATGTCAGCCTGATCCATGGCGTGTCCACCGCGAGCATGTCAGCACACTCATTTCATTGTACACCCGCATGCCCTGGCATGAAAATGAAACTAACCTTTGCCAGCCGAGACCGCTCCAGAGACAGCAATCACTCTCTTCGGATCCACCCCATCTCTATCTTCTTGAGCATGCTCACTGAGTCGCTAAGGAAACATGCCCTAGTGAATGTCTGTGTCTCGAGCCATGTTATTGCTTTACTTACTGCCATGACTTCCATAGTAAGGCTACTTGTGGTCAAAGCAAAAATACCAGAACCCTCCTTCACAATTCTTTCTCCGGCTTGAGCCGTAAAGGCCCATGAACTTCTCACTCGTCTAAGCTTTACACCGACCCATCTGTGTAAATGACAGCATCACCGTCTAACGTGTTCTCGAAGATCAACGCTTGTTCTTATCTGCATTTTCTATCTAGATGGATGCAAACTGAAAAGGACGTACAGAAATCTGTTGTACCTACTCCTCGCCAGGTTCTAAGGCCTCAAGTGAACACACCTGTTGAAGAGTGTCTTCGGCTTGACCCATCCATGACTTTCCTCTTTTTAACCTGCTGCCCTTTACCTTCTTAATTTCACTGTGCAGTGGATGTTATGTGTTTGCATTGACTCTGAACTAGGCACTTGCTCTACAAATTTGTGTTCTGTCTCCAATGGTTGGAAAATCAAGAAGATAGCGTATCGGCCTGCATGCTGTATCTCTTGTACATCCAAGAATAATATGCATAGCTTTGCTCTGATCCTTTCCATCTGCTTACGGCTGAGAGTCAAGATCACCATCACATACTCAAAACCAGACAGGACCAGACCCCAGTATAGAAGACATAGATGGTGCTGCTCACAGTTTGCTGCCGCCATTACCCGCATCGCAGCCAATCCCCCGCTTGGCCTTTATCACCTGGTCTATGTGCTCATTATAAGCAAGACTTTGATCAAAACGTATCCCCAGGTAAATCATTGCCTGGTTATTTCTAGTCTCTGAACACAGATTTACAGTTGGTGTTGGAGTGTTGACAATATGGTTATTCAAAGAGAACCTTATCACTGCTGCCTTCGTTGGGTTGACCATTGCCCTAGATTCCACACACTAAGTCCATATGCGATTTAGTTTTAGTTTGTAGTTCCACAGCAACCTGATCTCTATCCTTACCCTGACGGTACACTAACACATCGTCGGCATATAACAATGTCCTCCCCGGTCCTCTGATCTGCTCGCCAATAATTCTCACAGTGTAGGCGTTGAAAAGCACCAGGGATGATGTTGACCCCTGTGGCAGGCCTGGATATATTATTGTTGGTTCAGAAGTCCAACTGCCACATCTAAAAACTACCTTTCGTTGGAAGAGGGCTGCAGCGATTCAACTAAGGAGGAATGGACTTATCTTGAGTTCAAGCAGCTGAAACATTTAAAAATCCAAAGGTACTCTATTGTACGCATCCTCAAAATCAATTGCAGCAGCACGTTTCAATGCCTGAGTGGAAACCTTCATAGACATCATGGGCAAAAACTGCTGCATTGGTCCAGGTTTCTCTGTTTGGACGGTACCCTCCAAGGGTAGGTGGGAAACAACCTTGCCTCTCTAGCTAGCTTGATATTTTCTTGGCAATTAACTTCTCTAGCAGCTTGCCTGTTGTATATTGCATGGTTATTACCCAGTATCCCTGAAGTTCTGTGCAGTCTTTGCCAAGGGAATCAGATAGCTATGTAACCACTCCTCCTTGATGCTAGCACTCGCTATGCTGTTGTACATATCTAGTTCGAGCTCGTTGTCGGTACACATACTGATGTCATCATACCTTATATCATCTGGCCCTGATGCGCTGTTTCTTGTTCGTCGAAGCACAGCCTTGATCTCTTTCACTGTGTCTTCACCTGCAATGTTCTGGGTCTTACACCTATCTGAGGTAACCACTTTGGCAAAATTTTGGCCTCTCATGTCTGTCTGGTTGCTCTGCTCTAGGTAGCATTCGAAAAGGGCTTTGCCCTTATTCTCGCCAATCTCTGCCAGATACGGTCAGCACTTTGGAAGTCAGGAACACTCTTGTTCTTGACTACCCCATTCATACTTTTATGTAGTCGCCAGAACAATTTCAGGGACTTGTCTGTGCTTATTCTTTGGCACAACTCTGCCCATTTTTCACTTTTAACCAGTTTTTTTAAATAGCTAACTTTGGTGTCCATCTCTCTTTCCAATTGCATAATAAGACTAGGATGGACAACTCTGTTCTCCTTGACGTTTTGCCATTTCCTCACAGCACCACGCTTATCCACCCAGGCCTTCTGCACCTCACAATTCCACCATGTTGGCTGTTCCCAGTTTTTTTTTGTTTCCTGCCATGATTCTTGTGCTTGTCACGCCTTATTTTGCTTATGACATCTTGCTCTGAATTGCCATACTTAAAGGTCTTGACCAACACAAGTTAGAGAACTTAACTTAAGTGTTAAAGAAGAGTACAACTCATTGAACAAAAACAAATAAAAACCAGTACAGAAAATAACACAAACAGATCTATCCAACAAGAACTCAATATTGAAGATGATAGGTTATTAAGGTAAATGAAAATTATAAATTATGGGCACGTAAACGAAGGGATCCTGAAAAGATTAAGGAGGTATACCATGGAAGTAGAAATGACAACGTATAGCATGTCTTATGATAGAAAGATTTTGAAACACTATTGAGAAGAACAAAGTAAAAAGGGGGGGAGGGGGAAGAGAAAGATAGAGAAAAGAAGGAAACATGGGGGACAGGCACAACAATCAAATATATACAATAAAATCACTGAACACAAACATTGACTTACACTGCCAGTCCACTGATCATCTTCATTTACCCAAGTATCAGCCCAATTATCCCAATCTGCAAAACAGAATATTTTGTAATCTAGTATTAGCGTCACTTTCAATGCTTCTCAATCAAAAGAAAACTGAAGGCCTTACTTAAACCTGCAGTAGTGCAGATTCCCAGTGCTTACATAATTTTGATTGCATTGGTTTCTCTTATTTATTAAAATCTATTAATTTAATTGTATTTGGAAACCTTTTCCTCTTTATCTCCATTGGGGCTCATGCTCTCAACCAACTCATTTCAAGCATTCCCACTTTTTAGCTACCTCATACCAGAAATCAAAATCCTGAGAGGAAATAAAAGACATGTCCAAGAAATTATATCACAAAGGCAGCAATATCATCTGGGTCCATATTTATGTTTAAGTAAAAATGAACCCCTTTCCTTGCCTTGAGGCATATTTGGTATAAGGTGCCATCCCACTCGGGTTCCGAATGTTGTGGGTTCGATTTCGGGCCGCTTCCTTCGGTTCACAAGTGCATTTTTTCGGAGATTCCTGGTTGTCGTCGTTGGAGCTACAGAGCTCGTGCTTTGTGAGACACTTTCGGCAGCCTGCACTGCAGAAAGAGACTGAGCCATATGGGATAAAACCTGGAGCAATGTAGTCAACCCTGTCGATCTTTAAGCAACTTTTTTAAAGTCACTCAATGGGTGGTGTCAATATCACGCAGGCCACCTTGGCTTCCCATGGAATTTCCTGGTACCCATCTCAGGCTGGATCCACCCGAGTCTCAAGTCAATGGAAAAAAAAACCTGCCTCAAAGGGGATTTAAAACACATTATTGTGGACTTAGGTAATTTTTAACAATTCTCACCCGTGTCTTTGTTTGTATTAGTTTCTGCAGTTTCATTGGTCCACGTATCAATCTCAGGTCCGTCCATGGGCTGGGAATTGCTCATTTTCTCAAACCTCTGGCCACGGTTGTAACTTCTGTTAAGCAATGAAAATTATGAACACGTGAAACTACAAATTGGCTGCACTGTTGAAATTCATTACAGTAACAAGTAACAGCTACTACCTTAAAGTATCTACAACTGCGCACCATGGATATGAAGTAGTTCATGGTGAGCCTTTGCTCGTGGCATGCCCTGAATTACTAGCATTTATATATATTGCACAGATTTCTCAAACTCTTCTCTAACCGTTACGATAGTGCACAACTTATTTGTAGTCTGTTATAAACATCCTTTAGTTCAAGATAATGACAATGGTACACTATACCAACAATTGTTTGGTTGGTATGACTAATTAATGCCTTGATGATCTTTCAAATGTCAATACACAAATGTGTAAAATGAACTAACTATATTGTTACCATTTTAACAAACAAAATTCATAACAAATATTCAATTAATATTAATTGATAATATGATGAATGGATGGATTAATATTTAACAATACACAGTAATGGAAAGAAAGGGTAAGATATTAGTGATAACTAGTAACAAGTGAAATATTAGAAACATAACACAATTATCAAAGGGCATAGCAAATTATAGCATAATAGGACTCTTGGTATGAAATCTTTAACTATACAAACATTTTTGTACATATAAACAATTATGACCTGAAGAAACAATTTTAATGGTGCTATTTTCATTCCTTCTTTCATTCTGAACAACTATACAATCATATATGGGACAAACCTGCTGTCTCTGTCTCCACTGTTGTTAAATCTGCCACGTCCGCCACCTGGTCCACCAGACCTCCTCCCTCCAAATGCTAAAAATAAGAGTTACATTTGACACACACAAACTAGGAATAGCTCTACCTCCCAAACAATTAATTCTCAACAAAACTCTTATCAGGAAACAGTAATCTTAGAGCAGATTAAGTCACTGTGCCACAAATGTTAGACCTCTGCAGATACAACATTACATCATATATTGATATCATTGCCAGCATCTATCAGACTGGGTTCCAGAGCTGCCTGGTTTAATCATATCAATACTAGTAAGCGGGGATTATAACAAATATTTTGGTAGCATCTCTTTATGAAATGATAATTAGCTTTGTTTAATTTAAACTTAAGAGCAGAATCACACAAACTGAGACAGACAGACATGTCACAAACTGCCAGAACTATTACAAGGACAAATGAATCATAGTAATTAAAATCAACAGCAGCATAAAAATAAGGTGTGTAACTTCACATCATTACCTTCCTTCAAATAAGAAGTTGGGTACCAATTTCTTTGCTGATTTGATATTTTTTTTTTAATTTGTATGTACTGGTGTTGTGCCTGTTTATAGAGATGTGATATTTCTGCCTTTCAACCAGCACATTCACTTTTTTTTCCAGCATTTGTAACTTGGTTTAGGTTTCCTGGGTAGAAATGTTTTGTAGAACATTTCAGTTTGAAAGTGGTGGCATCGTCTTCACCTTACATCCACAAGTGACATCCTACAACAGGCACATCCAGAACATGCACGCCAATCACTCAAAGGAAGGCATGGGCATTACCAGCCATCCAAGTAGGTTTCCATAAGTGCACAGCTGACAATATTCTGATACTGGGCTCACCCAATGATCGTTATGGTGTATAGTCCATAGATATGAGACTGATCACCTACACACAATGAGTTTTGAACTGATAAATTGCAATATTTTGCTGGACTCAGTCAAATGTTGGAATCACTTATGGGGTTACAACTCAAAAGTCAGATATACAAGCCGTCGTACTTGTAGAGTCAGGTCTTTAAAGTCTACTGCATTTCTAATTGCAAAATACAGACATAAAATAGCTTACCACCCCTTCCTCGAGATCGACCTCTGTCTCCTCCACTGCGGTCACGTTTCTCTTCTCCTCCTCTTTCATTATTCCATTCTTCAACATTACGGTCCTTGTTGTCACGATCACCAAAGTTACCACGATCCCTGCCCCGGCCACGTGCAAGGCGTGGTGGCGGGCCACCATTGCGGCGTCCACGGCGGGGAGGTAAATCATGATGATCTGAACCACCCTCTCTGTCCTTGTCCTCTCTGTCTCCTCTATCCTTAATTCGCCCCTCAAAGTTCTCATCTCCTACATGGTTGGAACCCTCTTTCTGTGGTGCTGAAGATGGAACTTTCTTTTTGCGTTTGCCTGCCTGTTCACGCCATTCTCCTTGCTAGTTTGAGAAAAGACAAAAGCACACTTTATTCAACTGGATAATAATTAGTCTTACAAAGAGTAACTATTCATGGAATGCAATATTTTGTTGTTTGTCTTCTGGAAGATAGCTTTACTAATGATGCATTGGCATTCAGCTGCCTGAGCCCAGAAAAGGGCTTGCATCTGTTAGATTACAGTTGGTGAATACTTCCCCAAAGTAACATCTCCATGACGACTGTTACATAACTCTTCTGCTGCTGTTCAAGCCCGGGATCCGACTGGGTGCAAGACTGGTACTAAAGTGTGCATTAAGTTCTAGTATGTTAGCCTGTCGGCACACTGGTCAGGTGTTTGAACCCCCTTAGAGATGTTTCATTTATCTGGGCTCCCAGGCCGACCCAGTCTAAAAACGGGTACCAGCAAATTGTGTGGGAAGTAAAGGGGGCCTGTGTGATATTCACATCACCATTGACTACCGATCGATATAAGAGATGGGGCTCATGCCCAATATGCCCCATGGCATGAAAAGGGGTCCTTTACTTTTAACCTTTATGTCCCGTTACTACATTAATTCCAGTTGACCTAGATCATATTTACTAAACTGCATTCTATACAAAATATAATTAACACACGACAGATATTTAGCAGTGTAAAGACACCTCAGCAGGGTGGTGCTCCAATGACCTGAGGCATATGAGATAGTGGCAGGAATGTGACAGTACCCATGGAGAGAATTACTGGAACAAAAGAAAACACAGACAAGGAAATGAAAAGGATGGTAAAAGACTGGAGATAAGTGAATTATGAACTATGTAGATGCAAATAAGCTTTCAAATATACCTGTTCATTGCCACCTTCCAACAGCATTATAACAGCTACATTTGCGTCATTTTCTGCATCATGAAGTGCAGTCCTGACAGCATCTTCACTCTTATCAGTCATCTCCATTAGCTGTGAAGAAATAAAAATACCTTTAACATGTTTCAATTGATAACATGTAAAAGTCATTACAAATTTAATTAAAATATTCAGTTGAACAAGCTCAGTAGTAGATTTCTCAAAGACAAGAAAAATACAAGTGTGAACAGTGAGCATCATGTTGCTCATCTATTTTATACATGAAAATCTACACAATAGTACAGTGAGAAAGGGTTAGCGTTAACTGTGAACATATATTTTATTTTTTACAATGAAACTGAACAATGTTTCTGAACAGTATTGCTGACGATGTGAAAAAGAAATCTAAACATATGTAGACAGTAACCTTGTATCTAATTATGTCAATTATACAATTGTTAATAGTTTATATACTGGTAGCCGGCTCCATGGCGATGGAGTTACAGACATTTCGTAATCTTGCATACCCACATTCGAAACAGCCGCTGGTGATTTGGCAGCAAACCGCATTGCGTTCGTTTTTTATGAAATGGTATGGGTGCCGGTCGTTCAGCAAGCAATGACAAACTATTGAATGTAAACTACTTGCCAAGAGATCACAACAGCAAAAGATGGTGTTTCTGCGATGTCCTGTAAAGGATACGCAACTAACTTTATCCAGTTAAAAAATTACTCAAATATTTGTCTCTTGCAAATTTCTTCCCTGTTATTTTATCCTAGGTAACACGGTGATTAGCATTGAATGACTGCTAGCATGGTGGTCATGTGCTTGAATGCCCTTCGAGGAGGGAGATTTTAAAAACTGACCATGACCTCCAGGGTACCAGGAAATCTAGTTCATAGAAGTAAAGGCACCCTAAGTGATATTGACAACAACACCCATCAAGTGCTAGTTCGTCATCATTATCGCTAAATGGTGTAGGTGTTCTGGTCTCTTCGCAGGTCCTAGTTCTGGATCAATTATATCAATGACATCCCTTCATGCTACTGTCTTCCTAGATCATCCAGCATTATTTCTCTGCATGAATGTACCCCGTCTACTGCTGATCTTTCTGGCAGCAACAATCTTTGGCAATGCCTCTCTTCTCGTTATATGACTACAGAACACTTCTTTTGCCTTTATTCCCCCCATTAGGGCAGTTTGTAGATTATTAGTAATTCTTGTAGTTGTTCATGTTTGTGATCCATACAGCTGCAACAATTTTTTAACACTGTAGTTAAATATTCAAATTTCCTTTGACTTTACAAATTTCCTAGTGCTAAGAAAGTGCCTCTGGCCTCTTGTACTCTTATTTAATGCCTGAATTTTTTATTTGCATGATTTCATCTCATTATCTTCCCCCTAATTTTTGTGACCACACATCAAGTGTATAGATATCTTGCATCTGATTACTTGTGTATGACAGGAGTGCAATGTCAGCAATGTTAAAATCATCAAGCTGTCTTGTCAGTGTCCACTGAATTCCATTGCTGACGGTAGTTTTCATAACACAGTATATAATCAGTAAGATTAAACAAGATGATTTCCCTGCTGCTAGGATGGGGACGGAGCACTTATGGGAATTCCCCGAATGCTGTGATGTCGATTCCTAAATCAATCAATCAATCAATCATTTCCCTGCTGCTGAATTTTCCCACAAAAAAAACTATGCACTGCATATTGTCTTTATTACGATAATCTGTGGAATCCCGAAGTTCCTCCTAACAGATTCTGTATCAATGCTGTCAAAGGTGTTCTCATAGCATATCTTATATAAAGAGGTGAGTTCATTTCAATATTTTGCTATATTATGTGTAATATGGTTATCTGGTCAGTGCAGGATTTGTTACACCAGAAGCCTTGTTTATCCCACAGTCTGTCAGTGGCATCTCTCAATCTCTCCAGAATTATCTGAATTAAAATTTTCCCAAGAGCTAACATTTTTCCTGTGAAATTTTCACTCATGGAATTCTTTCTTTGGCAGCTTCACCAGATCTCTCCAGTCTGCTATTTCTTTCTTCTCCTGGACTGCTAAATAATGTGTGCAGCAGTTCAACTTTAATGGCTTCTGCTAAGATACCATCTGGACTAGCAACTTTCCCATCCCTCGGGAGTTTTATCTTTTCTAATTTCAACTTTAGATGGTTTTTAAATTACATCTACTACCGCTGGATAACATAGAGGGTCTATGGGCAGGTTTATTATTCAGAAGTTCAACAAATTATTTGGTCCATGTGTTCATTCTTTTTCGCTCCCACGCTTTGAACTCAAGCATAATCCATACATGCATACTACTGGTAGCACTGGCTGAATGTTGTGTGTGGATTAGCTTTCCTTATTACCAGTATCCCTTGCCATCTGGCAAACCCACTCTGACTTCAGAGGTACTTGTAATTTACGTCTACAAGATCTGTTCAATTGATCTTTAATGTTGGTGAGAACTTTCCCATTACTATTTTTAATTAGTCCACTTAGATTATATATTACCCTGCTATTTTCTTGTGGTGTAGTAGAGGTCAGCCCTTAACTGCTTCCCAACTTTTAAAACATCTTCAATCACATATTCCCAGATAAATCTGTGGCACCATTTTAAAGGCCATCTACATTAGTAGGAAAAAATGTAATATTAAATTCAACCATAGCTGGGAACTGAATTTAAGACACGTGTTGGTAATTGCCCAGGCCACTGCATTTTCTAATGAAATGGAAACTTAGATAAAGATAAAAGAGGGATTGTCACTGAGATTTTAGGACATACTGAAGTAAATTAATTTTTCCCAGATCCTTGCAATCAAAACTCTCCACAATGTCCAAGACAGTCTATGTCATTATTACACTTCCACATTAACTTTCACTTGGCCATAACTTGGCTAAATGTAAGGCATAGTTTAACCTTAGTAATGAAGGTCTATAATGTACGTTTTAAAAAAAAATGCAAATCTGTTACAATGTGATATATTAGGGAGGGAACTAGGGAAACTGCCAGCCAACTGAACAAAACCATACATCTTGGAACAGTTTCTGTATCCTAGATCATTGTGTGTTGTCATATATAATCACTGGGGTCTTAAAATTAATTATAATACAGAAGCTAGTAGGATCACCTAGCCATTTGTGGCTCTTGTGCAAAACATACAAGCCACTGATTTAGAAAAAGTGTGCTGCAAAGGATTAAAGGCAGATGTTTGAAGCTGTTAAAGAAGGTTACAATAAATGGCAGCCATTCAATTGTGAATCATGGACACAATAGCGAGAGTAGACAGAAAACTAGAGGTCAGATATGTGGTTTCTTAATAGATTGTTACGGATCTGATGGACAGCTGAGAAGACCAATATCCAAGTACTTCAAGAGGCCAATTCATATGTACAGATCATCGGGACAAGACAAAACTGTCATTTTATAGCCATGTTATGAGATGAGAGCAACTGAAGAATTGCCGTATAGATAACTGACAATCACAAACAATATGTTGTATTTTGTAAATATTTGTGTTCATGTGTGGAATGGCGGCATCATTCACGTGAGTAAAATATTCTGCATGCTTTTTCCTTCGTTTTGCTGTTTATTTGACTAAAATCTGTTGACTAACAACTTATATGTGATATTTTTACTAACGTAACCCAAAATTTTACCGAACCTCAAAATTCTTGCCCGTTCAGGGCTACAAAACAGACAAACATCTCCCCGGTAAAGGGTTAAATATTCATAAAGACTCTTGAATTGTGCACTCGCAATTTACCACACATAAGTGCATTATGAAGACTCAAAGTAGCCACAATAATTAAATGCATACACTTTTCTGTTCAGCTCTTTCGTAGTACAGGTTTTGTTAAAATTTAAAGATGATTTTTTTTTTTTGGGGGGGGGGGGGGGGGAGAAACTTTTTATTACCCCTGAAAATAGCTGACACCAGGCTTGAATAAAGAGTGAAAACTACTAGTGTCTGATGACGGTATGGGGAGAATGCATATGAAATTAAGTGATAGGGAAGTTCCATGTTGTCGGAGTGACACACTAATGAAGCAATATGAAACAACTAATGAAATTTAACCCTGTGACAAGACAAGACAGCAGAAATAATCTGTGCATTTAAAAATCAAGAAAACCATAAAATCCTGCCGTGCTCTGCACGATCCACATCACATTGCTGCCAACCACTTTCCTGCACATTACCCAAACAATGGGATCCTGCATATGCAGTTCACCTAACTGTCATTGCATGTTTAGATAGGTAAGGTCTAGACTTACAGGTGCTTCAAAAGATCCATGTTCATTCTGCACTTGGTTGAGAGGCATTGAATGTGGAGGATAAAAACAGTACTGAAATCCCCCAACAGATTTCTTTAAAAAGTATCAAACATTCAAACACAGAATGTTTGTTTTTGCAGCATATTCCCAACTATTGATGTTAACAAAAAATTCTGCTCACCTCCTTGACTGTACCCGGATCAGCATCAGACTTATTTGTATCCATAATCTGAGCCAAACGGAGCTGTTCCTGTGTTGGCTGCATCTTATTTGGTTGTGTCTCAGTCTTTGCTGTAGTCTGAGACTGCTGCTGTAAAGATGTGTTCCTTTCACTTTTGGTCATCTTGTCTTTTGTTCCACTCTGTCTGTTTGAGCCAGCACGCACGGTGCCAACCGATCCACTCATATTTTACAAGGTGATTATATGTACAAAATTATGTACAGGCTATCTGCATACACAAAAATACATATCTTATAAACAATGGTTAGATGGGAAAAGACCAATTATCTAAATGTACAAATAAAGTGAGCAATAAAGCTGTTAATTTTTAACATTCATAATATTTATTCCATGTCTCAGATCGTATATGTAAGTTAATTTTTTTCTGCAAACTGTACAAGTTTACCCATTTTGCCTTACTTAATGGAGTCATTTTACATTCTTTGTAGATGAAGACTGTCTTGGTTGACAAATTTTGACTCTTGCACAGTAACAGTAGTGCCCATCACCAAGTATCTAAGCACTTCAACAGACCGGGTCACTGTGGCTCGTCTTAAGTCAAGGTTATTACATTTTGCACATCTCATGGAAGAGATCATAAGACTGGAAAACCCTATAATTTTTATTTTCACTGGGGAGGGGGTGTGTGTACATGTGTGTGTGTGTGTGTTGTCTCTTTTGCTGTATGGCTTTAATATCCAGAGTCATCCAACCTATCTTTTCAAATATATAATCCTCTCCCCTATCACTCACTTCCGCTTCCCTATTTAAATACAGTAAAACTTCGATCAACCGCCAGTTTCAATTAACCGTCATCATCTTTAAAAATGTGTGAGTATCTACAAAAGGACGCTATTTTCAATGTCGCCACTGCCTGGGCCGATCTTACATTGTCTAACCTAAAGAATGGGTGGAATAAACTCTTGCCTTGAATCTAATAACAAAACTGAAGGAACTGAGACTGTTAGTGTTGACGAAATTGTGCAACTGTGTAACAATGTAGGACTAAATAGTGAACAAATTACGCCAGAAGAAGTAACAGATGGGTTGGAATGTGACAAACTGGATGAAGGCTTTGAAATTTTGAACGATTATGAAATTGTTTCCAGTGTGACTACCATTGAAGAAGAAATTGATGACGATGAAGGATCGGTTCTTAATCAAAAGCCTACAACTAGCCACTCAGAAGCAGAAACAATGTTATCAAAGTGCATCGACTGGTTTGAAATGCAAGAGAAGGAAAATGCAACACAGATCCTATTTCTGTGGAAGATAAGGAACATCGCTGAGCAGAAAGCTCGAGCCTCTAAGACACAGAAGCAGATGACAGTAACGTAGGTTTATAGTATTACAATACATTTCTATACATTACTACTTTTATATTAAAGTTTATATTGATCGTTTTGTAAAATTAAATACAATGTGTATGTATTATTCACTTTTAAAGGATTCTATTTTAATTTTCGTCCCGAAGTCCGCAGTGAAATCATGCTACTGTAAATATGTATTAGATTGTTTGATATTCAGTTACCCGTAACAGTCCTGGCGGTGGCGGTTAACTGAAGTTGTACTGCATGTACCCACCTACTTGTATAGTGTCGATCCCATAGGTACTTTCCTCTTTGAAGATTGACCTGTCTTTCAAGACACCTACATCTCCCACCCAACTACCTACATGTTAAAAGCTAAATAATATTGTGTGTAGATAGTTAGTTAGTCGACAGATCATCCTCATTGCACATGGAACCACTGTCCATAAGTGCTCGGATTCTCTCCTCAGCAATTCCCGCAGGGTGTAGCCGCTAAAGACACCAGTTCTGTGTTGGTTTATCAATCTTCTTTGGCTTCCTGCGTAGTGTTCTTGTTTGGCCACCCCTCTTTAAATTTGCTGTTCTCGCAGTCTGGCCATGGTTGTAGATTCACAGTCATTACTTGGTTCTCGCAAAAGTCTTACTTCTCGTAGAGCATTCAGAATGTCAGCCTGGTCCATGGCGCGTCCGCCCACCACAGTAGCGTTACCTGTGAGTTTGTCAGCCCGCTCATTCCCTTGTACTTCTGCATGCCCTGGCAAGAAGATGAAACTAATCTTTGCCAGCCGAGACTGCTCCAGAGACAGCAACCATTCTCTTCGGATCCCCCCCCGCCATCTCTATCCTCTTGATCATGTTCATTGAGTCGCTAAGGAAACATGCCCTAGTGAATGTCTGTCTCGAGCCATGTTATTGCTTTACTTACTGTCATGACTTCCATAGTCAGGCTACTTGTGGTCTCAGCAGAAGCACCAGAGTTCTCCACAATTCTCCCTCCGGCCTGAACCGTAAAGGCCCATGAGCTTCTCACATGTCGGACGACCGACCCATCTGTGTAAATGACAACATCACTGTCTAGCGAATTCTCGAAAATCAACACTTGTACTTCCGCCTCCACAGCTGCCGGGTTTTCTTGTCTGCATTTTCTGTCTAGTTGGATGCAAACTGAAAAGGATGTGCAGAAATCTGTTGGCACTTGTACCCACTCCTCGCCAGGTTAAGTCCTCAAGTGAACACACCTGTTGAAGAATGTCTTCGGCTTGACCCATCCATGACCGTCCTCTTTTTAACCTGCTGCCCTTCACCTTCATAATTTCACTATGTTGTGTGTTTGCATTAACTCTGAGGTAGGCGCGAGCTCTGCAGACTTGTATTGTCTTCAATGGTTGGAAAATCAAGAAGGTAGCGCATCGCCCTGCATGCTGTATCTCTTGAACATCCAAGAATAATGCGCACAACTTCATTCTGTATCCTTTCCATCTGCTTACGACTGAGTCAGGATTGCCATCGCATACTCAAAAACAGACACGACCACCCCCTCGTATAAAAGACAGATGGTGCTGCTCAGTTTGCTGCCGCCATCATCTGCATTGCAGCCAACCCCCGCTTGGCCTTTGTTATCACCTAGTCTATGTGCTCATTATAAGCAAGGCTTCGATCAAACCGTATCCTCAGGTAATTCATTGCCTGCGTTCTTTCCACCGTCTCTGAACACAGATTTACAGTTGATGATGGAGTGGTGACAATATGATTATTCAACGAGAATCAAGTCACTGTTGCCTTTGTTGGGTTGACTATTGCCCCAGCCTCAACACACCAAGTACTTATGCGACTGAGTTCGGTTTGTAGTTCCACAGCAACCTGGTCTCTATCCTTACCCTGGCGATACACTAAAACATTGTCGGAATATGACAATGTCCTACCAGGTTGTCATCTGCTCACTGGTGATTCTCACAGTATAGGCGTTGAACAGTACCGCCCCTCTGCCGTGCGTCCACCTTGACGAGGTAGAGGGGCTTGAGCGTTCCAATGATCCCAAGAGCTATGCCGACGGTAGCACAGCTACTGGTAGGGTCACCCATGTCGGACAGGTCAAGGGAGAGGGACCAGACGAAGTGACGCACAAACCTGCTGCCTTGTAGGTAGACTGGGGACAGTCAAAGGCTAGGGAAAGCATCCCGAAAAATGCTTGTCGAAATCGGATGTACTGAGCCACAGGCTTGACAAAGAAGTGCAACGTAACTTTATCATTTCATGATGCCACAGATGAAAATTAATCGTTATGGTGCTAATCCCGTGAAGTCCCATCAGGCGGTGATAGTGCCGGGCCCCCTGCCTCGAGGGGGTCCACCCATGACTACTGGTGGTCACCTTCCCCTGTGCTGTGGAGTCAAGGCACAGAGGAGTAGGTTAAGAGCTATTGACCAAACACCCCGGACTCTCAACATACTACAATGGAATGCCGAAGGAGTTTATAACAAGAAAGCCTCCCTAACACAGCGTCTTCATAAAGATAGAATAGATGTGGCATGCATTCAAGAGACACACCTCAACGCCAATCGCACATTTTCAGTCGAGGGATATCAGGCCACACGTTTTGACCGCAAAGGACACAAAGGAGGAGTTGTAATACTTACACGAAATACAATACCTTGCAGTGAAGTATCTGTGATCTCTGACAACCAAACGGAAATTATAGGTGTTGATATAATGATAAAGGACATGAAAATAAGAATTTACAATCTGTATAGCCCGGCAGATAAGGATCTTACACTCTCAAACATGGAAATAACTGACACAAATTGCACTGTTGTCGGAGACTTTTATAGCCGCTCAGAAAGATGGGGATACCCAGATACTGACAAAAGAGGAGATGAAGTGGAGGACAGGGAAATAGACTCAAATCTCCATCTACTCAACAAAGCGGATGACACACCGAGCTTCTACTCCAGAAGATGGATTACCACTTCTACTCCAGACTTAGCTTTCTGCACAGGAGACATCCTCCACAAAATCGATCGCCATGTGCTTGACCAATTAGCAGGTAGTGACCACAGACCAATCAAGCTTGTAATAAATATGGAGTATGTTCCACAGGAGCAAAAGCCTTTGCCTCGCTGGAATTACAAACGAGCAGATTGGGACAGATTTTCCATACTAACAGACAAATATTGTGAAAACATAAATACACGATATGGCAACATGAAGCAAATGGTGGAAAGTCTAAACAGAGCAATAATACAGGCGGCCACTGAGTCTATTCCAAGAGGAGCGAGGAAAAATTACAAACCATACTGGACTGAGGAACTACAAATTTTGGAGGACAAAGTTGAAGATGCTAGGAAGACCGCAGAGAGAGAACAAACAACTGAAGCGAACATCTCTCTCAAAGCCATCTCAGCAAAATATAAAAGAACAGTAAATCAAACAACAAGAGATTGTTGGAGGAAAAAAACAGAAAACCTGAATTTTGACAGGGATGGAAACAAACTATGGAAACTAGTGAAAGCCATGAACAATGAAGGACCTAGAAACAAACAAATAACAATTAAACAAGGAAATGCCTTGCTTACAGGAAAAAAGGCTGCAAATGCACTAATGGAACACTATGCCAGTGCAAACCACATTGATATTACAGCCGAACAGAAGAAAGCAATCAAAGATAAACAGATACATCATAGATATACAGAGACAGCAGCAGAATATATGATGGCAAATCTAACAATGGAAGAAATGGAACAGGCAATGAATACCCTAAAAAAGAAGACATCACCAGGAAAGGATGAAATCACAAATGAAATGCTAATAGGACTAGGCACTAAGGCAAAAAAGAAACTACTAGCAGTCCTAAATTACAGCTGGAAGAGGGGAATAGTCCCACAGGCATGGAAGGAAGCTATACTAATACCAGTCCCAAAGAAAGGAAAAGACCTGGAAGAACCAAATGGCTATCGACCTATCAGTCTTCTTGGCTGTGTAGGAAAATTAATGGAACGCATTATCAATGGCAGGCTAACATGGCATCTGGAAGAAAACCAACTCTTAACACCTCACCAAGCAGGATTCAGAAAGTACAGATCCACTGAAGATCAAATAACCTATATAGCTCAGGAAATAGAGGATGCCTTCCAAGAGAAAAAGCACACACTAGCGGTCTGGATAGATTTAGAAAAAGCATTTGATAAAGTATGGAAGGAAGGACTGAAAGTAAAACTGCAAAAAATGCATGTTTGTGGGAAAATGTACAAATGGATCAGCCACTACCTTGAGAACAGAACTGCCAGGACAAAAGTACAAGGACAAACCAGCAAAATGATGCTGTTGGAGCAAGGTGTCCCCCAAGGAGGAGTTCTTTCACCAACATTATTCCTAGCATATATAAACGACATCACGGAAAATTTTCCAGCCAGAGTACACACATCATCCTTTGCAGATGACCTAGCCATATGGACATCTGAAGAATATATTAGTACAGCTAACAGCAGAATACAGCAAGCCCTATTAGCTCTAGAGGACTGGTCAAAATCATGGCTAGTGAAGATAAGTGAGGAGAAAACAACATGCACAGTATTCTCCCTCTCAACTAAAACTCAGCAACCTAAGCTGGTATTGAATGGAAAAATATTGCGCCATGAAGAAAATCCAAACTATCTAGGAGTCACCTTTGATCGTCGCCTGACATGGAAGACACAGGTTGAGAAAAATCGAACAAGAGCAAGGCAAAGAATGGCAATCATGAAAAAGCTTGCTGGTACAACGTGGGGAGCAGATGAGAAAGTTCTCAAGAAGTTATATACTGGACGGGTGAGGCCAGTACTGGAATATGGCATTGCAGCTTGGGCAACAGCAGCTAAGTCAAACTTCAACAAAATAAGCAGAGTCCAAAATCAAGGAATGCGAATCATAACTGGAAGCCTGAAGACAACGCCTATTAATGAACTAGAAAAGATCACTTGTTTACAACCAATGCAGGATAGAAGAGATAGCAGAGCCCAGCAACAAGCTGAAAAATTTAGAAGATTGACAGACCACCCTATGTATAAAAGGTTTAGTGGTTTTGGAAAGGGAAGACTGAAGCGTAGCAACTTTGTAGAAACTGCAAAACGAAAGATTAGGGCAGATCCCATACTTAACATATCAACAGTCAAACCCATTTACAATGCATACAAGTACCCAGCTTGGAGACAGCAGCTACTGCCTGAGATGATAGAAAACATTCCTGGTATTGAGAAAAAGAACACTCAGCATGAAACCGAAAGAAGAGAAATAACCCTAAACTACATAAAAGAACATTACCCAAGCAGCAATTGGACCCATGCATATACAGATGGATCAGCCAAAAATTCAGTAGAGAATGGAGGAGGAGGAATTCTCCTAAATTTAAAAAATGGAGTGAAAAAAACACATTCAGTGGCAACTGGCAAGTTTTCAAGTAACTTCAAAGCGAAGGTAGAGGCTCTGAAAACTGCAGCAGAAATGCTCTTGATGGAGGAAAATAAAGAGACGCAAATAGCTATCTTTACAGATGCAAAGTCAGCTGTCTCAATACTGAAGAGCAATTACAGCACAGAAATAGCTGTGCCTAAGAGCAGCACTCCATGGTCTATGCCAGAAATCCAAAAAAGTTGTAATACAGTGGATACCATCACATTGCAGTATACCTGGAAATGAAGAGGCTGACAGACTGGCAAAAGAGGGCGGACGACTACCACAGCCTGACATAGACATAACCTATAACGAGGCAAAGAGGTTGATAAAAAGCACTTATAGAACCAAATGGGAATCAGAGCATCCAGGTCACCAGAAGGATGATGCATATTACAAACTCGACCGAAGAGAACAAGTAGCAATCTTCAGACTCCGCACAGGACATAACAGGCTGAAATACCACTTGTTCAATAAACTAAAGATAGGAGATACCGATGAATGCAATTGTGGAACTGGTAAAATGACAGCTAAACATTTGCTGCAGGAGTGCCCAATATATGCAGAACAGAGAAAGATATTTTGGCCCACACCTGCTTCATTTGAGGACAAGCTCTATGGAGATATCAACAAGCTCAAGTTGACTGCAGCTTACTTTAACTACATTCAGGTTGACATTTAAAGGTGCATGAAGAAGTATTTAGACTGCCGCACTGCATACCACAGGTATGTGGGTTACAAAAGCGCCCCAGAGGCATGAAATGGAATATTGCTTGGATAGCAAATCCATTACGTGGAAAGTCCGAACCAAAAGCTCACTGTGTGGGCTTCATAAAAGGTGGAAAAAGTGTCCCGGTGGCACGAAATGGAATATTGCTTGGATAGCAAATCCATTATGTGGAAAGTCCGAATCGAAAGCACACTGTGTGGGCTTCATAAAAGGTGGAAAAAGTGTCCTAGTGGCACGAAATGGAATATTGCTTGGATAGCAAATCCATTATGTGGAAAGTCCGAATCGAAAGCTCACTGTGTGGATGTCATCTGCAGACTGCATACTTCTGGTTTCCGGAAGAACAGCCTATGGTGAATGGAAGGCCCAATATACGGAAGTGAGGCTAAGCAGCCATGTGCAGGACGTGACGATTCCTTGGGTGAGCCCAGTACCAGAGCGCTGTGTGTTGGCTCTGCAAGTATGGAAGCCTCCTTGGATGGCGGGGAATGCCCATGGTCTGCCCCTGCCTTCCCTTGAGGGCTGACCAGGATGTCTTTGGCTGTTCTGTATGGGCCAGCTGGGATGGGGGATAACACCACAACAGTGAGAGCCAAACGTCCTAAGAAACCCCCGGGAAGGTTAACCCGGTCAACAAATGCCCGCAGAAGTTGGATGTGTCGGCCTAACGGCGCAAGAACGCAGCTCTGCTGTGGACAGGCACAACGCAATCACGTCCGAAAAAAAAACTCCGGATGAACGAAGAAGAAGAACAGTACCGGATATAATGGTGATCCCTGTGGTAGGCCAGGATATATTGCTGTTGGTTCCAACGTCTAACTGCGACATCTAAAAACTGCTTTCCTTTGGAATATTGTATGTAGATATACCAACTACCTACATGTTAAAAGCTGAATAATGTTTGTTGTATGTAGATATTATACCAACTACCTACATGTTAAAAGCTAAATAATGTTAATGTTGTATATAGATATTATACCAACTACCTACATGCTAAAAGCTAAATAATGTATGTAGATATTATAGTCTGTGTTTGCGTGCTGATGGAGACCTTTTAGTTATAAAGTCCACTATGTACTTGTGATAGTGCACTTCCAAAACTGGCCAGTTTAACTTTCTATTTCGTGTTTTACTCACTAGTCTTCCCAAAGCATTGTGGCGCTTAATATGGCCAATGCAGTTTACGAGATTTGATGCCGTTACAGGCCAATTTTATTTGTAATATTCAGATGTTATTTGTTTGCTGATGCTGTGCCATAGGTTCTCAATACTGTTTAATCTCTGCTTAGCTAGGACCAGTCACCTGACTTATTTTGCTCCAAATAATTATGAAACCAAGATATTCAAAGTTTATTTTTTTTTCAATTTCTTCATTGCTGATTTAATTTTTGTTTGAAGAGCTTTTTGTCTGTGAACATGATTTGTTTTATATTCAGAAAAAAAACCTTGATCTTCCATCCATCTATCTATCATGTGCCATGCCGGTAAGCGTGGGCGGTCATGTTCTGCCATCTCACTCGATTACCAGAGTCGTGGATCAGCTCCGTGTTTCTATCTCGACCATGCCACAAGGCCAGGCCAAGCTATCCAGGTACTTGCTTCTAGGTCTTCCCCTTGGCCTGTTCCCCTCGATCTTACCAGTTGTCACCAATTTCTCCAAATCATTTCTTCTCATAACATGCCCCAAAAATTGTGACTGTCTACGTCTAATGTCTCTAATCAGTTTACGATCTTCATTTGTTTCTTGAAGAACTTGTTCATTGGTCTTTCTGTCTGTCCATGGTATTCTTTGCATTTTCCTCAGAAATCACATTTCTACAGCCATCAGATGTTTTTCAGCCTGACTGCTCATTGTCCAAGCTTCACATTCATATAAAAGTACAGGTTCTATGTAGCATCTCAAAACTCTTTTCCTCATTTCAATTGACATCTTTTTATTGGTCAGTATGTTTTTCATCTTGCTAAAGGCTACTTTTGCCATGGCGATTCTTGTTCTAATCTCTTCAAGGCATCTCCCATCAGATATTACTGTTCCGAGATAATTGTATCTATTCACTTGTTGAAGAATATTCCCATTTACTTGTATATTACATTGTGGTATTTCGTTCTTCCTAGTGACGACCATAATCTGTGTCTTTTTACAATTTAATTCTAACCCTAGTTGTTCACTGTGTATAACAACCGCATCTACTAAATTTTGCAGGTCCTGTTCATTGTCTGCAATCAAGACTGTATAATCTGCATATCTAATGTTGTTGATGCATTGTCCCCCAATGTTGATTCCTTCCATATCTTCAATATTTCTGAAAATACTTTCACTATACTTGATCTTCACTGTGTGTTTTAACAGAAAGAACTATTTTAATCTATATACATATAGCCAGGGTGGCATAAAGGTCATGTTTCCTGTGCATGGATGGGGTAGCTGGTTAATTCCCTAACAGTCAGTCAAGTTAGTCGCTGTTCCAACTTCACGGCAATGGGTCGTCCCCATTATGCTCTGTTCCTGTGCCAGTTAATATCACACAAAATATGCCTCACTGCCCTATGTAAAAGGTGGAATAGACAAGCCAACAGCCCGCACAGGTACACTGTACATAATGACGCCGTCAGAATGCCAATACAAAAGTCCACGGAAAATACAGTTCATCGTCGATGGAAGCAGCAGTACTAGAAAACCAGCAGCCACACATTACTGCATTAAGAGTTGAGAGGATTGACTTAATTGCCCTGGGATTTATCCCATATGGCTCTATACCTTTCAGCAGGGCGGCCCGCTGAAAGCATCGCACAAAGTACGAACACCGTTGCTCCACCGACGACATCCAGGAGTCTCCGAGAAAAATGCACCAGCAAACCGAAAAGGCAATCCAGTCAATTCCAAGCCACAGGCCGACTGCCATCCTTCCGAACATGAGTTCAGACTACAACAACCGCGGACAGACGTAAAACCATTCCAAACGAAATTCACAGCTCAGTGTCGCACCATGCACTCAGCTCAGTAGCAGGGCGACGGAACCATGCAATACTAGTGCAACATGAGGAAAATGTGACTGAAAACCATAGCCTGAAGCTAAACACTCCAGAGGCTTAACGGTTCAAGTGCCTATCCGCCATGTTGGGGACCGGAAGTCTCCCTAACTGTTGGATTTAAATGTTGACTTTCCTGTTTAGACAGGAATGGCAAACTACTAAATGTAAAATTGCCTTGAAAATCAACCTCAGGTTGATTGCAACATACTGATAAGAACATGGGAAAAAAAAAACCTGAATTGAACCTGGCACTTTGAAGCTAGAAATGGATACCACGCCCATATGCCACTCTGACCTCTTTTCTACTGCAGCTTGTAAACAAAACATCTTGCTATAAAGCTGCATGATGACAGTAATGACAGACTTTTACAACATCCCCCACTGCAGACACCAGCAATGGGCAAGTATCATCACATGTTTGTTTTGCTTGCGCTCGCTCACTTTGAATTCAAGCATAGACCGTATATGTGCTTCTACTTCTAAAGCACTGGACTGATTCTTTGCACGTGAATTAAGCTTTCCCTATTACCAGGTGAACTCACTCCGAAGGTACTTATAAATCCCCAAATCAACACTTTAGTCAAAATGACCAGTGTTTGGGTTGAACCCACTATCTTGGCATAAGAACACCAATTGCTTAAGAAAGAGCGCTCTTATCAGATCTGCCAAGCTGACCTCCAGTGACTTAACTGACAGAGGCAATCATATTTCTCCACATACCTTTGTGCACAATGGGGGGAAAAAAAAACTATCAAGAACAGAATCTCTTGCTGTGTTCTATCTCTTTCTACAAATCTGTCCAGCTGTCACATGTTCTGTATTTTGTCTTCTCATGTGTCAAAACAAACTGCCACATAGTGGTCACGCTCACACGCACCACCTAATGTGAATTAGGAGATTCCCAGTCTAACAATAGAATGACAATACGACAACAAGTAACGACTACGACTAACATGGTTACTGGAAAAACGTCATTATTACCCTCGTCCTAGAACATACTTGTCATTAGGACAAGGTAGGGACTAATATTCAATTATTAGTTGAACTGATCCCATAGGATCAGTCACACGACGTTCGACGTAGGGTTCGGACAGGTGGGCGTGCCCGTTATGTAGCATTTATGATTTTTTTTAGGGTTAATGATGGGGTAAATCCTGGAGCTATGTGGTAGTGCGTAAAAAAAAAAAAAAAAATATGGTTACAGTTGTAAGTAATTATGAGAGGAAAAATGACAGCATTATTTTTTGGGAGGGGGCATTATGCCACATAGTGGTCACGCTCACACGCACCACCTAATGTGAATTAGGAGATTCCCAGTCTAACAATAGAATGACTTGACGACTAGAAACTTAGGACGTAATCATCGTCAGGGACAGCAGGAGGTGACTTCGAGAAAGGACATCAAGACGGCTGTGTGTGTGTTTTTCCCTGAAAGCTCCGTGAGCAAAAGGTTTGATCATTTAGGGCAAGGCATTGTTACTGAGTAAGGGATATCGCCTGTTTATATAGTATTCTTGTCATACTCAGGACCGGGACATATATCAAGTATAGACAACGAGTTATTTTGGACATTAGCTACAATATGCTTTAGGAGATTGGGTAATTATAGAATTAGATGAACGGTCAAGTGTGTATTAACATATATAACGTCCCGTGCCCGTGTTAGGGTCCCGTTATATGATACAACAGTATTGTATTCATTTGTCTAAAAAGAGAGCAGATCCGAAATAAAAGGATTTATCTCAAAATTATATCAGTCTTCAAGGTGAGCGACTTTTGTTACATATTGTTCTCTAGTTCGAGTTCTAACGCTTTGGCGGTGAATTGACTATGAGACAAAACACATAAAAATTACTTCCTCTCTATGGTGTTTGTAATAAGTTGCAGTTGCCTTTGTCACAGCATCTGAAAACATTTAAACTAGACTATCATCTGGGCTGCCCATGGAGTTTTCAGCACTCGTTTGTAAAATCTATCTCCAAGGCCTCAAAGAATTGTGTGTCTAAGAGCCCCGAATGCTGTGATGTCGGTTCCTAAATCAATAAATAATTGCCTAAGACTCAGCAGTGGGTAAAAAATGCCAAAATTAGTTTAGTTTAGTGATTATGTGTAAATGTGTTATGTATAAGTAAACAATGACTTGCTGAAATCTGCTAGATGAAAATCAAAACAGCATACAGGTTTCCCTGCATATCTATTTATGCTCCATAAATAAATTTTCAGGGAGACCTTATGATGATGTGATTTGAGCAATGTATATTTGAGATTAGCATATTTAGGCTTCCATGAAGAGAAAGTCTCTAATCTCAGAAAACTTGCACTGTACCGCAACATATCTGTGGTTAGGATGTCTAGGTTACAGATTTAGTCAGGGGACAAAATATGAAAATGAATGAAAGACTGCTAAACTATTAATTTGGTAGTTACAAATATGCGAGTGAACTGCTTGTTATTTACATAATTGTGTACATTAAACACTTTCGTTTTTTATTGCAGACACCTGCATACTATTCTGAACGGCCATGATTTATATTTATGAATATGCACATCATCCAAATGGCAACCCTGTTTTCCTCAAGCATAAATTATAAATTAAATGACATTAAGTGTTCTACAATACCAATATTGATCAAAATGTGTCGCAATGAACTCAATAAGAAACAAATGTCCATCGCAAATGTAACTTCAACAATCAGGTTGTGATAAAGGAAAGAACTGGAGTTAATTTCAATAAGACCAATCAATGCCAGAATGTTAGTCATTAATTAAACATGTCATAGAATCAAATATCTGACAAATACAGGTAATTTTTACTTATATAGTCAGTGTATTGTATACAATTATCAGACGCCCAATGCAAAACTGAGTAATGAAATTGTTTCATGTTTCACCTTCATTCAGCAGTTATATTATTAGTTCAATCAATGAATCATTTCATGTCTGATTTCAAACAAGTGAACAGTAAATGTTAGCCTTATGCAATTAATCAAATGACTCATTAAATTTCAATAACATTTTGTCACAACCCTGAATGTCACAAGTAAAATGAAGTAGTGACCTAATAATAAGCCTGATAAATTGAGTGTTAACTAAGGAAAGATTACTTTCCTATTTGAGTCCTTTGACTAAATGTGATGTGTATAAGCTTGTCACACGAGTCGTGTGCTTGTTGGCTACAGACGCGGGATCAACTTTTTTACATCACTCCCAGTCCACTTTTGCTGCTGCGCAACAATGCCAGAACTCTTTAACTGAAACCAGTCTCTTTCATCTAATCAGGAAATCCAGTATGAACAATAATAAATGCCGCATATAGTCTTCAATACGTACAATAATAAGTGTCTATCTTCTTCGCAACGTCAAATATGACATTTACCATTTCTACGATGAAAACTTCTCTATCAACAAAAACGTGACGCCATGCTGGAATTTTTATCAGTTCAAACAGGCGCCACAGTTGACTCATTGCAATTCCTTGCGTTTAAGACAGAAAAGTCGTAAGCAGTACTTACTATTGAGCGCCGTATGATAAACATATGTCAAATCCTGTAAATTAAACTACTGACTGTTCTATTAGGCTCGCAACGATTTCAAGAACAAAGAATATGTCGTCCAGAATTACCTACCTGAATTTGTTACAGAGACTATGTTGATCACGTGATATTGTTACACTCCTCCCGCGATGTCGAGGTTTGCGTGATTTTAATCAATATTATACTGTAACGCAAATAATATATAAATTTGTCACATTTATAACTATATTTGATTAAATTGTATACTTATTTATTACAAATATCAAAATAGCAATCAATACAATTGTATACTAAAGTCCTATATAAGATTCTGAAGCTTTGGATTAGAGAGTTTTAGTCTTATTCTTAGGGTAAAGCAAATTTTGTCTCGTGAGATTTAAACGAAAGAAATTTTATTAGTGGGTGTGACATGCTAAAGATTTGTGAAGACAAATAAAATTGAGGTAACTAAAATAGTTTAGATCAGTGAAAAAAACATTTGAGTCTGCAAAAAATAATTTTAGAGGAAAGTATACGGGAGAATTGTGTTGAATTTATACCAACAATAACCTGTTCAACATTTCTGAGATGTAGATAGGATATAGTATTGAACATAAAAAAAGTTAGTCGCGGTTCGAACTTCACGACAACGGGTCGTCCCCATTATGCTCCGTTCCTGTGCCAGTGAATATCACACAAAATGTTCCTCACTGCCCTATGTGAACAATTGAATAGTCAGGAGTATCAACAAGCCATCAGCCCGCACAGGTACACTGTGCATAATGCCGTCACCAGAATGCCAACACAAAAGTCCTCCACGAAAAATACAGTTCATCGTCGATGGAGTCGGCAGTCACCAGAAAGACTTCATTGACTCGGGTTTTATCCCATATGGCTCGGTCTCAAAAAAGCACGAACTCCGTAGCTCCAGCAACGACTTCCAGGAGTCTCCTGAAAAATGCACTCGTGAACAGCCGGCCGCCATCGTCCTGAACATGATGTTCACGCTACAAACAACCGCGGACATATGTAAAAGCATTCCACGCAAAATTCACAGCTCACAGTGTCACGCCACACACTCACTCAGTAGCAGGGGAAGGAACCATGCACTACCAGTCCAACATGAGGAAAATGCGAATGCAAACAGTAGCCACAAGCGTAAATACCCCAGAGGCCTTAACCGTTTAAATGCCTATCCGCCATGTTGGGGACCGGAAGCCCAACAGACTGTAGTCGCTAAGTCTCAGCCCAAGCCTCCTTAGTTGCCTCTTACGACATGCATGGAAGGCAACAGCGTTACTATTCTTCGCTTCTCTTATGAGCACCGGCAACACACGAGCCTAAAATTGCCTACTAGTAAATCAATCTTCTGCCCTATGCGCCGACTTAGGCTCAAGAGGAAAGACTAACTAACTAACTAACTAAATCAATCATGGGTTGATCGCAATGTTTAAATATAGTATGTAAAGTCAGTCCCTTAGCAGGTACTACCATAGAGGAATGAAGTGTGAGGCCTTCACATCTTCCAGGCCAGACACACGATGCTTGACAGCCTATTCCCTTCCTCGTTGCCTTTCCTTCCCAAACAATTCTAAGCACTGTCTCATCATCATCATCATCTTCCACTTATACCGTCAAGCGTCATGGGGAGGAATAATTTGTGCTCCAGCGTCCGATGGGCGGCACTGGATAGTGTAATTCCGTGTGATTGTCCAATGTCTTTGATGTCGTCAATCCATTTTCTTCTTGGACGTCCTCTCGGCCTCGTCGCAGATGATCTTTGATGTAGGGCCAGTTATGGTAGTTGATGGTGTTGCATTCTAACGACATGGCCAAACCACTTGATCTTCTGTCTTTCAATAAATGTGACACAAGGTGTTGATCCCACTGTTTGTCCGATAACAGCATTTCTTACTCGGTCTCGGATTAAGTTGGCAGCTCTCCTCAGGCATCTCATTTCGCAGGTGTTGATTTTTCGAAAGTCTGATTTGGATAAAGTCCAAGTTTGAGATTGATAACATAGGTTGGTGTGAATATGTTGTTTATTATGTGTCGTTTTGCGGACATGGGTATGTTTGGATGTTTCAGTATGAGTGATAGTTGATATGTAAGTGCACTAGCTTTCTGACTTCTGATTTCGATTTCTCTGTCCAATCTGCCATCTACTGTGATCATACTTCCAAGATATTTGAATTCTTTAACTTGTTTCAGATATGTGCTATATATCTGTATACTTAGTGCACCAGGCGATCTGCTGGTAGAACAAAACATGTCCCAAACCAGGAACCTGCAATAGGGCTGTGAGTGACAGGGCATACATTTTGGAGGTATGCATGAACGGATCAATAAGTGGCCAGATATTTCCTCTGTTAGCGAACGACAAACGCAGGCAGCAAATCCTCGTGCGACCGCGTTCGTGGCAACATCAGCGTACACCTCTATCAGTTACATTAACGCACCCGTCAACTGTGTCGGTACTCATGTTTTATTTGGCTTGGTTGGCCCCAGAGTCATCATCATCACCATAAACATCACATACCCTGCCAAATAACGTAGACGTTCATGTCCTTGCACTTATCTCTGGCCTTAGTGTTCTAGATCGGCTCAGCTGATATTTCTCCACACCACCGTCTCTGTGCATCCAGCATCTTGTCTCTCCGTCTGACACTGCCTCTTCTCCCAATAATATATCCAGAGCCGTATGGTTGGAAAGAATAGTCCTGTTACTGCTGGGGATTGAACCCAGCCCCCCCCCCCCCCCCCGATGTGTCTCCACTTTGTCACGAAATGGTTACGAAGAATGTCTGTATCTACACTCACAAACGCAGGCGGCAAATCCTCGAATGTAGTCAAAGGTGGCAAAACGTCTCATTAACACGAAATGGAACGCTTGGCTAGCGAATACATTGCGTTTAAGTCTGAAGCGAAAGCTTACCTGGTTTGTGCTTGAGCGACCAGTGGCAAGCGAAATGCCCCATACATGGAAGTGAGGAATTAAAGCAGCCATGAGTAGAACGTGGCAATTCCACGGGTGAGCCCAGTCTCAGAGCAGTATGTCCGGCTCTGCAATTATGGAAGCCTCCTTGGATAGCGGGAAAAACCCATGGTCTGCCCCTGCCTTCCATTGAGGGCTGAACGTGAAGTATTCGACCGTTCTAACTTGACCAGCTGGGATGTGGACGGCACCACAAAAGTGAGTCTCTCAGAAATGCTACCCTGATAAAAATGCACGCTAAAAGTCGGATGTGTTGGGCTAAGGGTTTCGGCCCAAGGGTGTCTGACCAGACACACCGCAATCACATCTGCAAAAACACTCCGGATGAAGGCAACAGAAGAAGAACCTAGTCCACTGTTTCGGCAGGCGTCATTACACTAACCACAGTGTCATCCTGGCTCCCTATTAGGATACATTGGCACCTTGCCGTCTTGTCAGACGATAATTTGTTATAGTGTGCTTCAAAAAGACATAATAACTACAACCCATGGCGGTGGCGAATGTGACTGATAAGGCCAATTCGCGCTGTAAATGTTCGTCCTCAGTGGATGCATTTGAACACATGGTAATTTCCACCATCATGCACCATCTTACGTCTCACACGCTCGGTGTGTGACGTATCTGCAATAATATTTTCGTCTTTATTCCATTTCTGATATTTGCCCCCGATACAACACGTTCAGCGGCGACTTGATCCCAATGTGCATTATCAATGCTTGTATCAATCATATCCCGCTTACCCACATCTTTGTATCGTAGTAGAGGCCGACTCTGAGATCTCTTACCCATCTGTAATTCACTACAAAAAGATGTCCTTTGGTATTCTACCATCATCCATCCTCCTAACGTGCCCTATCCATCTAAGTCTACGAAGACTGAGCATGGAATATACCGTTCCATCATTCCATCATGTGCCATGCCGATAAGCGTGGGCGGTCATGCTTTGCCATCTCACTCGATTACCAGAGTCATGGATCAGCTCCGTATTTCTGTCTCGACCATGCCTCGTGGCCAAGCCATCCAGGTATTTACTTCTTGGTCTTCCCCTTGATCTCTTCCCTTCGATCTTGCCAGTTGTCACCAAGTTCTCTAATTCATTTCTTCTCATAACATGCTCACAAAATTTTGACTGTCTACGTCTAATGTCTCTAAACAGTTTACGATCTTCATTTGTTTCTTGCAGGACTTGTTCATTGGTTTTTCTGTCTGTCCATGGTATTCTTTGCATTTCCCTCAGAAACCACATTTCCACGGCCATCGGATGTTTTTCAGCTTGTCTGCTCATTGTGCACGTTTCACATCCATATCTTCTTCTTCTTCTTTGCGATCATCCGGAGTGTTTTTTCAGATGTGATTGCGGCGTGTCTGTTATGCGCCCTTGGGCCGAAACCCGTAGGCCAACACAGCCGGCTTAAGCGTGCTTTTTTGACCAGGTAGCATTCCTGGGAGACTCTCACTGTTTGCGGTACCGTCTACAACCCAGCTGGCCAAGTTGGAACGGGTTAAGACAACGGTCGTCCCTCACAGGAAGGCAGGGACAATCCATGGCATTTTCCGCCATCCAGGGTGGCTTCCATAATTGCAGGGCCGGCACATAGCGCCCTGGAGCTGGGCTCACCGAGGGAATCACGTCCTGCTCATAGCTGCTTTAATTCCTCACTTCAATATATTGGGCATTTTGTTCGTCCCGAGCCGTTCCTGCACAGACCAGACTGGTCTGCAGTCAATATCCACTCAGCGAGTTTTTCGGACATGTGCTTGTCGTTGTGTTCGTCAGAGCTGTTCCAGACACGTCGGACATTCGGAAACTACCTAGTCAGAGCTGTTCCGAACAAGGGCGGCATTCGGAAACTAGGTAGCTGCTCCTAGCACGAGGGAAGACTAGCTTTTCCGGTCACGAAAGACATTTCACTCGGACGTAATTGCGTAGTGCCATTTTTATTTTGCCGCCCGTAGGCTGACACTTCCGGCTTCTGCGGGCATTCTTGATGAGGTTAGCCTCCCTCGGGTTTCGAGACTCTTATTTCGACTTCCACACAGCAAGCTTTCACTTCGGGCTGCCACGTAATGGATTCGCAAGACAGGCGTTCCATTTCGTGTCAACGAGACAATTTTCCACCTTTGACTACACTCACTCCATGAGTATGGTTACAGACTATCTACGGGACGTGCGATCGAGGTGTTTTTTCACCTTTTGTACACCGCTCACGAGGTAGGCTACATGTGCTGCTGGCTCAGCACCTTACCTCCATGCGTCTGTGGGCGAGTAACGGTCAGGCCCTCTCATCCGGGGATACCTCATACCCCCCCCCCCCCCCCCCAGCTAAGAGCCATCGAACGTATCTGCGCCAAGCATGTAGCGTGCTCAGCACCTCACCACAATTTTGATGAAGGTTTGTGTCGGCCAGGCTCTCACTTCCGAGGGTTTATATCTTAGAGATGTTCAGCCATACACCTCGGCTGGGAGCCTTAGAGGTTATGTCCGAACTGAGATTTTTGGCATCGTTTGCCTGATTTTGACTGCTATCCTCAGTCTAACTGCAGAGCAGCAGGTTGTGTCTCTCTTAGTCTTGTCCCTATCCCACGAGCTGTCCGATATGTAGTTTTCATCCATCGGCAAGCACTTGGGGTCGATGGGACACGCAAGCTCCCCCACCACGGCAAGGTGGAGACACATCGGGGGAGCCATCGACATTTGATAGGGCAGACATTTGAAAGATGCGTCGCCGGTACGTAAGGCCATGCGATCAGCACAAAGTTATCCAGAGTCACCAGTGGGAACGCCGCGCCCCGCGAAGGGCAACGGCGATTGGTTTTGAACTAATAAAAGCGCTCTTTCCGCGAGGGTCGGAGCTTGGTAAGCATGTATTAGCTCTAGAATTGCCACAGTTATCCAAGTAGGATCGTGTCATCTAAGGAACCTCGACTGATTTAATGAGCCATTCGCGGTTTCACCGTGAGACAGTGTGAACTTAGACATGCATGGCTTAATCTTTAAGACAAGTGGTAAGAACTCCGTCGTGGAGCGATCACGGCAGGGGGGTTCTATTCGTCAGAAGAGTACTCCCATCTTCAAGCGTTTCGGCCCTTACAACTCTTGACACTTTCAGAGAGCGGGCCCCACCCGGGTCATGACTCCCGGATGTTTTTCCCCTGCCGTGGAGACGTTCGGTCACATTTAGTTATCCCTGATTATTGGATGTTACGCTTCCCTTAGCTGACATTACCTTGTCCTCTCCCTAGCCTCTCCCCCGGCGGGGACAGTCCGTGAAGCCTGTACTCGCCCCTAAGTACATGTGGTCGTGGGGATTCAGCCACCTCCCCAGCCACGGCCTAATCCACTCCATTTGTGCCGGTTCCTTGTACCCCGTTCACGGGGCCGCACTCAGCCAGGGGCCGGATCCCCTTTACCTTCCGCATATGACTACTGGCAGGACCGACCAGATATCTATCGGACGGACGGACTATTCACGCAACACTGGACGCCAACTGACAAGCATATGACTACTGGCAGGATCAACCAGATATCTATCGGACAGGCGGATTATTCACGCACACGCATAGCCAAGAGTAGCATCGTAAAGGCGCGCCCTCCCGGTACAAGGTGATACATGCAAAACTACTGGACGCCTACCGACGAGCTTTCAAGCTACGCCGACAGGACTGACCGAAAAAAAAAGCTATACCAGCTTACTGACTGCAGGCCCACTACTCATCGAGAGAGAGTGGGCGCTTATCGAGACTTTTTCGAACGGTCGTACAAATTTTGCTCTTTTGCCCGCTCAAACCACGACCCTGGCTGCACGATGCGGTTACATTCTCGAAACGCCTGCCTCGCTAACTTACGTTGGCTGGGAAGATCCCATTTTGGTGCACCTCACACAGCCATCCGAGACAACGAACGCTAGACGCGGAACTGATCTAGCGAACCAGACCAGCCCCACTCACATCCATATAAAAGTATATGTTCTATGTGGCACTTCAACACTCTTTTTCTCGTTTCACTTGATATCTTTTTATTGGTCAGTATGTTTTTCATCTTGCAAAAGGTTACCTTCGCTATGGCAATTCTTGTTCTAATCTTTTCAAGGCATCTCCCATCAGATGTTATGACTGTTCCAAGATAGCTGTACCGATTAACTTGTTTAAGAATATGCCCATTTACTTGTATATAACATTGCGGTATTTCTTCCTTCTTAGTGACGACTATAATCTGTGTAGGTCCTGTTCATTGTCTGCAATCAAGACTGTATCATCTGCGTATCTAATATTATTGATGCATAGACCCCCACTGTTGATTCCTTCCATATCTTCTATATTTCTGAAAATACTTTCACTGTACAGGGAAAAAAGATCTGGAGACATTACACATCCTTGTCTGACACCTCTCTTAATAGGCTGATATTGACCTACTTCATTATCAATTCGTATGGCAGCTTGTTGATTCCAATATATGTTTTTTACAAGTCTAAGGTCTTTTCCATCATTTTGTAGATCTTCAAGCATCCTTATCATGTCGACATGTCTCACTTTATAGAAAGCCTTTGTGTAGTCAATAAAACAAAGGTGTAGATCTTTGTTTACTTCTATAGAACGTTCAATTACTATTCCAGTATATACACAGCATTTACTGTATCCTTGCCTTCTACAAACCCACATTGTTCCTCTCCTATTTCAGTTTGTATTTTCTTCCTAACTCTTTGCATGATTATTCTTAGCAAAGTCTTCGTGATGTGACTCCTTATACTAATTGTTTGGTGTTGATCACATTCCAAGGCTCCTGATTTCTTTGGGATTGCAATAAATACAGAATTACATAATTCATGAGGTATATCTCTAGTATCATATATTGTATTCATGAGTCTGGTAACTTTATCTATTCCGTATTCTTCTAAAGCATTAATCATAAACTTTGTCATTTTTCAATTTGCACAAATCATATTTAGTGTTTCCGGTTGTATACTTGACTTTCTTTAACTTTACCCTCAGTGTGCCTGTAATTAATCTGTGATCACTGTAACATTCTGCATTGGGAACTGTTTTCACTACTGTTAGCGCATTTCGAAACCTTCTAATCAGGATGTAATCTTTCTGGATTTTAATCCTGCTAACTGGACTCCCCCAAGTCCATAATCTTCTAGGATACTGTTTAAACCAGGTGTTTCCTACAATCATTTCTGGTTCCTTTGCCCATTCTACAAGTCTGTATCCTCTTTCGTTTCGCTCTCAAAAGCCATGGTTGCCTACACTGCATCCATCGCCTTGATTTCCCAATTTTGCGTTGAAATCACCCATTATAATATTTATTTCTGATGTTTTTACATTTCTTCAAAACACGCTTCATGTCATTATAAAATTAATCTATAATTTCTTCACTGCATTCACTTGTTGGATCATGTATTTGAATGACATTTATTTTAAAAGATCTTCCGTTTAATTTTACTAATAGAACTCTGTCTGGCATAATATACCGTTACACAATCTGATCTTTCCAATACTTCAGTATTTGTGATTTTGTCTTGCCACTTAATACCAAGTATTCTTCGCAGACACCGCATATGAAAGCTGTTTAAACGATGCTCTTGATGTGAGTAAGTTGTCCAGGCTTCACTGCCATAAAGAAAAGTACTAAGGACACAGGCTTGATAGACAAGGACTTTTGTTTTGGCAGTAAGCTTCCTGTTCTCCCAGACTCTTTTAAAAAAAAACCTGTTTATTGTTGATGCTGCCTTATCAATCCTGATGTTGATTTCTTGATCTAGGGATAATTTGCTATAAGGGGCGTTCATTTGAAACCCGTTCCAATTGCTTTATTACAGAAGCATGAAAGAAACATTAACAGGTGTGGTAGAATTAAACAAAGCATTGATTTCGAATGAATTATGCACCATCCGTTGGTAGGAAGAAGTCGCCGTGGGCATTCAGGCAAGCATCCCATTGCTTAGGTAGGCGGCGAATGCCGTCCCGAAAAAATGATTGTGGTTGCTCACTGAACCAAGTGTTTACCGCGTTCATTACATTTACGTTTGCATCTGTGTGAAATCCTTGCCCCTTGAGAGCTTTTTTAGAGGTCCGGACAAATGAAAATCACATGGTGACAAATCAGGACTATAGGCTCGATGTTGCAGAATTTCCCATTCTTCCTTGTTAATGCTTCCTGCACAATCTTTGCGACATGCGGACGAGCATTATCGTGCAACAAAATCACACCACGAGAAAGCATGCCGGGTCGTTTATTCTTGATGGCTTTTTTGCAGCTTGTCTAGTGTTTGCAATTAGTGGGTAGAGTTGATGTTGACGCTAGGTTCTTCAAAGTCCGCCAACAATAGCTCTTCATGGTTAAAAAAAAATGCGCCCAGCATAACCTTACCAGCGGAAACCTGTAACGTGATTTTTATTTGGCTTTTGGTGATCCAGCATGCTTCCATTGCATGCTCTCTCTTTTGCTGCTCGGCTCAAAGTGGTGACACCATGATTCATCGCCTGCCACTATGCGGAAGAGGAATGCATCACCCTCCACTCTGTAACGCAGCAAGTGGTCCAAACACCATCCCATGCGTGCCTCTTTTTGTAATCGGTCAACATCCGTGGTACCTACTGTGAACACACCTTACGATATGTAGTTTCTTACTAACGACCTTTTGAATTGTCCCAATTGACACATCAAATTCTTTTGCTAGCAAAAGTATGCTCAGAGAACGGTTCATCTGTACTGCTGCATCAATTTTGACGATAGATTTTCTGTTGCAACAATATGCGCATGACCCTGCCGTCGAAGATCTGTCGTGAACGTCCTTTCCGAAACATTCGTGCCCAGTCTGTTACTGTTGTCTTCAACACACATTTGTTACTGTCGCTGCCTGCATTCTTCGATGAATGTCCACTGGTCGACATCCTTCAAATGAAAGAAACTGAATCACCACTCTTTGAGCTTCTTTGGACGGATTTTGGATCAACCCCGCCATTTTATCAATGGTCAGAAACATAACCTATGCATCATGGGACGATAAGCACTGTGGTAACTTCGAGTTAATGATGTTTGGTTAAGTTGTTGTCTCCGTGTGATGATGAAGTCCAGCTGATGCCAATGGTCGGATCTTGGATGTTTCCATGTGACCTTATACAGCTCTTTTGTTTTAATAAAGGAGTCTGTAATACATAGGTCATTTCTGGTGCAATGCTCCAGCAGCCTTTGCCCATTCTCATTTATGCGACCGATATTTTATATTCCATGGCACACTGGCCATGAACTCGAGTCCTTGCCCACACGAGCACTGAAATCACCGAGCATATAAATGTAGTCGGATTTTGGAACTGTCGAACATTCGCAACTACGAGCGCTAACAAGACAAGTCACTTGAAAAAGTCAAGAAGCCTGATACGGGGGAAAATGGCACGTAGCAAGAACAACAAAAGACACGCGGTATCCAAGATGTGCAACGTGGGAGCCAACAAGACCGCCAAGAAGACGAACGTAGAGAGCCCGTCTGCTAGCTGCATCAAAGTACCTAAAACTACAGCTGTTACTGAAGCTACCACGAGGGAAAAGATCGACAGCCCACCACACACAAGAGCCAAACCTACGGAGAAGCAGAGAGAGGAGAAAGACACCAGAATCGGAAACATCGACTCACCGACAAGCAAGTGGGTTGTCAAGCGTATCCAAGTGGAGCTATCAGACGAAGAAACCATGAAGCAGCTTAGAGAAGAGAATCTAGACATCCGATTCTTGAAGGCGGAATGGCTCCTCACTTACTCCAAGATTCCTACAACCCTGGCGGTGGTGACGACAGAAGGCTGCGAGATGCCGACCACAGTATCAATCAACAAGAGAACGCAGCAGCCAGAGAGATTCATCCCAAGAGTCAATCAATGCTCCAGATGCCAGAGGGCCGGCCACAGCAGAGCAGCATGTCGTAGTAAAACGGAAATATGCCGGTACTGCGCCGATCACCACGCCTTCAAGGAGTGTCCGCTGGCCAAGCTGGACACGGACTTCCGAGCACCCAACAACAAAAGAAAGTGCGCCAACTGCCTGGGCAAACATGGAGCAAGATACTTGGGCTCTCCGTACCTCCAAAGACACAGAGACGTGTTAAAGATCGCCATCAACACCAAGACGCCATATAAGGAAGCAATGCGGAGGTGTGGGACAGCTGCGGGCATCTCGCAAGATGAAAGAGCACAACTACAAAGCCAGATTGACGAGTTAAAGAAACAAGTCAAGGCACTGCTGACGCCGATTCCGACCAGCGACAACGAGAAACTACTGGCGGAAATCCAGATCCAGCAAAACATCAAGCAAGAAGTGGAACAGTTGGCCGTGTTGAAGCAGGAAAACGAAGAAATGCTACGCACTATAAAAGCGGAGAGAGGGCGGTTAAAAGCTGAATTGAAATCAACTCAAAACAAACCAACAGAAGCCACGCAAGAGACCACAGAGAAGTCGCAAGAAACCCAACAAAAAACCGAGCCGGAACCGCAAGATAAAACCAGCAGCCGAACCACGACGCCCGGAACACCGAAGGGGAAACCAACATCGACGCCATGAAATGGCTTACAAAGGAACCTACCTTGGAGGAATTGGAGGAGTGCATAGAAGCAGAAAAGAAACGGGCTAGGCAAGAGGGACTCAGACACGAGGAATACATAAGGAGACAGGAAGCAAAAGGAAAGAAGGTGAAGAAACCCAGGGGAACACCGAAAGAATACCCTGAAATACACGATGACTATGATACTGGCATCGAGTACTATATAGAGGACGGAGAGATCATCCCATAGCTGACCACAGAGGAATCAATCGAAAGACAGCAAGAACGTAAACGTGAAAGTGATAAAAAGCGCAAGGAGGTGAATAACATCGAAAAACTTCTACAGGCACTACACAGAAAAAGGCAAAAATGCCAAATAAAAAAAGTCCATATAAGGATTGCATCCAGTCAAGCCAGATAAACCAGGAACCTGCACCAACAAAGAAAACCACAAGAGGAGACGAGCACAAAGGACAGCCGCCACAAACCCCCCCCCCCCCCCCCCCAGCTGACGTCATAGACACAAATCAACATAACCAGTCCGAGATAGGACTTACTCGTAAAAGCGCACAAGACAAGAATTAGGGTGAATGAACCCACAAAAACCACGGATCTCAACAATAACCACCGCTGAAGAGCCTGGTTGAACGAGGCCGAATTTGGAATTTTTGTTTTGAAAATTGGAATTGGAATTGGAATCGGAACTGCCGAAACGAGTACTAACCAGCAGTAGTAAAATCAGTACACGCCTAGGTAAAGTAGAAGGAAAGAGTATCATAAAAAAATTACATACTCCAGAAATAGAGTAAACAGTGGAGAAACAGCGCTAAAGGCCGACACGCATACCAGGTGCTGGGCGAACCTAGCTACAAACCACAAGCCAAAACCAACATGAAAGCACCGGCAAACAGACAGCTGTGGAAGATCAAACTTGGTAACTGGAAAGACGCAAGAGAAAATCCATGATGCAGAGCATGCCTAGAAGACAACACCATTGAACATTGCCTGCAGCGAGTACAATAGTGAACGAAGGGATCTGAGAGATTACTTCGTCAAAACCAAGACCCCAGTGACGTCTCTGCTATCGGTACCGGAAATAACATTGACATTTTGACCATAGAGACTACAGCATTGTTAGTGTTGCCGAATAGAGCAATAGTTAGATTCAAATTATACAAATAATTGGTCTTTCACATTTGGTATAAATAGGAAAATTAAATAAATATTATTAAGCAATGGCTTTTAATAGAGAATATAAACACATGGAAGAGTGTAGATACATTGTAAGTTGTAACAACAATACATAAAAAATGATCTTCTTCTTCTTCAGCTTTCCGAGCCATTGAGGTTCTTTGCTGCAAATACAATCCGTCTCCATTCGTCTCTCTGGTGGACCTTCTCTTGCCAGTCGTTGATTCCAAGTGCTTGTAGGTCTGTACATGTATTATCTCTCCATCGTCTTCTTGGTCTACCTCGGGGTCTACGGTCATTTATTTCCTGAGTGTAAGCGAGTTTTGTTTCCCTATTATCTTCCATTCTTTCTATATGCTCCAGCCATTGTAGTCTATTAGCCTTCATGATACCAGTGATTAGCGGGGACTTAAACAGATCATAAATGTCTTTGTTACTTCTTCTCTTCCACTCTCCACTTTGTGTATCCCTAATGGGTCCAAAAATGCGTCTTAAAATTTTGTTCTCAAAGGTTTGTAACAAGGTTTCGTTTCCTTTCGTTGTACTCCAGGTTTCAGAGCCACACAGCACAACTGGTCTGATCAGTGTTTTGTATATTGTGATTTTGGTGTTACGAGATAGTGCCTTTGATTTTAGTAGATGTTGTAGTGCATAGTATATCTTATTTCCAGAGTTGATTCTAGTTTGTATTTCTTCCCTTATGATGTTGGAGCAGTTGAAGATTGTACCCAGGTATTTGTATGTTTCCGTTCTTTTAATGGTATATAAAAAAAAAATTTAAAAAAAAAAAAAATGATAACATAAAATATTTAAAAAGTCGGACATTTTAAAGGTTTTTAGCTTTGCCTGCCGGACGGAGGACACTAGGCTAAAAAGGAGGACATGCCCTCTCTTTGCTGGACGTCTGGCAACCTTAGTCATGGGGCCTTAATTTCTCAGGCTCAAGGACTCCCCTCCCCCCGCCTTGCCCTACACTGCAAGGTACTATAGGCAGTAGAAGACAGTGTGTGTGTGTGTGTGTGTGTGTGTGTGTGTGTGTGTGGACAGTTTGCTATTTCTTTCTGAACCGCCGAAGCTCTTACCTTCAAACACAACCCTATGAGGTTAGCTTCCAAATTACCTGCGGCTGCTTTCGAACCCTCTACTCGGTATGTCGGGGGGGGGGGGGGTGTTGTAAAACGTGTTCACTGCCCCTAAGCCATAACGCCAGTACAGCTCTTCAATAAGTTATTCAAATTATTAGTATTTTACTCGGCACTATTGATTAGAGTGATTTCTTAGGCCGAGAAGAGGAAGACCACAACCTAGATTCAAGATCAGATATATCATCTACACACGACATCAACCCAGGCAGAACATCTATCTGGTTTATGACAGATATTTTGAATCTGTTGTTAGGCCGAATTTATTCCATGAAAGATGATGTCGTGTATATTAAAAACCCAAAATGATAACCGATAAACTTATTCTCACTTACGATGTCAATACACATAAATAGTCAAACTGGAAAGGAGTGTGTGTGTGTGTATATGTGTGTGTGTGTGTGTTGGGAAAGTCAATTTCAGACTAACAACGGAGGTCGGCGTGGCCGAATAAATAAGAGAGATCGCTCTTAAGCTTCCGGTGTGCTGATGACGAGGTAGCGGGTTCAACCCTTACATCCAGTTAGTTGGATTAAAATGTTGACTTCTCGTCCTTGACTTTGGAACGTAAATTACACGTACCTCAGAAGCCGGAGTGGGTTTGTCTGATGGCGAAGGACACTGGTAACAGAGAAAACTAATCCACATGCAAAAATCAGTCCAGTACACTAGAAGTGCCGGTCTCTCTGGCCGAGGGGTTACAACACTTTCTCTCCGTAATCCCGTTTATCACGCAGAATCTTGTAGCGGGCGAGAGCTGTGAGCGGGTTCTATCCCCGCTGGTGACTTGCGGGATACTGAGCCGGCCGCTCAGAAAGCAATGGCAAACTACTGAGCGTTATCTTGCCAAGAAATCAACATACAGCTGAAAGATGCTGCTGTTGGCAGCGATGTCCTGTAAAGGATATGCGAATTTAAAAAAAACAACAACACTATAAGTAGTGGCACGTACAGGAAGTACGCTCGAGATCAAAGCGAACGAACGCAAAAAAAAAAAAAAAAAAGACTAACACTATTGGTTGTGTTCTGCGATCCGCAATGGATTCACACCAGTAGTTACAGCTCGCCACATTTTTAACAACCCTAACTTAGCTGATTCAGTGCCAAACAGAAAAGCAGGTTTGGACCAAACATGGTACACAATCAAATCAACAAGTATTATCATGTACATTTCCGTCCACTGAGCATTTAAATTGTGAACGATACTACGAAACAAAACAAATAACACGATGGTCTTAGTATGACAATATATCATCCTTCTGGCCAAATGGGAGGTCAAATTTGGCGATTTATTATCCTTCGGCACTGAATCAGTAAATAAATAAATTAATGTTACTAGCAAGCTGAATAATTAATTATATGTGTATAATTTATTTCTAGTACCGATCACATTAATCTAGGCATCGATCGCACGTATTACATGCCATCAACATAACAACTTGCATCATTGTTATATTTAGTTATGTTATGCCCTAAATTCTCTGACATCATTGTGGCTTGCGGCTTGCAGATGTGTATTTTTAGTCGACATTTTGCAGTTTCTTAGTCGTTTCATCTCTCTCTCTCTCTCTCTCTCTCTCTCTCTCTCTCTCTCTCTCTCTCTCTCTCTCTCTCTCTCTCTCTCTCTCTCTCTCACACACACACACACACACACACACACACCGGTCTCCGTGGCCTAAAAGCTTCCGAAGTCGATTTGTGAGCCACTTACCCCGCGTTCGAAACGCGGCGGCGACCCATTTGGCAGCAGACCTTGTCGCGTTGGGGTTTCAACGTGTTGGTTTGCGAGTCGGTCCTTCAGAAAACAATGGCAAATTACTGAACGTAAAACCTGCCAAGACATCAACAACAGCAGTACAATGCTGGTGTTGACAGCTATGTCCTGTAAATAGGATATGATATATATATATATGACACAAGCACAGACGTGTGTCTGCGACAACACCTTATAAGTAAAGTAGCGTACCCCGTTACACGCATTTACAGATTCAGTGCCAAACAACAGTAAGTTTGGACCAAACAAAAATGGATGTCGGAAAATGATGGGAAGTAGAGGGGTGATGCAGTTACGACTTAAAAATTATGAACATGGTAACAGACATGTTGTATTATAATGCAATGACAACATTTCAGTGATATATAAACCCATGGTAGATATGGGAAGTGGCTTTAGACGATTAATCATGCCATGACACTTAATCAGTTAAGTTGCATTCTGTATATGGTCCATCCATCATGTGCCATGCCGGAAAGCGTGGGCGGTCATGATTCGCCATTTCACTCGATCACCAGAGTCGTGGATAAGCTCAGTGTTCTTGTCTCGATCATGCCATGTGGCCAAGCCATCCAGGTATTTATTTCTCGGTCACCCTTGGTCTGTTCCCTTCGATCTTGCCAGTTGTTACCAAGGTCTCCAATTCATTTCTTCTCATAACATGCCCCAAAATTTTGACTGTCGACGTCTAATTTCTCTAATCATTTTACAATTTTCATTTGTTTCTTATAGGACTTGGTCATTGGTGTTTCTGTCTGTCCATGGTATTCTTTGCATTCTCCTCAGAAACCACATTTCCACAGCCATAAGATGTTTTTCAGCTTGACTGCTCACTGTCCAAGTTTCAAATCCATACAAAAGTATAGGCTCTATGTAGCAACTCAACACTTTTTTTCTTATTTCAATTGACGTCTTTTTATTGCTCAGTACGTTTTTTTTTTTATCTTGCTAAAGGCTACCTTCGCCATGGCGATTCTTGTTCTAATCTCTTCAAGGCATCTCCAATCAGATGTTATGACTGTTCCGAGATAATATGTATAAGGTGCCAGACCCATAATTTATAGACCAATCGACACTCGGTGAGTGATGAGGTCATTATCACGTCGACCGCTTGTAGTTCCCAGGCATTTCCTGATACTCATTTAGGCTTTATCAGCCTCGGAGCCCAGGCCAATTAAATATAATCCGAACCTGCCTTGTTGAAGATCGAACTCATGACTACCGGACCTCTCAACGGTGACCGTCTAAAACACCTGCTTATAGTGACCTAATTTTCACAAGGTTCATCAGGGTGAGAGCGGAACCCGAATATCCGGCAGTATATCTTGACGAGAAGCAGTTAATGGTCTCAAAAGCTAAATTCCGAATTTCGCTGACACCAGCCCTACTCCGAGCAGGCATTATAAATATAAGCCAGTTTACTACCACTCTTTCCTGTCTATTATTCTCTGCAATGAAAGGATCCATAAAAGTCAATGATAATGCTCGTCTCATCAAACTTGAAAGAGAAACAGGCTGAGCCCAATGTCCCAGCTGTAGTGAGAACATAATTCAACCCCTCAACGCTTGATAGTTCAATTACCAACCGATTTTGTTCAACTTTTCTCATCATTGGTTGTGAAACGACCACTGTAGTACACCGGCTAGCAGGATTGCCTGCCTGTACGGTGGTCATGCACTCGAATCCCCGTTGTGGCGGAAATGTGTTCTCTCCCCCCCCCCCCCCCGTTGACATGGCTCCCGGGTTAGCCCAGTCTATAAATGGGTACCAGGAGATTTACTGGGAAGTATAGACGGCCGGTATGATATTGAATATATCCTTCATCGCCTGCCGACGGGGCTGTCACCATATACCCAGTACGCGTTATGGTTTATAAAGAAGTCATTTTAAGAAGTCCCCTTCGCTGAAGCTACGGAGTTCGTGCTTTCTACGACGCTTTCCGCGCTGTGGAAAGATACTGAGCCATATGGGATTAAGAACCCGGTGCAACGAAGTCGACCCTGTCGACTTTTAAGCGACTTTTAAGGAAGTCCTTTATTGACTTATTTACTCACACTAGATGGAAATCAGAGTAATATAACGAAGGCGGTATCGGCAACGGAAGCGCGCGAATGCATGCGCGCGCGCGCGCGCGCACACACACACACACACTTTTACGGCGTTGTTGGGCTATCGTGGACACAGAATGCAGGAATGCAGGGCGTGCCATGTGACAGTGAAAGCTAACCCACAAAACTAGCATCTGTGTAAACCTCACCTGAAATCACAGTGGCTGCCGTAACGATGATTTTAATAAGTTTAATAATGAACATGTCTTTGAAAACAAAAACCAATCCACAATACACTTCATGCAATGTTGGTTGTTAGTTTCACTGAAGATTTCTCGGGCAGTTTCTTTACCATGTTACGTCGCTAGCAACACCGTATACACGTCAAACACATATAAGATATAACGAATGACTGTATTTAGCTAAAACAAAGTGACATAGGGCCGCAGTGTCTTCTGTGAGTGCCGATCGATACCCCCGGACTTAAATAGTATCAGGGAATTCCCGGCGACTGAAGTTATGACTAACTTGAAGATGAGAACGGAGAACGTATGGGAATGCCCCAAGTGCTGTGTTATCGGTTCTTGACTCAACTCACATCAGCTCAACTCAACTCTAACCGTGTATTCACTGGCCATCATTGTCGCTGTCAGCATTGCGAGATTTTATTTTAACGCAAATACAGCCTGTCTGGTTGCCTTATTTAAAGGTCATTTCAGTCCATGACATGTTTTTCTTTTAGATATAGTCTCAGATTGCTCGCCCACCTTTATCTTGAGCTCCGTTTGTGCCTTTAATATTTAATTTGCTCAGTAATCTCTCTCTCTCTCTCTCTCTCTCTCTCTCTCTCTCTCTCTCTCTCTCTCTCTCTCTCTCTCTCTCTCTCTCTCTCATATGTTTCAGTTAAATTTCTGTTCCCTCCTCACAACAAAGAAGCTGTGTTTATTTTTTTTTTATCGTTTTGTTTATCTGTTTGTGTTGTCTTGTCCTTAAAAAAAGATTCTTAGAATCGAAACGTCGTTTTGTCCTTTTTGTCCTATTATACTTATTTTTTATTTTATTACTTCATTACTATATATTTATTGATTGTTTCTGATTCAGGATAGTTCTCTTTGTTTTCACCTGTATGGAGTCCATTTATGTGTCTGTGTTTAGTGTGTCTCTTCTTTTCGCAGGAGCTAAATATACCTAATTGTTTGCAATCCATACTCATACGTTTATGTTGTTCGGCTTCTTCTCAAATGTGTAATCCAGATTAAGATATTACGTCATGTTCGTCTTCAGGCGTTTTAGAGAGAAATGCGACATACCTAATTATATACCTCAAACTTCAGCGTGCATACATTTGCTTAAAGTTTACTTCCTCTAGCCACATTCCACCCAAGATAGGGCGCTTTCAACTGGCAGGGTAGGCTTTCTTTCTTATCACTGTTGCCAAAGAAGCCTTGCGGTGTTCAACTGCGTAGGATATTTAGTGTCCACAACTTACACTCCCGTTTTTAATATCCGTGTGATATAATTTGGTGGGTAGCGAGATAAAGGTATCCCTTATCAAAGGATCAGTGAGGCGTCTTCTTCCACCCGCTAGCCTACGGAGCACACACGGGCAAGGCGGAGTACCAGTTTAACCCGACCCGTGCCCCTTCAACATGGGTACCGGACCGTTAAATCACGTTAGGAAGTGGTGGATTAAGTTGCAGAGCAGCCTACAGATAGTTGTTGGTTATGGTGTCAAGTTTGTGACGGTAGGTAGGGAATCTCTTTATAGAGACAATGGCTGCGGTCACCAACCAGTATGATCACCGCCAAGAAGGAAAGCTGTGGCAGACTACCTTCTTTACAGTTGCCTAGAACATCATGATTAGCCAAATCGCGAGTCCTACAAGAAACAAATTAAAGCCGTAATTTAATTATATTAATTAGACGTAGACAGTCAAGATTTTTTGGGCACGTTACGAGAAGAAATAAACTAGTGATAACTGGCAAATGTAATAGGAAAAGAGGAAGAGGATGATAAATACCTGAATAACTTGGCCACTAGGCATAATCAGGACAAGAATACTGACCTGATCCAAGACTTTGGTGATCGTGTGAAACGGCAAACCATGACCGCCCACGTTTATCTGCATGGCACATGATGATGATGATGACATCCAAAGGATGTTAATGCAGAGCCCACACGAGATGCCTTGGTTCTGGGCTCACTCAAGGAAACGACATGTTTAGCATCACCGCTGTACATTAAGACCCCCATTCACCACGGGCTGCGTCTTTAGCGACCAATAAGATGCAGTCTGTGAACACGCTGGGTTTTTGATGACCCCTTCTCACAGAGCTGTTCAATCACTTTGTATGTACTAACCGTTTGCACAGCAAAATGTGATGTTTGTTTCCGGGATCACGTCCTTTGTAAATGACGTCTACAAAGAGCAGCGTGTCCGATAAATTGTCTTCGTTAAAAAATATGCAGGGTAGCGTCGGGCATGGCCGAATGGATAAGAACGCGTGTTCTTAAACATCCGGTGTGCTGATGCCGATTTATGGAGTCCAACCCCTACACCGCACAGTTGGACTACAATGGTGACCTATCGTCCTTGACTTGGGGGGACGTTAATTACAAGTACCTCTGAAGTTGGAGTGTGTTCACCCGATGGCGAGGTACACTGTTAATGGTAAAGCTAATCCACACGCAAAATTAAGTCCAGCACTACTAGAATTCTTGTAGCCCCTCTGCCGTGCGTCCACCTTGACGAGGTAGAGGGGCTTCCGCGTTCCAATGACCCCAAGAGCTATGCCGACGGTAGCACAGCTACTGGTAGGGTCACCCATGTCGGACAGGTCAAGGGAGAGGGACCAGACGAAGTGACGCACAAACCTGCTGCCTTGTAGGTAGACTGGGGACAGTCAAAGGCTAGGGAAAGCATCCCGAACACATGCTTGTCGAAATCGGATGTACTGAGCCACAGGCTTGACAAAGAAGTGCAACGTAACTTTATCATTTCATGATACCACAGATGAAAATTAATCGTTATGGTGCTAATCCCGTGAAGTCCCATCAGGCGGTGATAGTGCCGGGCCCCCTGCCTCGAGGGGGTCCACCCATGACTACTGGTGGTCACCTTCCCCTGTGCTGTGGAGTCAAGGCACAGAGGAGTAGGTTAAGAGCTATTGACCAAACACCCCGGACACTCAACATACTACAATGGAATGCAGAAGGAGTCTATAACAAGAAAGCCTCCCTAACACAGCGTCTTCATAAAGATAGAATAGATGTGGCATGCATTCAAGAGACACACCTCAACGCCAATCGCACATTTTCAGTCGAGGGATATCAGGCCACACGTTTCGACCGCGAAGGACACAAAGGAGGAGTTCTAATACTTACACGAAATAAAATACCCTGCAGCGAAGTATCTGTGATCTCTGACAACCAAACGGAAATTATAGGTGTTGATATAATGATAAAGGACGTGAAAATAAGAATTTACAATCTGTATAGCCCGGCAGATAAGGATCTTAGACTCTCAAACATGGAAATAACTGACACAAATTGCATTGTTGTCGGAGACTTTAATAGCCGTTCAGAAAGATGGGGATACCCAGATACTGACAAAAGAGGAGATGAAGTGGAGGACTGGGAAATAGACTCAAATCTCCATCTACTCAACAAAGCGGATGACACACCAAGCTTCTACTCCAGAAGATGGATTACCACTTCTACTCCAGACTTAGCTTTCTGCACAGGAGACATCCTCCACAAAATCGATCGCCATGTGCTTGACCAATTAGCAGGTAGTGACCACAGACCAATCAAGCTTGTAATAAATATGGAGTATGTTCCACAGGAGCAAAAGCCTTTGCCCCGTTGGAATTACAAACGAGCAGATTGGGACAGATTTGCCATACTAACAGACAAATATTGTGAAAACATAAATACACGATATGGAAACATGAAGCAAATGGTGGAAAGTCTAAACAGAGCAATAATACAGGCGGCCACTGTGTCTATTCCAAGAGGAGCGAGGAAAAATTACAAACCATACTGGACTGAAGAACTACAAATTTTGGAGGACAAAGTTGAAGATGCTAGGAAGACCGCAGAGAGAGAACAAACAACTGAAGCGAACATCTCTCTCAAAGCCATCTCAGCAAAATATAAAAGAACAGTAAATCAAACAACAAGAGATTGTTGGAGGAAAAAAACAGAAAACCTGAATTTTGACAGGGATGGAAACAAACTATGGAAACTAGTGAAAGCCATGAACAATGAAGGACCTAGAAACAAACAAATAACAATTAAACAAGGAAATGCCTTGCTTACAGGAAAAAAGGCTGCAAATGCACTAATGGAACACTATGCCAGTGCAAACCACATTGATATTACAGCCGAACAGAAGAAAGCAATCAAAGATAATCAGATACATCATAGATATACAGAGACAGCAGCAGAATATATGATGGCAAATCTAACAATGGAAGAAATGGAACAGGCAATGAATACCCTAAAAAAGAAGACATCACCAGGAAAGGATGGAATCACAAATGAAATGCTAATAGGACTAGGCACTAAGGCAAAAAAGAAACTGCTAGCAGTCCTAAATTACAGCTGGAAGAGGGGAATAGTCCCACAGGCATGGAAGGAAGCTATACTAATACCAGTCCCAAAGAAAGGAAAAGACCTGGAAGAACCAAATGGCTATCGACCTATCAGTCTTCTTAGCTGTGTAGGAAAATTAATGGAACGCATTATCAATGGCAGGCTAACATGGCATCTGGAAGAAAACCAACTCTTAACACCTCACCAAGCAGGATTCAGAAAGTACAGATCCACTGAAGATCAAATAACCTATATAGCTCAGGAAATAGAGGATGCCTTCCAAGAGAAAAAGCACACACTAGCGGTCTGGATAGATTTAGAAAAAGCATTTGATAAAGTATGGAAGGAAGGACTGAAAGTAAAACTGCAAAAAATGCATGTCTGTGGGAAAATGTACAAATGGATCAGCCACTACCTTGAGAACAGAACTGCCAGGACAAAAGTACAAGGACAAACCAGCAAAATGATGCTATTGGAGCAAGGTGTCCCCCAAGGAGGAGTTCTTTCACCAACATTATTCCTAGCATATATAAACGACATCACGGAAAATTTTCCAGCCAGAGTACACACATCATCCTTTGCAGATGACCTAGCCATATGGACATCTGAAGAATATATTAGTACAGCTAACAGCAGAATACAGCAAGCCCTATTAGCGCTAGAGGACTGGTCAAAATCATGGCTAGTGAAGATAAGTGAGGAGAAAACAACATGCACAGTGTTCTCCCTCTCAACTAAAACTCAGCAACCTAAGCTGGTATTGAATGGAAAAATATTGCGCCATGAAGAAAATCCAAACTATCTAGGAGTCACCTTTGATCGTCGCCTGACATGGAAGACACAGGTTGAGAAAAATCGAACAAGAGCAAGGCAAAGAATGGCAATCATGAAAAAGCTTGCTGGTACAATGTGGGGAGCAGATGAGAAAGTTCTCAAGAAGTTATATACTGGACGGGTGAGGCCAGTACTGGAATATGGCATTGCAGCTTGGGCAACAGCAGCTAAGTCAAACTTTAACAAAATAAGTCGAGTCCAAAATCAAGGAATGCGAATCATAACTGGAAGCCTGAAGACAACGCCTATTAATGAATTAGAAAAGATCACTTGTTTACAACCAATGCAGGATAGAAGAGATAGCAGAGCCCAGCAACAAGCTGAAAAATTTAGAAGATTGACAGACCACCCTATGTATAAAAGGTTTAGTGGTTTTGGAAAGGGAAGACTGAAGCGTAGCAACTTTGTAGAAACTGCAAAACGAAAGATTAGGGCAGATCCCATACTTAACATATCAACAGTCAAACCCATTTACAATGCAGACAAGTTCCCAGCTTGGAGACAGCAGCAACTGCCTGAGATGATAGAAAACATTCCTGGTATTGAGAAAAAGAACACTCAGCATGAAACCGAAAGAAGAGAAATAACCCTAAACTACATAAAAGAACATTACCCAAGCAGCAATTGGACCCATGCATATACAGATGGATCAGCCAAAAATTCAGTAGAGAATGGAGGAGGAGGAATTCTCCTAAAATTAAAAAATGGAGTGAAAAGAACACATTCAGTGGCAACTGGAAAGTTCTCAAGTAACTTCAAAGCGGAGGTAGAGGCTCTGAAAACTGCAGCAGAAATGCTCTTGATGGAGGAAAATAAAGAGACGCAAATAGCTATCTTTACAGATGCAAAGTCAGCTGTCTCAATACTGAAGAGCAAAAACAGCACAGAACTAGCTGACCTAAGAGCAGCACTCCATGGTCTATGCCAGAAATCCAAAAAAGTTGTAATACAGTGGATCCCATCACATTGCAGTATACCTGGAAATGAAGAGGCTGACAGACTGGCAAAAGAGGGCGGACGACTACCACAGCACGACATAGACATAACCTATAATGAGGCAAAGAGGTTGATAAAAAGCACTTATAGAACCAAATGGGAATCAGAGCATCCAGGCCACCAGAAGGATGATGCATATTACAAACTCGACCGAAGAGAACAAGTAGCAATCTTCAGACTCCGCACAGGACATAACAGGCTGAAACACCACTTGTTCAACAAACTAAAGATAGGAGACACAGATGAATGTAATTGTGGAACTGGTAAAATGACAGCTAAACATTTGCTGCAAGAGTGCCCAATATATGCAGAACAGAGAAAGATATTTTGGCCCACACCTGCTTCATTCGAGGACAAGCTCTATGGAGATATCAACAAGCTCAAGTCGACTGCAGCTTACTTTAACTGTATTCAGGTTGACATTTAAATGTACATGAAGAAGTATTTAGACTGCCACACTTCATACCACAGGCATGTCGGTTACACAAGCCTCCCAGAGGCATGAAATGGAATATTGCTTGGATAGCAAATCCATTATGTGGAAAGTCCGAATCGAAAGCTCACTGTGTGGATGTCATCTGCAAACTGCATTCTTCTGGCTTCTGGAAGAACAGCCTATGGTGAACGGAAGGCCCAATATACGGAAGTGAGGCTAAGCAGCCATTTGCAGGACGTGACGATTCCTTGGGTGAGCCCAGTACCAGAGTGCTGTGTGATGGCTCTGCAATTATGGAAGCCTCCTTGGATGGCGGGGAATGCCCATGGTCTGCCCCTGCCTTCCCTTGAGGGCCGACCAGGATGCCTTTGGCTGTTCTATATGGGCCAGCTGGGATGGGAGATAACACCACAACAGTGAGAGTCTAACGTCCTAAGAAACCCCCCGGGAAGGTTAACCCGGTCAACAAATGCCTGCAGAAGTCGGATGTGTCGGCCTAACGGCGCAAGAGCGCAGCTCTGCTGTAAACAGGCACAACGCAATCACGTCCGAAAAAAAACTCCGGATGAACGAAGAAGAAGAAGAAGAAGAATTCTAGTAGTCTGTATGGACTACGCTTGAGTTCACAGCGAGCGAGAGCAAAAAAAAAAAAATAAGTGCAGGGTAGCAATTTTTCCCAATTATATCCCGTAAATTTGATTAGCTTTGGACATTTACTTTGAAGGAGGGGTTGGGATAAATGATCTCAGTTAATGACAGTTCCTTGTCACATAGATGACTCTAGGCACCAAGTGTGGGACAATGAATGTCTTTCCTTAAATTTTGATAAATCGGCAGTTTGCCTTTGTTTTGGCTGTTTATGATTTCTTGACAAATTTACGTTCAGCAGTTTGCCATTGCTATCCAGGTATTCATACCATTGTATCAAAATCAGCCTAGCGGTCTGCTTCCAAATCGCCGCAGCTGTGTTTCGAACGTGGTATCATTCCCTCGTTAGACGTGCCAATTAAAACGCAGAGATTTCTAGGAATTTCAAATTCAAGCGAATCTTTTTGTCTCATTAACGAACTAGTAACACTCGTTCTTGCTGATATAAACCAGTTTATAGATCGTTAACAAAGTGTATCCGTTTCAAGTGTTTGAACAAGTAGTAGGATGTTTGTTACTATTTGTAGAATGAACATCCTGTTTCACGTGAACTTTAAAAGGAAGACCAACTTTACCGCCTGTTACCAATTAAATGTTTTTTTTTTATTTGCATATCCTTTACAGGACATCGCTGTCAACATCAGCATCTTTCAGCTGTATGTTGATTTCTTGGCAAGATTACGCTCAGTAGTTTGCCATTGCTTTGTGAGCGGCCGGCTCATTATCCCGCAAGTCGCCAGCGGGGGTCGAACTGCTCCCAGCTCTCGCCCTGCTATGAGACTTTGCGTGATAAACGGGATTACGGAGAAAGTGTTGTAACCCCTCGGCCAGAGAGACTGGCTACCAATTAAAACGAACGAGAAAGAGCTCAACTATGGGAAGTAACTTACTAAATAATTTGCATTGCTGATACTATAAATTATGTCCCGTGCAACAGAGCAGTCTGTCAACTACATTAAACCTCCAGCGAGCAAGCGAGCCGTGGTAGCGCTGTGGCTAAGAAGTCTGCATGACGATAAGATAGTCATGAGTTTGAATCCCCATCGAGGTCTGAGCTCCCAGGTCGGCTCAGCTTAAAAAAAATAAATAATGTCTCGTACCAGGAGCCTTTTGTGGAATGCTAGAACCACCTTATTTTGAAGAAATTAGTGCACAGAGGTATACGTGCCCAGTCTGTAACTCCCACAGCGAACATTAAGGGAAGACACTGAACTCTCATTACATTTTCAGCATAATGTCATAATCATTACACCAACGCGCCAGCTGACCCATTATAATGGGTACCGTGAATAATAAAGAGTGCTTGTAAATTCTCACTACACTTTGTATGTAGAACCAACTTGAAAAGAAAAAAAAATGAAGTACATGACGTAATAAAAATGTGCACCACAGTCCATCGTGAAGTAATACGCAGCGAATGGCTGTCGTTTGCTGGAGTAATTCTTTGCACTCCAAAAAGAATGGTGTTATAAGAAAGAATATTTTTGGTTGAACAAGTCTTCCGAAAACGCGGTCGATACAAATGGAAATAACAACAGACACGTTATAGAAGGTATTTGACAATATGAAGAGACGCATACAGTCATGTCTTGAAGTCCACGGTGGACATTTCCAACACCTGTTATAATGAATACTTCATTGGTGCTTTCCAGAGTCCCCCAAACAACGTTAGACCATAGCAGTGACAATTGTAACTAATTTAATGAATGTGTTGGTACTTCATTTTTAATTAACCGCAAACAAACCACATAGTTATTTTTAGCACTGATCTAGATCTGGCGGGTTCGTCAATTTTCAGAATAAGGATATCGGGATTCACTTCGTCGACAAGTGTGTTTGTTGCAAGATGTACATAAAACCGCATGGCATTGTCTTCGCAAACTGGCCCCCAGATACACCAAAGATAAGCGCAGACAGATGGAACATACACAAGATAAGACGAGAAGAGCAAGATATGGATATTCACTCCGACGACAGTGAGGACCATCCGGGCCCAGAAACATTTATTGCATGCATCGATCGGTCTAGCAGTCCACCACACACTCAACCGGAAGTGATCGACAACACATTCAATGTATATGATTCTTTATTTCAATAAATACATTACACAATAGCACTTACATAAGTTGCACAGTATATCAACCCACCCCTCTACCCACTATGGAATCAACCTGATGTTACGTTATTTCCCGGGAACTCCCTGGATTCCTTTGGTTGTAGTGAATTGAAAATTAAATACCAATGTTGTAGCACATGCTTTGATAGCATCATGTTCTTCAATTTTCAAATTGGTTCTACACGCAAAGTGTAGTGAGACCTTACAAACACCCTGTATAATAACATAATGGAGTATAGGTAATTGTCGTGATATTGACAACATCCCCAATCAAGTGCTGATGGTCTTTACAAATATGGGGTTATCACCATATACCAATTACGCCTAATGAACCTAAAAACGGTCCTTTCTTTTACTACAATCATAGTAGGTCAGCATGGCCGAATGGATAAGAACGCGTGTTCTTAAATATTCGGTGTGCTGATGCCGATGTAAGGGTTTCAACCCCTAAACCGGACAGTTGGACAAAAATGTTGACATATCGTCCTTGACTTGGGGATGTAAATTACAAGTGCCTCTGAAGTCGGAGTGGGTTCGCCTGATGGCGGGGGACACTGTGATAGGGGAAGCTAATTCACACACAAAATTCAGTCCAGCACTACTAAAAAAGTATTGTGTCTGGACCACGCTTGAGTTCAAAGCGAGCAAAGCGCAAACAACAACAACAACAACAACAAAAACAACAACAACAACAACAACAACAACAACAACAACAACAACAACAACAACAACAACAACACCAACAACACCAACACCAACAACACCAACACCAACAACACCAACAACACCAACACCAACAACACCAACACCAACAACACCAACACCAACACCAACAACACCAACACCAACACCAACAACAACAACAACAACAACAACAACAACAACAACAACAACAACAACAACAACAACAACAACAACAACAACAACACTTCAAACAAAAAGAGTAGTACCAGGCCATAATATGAATATTTCCAGCCACAGTTTGAGTATTCCCATGTGATCGAAATGTTCGAAACCCTGCCTACCTAAAATGGATACTAGGAAATGTTCTGTAAGTAGTAAAGGTTATATATATATATATATATGCATTAATTATCTATGCCTAAACCCAGCCAGTCCTGACGTGCTGTGCTGAACCACGGCCTGGTTACATCATAATATTTCGCTCTGCAGATGTGATGTTCCAGCACTGGTCAGGAATACATCCCTGGGTATATGAACTTGGGGAAGGAGATCTCTGCAATAGAGTCCCCATGGAGATGTATTTTGATATCGGGTCGGGAGAAAAGTCTCTACAGCAACCAACCTAACTCTGAAAGATTCAAGTCATTTGCAGACAATGCAAAAGTCAATGCATCGGACTTAAAGAGCTCAACCTCAGTTTGCCAGAGAATTTACAAGCAAACAAGCAAGCAAGCAACCAACCACTCACTCAAAACCCACTCACCCACCCAACCAATCAATCGCCCACCCACGACCCACCCACCCACCCAACCAACCACTAAAACCCACCCACCCAGCCACCCAACCAACCAACCAACCACCCAAAAACCCACCCACCCACCCACCCAACCAACCAACCAACCGATAAACCAACCAATCAACCAGCAAACAAAGCAAGCAACCAACAAGCAAATGGAGCTAGCACACAAACAACCAACTACCAAAAACCCACCCACCCAACCAACCAACCAAATAACCAACCAACCAATCAATCAACCAACCGACCATCCAACCAAATAACCAATCAACCAATCAATCAACCAACCAATCAACCAAGCAACCAAGTAACCATCCAACCAAATAACCATACAACCAATCAACCAACCGACCATCCAACCAACTAACAAACCAACCAAAAAGAAAACCAAGCGACCAAGCAACCAAGCAAGCAACCAACCAACACCATCAATGCATCACACTTAACAGTTAAAATTCTCATTCTTCCAGAGAATTCGCAACTAACAAATCAACTAGTCAGTCAGTCAACCAACCAACCAGTCTATAAAACAACCAACCAGCCTACAAATCAATCAATCAATCAATCAATCAATCATTCAATCATTCAAGCAAGCCGCCAACCAACCAGCCTACAAAACAACCAACCAGCTTATCAATCAGCCAGCTAACCATCAACCACCCAGCCAGCCACCCATCCATTCACCCAATTAAGAACGAAAAGCAGCCTCCGCTTGATGATGCCACTTGTTCAGTGCAACTACGGCACGTTTACATCACCTATTGAATGACAATTGCAGGGCTAGTATCATATATCCAATACACATTAAACCACGGAAAGGGCTCTATACGTTTGATTAAAGCCGCGTCTGTAGCTATGCATAATGTAATCACTTCAGTACTTTAATGAACCAGTGTGATCACGTGTCTCATCGAGATGTTGGAACGTTCGCGCCATGTCCGTTCGTCTCGGACAAAACGGGAAATGTGTGCAATGCAGGTTATAGCCTGCTCTGTTCATATGTCGAATAATCTCCTCTCAACTGTGGATATCATAGTTTTTTAAAACTATTTTTATCGCAAATTGTGTCACCATTAATTGATTTCTAGTAGATAATCCCTATTAGGATGCGGAGTGCCCAGTTCCTTCCTCAAGGGAAATGTCATAAATCTGTTTAATGTGTCCATGTAAGACTGCGACCTGTCACCATGTCAGTATTAATTCACTGCCTACCTACCTACCTACCTACCTACTACCTACCTACCTACCTACCTACCTACCGACTGACCAATCGACAGGCCGGCTGGCTTGTGTGTCTGTCTGTCTGTCTGTCTGTCTGTCTGTCTGTCTGTCTGTCTGCTGGTAAGCCTAAAATCAGTCTTCCTATCGGACCATCTCCATGCCTGCCTGTTACTGCATACATTTATCTGTCCCTTCTTCCTTATGTCTATCTGCTAACATATATGTCAATATGTCTGTCCTTTCGTTTGTTCGTCTGTTAGGTTTTCTGCCGTCTATTTGACCATCCAATCGGGCGTCCATCCGTCCACCTGGCTGTTTGTCTCTCCGTCTCTCTGTCTGTGCCTCTCGCGCCTTATTTACATCTGAAGAGGAGGACAAACGCGACGGCTATTTGTTCAGCTATTCGTTACAAACATTTATATCGTAGAAATAACCAGATTAAAGCCAGCTGCAAGCCGACGTGCCGATAGAAAGGTGCAGTGAGGATTTCCAGTAGTCCTATGCTGACCCGAATGTTTTGCCAAAGGTCACTGGCAATGGAGTCTGGGTCTTGTTAAGGGATATTTATATTAGTTTAAACTGAAGAGATGATCCCAGCTTATCTCCTGTATGTTCATGTGCGCGTCTGCGTTAGACACTCTGTGTACTTTATGCAACTACAACATGACTCAAATGTGAATACATTATTTTAATCTCTGTAAAACAACAAATGGCACTTATGACTAACGATGACTTGGTTAAAAAAAAATAACACGTATACTTCGTTCTTCTGTTCTTTTTCATTGCCTCTCCGTGTCTATATTTTTGTTTGTCTCTGTATGTTTCTCTATCTGTCGGTGTTTCTCTCTCCATGTCTTTCTCTGTCTATCTGTCTGCCCCCCCCCCCCCATCTCATCTTTCACTTTCTATTGCTCCCTATTTCTCATTTCACTTTACGCCTTTCTCTTGATGTTTTGCTACCTCGTGTCCGGTATACACTTAAAAAAAAAAACAACATTACAAGAAGAAGAATGAAGATAACGCAGCAGACGAAACGTGAGCGGGGAAGGGTAGAGGCAAGGGGAAGGAGTATATATATATATATATATATGTGTGTGTGTGCATGTGCGTGTGTGTGCGTGCGTGCGTGTTTGTGTGTGTGCGTGTGTGTGTGTTTGTGTCTGGTAATCACATGCAAAAACCAAAAAAGGCCAAAGAAATTTGAATAATCGAAAATGGTAAAACAAAACTGGGACAAACTATGGAAAAGAGTCTTGAAATCTTGTATGAAACCTGTTCTGCTCTATAACAGTTGTTATTTGAATGTAAACGAACAGATTAGAACCCGGGAAGGTTAACCCGGTCAACAAATGCCCGCAGAAGTCGGATGTGTCGGCCTAACGGCGCAAGAACGCAGCTCTGCTGTAAACAGGCACAACGCAGTCACATCCGAAAAAAAAAATCCGGATGAACGCAGAAGAAGAATAGATTAGAAATAGCTTGAATTGAAGGCAACGGACATGTGTTTTGTAAGATAAATGTTGCGAACATCTTGGACTGCCAAAGAAATGAGCAATGGTACAATGGTTGTATGACAGAGGCTAATGAAAGTTAAACATTATACGCCTCGGAAAGAAAAAGACAAACTGTGGCCATATAGTAAAGCTATATCGTAAAGCGCCGGTCTCTCTGGTCTGGCGGTGACACGACTTTCTCCGTAATCCTGTATACTCTCGTAACGTAACGTGACGTGCGCGAGAATTGGTTGCGGTTCTCTCCGCGTCGTTAACTTACGGGGTATGTGAGCCCGGTCGCTCACAAAGCAATGGCAAACTACTGAGAGTAATCTTGCCAAGATATCAACAATCAGCTGAAAGATGCTGATGTTGACAGCGATGTCCTGTAAAGGATATGCGGGAAAAAAAAATCGTAAAGCATCGTGGCGACTCGACTGATCAGCCATGGAAGAGGCAAATGCAGATCGAGAGAAATGATGCTGGTTTGTCTAAGTCGGTGGAGGAGTATGGAGGATTATGAATATAACTGATGCAGTACGACAAGGGCTGCGGTCTGAGACGAGACATGAAAGGCAACGCTATTTGGAAAGGCATATGAACATGAACATGACCACTCGACGGTGCGGTTTACCCAGTCTCGAGAAATCAGTACCAGCTATTTCTGTAAGTTGGAAATTTTACATGGCAAGGCACTAGTCACCTCACTTCATGTACTTGAACTATAAATTAAAATCTTATTTCATTCCCTCACCACAATGTCTGCCTTAGGATAACCGTCGCCCCCTTTCTGACGACAGTTATGAGAATTAACGCTACCCTTTTAGGCTAAAGATCTTAATCGCCAACGCCAGCCTACGTGGCACGGCAATTTTGATGATAAAGACGGTAAAAAATATGTCTCTATTCTTCTTGAACAATTTTCTTTGGCAAGATATTATTTTTGTTCCATGTGTATTTTTGAGTTTTTATGAGTAACTTGATGTAAAACACGCCCCACGGCTTCCAGCTTTAAACTTTCACAGTGCAAATCTGCCATGTTTTGCACAGTGCATTGATTTAACAGCGTTTAATACCGTATAATCACGTAATTACAACTTGTGAGGCGCCTCTGATAGCATCTTAAGTTCTCCAAGGATTACTGCCTCTTACGCATTTTTGAGGTATGAAAGTTAACTGGAAAAGCCATGGCGAAAAAAAAAAGTAAGATGTGACTACATTTACATGCTGTTTATCCTGTGTGTGCCATCTTTATAGCATTGCCTTTATATTCCTGATATTATTCTTAGCAATGAGTTTTTTAATCGCAGTCTTTGATCATTATTACATAAGCAACAGGAGTAACATTCTTTCACTATCAAGATACTGCTTTGTTTTTGTTATTCCATGTCCAAGGGGAACAACTCTATTAAAATTAAATTATGATTGGTCTGAAAAGAGGGTGGTTCCAATTTTTGTAGTCCTTGCACAGAAATATCAATTGCGGAATCCTTTGATGCCAGTAAGGAATAATATATAGAAGACAGAAGTAGAGACTAGAGGACACACTCATCATCGTTAAGTGCTCTGTCAGCTGGCGTAGGCGTTCATGACTCTACAGATCGCGGTTTTTGGTGCTCAGGATCACTCAGCTGGTGATATTCCTTCATGCCACTGTCTCAGTCAATCCAGTATCACTTCTCTTGGTATGCCTCTGTCTCTCTTCCCCTTGAACTTTCCAGTTTAACGATATTCTCCAATGCCTCTCTTCTCATCACATGACCAAAGAAAGCCGTTTGTCTCTTTCTTATTGCTGTATATATTGTTCTAGTTTCATTAGCCTCTTTCAGACAATTGTTGTTAGTTACTTTGGCAGTCCAAAGAATTAGCAACATTCATCTCCGTTGCTTCCAGGGAATTTCTAATTTGTTCACTTACATTCCAAGATTCACTGCTATACAGCAAAATACGCCCTATATAGCATTTCAGCACGCTTCTTCTTACATTCAATGATAGTGACAAATTGCATAAGATACTTTTCATTTTCTGAAATGCACATTTTGCTTGCCCTATTCTGCTCTTAATCTCTGTTGTGCATCTTCCATCTGATGTTATAATCGCCCCTAGGTATTTAAAATTATCCACATGTTTATGTATTTTCCCTTCTATTGTCACTAGACAACATGACAATTACAAGCTGTATTTACCGGGATTCGAACCTGTCACATCCAAATGACGACAAAGACTCACTGCGGGAACAAGCGTGCTTGTGGCGTTGGTGATCATGTCTGTCTTACAATACCACGGGCCCGTCCGTGTGTTACCGGGGCCCGACATCAAAACACCAGGGGCATTTTAATATTCGCTCCGTATTCATCTTCAACAACCAGCGAAGAATCCCATTACTTCTTCTTCTTCGTTCATCTTCATGCGTCAATAAGCACAGAAAGCAGCAGTCAATGTAAGCACATTGACACATCTACAAAGTCTGTCATATGGAGCAGTTGTAGGCCAAAATACTCTTCTCTGTTCAGCTTATGTTGGACACTCCTGCAACAAATGTCTAGCTGTCATTTTACCAGTTCCACAGTTAAATTCACCAGTATCTCCTATCTCTAGTTTTTTTTAAACATGAGGTATTTCAGCCTGTTGTGGCCTGTCCGTAGTCTGAAGACTGTCATTTGTTATTTTAAGTTGAGCTGGAAATATACATAATCTTTCTGGTTTTTTTTTTTTCGCTCGCCTGCTTTGAACTCAAGCGTAGTTCATACACACTATTTTTATAGTAGTGATGGACTGACTTTTGCGTGTGGGTTAGCTTTCCCTATCAATAGTGTCCCTCGCCTTCAGGCGAACCCACTCTGACTTCAGAGGTACTTGTAATTAACGTCCACAAGTCAAGGACGACAGGTCAACATTTTAGTCCAGCTGTCCGGTGAAGGAAATGAACCGCTAACCTCGGCATCAGCATACCGGATGTTTAAGAACACGCGTTCTTATCCACTCGGCCATGCGGACCTATCTTTCTGGTGACCTGGATGCTGTGATTTGCACTTGGTTCTGTAATTGCTTCTTATACATCTCTTGGCCTTATCATAGGTTATGTCTATATCAAGCCGAGGTAGTCTCTCGCCTTCCTTTGTTAGTCTATCGGCTTCTTCATTTCCAGATATGTTTGTTTTAACGAGAAACAATCCATGGTATTACAACCAGTTTGGATTTCTAGCATAACTCATGTTGTACTGCCCTTAGGCTTGCCAGTTCCGTACTGTTTCTGTACTTCATTATTGAAACAACTGATTCCGCATCCGCAAAGAGAGCTGTTTGATCCTCTTTATATGTCTCTGTCAACTACATTTTTGCCACAGGTGTTAAGACCTCTGTCTTTGCTCTGAAATTACTTAACAATGTTCCAGTAGCTACAGACAGTATCTTCTTAGCACCACTTCTTAGAAGGATGAGAATCCCTTTACCTACTTTTTTTCTGTTGAGTTTTGTTTTCGTTTTGCTGATATGTCTGTACATGCCAGGTGCTGCTTGGGAGATGTTAGTCTATGTAGTTTATTGTTGTTTTTCTTCTTTCTAATTTATTCTGAATGTTCTTTTTTTTCCGAATACTAGAAATGTTTTCTATCATCTCAGGCAGGCGCTGTTGTTTCCAAACTGAAAGTCTATTTCCGTTATAAACGGGTTTAGTTGGTGATATGATGAGTATTGAACCTGTTCTGTTTGGTTGTTGTTGCAGATTCTACAAAGTTGACTCGCGTTAGTCTTCCTCTTTCAAGAACATTTAACTTCTGGTACATGGAGTGGTCTGTCAGTCTTTTATATTTTCTGCGTGTTGTTGGGCTCTGCTGTCTCTTCTGTCTGGCATAGGTTGTAGGTATGTGAGCGTCTGGCATAGGTGAGCGTCTGGCATAGGTTGTAGGTATGTGAGCGTCTGGCATAGGTGAGCGTCTGGCATAGGTTGTAGGTATGTGAGCGTCTGGCATAGGTGAGCGTCTGGCATAGGTTGTAGGTATGTGAGCGTCTGGCATAGGTGAGCGTCTGGCATAGGTGAGCGTCTGGCATAGGTGAGCGTCTGGCATAGGTGAGCGTCTGGCATAGGTGAGCGTCTGGCATAGGTGAGCGTCTGGCATAGGTGAGCGTCTGGCATAGGTGAGCGTCTGGCATAGGTTGTAGGTATGTGAGCGTCTGGCATAGGTGAGCGTCTGGCATAGGTTGTAGGTATGTGAGCGTCTGGCATAGGTGAGCGTCTGGCATAGGTGAGCGTCTGGCATAGGTTGTAGGTATGTGAGCGTCTGGCATAGGTGAGCGTCTGGCATAGGTGAGCGTCTGGCATAGGTGAGCGTCTGGCATAGGTGAGCGTCTGGCATAGGTGAGCGTCTGGCATAGGTTGTAGGTATGTGAGCGTCTGGCATAGGTGAGCGTCTGGCATAGATTGTAGGTATGTGAGCGTCTGGCATAGGTGCGCGTCTGGCATAGGTGAGCGTCTGGCATAGATTGTAGGTATGTGAGCGTCTGGCATAGGTGAGCGTCTGGCATAGGTGAGCGTCTGGCATAGGTGAGCGTCTGGCATAGGTGAGCGTCTGGCATAGGTGAGCGTCTGGCATAGGTTGTAGGTATGTGAGCGTCTGGCATAGGTGAGCGTCTGGCATAGGTGAGCGTCTGGCATAGGTGAGCGTCTGGCATAGGTGAGCGTCTGGCATAGGTTGTAGGTATGTGAGCGTCTGGCATAGGTGAGCGTCTGGCATAGGTGAGCGTCTGGCATAGGTGAGCGTCTGGCATAGGTGAGCGTCTGGCATAGGTGAGCGTCTGGCATAGGTGAGCGTCTGGCATAGGTGAGCGTCTGGCATAGGTGAGCGTCTGGCATAGGTGAGCGTCTGGCATAGGTGAGCGTCTGGCATAGGTTGTAGGTATGTGAGCGTCTGGCATAGGTGAGCGTCTGGCATAGGTGAGCGTCTGGCATAGGTGAGCGTCTGGCATAGGTGAGCGTCTGGCATAGGTGAGCGTCTGGCATAGGTGAGCGTCTGGCATAGGTGAGCGTCTGGCATAGGTGAGCGTCTGGCATAGGTGAGCGTCTGGCATAGGTGAGCGTCTGGCATAGGTGAGCGTCTGGCATAGGTGAGCGTCTGGCATAGGTGAGCGTCTGGCATAGGTGAGCGTCTGGCATAGGTGAGCGTCTGGCATAGGTTGTAGGTATGTGAGCGTCTGGCATAGGTGAGCGTATGGCATAGGTGAGCGTCTGGCATAAGTGAGCGTCTGGCATAGGTGAGCGTCTGGCATAGGTTGTAGGTATGTGAGCGTCTGGCATAGGTGAGCGTCTGGCATAGGTGAGCGTCTGGCATAGGTGAGCGTCTGGCATAGGTTGTAGGTATGTGAGCGTCTGGCATAGGTGAGCGTCTAGCATAGGTGAGCGTCTAGCATAGGTGAGCGTCTGGCATAGGTTGTAGGTATGTGAGCGTCTGGCATAGGTGAGCGTCTGGCATAGGTGAGCGTCTAGCATAGGTGAGCGTCTGGCATAGGTTGTAGGTATGTGAGCGTCTGGCATAGGTGAGCGTCTGGCATAGGTGAGCGTCTAGCATAGGTGAGCGTCTAGCATAGGTGAGCGTCTGGCATAGGTTGTAGGTATGTGAGCGTCTGGCATAGGTGAGCGTCTGGCATAGGTGAGCGTCTGGCATAGGTTGTAGGTATGTGAGCGTCTGGCATAGGTGAGCGTCTAGCATAGGTGAGCGTCTAGCATAGGTGAGCGTCTGGCATAGGTGAGCGTCTGGCATAGGTTGTAGGTATGTGAGCGTCTGGCATAGGTGAGCGTCTAGCATAGGTGAGCGTCTGGCATTGGTGAGCGTCTGGCATAGGTTGTAGGTATGTGAGCGTCTGGCATAGGTGAGCGTCTGGCATAGGTGAGCGTCTAGCATAGGTGAGCGTCTAGCATAGGTGAGCGTCTGGCATAGGTGAGCGTCTGGCATAGGTTGTAGGTATGTGAGCGTCTGGCATAGGTGAGCGTCTGGCATAGGTGAGCGTCTAGCATAGGTGAGCGTCTGGCATAGGTGAGCGTCTGGCATAGGTGAGCGTCTGGCATAGGTGAGCGTCTGGCATAGGTTGTAGGTATGTGAGCGTTTCCAATTTATTAATAGATGATGTTTTCATGCCTCCATTTATGATCCGCATTCCTTGATTTTGAACTTTGATTATTTGTAATGAGTGCCTTAGCTGCTGTTGCTCAAGTTGCAGTATCGTATTCAAGGACTGGCTTCACTCCTCAATTGTATAGGCTTCTTGAGAACTTTCTGATCTGCTCTCCAGGTTGTAGCCGGGTTGGGAGTATTGATAAAATGATGGGATAAGTGCATTAATGTTGGTTGAAATTATGTTGAGAAATAAAGGGACAGTGTATCTATAAAAATAAACTGATTTCAAGTTGTTATCATCTTTAGTTATTTTTCTACAGTCATGTGTGACTTACTTATTAACTTACCCTCGTTTATATATATATATATATATATATATATATATATATATATATATATATATATATATATATATATATATATATATATATATATATATATATATGCAAAGAAAAGATTTAACGAAAGGACACGTAGAGGGACACCTTGTTGCAACATTTTATTGTTGGTTTATCCCATTTTCCCCACACACACGCATTAATCGCAGTTTTAATTTCAATTTCTCCTTCCATACTTTATAAATTACTGTTTCTAAATCTACCATAACCCCAAATGTGTGCTGTTTTTCTTGAAAGGCATCATCTATTTCTAGAACTATGTAGGTTGTTAGATCTCCTGTGGATCTGTACTTTCTTAATCCTGCTTATTCTGGAGCTACGATGTTTCTCTTCCAGATGCCACAGTAACCTGCAATTTCCAGTACTGATAGTACCAAATGAACTGAACTAGTAGGTAGGATTTCTAGCGTTCTTGGCTGAGCGCGCCAAACTCAGAGGATCCGTGTGCATTTATGTCAGTTAAAAAAATCATTCTCAAGTAGGAAAGCAAAAATGTGAGGGGTTTGTGTGCTGTGTTAAGATTCTCCGCGTGTGATCTATAAGTAGGAGACTGGAGAGCTTCTAGTTATATCTGAGTGCAATGACAGTGATATTATTAAAACGAAAACGGAGGTCAGCATCGCCGAATGGAGAAGAGCACTCGTTCTTAAACATCCGGTGTGCTGAGGCCGAAGTAGCGGGTTCAACCCCTACATCGGTCAGTTGGATTAAAATATTGACGTCTGGTCCTTGACTTTGGGATGTAAATTACAAGTACCTCTGAAGTCGGTGTGGGTTCGCCTGATGGCGAGGGACCCTGGTAATAGGAAACGCTAATCCACACACACACAAATCAGCTCAGTGCACTAGAAGTAGTAGCAGGTGTATAGACTACGCCTGAGTTCAAAGAGCGCGAAAAATAAATCAAAAGAAAACTCACATCCAGAGACTGCGACGGTGCGCACCATTAAAATCGCCACAACCTTTTATAGTAAATCATATCTGTTTTAATTTAGTGCGAAACAGTCTTCACAAGATTGAGATTGAGGCTGATGTCTTTTATGATTACTGTCGTGGATATTAATTTTAATGCATTTTTTATGCTTGTTTTTGCAGGTAAGATTATTCTAATCGCCAATGTTTCGATTTTCCAAAGATGTATCTAACAGTCGTATTATAAATTATCTATTTTATTGTTTATTTACCTCCAAATATTTGTAACCGCCATAAATTTCAACCTAAAATTGGATCCAGAGCTCCACTTTATTTCGGGTTATCCCCATTTGTTGCAATAAAACGTCCACACCAACATGGCAAGTATATGTAAAAGACATTATACCATATCGCCAAGCGCAAACTGTTTACAAATTCTCTTTACGGCGTGCCGTAAAATAAACAGCAACGCTTCTTACCTTCGCGGTCGTAAAGTGGGTGCATAGCACATCAGTTCGCACTCTCTTCAGTGCTGCCCCCTGTGTGGTAGACAGACTATAAAGCCACTCATTGTGAACATTTTGAATTTGTCGTTAGAATAGAATGCGTTATGTAAATTACAAGGTGTCCACAAATACTTGTTCAGTTTAAAGGTTAGTTGCGTGTCCTTTACAGGACGTTCAACCTCAATATTTATTGGCTGTTTGTGATGTACTAGGCAATTATTACGTTCAATTGTTTGCCATTGTTTTCTAAATGGCCGACTCCTTTACCATATAAATCAAAGCAAAGCGTTCGGCACCAAAATCGCCCGTGGCTAATTTCAAACCCTCGACCTAGACGTCGGAAAATTGTGAAACTGCTTGCAAGACTAACAACTCTAACACGTATCTTCTACTTCTGCTTGTCATCTCCCAGTGGAGCAAAGTTCCCCAACCTACTCATACCAAGCTCTTTGTAGACTAGTTCATGATTGGTTTGATTTTGCAGCTGAATTTTTCTACAGGATGAGCTAGCTGTGATAAAAACTCCTCCGCGGAGCAAACACGATATGGGGTATCTGATCGTCAGAAGGGGTCCTCCTTCCCCGTATGTTTCGGCCCTTTTACCTTCTTAACACTCGCTAGCAGCGAGCCCGTCCGGATCATGACTCCGGGCGTCTTTTCCCTGCCGTGCGAGACGTTCGAGGCAACAGATTCGACACGAGACAGTGCAAGTTCTAGCTCTTATTGAGATATTGGTTCCGATGTGTTCTTACGTACGGACTGAAGTTTAAACCACACTACTGTTAATACTTGTCCCATTCATTGTTCCGGCATTTCCACAACAGCATGAGGCCTTTTCGGTTGCCTCACTCCCAAACCCCCTTAGTCGCCTTTACGACATGCATGAACAAATCGCAGTGTTACTATTCTTTGCTCCATCTATAGGCCCGGTTACATTACGGGTACGATTAAATCTTTGCTCAGCAATACAGTATTAACGTTTATGATATCGTGCATTACACAACGTTGCTCAGCAATAACCCCGCATTTATCAATACTCACTGAGTTTGGCGCCAGTAGTTGAAATTTTACAACTCATTATAATCATCGCCTGTTTTGCAAAGTGACACGTCTCACCTCAAATCTCGGTCCTTGGTGTTCTTGATCAGTTCTACCTGACTCGGGCTCCGAAGGTTGTGGGTCCGATTCCCACCGCGTCCTTCGGTTCACGAGTGCATTCTTTCGGAGACTCCTGTGGATCGTCGCCGGAACTACGGAATTCGTGCTTTGTGCGACGCTTTCCGCGCTGCGGAGAGTGACTGAGCCGTATGGGATAAATACCCGGTGCAATAAGGTCGACGCTGTCGACTTTTTTTTCTACTGATGGTTCTCCTCCATGCCGTTATATTCCACCATCAAGTACACTTTTTCTCGGCCTGGCTCCTTCTCTTCTACCTCAGACCTTTCCAGCCGTTACGATGTTCCCCGACGCCTTTCTTTATAATCCTTTATATAATCACAGAACAATGTTTATCTCTTTCTTATAGTTGTGCATACTGTTATACTTTCATTAGCCCCTTCCTGGCAATCTTTATGAAATACTCAGGCCGTCCAAGGTATCGCAACATTCGTCTCAGATACCATGTCTCCACTGCATCCTAGCTCTTCCTAGTTTGTTCACATTCTACAATTCATGGCTGTACAACAGAACAGGTTCGATATAACATTTCAGTAGCCTCTTCTTGACATTCAATGAAAGTGATTTATTACATTACATTAAAAATAGGACGTGTTACGTAGAATACAAGGTGTCCATAAAATACTTATTCAGTTTTAAATGTGAAACAAATCTTTGGTCATGGATATTAGCACCAGATATATATTGTGAAGCACGAAGATACTCAACATTTACCACAAATTTAGTAACTCTATCCTATATTGTCTCCATTATACAGTGCGAAGATATTCAACATTTACCCCAAATTTAGTAACTCCATCCTATATTGTCTCCATTATACAGTGCGAAGATACTCAACATTTACCACAAATTTAGTAACTCCATCCTATATTGTCTCCATTATACAGTGCGAAGATACTCAACATTTACCACAAATTTAGTAATTCCATCCTATAGTGTAAACTGTAGTGTAGACTGGAAAGAGTCATTATTGATACCTATCTTTAAGAAAGGAGACAAGTTCCAATGTGGAAATTATAGAGGAATATTACTACTGTCCACAAGCTATAAGATACTTTCCGCAGTATTACTAAATAGACTAAAACCATATTCAGAAGACATATTAGGTGACTACCAGGCGGGTTTTAGACAAAACAGATCAACAATAGATCAGATATTTATCTTACGACAAATAGCCGAGAAACATTGGGAATATAAAAGAGATCTCCATAACATTTTTGTGGATTTTAAAAAGGCTTATGATAGTGTCCATGGGAATAGTCTATGGAATGCTATGCAGGAATTTGGAATACCAAGGAAGTTAATCAACATGACCAGACTATGCATGGAAGATACTTATAATATAGTGACATATAAAGGCAGGAAATCAGACCCCTTCCAAATAACATCTGGCTTGAAACAGGGTGATGCACTATCGCCGCTACTCTTCAATCTGGCTCTAGAGAAAGTTGTAAGGAAGGTAAAGGAGGAATGTGATATTGGAGGAACATCCAAGCTGCTTGGTTATGCAGATGATATAGATATTATAGGGGAAAATGAACAAAATACATTGGAAATATTGACTCACTTAAAAGAAAAAGCCCAACAGATGGGGATGGTTATCAACCAAGATAAGACAGAATATATGGTAATTTCAAGAGACGGAATGGCTAAAAACTCTGGCCACATACAAATAGATAATATGACCATTAAAAGAACGGAAACATACAAATACCTGGGTACAATCTTCAACTGCTCCAACATCACAAGGGAAGAAATACAAACTAGAATCAACTCTGGAAATAAGATATACTATGCACTACAACATCTACTAAAATCAAAGGCGCTATCTCGTAACACCAAAATCACAATATACAAAACACTGATCAGACCAGTTGTGCTGTATGGCTCTGAAACCTGGAGTACAACGAAAGGAGACGAAGCTATCTCGTAACACCAAAATCACAATATACAAAACACTGATCAGACCAGTTGTGCTGTATGGCTCTGAAACCTGGAGTACAACGAAAGGAGACGAAGCCTTGTTACAAACCTTTGAGAACAAAATTTTAAGACGCATCTTTGGACCCATTAGGGATACACAAAGTAGAGAGTGGAAAAGAAGAAGTAACAAAGACATTTATGATCTGTTTAAGTCCCCGCTAATCACTGGTATCATGAAGGCTAATAGACTACAATGGCTGGGGCATATAGAAAGAATGGAAGATAATAGGGAAACAAAACTCGCTTACACTCAGGAAATAAATGACCGTAGACCCCGAGGTAGACCAAGAAGACGGTGGAGAGATAATACATGTACAGACCTACAAGCACTTGGAATCAACGACTGGCAAGAGAAGGTCCAACAGAGAGACGAATGGAGACTGATTGTATTTGCAGCAAAGAACCTCAATGGCTAGGAAAGCTGAAGAAGAAGACGAAGAAGATCCAATAGTGTCTCCATTATACAGTGCGAAGATACTCAACATTTACCACAAATTTAGTAACTCCATCCTATAGTGTCTCCATTATACAGTGCGGAGATACTCAACATTTACCCCAAATTTAGTAACTCCATCCTATAGTGTCTCCATTATACAGTGCGGAGATACTCAACATTTACCACAAATTTAGTAACTTCATCCTATAGTGTCTCCATTATACAGTGCGGGGATACTCAACATTTACCCCAAATTTAGTAACTCCATCCTATAGTGTCTCCATTATACAGTGCGGAGATACTCAACATTTAGCCCAAATTTAGTAACTCTATCCTGTAGTGTCTCCATTATACAGTGCGAAGATACTCAACATTTACCCCAAATTTAGTAACTCCATCCTATAGTGTCTCCATTATACAGTGCGGAGATATTCAACATTTAGCCCAAATTTAGTAACTCTATCCTGTAGTGTCTCCATTATACAGTGCGAAGATACTCAACATTTACCCCAAATTTAGTAACTCCATCCTATAGTGTCTCCATTATACAGTGCGGAGATACTCAACATTTACTCCAAATTTAGTAACTCCATCCTATAGTGTCTCCATTATACAGTGCGGAGATACTCAACATTTACCACAAATTTAGTAACTCCATCCTATAGTGTCTCCATTATACATTGCGGAGATACTCAACATTTAGCCCAAATTTAGTAACTCCATCCTATAGTGTCTCCATTATACAGTGCGGAGATACTCAACATTTAGCCCAAATTTAGTAACTCCATCCTATAGTGTCTCCATTATACAGCGCGGAGATACTCAACATTTAGCCCAAATTTAGTAACTCTATCCTGTAGTGTCTCCATTATACAGTGCGAAGATACTCAACATTTACCCCAAATTTAGTAACTCCATCCTATAGTGTCTCCATTATACAGTGCGGAGATACTCAACATTTACCCCAAATTTAGTAACTCCATCCTATAGTGTCTCCATTATACAGTGCGAGGATACTCAACATTTACCCCCAATTTAGTAACTCCATCCTATAGTGTCTCCATTATACAGTGCGGAGATACTCAACATTTAGCTCAAATTTAGTAACTCTATCCTGTAGTGTCTCCATTATACAGTGCGAAGATACTCAACATTTACCCCAAATTTAGTAACTCCATCCTATAGTGTCTCCATTATACAGTGCGGAGATACTCAACATTTACCACAAATTTAGTAACTCCATCCTATAGTGTCTCCATTATACAGTGCGGAGATACTCAACATTTAGCCCAAATTTAGTAACTCTATCCTGTAGTGTCTCCATTATACAGTGCGAAGATACTCAACATTTACCCCAAATTTAGTAACTCCATCCTATAGTGTCTCCATTATACAGTGCGGAGATACTCAACATTTACCACAAATTTAGTAACTCCATCCTATAGTGTCTCCATTATACAGTGCGGAGATATTCAACATTTACCCCAAATTTAGTAACTCCATCCTATAGTGTCTCCATTATACAGTGCGGAGATACTCAACATTTACCCCAAATTTAGTAACTCCATCCTATAGTGTCTCCATTATACAGTGCGGAGATACTCAACATTTAGCCCAAATTTAGTAACTCTATCCTGTAGTGTCTCCATTATACAGTGCGGAGATACTCAACATTTAGCCCAAATTTAGTAACTCTATCCTGTAGTGTCTCCATTATACAGTGCGAAGATACTCAACATTTACTCCAAATTTAGTAACTCCATCCTATAGTGTCTCCATTATACAGTGCGGAGATACTCAACATTTACCACAAATTTAGTAACTCCATCCTATAGTGTCTCCATTATACAGTGCGGAGATACTCAACATTTAGCCCAAATTTAGTAACTCCATCCTATAGTGTCTCCATTATACAGTGCGGAGATACTCAACATTTAGCCCAAATTTAGTAACTCCATCCTATAGTGTCTCCATTATACAGTGCGAAGATACTCAACATTTACTCCAAATTTAGTAACTCCATCCTATAGTGTCTCCATTATACAGTGCGGAGATACTCAACATTTAGCCCAAATTTAGTAACTCCATCCTATAGTGTCTCCATTATACAGTGCGGAGATACTCAACATTTAGCCCAAATTTAGTAACTCTATCCTGTAGTGTCTCCATTATACAGTGCGAAGATACTCAACATTTACCCCAAATTTAGTAACTCCATCCTATAGTGTCTCCATTATACAGTGCGGAGATATTCAACATTTAGCCCAAATTTAGTAACTCTATCCTGTAGTGTCTCCATTATACAGTGCGAAGATACTCAACATTTACCCCAAATTTAGTAACTCCATCCTATAGTGTCTCCATTATACAGTGCGGAGATACTCAACATTTACTCCAAATTTAGTAACTCCATCCTATAGTGTCTCCATTATACAGCGCGGAGATACTCAACATTTACCACAAATTTAGTAACTCCATCCTATAGTGTCTCCATTATACATTGCGGAGATACTCAACATTTAGCCCAAATTTAGTAACTCCATCCTATAGTGTCTCCATTATACAGTGCGGAGATACTCAACATTTAGCCCAAATTTAGTAACTCCATCCTATAGTGTCTCCATTATACAGCGCGGAGATACTCAACATTTAGCCCAAATTTAGTAACTCTATCCTGTAGTGTCTCCATTATACAGTGCGAAGATACTCAACATTTACCCCAAATTTAGTAACTCCATCCTATAGTGTCTCCATTATACAGTGCGGAGATACTCAACATTTACCCCAAATTTAGTAACTCCATCCTATAGTGTCTCCATTATACAGTGCGAGGATACTCAACATTTACCCCCAATTTAGTAACTCCATCCTATAGTGTCTCCATTATACAGTGCGGAGATACTCAACATTTAGCTCAAATTTAGTAACTCTATCCTGTAGTGTCTCCATTATACAGTGCGAAGATACTCAACATTTACCCCAAATTTAGTAACTCCATCCTATAGTGTCTCCATTATACAGTGCGGAGATACTCAACATTTACCACAAATTTAGTAACTCCATCCTATAGTGTCTCCATTATACAGTGCGGAGATACTCAACATTTAGCCCAAATTTAGTAACTCTATCCTGTAGTGTCTCCATTATACAGTGCGAAGATACTCAACATTTACCCCAAATTTAGTAACTCCATCCTATAGTGTCTCCATTATACAGTGCGGAGATACTCAACATTTACCACAAATTTAGTAACTCCATCCTATAGTGTCTCCATTATACAGTGCGGAGATATTCAACATTTACCCCAAATTTAGTAACTCCATCCTATAGTGTCTCCATTATACAGTGCGGAGATACTCAACATTTACCCCAAATTTAGTAACTCCATCCTATAGTGTCTCCATTATACAGTGCGGAGATACTCAACATTTAGCCCAAATTTAGTAACTCTATCCTGTAGTGTCTCCATTATACAGTGCGGAGATACTCAACATTTAGCCCAAATTTAGTAACTCTATCCTGTAGTGTCTCCATTATACAGTGCGAAGATACTCAACATTTACTCCAAATTTAGTAACTCCATCCTATAGTGTCTCCATTATACAGTGCGGAGATACTCAACATTTACCACAAATTTAGTAACTCCATCCTATAGTGTCTCCATTATACAGTGCGGAGATACTCAACATTTAGCCCAAATTTAGTAACTCCATCCTATAGTGTCTCCATTATACAGTGCGGAGATACTCAACATTTAGCCCAAATTTAGTAACTCCATCCTATAGTGTCTCCATTATACAGTGCGAAGATACTCAACATTTACTCCAAATTTAGTAACTCCATCCTATAGTGTCTCCATTATACAGTGCGGAGATACTCAACATTTAGCCCAAATTTAGTAACTCCATCCTATAGTGTCTCCATTATACAGTGCGGAGATACTCAACATTTAGCCCAAATTTAGTAACTCCATCCTATAGTGTCTCCATTATACAGTGCGAAGATACTCAACATTTACCCCAAATTTAGTAACTCCATCCTATAGTGTCTCCATTATACAGTGCGGAGATACTCAACATTTAGCCCAAATTTAGTAACTCTATCCTGTAGTGTCTCCATTATACAGTGCGGAGATACTCAACATTTAGCCCAAATTTAGTAACTCCATCCTATAGTGTCTCCATTATACAGTGCGGAGATACTCAACATTTAGCTCAAATTTAGTAACTCCATCCTATAGTGTCTCCATTATACAGTGCGAAGATACTCAACATTTACTCCAAATTTAGTAACTCCATCCTATAGTGTCTCCATTATACAGTGCGGAGATACTCAACATTTACCCCAAATTTAGTAACTCCATCCTATAGTGTCTCCATTATACAGTGCAGAGATACTCAACATTTACCGCAAATTTAGTAACTCCATCCTATAGTGTCTCCATTATACAGTGCGGAGATACTCAACATTTACTCTAAATTTAGTAACTCCATCCTATAGTGTCTCCATTATACAGTGCGGAGATATTCAACATTTACCCCAAATTTAGTAACTCCATCCTATAGTGTCTCCATTATACAGTGCGGAGATACTCAACATTTACCCCAAATTTAGTAACTCCATCCTATAGTGTCTCCATTATACAGTGCGGAGATACTCAACATTTACCCCAAATTTAGTAACTCCATCCTATAGTGTCTCCATTATACAGTACGGAGATATTCAACATTTACCCCAAATTTAGTAACTCCATCCTATAGTGTCTCCATTATACAGTGCGGAGATACTCAACATTTACCCCAAATTTAGTAACTCCATCCTATAGTGTCTCCATTATACAGTGCGGAGATACTCAACATTTACTCCAAATTTAGTAACTCCATCCTATAGTGTCTCCATTATACAGTGCGGAGATATTCAACATTTACCCCAAATTTACTAACTCCATCCTATAGTGTGTCCATTATACAGTGCGGAGATACTCAACATTTACCCCAAATTTAGTAACTCTATCCTATAGTGTCTCCATTATACAGTGCGGAGATATTCAACATTTACCCCAAATTTATTAACTCCATCCTATAGTGTCTCCATTATACAGTGCGGAGATACTCAACATTTACCCCAAATTTAGTAACTCCATCCTATAGTGTCTCCATTATACAGTGCGGAGATACTCAACATTTACCCCAAATTTAGTAACTCCATCCTATAGTGTCTCCATTATACAGTGCGGAGATATTCAACATTTACTTCAAATTTAGTAACCCCATCCTATAGTGTCTCCATTATACAGTGCGGAGATACTCAACATTTACCCGAAATTTAGTAACTCCATCCTATGGTGTCTCCATTATACAGTGCGGAGATACTCAACATTTACCCCAAATTTAGTAACTCCATCCTATAGTGTCTCCATTATACAGTGCGGAGATACTCAACATTTACCACAAATTTAGTAACTCCATCCTATGGTGTCTCCATTATACAGTGCGAAGATACTCAACATTTACTTCAAATTTAGTAACTCCATCCCATAGTGTCTCCATTATACAGTGCGAAGATACTCAACATTTACCACAAATTTAGTAACTCCATCCTATAGTGTCTCCATTATACAGTGCGGAGATACTCAACATTTACCCCAAATTTAGTAACTCCATCCTATAGTGTCTCCATTATACAGTGCGGAGATATTCAACATTTACTTCAAATTTAGTAACTCCATCCTATAGTGTCTCCATTATACAGTGCGGAGATATTCAACATTTACTTCAAATTTAGTAACTCCATCCTATAGTGTCTCCATTATACAGTGCGGAGATACTCAACATTTAGCCGAAATTTAGTAACTCCACCCTATAGTGTCTCCATTATACAGTGCGGAGATATTCAACATTTACTTCAAATTTAGTAACTCCATCCTATTGTGTCTCCATTATACAGTGCGAAGATACTCAACATTTACCACAAATTTAGTAACTCTATCCTGTAGTGTCTCCATTATACAGTGCGGAGATACTCAACATTTACCCCAAATTTAGTAACTCCATCCTATAGTGTCTCCATTATACAGTACGGAGATATTCAACATTTACCCCAAATTTAGTAACTCCATCCTATAGTGTCTCCATTATACAGTGCGGAGATACTCAACATTTAGCCCAAATTTAGTAACTCCATCCTATAGTGTCTCCATTATACAGTGCGAAGATACTCAACATTTACCCCAAATTTAGTAACTCCATCCTATAGTGTCTCCATTATACAGTGCGGAGATACTCAACATTTAGCCCAAATTTAGTAACTCTATCCTGTAGTGTCTCCATTATACAGTGCGGAGATACTCAACATTTAGCCCAAATTTAGTAACTCCATCCTATAGTGTCTCCATTATACAGTGCGGAGATACTCAACATTTAGCCCAAATTTAGTAACTCCATCCTATAGTGTCTCCATTATACAGTGCGAAGATACTCAACATTTACTCCAAATTTAGTAACTCCATCCTATAGTGTCTCCATTATACAGTGCGGAGATACTCAACATTTACCCCAAATTTAGTAACTCCATCCTATAGTGTCTCCATTATACAGTGCAGAGATACTCAACATTTACCGCAAATTTAGTAACTCCATCCTATAGTGTCTCCATTATACAGTGCGGAGATACTCAACATTTACTCTAAATTTAGTAACTCCATCCTATAGTGTCTCCATTATACAGTGCGGAGATATTCAACATTTACCCCAAATTTAGTAACTCCATCCTATAGTGTCTCCATTATACAGTGCGGAGATACTCAACATTTACCCCAAATTTAGTAACTCCATCCTATAGTGTCTCCATTATACAGTGCGGAGATACTCAACATTTACCCCAAATTTAGTAACTCCATCCTATAGTGTCTCCATTATACAGTACGGAGATATTCAACATTTACCCCAAATTTAGTAACTCCATCCTATAGTGTCTCCATTATACAGTGCGGAGATACTCAACATTTACCCCAAATTTAGTAACTCCATCCTATAGTGTCTCCATTATACAGTGCGGAGATACTCAACATTTACTCCAAATTTAGTAACTCCATCCTATAGTGTCTCCATTATACAGTGCGGAGATATTCAACATTTACCCCAAATTTACTAACTCCATCCTATAGTGTGTCCATTATACAGTGCGGAGATACTCAACATTTACCCCAAATTTAGTAACTCTATCCTATAGTGTCTCCATTATACAGTGCGGAGATATTCAACATTTACCCCAAATTTATTAACTCCATCCTATAGTGTCTCCATTATACAGTGCGGAGATACTCAACATTTACCCCAAATTTAGTAACTCCATCCTATAGTGTCTCCATTATACAGTGCGGAGATACTCAACATTTACCCCAAATTTAGTAACTCCATCCTATAGTGTCTCCATTATACAGTGCGGAGATATTCAACATTTACTTCAAATTTAGTAACCCCATCCTATAGTGTCTCCATTATACAGTGCGGAGATACTCAACATTTACCCGAAATTTAGTAACTCCATCCTATGGTGTCTCCATTATACAGTGCGGAGATACTCAACATTTACCCCAAATTTAGTAACTCCATCCTATAGTGTCTCCATTATACAGTGCGGAGATACTCAACATTTACCACAAATTTAGTAACTCCATCCTATGGTGTCTCCATTATACAGTGCGAAGATACTCAACATTTACTTCAAATTTAGTAACTCCATCCCATAGTGTCTCCATTATACAGTGCGAAGATACTCAACATTTACCACAAATTTAGTAACTCCATCCTATAGTGTCTCCATTATACAGTGCGGAGATACTCAACATTTACCCCAAATTTAGTAACTCCATCCTATAGTGTCTCCATTATACAGTGCGGAGATATTCAACATTTACTTCAAATTTAGTAACTCCATCCTATAGTGTCTCCATTATACAGTGCGGAGATATTCAACATTTACTTCAAATTTAGTAACTCCATCCTATAGTGTCTCCATTATACAGTGCGGAGATACTCAACATTTAGCCGAAATTTAGTAACTCCACCCTATAGTGTCTCCATTATACAGTGCGGAGATATTCAACATTTACTTCAAATTTAGTAACTCCATCCTATTGTGTCTCCATTATACAGTGCGAAGATACTCAACATTTACCACAAATTTAGTAACTCTATCCTGTAGTGTCTCCATTATACAGTGCGGAGATACTCAACATTTACCCCAAATTTAGTAACTCCATCCTATAGTGTCTCCATTATACAGTACGGAGATATTCAACATTTACCCCAAATTTAGTAACTCCATCCTATAGTGTCTCCATTATACAGTGCGGAGATACTCAACATTTACTCCAAATTTAGTAACTCCATCCTATAGTGTCTCCATTACACAGTGCGGAGATATTCAACATTTACCCCAAATTTACTAACTCCATCCTATAGTGTGTCCATTATACAGTGCGGAGATACTCAACATTTACCCCAAATTTAGTAACTCTATCCTATAGTGTCTCCATTATACAGTGCGGAGATACTCAACATTTACACCAAATTTAGTAACTCCATCCTATAGTGTCTCCATTATACAGTGCGAAGATACTCAACATTTACCACAAATTTAGTAACTCTATCCTGTAGTGTCTCCATTATACAGTGCGGAGATACTCAACATTTACTCCAAATTTAGTAACTCCATCCTATAGTGTCTCCATTATACAGTGCGGAGATACTCAACATTTACCCCAAATTTAGTAACTCCATCCTATAGTGTCTCCATTATACAGTGCAGAGATACTCAACATTTACCGCAAATTTAGTAACTCCATCCTATAGTGTCTCCATTATACAGTGCGGAGATACTCAACATTTACTCTAAATTTAGTAACTCCATCCTATAGTGTCTCCATTATACAGTGCGGAGATATTCAACATTTACCCCAAATTTAGTAACTCCATCCTATAGTGTCTCCATTATACAGTGCGGAGATACTCAACATTTACCCCAAATTTAGTAACTCCATCCTATAGTGTCTCCATTATACAGTGCGGAGATACTCAACATTTACCCCAAATTTAGTAACTCCATCCTATAGTGTCTCCATTATACAGTACGGAGATATTCAACATTTACCCCAAATTTAGTAACTCCATCCTATAGTGTCTCCATTATACAGTGCGGAGATACTCAACATTTACCCCAAATTTAGTAACTCCATCCTATAGTGTCTCCATTATACAGTGCGGAGATACTCAACATTTACTCCAAATTTAGTAACTCCATCCTATAGTGTCTCCATTATACAGTGCGGAGATATTCAACATTTACCCCAAATTTACTAACTCCATCCTATAGTGTGTCCATTATACAGTGCGGAGATACTCAACATTTACCCCAAATTTAGTAACTCTATCCTATAGTGTCTCCATTATACAGTGCGGAGATATTCAACATTTACCCCAAATTTATTAACTCCATCCTATAGTGTCTCCATTATACAGTGCGGAGATACTCAACATTTACCCCAAATTTAGTAACTCCATCCTATAGTGTCTCCATTATACAGTGCAGAGATACTCAACATTTACCGCAAATTTAGTAACTCCATCCTATAGTGTCTCCATTATACAGTGCGGAGATACTCAACATTTACTCTAAATTTAGTAACTCCATCCTATAGTGTCTCCATTATACAGTGCGGAGATATTCAACATTTACCCCAAATTTAGTAACTCCATCCTATAGTGTCTCCATTATACAGTGCGGAGATACTCAACATTTACCCCAAATTTAGTAACTCCATCCTATAGTGTCTCCATTATACAGTGCGGAGATACTCAACATTTACCCCAAATTTAGTAACTCCATCCTATAGTGTCTCCATTATACAGTACGGAGATATTCAACATTTACCCCAAATTTAGTAACTCTATCCTGTAGTGTCTCCATTATACAGTGCGGAGATACTCAACATTTACCCCAAATTTAGTAACTCCATCCTATAGTGTCTCCATTATATAGTGCGGAGATATTCAACATTTACTTCAAATTTAGTAACCCCATCCTATAGTGTCTCCATTATACAGTGCGGAGATACTCAACATTTACCCCAAATTTAGTAACTCCATCCTATGGTGTCTCCATTATACAGTGCGGAGATACTCAACATTTACCCCAAATTTAGTAACTCCATCCTATAGTGTCTCCATTATACAGTGCGGAGATATTCAACATTTACTTCAAATTTAGTAACTCCATCCTATAGTGTCTCCATTATACAGTGCGAAGATACTCAACATTTACCACAAATTTAGTAACTCCATCCTATAGTGTCTCCATTATACAGTGCGGAGATACTCAACATTTACCCCAAATTTAGTAACTCCATCCTATAGTGTCTCCATTATACAGTGCGGAGATATTCAACATTTACTTCAAATTTAGTAACTCCATCCTATAGTGTCTCCATTATACAGTGCGGAGATATTCAACATTTACTTCAAATTTAGTAACTCCATCCTATAGTGTCTCCATTATACAGTGCGGAGATACTCAACATTTAGCCCAAATTTAGTAACTCCACCCTATTGTGTCTCCATTATACAGTGCGAAGATACTCAACATTTACCACAAATTTAGTAACTCTATCCTGTAGTGTCTCCATTATACAGTGCGGAGATACTCAACATTTACCCCAAATTTAGTAACTCCATCCTATAGTGTCTCCATTATACAGTGCGGAGATACTCAACATTTACCCCAAATTTAGTAACTCCATCCTATATTGTCTCCATTATACAGTGCGGAGATACTCAACATTTACCACAAATTTAGTAACTCCATCCTGTAGTGTCTCCATTATACAGTGCGGAGATACTCAACATTTACCCCAAATTTAGTAACTCTATCCTATAGTGTCTCCATTATACAGTGCGGAGATACTCAACATTTACACCAAATTTAGTAACTCCATCCTATAGTGTCTACATTATACAGTGCGAAGATACTCAACATTTACCACAAATTTAGTAACTCTATCCTGTAGTGTCTCCATTATACAGTGCGGAGATACTCAACATTTACCCCAAATTTAGTAACTCCATCCTATAGTGTCTCCATTATACAGTGCGGAGATACTCAACATTTACCACAAATTTAGTAACTTCATCCTATAGTGTCTCCATTATACAGTGCGGGGATACTCAACATTTACCCCAAATTTAGTAACTCCATCCTATAGTGTCTCCATTATACAGTGCGGAGATACTCAACATTTAGCCCTAATTTAGTAACTCTATCCTGTAGTGTCTCCATTATACAGTGCGAAGATACTCAACATTTACCCCAAATTTAGTAACTCCATCCTATAGTGTCTCCATTATACAGTGCGGAGATATTCAACATTTAGCCCAAATTTAGTAACTCTATCCTGTAGTGTCTCCATTATACAGTGCGAAGATACTCAACATTTACCCCAAATTTAGTAACTCCATCCTATAGTGTCTCCATTATACAGTGCGGAGATACTCAACATTTACTCCAAATTTAGTAACTCCATCCTATAGTGTCTCCATTATACAGTGCGGAGATACTCAACATTTACCACAAATTTAGTAACTCCATCCTATAGTGTCTCCATTATACAGTGCGGAGATACTCAACATTTAGCCCAAATTTAGTAACTCCATCCTATAGTGTCTCCATTATACAGTGCGGAGATACTCAACATTTAGCCCAAATTTAGTAACTCCATCCTATAGTGTCTCCATTATACAGCGCGGAGATACTCAACATTTAGCCCAAATTTAGTAACTCTATCCTGTAGTGTCTCCATTATACAGTGCGAAGATACTCAACATTTACCCCAAATTTAGTAACTCCATCCTATAGTGTCTCCATTATACAGTGCGGAGATACTCAACATTTACCCCAAATTTAGTAACTCCATCCTATAGTGTCTCCATTATACAGTGCGAAGATACTCAACATTTACCCCCAATTTAGTAACTCCATCCTATAGTGTCTCCATTATACAGTGCGGAGATACTCAACATTTAGCTCAAATTTAGTAACTCTATCCTGTAGTGTCTCCATTATACAGTGCGAAGATACTCAACATTTACCCCAAATTTAGTAACTCCATCCTATAGTGTCTCCATTATACAGTGCGGAGATACTCAACATTTACCACAAATTTAGTAACTCCATCCTATAGTGTCTCCATTATACAGTGCGGAGATACTCAACATTTAGCCCAAATTTAGTAACTCTATCCTGTAGTGTCTCCATTATACAGTGCGAAGATACTCAAAATTTACCCCAAATTTAGTAACTCCATCCTATAGTGTCTCCATTATACAGTGCGGAGATACTCAACATTTACCACAAATTTAGTAACTCCATCCTATAGTGTCTCCATTATACAGTGCGGAGATATTCAACATTTACCCCAAATTTAGTAACTCCATCCTATAGTGTCTCCATTATACAGTGCGGAGATACTCAACATTTACCCCAAATTTAGTAACTCCATCCTATAGTGTCTCCATTATACAGTGCGGAGATACTCAACATTTACCCCAAATTTAGTAACTCCATCCTATAGTGTCTCCATTATACAGTGCGGAGATACTCAACATTTAGCCCAAATTTAGTAACTCTATCCTGTAGTGTCTCCATTATACAGTGCGAAGATACTCAACATTTACTCCAAATTTAGTAACTCCATCCTATAGTGTCTCCATTATACAGTGCGGAGATACTCAACATTTACCACAAATTTAGTAACTCCATCCTATAGTGTCTCCATTATACAGTGCGGAGATACTCAACATTTAGCCCAAATTTAGTAACTCCATCCTATAGTGTCTCCATTATACAGTGCGAAGATACTCAACATTTACTCCAAATTTAGTAACTCCATCCTATAGTGTCTCCATTATACAGTGCGGAGATACTCAACATTTAGCCCAAATTTAGTAACTCCATCCTATAGTGTCTCCATTATACAGTGCGAAGATACTCAACATTTACTCCAAATTTAGTAACTCCATCCTATAGTGTCTCCATTATACAGTGCGGAGATACTCAACATTTAGCCCAAATTTAGTAACTCCATCCTATAGTGTCTCCATTATACAGTGCGGAGATACTCAACATTTAGCCCAAATTTAGTAACTCTATCCTGTAATGTCTCCTATATACAGTGCGAAGATACTCAACATTTACCCCAAATTTAGTAACTCCATCCTATAGTGTCTCCATTATACAGTGCGGAGATACTCAACATTTAGCCCAAATTTAGTAACTCTATCCTGTAGTGTCTCCATTATACAGTGCGGAGATACTCAACATTTAGCCCAAATTTAGTAACTCCATCCTATAGTGTCTCCATTATACAGTGCGGAGATACTCAACATTTAGCCCAAATTTAGTAACTCCATCCTATAGTGTCTCCATTATACATTGCGAAGATACTCAACATTTACTCCAAATTTAGTAACTCCATCCTATAGTGTCTCCATTATACAGTGCGGAGATACTCAACATTTACCCCAAATTTAGTAACTCCATCCTATAGTGTCTCCATTATACAGTGCAGAGATACTCAACATTTACCGCAAATTTAGTAACTCCATCCTATAGTGTCTCCATTATACAGTGCGGAGATACTCAACATTTACTCTAAATTTAGTAACTCCATCCTATAGTGTCTCCATTATACAGTGCGGAGATATTCAACATTTACCCCAAATTTAGTAACTCCATCCTATAGTGTCTCCATTATACAGTGCGGAGATACTCAACATTTACCCCAAATTTAGTAACTCCATCCTATAGTGTCTCCATTATACAGTGCGGAGATACTCAACATTTACCCCAAATTTAGTAACTCCATCCTATAGTGTCTCCATTATACAGTACGGAGATATTCAACATTTACCCCAAATTTAGTAACTCCATCCTATAGTGTCTCCATTATACAGTGCGGAGATACTCAACATTTACCCCAAATTTAGTAACTCCATCCTATAGTGTCTCCATTATACAGTGCGGAGATACTCAACATTTACTCCAAATTTAGTAACTCCATCCTATAGTGTCTCCATTATACAGTGCGGAGATATTCAACATTTACCCCAAATTTACTAACTCCATCCTATAGTGTGTCCATTATACAGTGCGGAGATACTCAACATTTACCCCAAATTTAGTAACTCTATCCTATAGTGTCTCCATTATACAGTGCGGAGATATTCAACATTTACCCCAAATTTATTAACTCCATCCTATAGTGTCTCCATTATACAGTGCGGAGATACTCAACATTTACCCCAAATTTAGTAACTCCATCCTATAGTGTCTCCATTATACAGTGCAGAGATACTCAACATTACCGCAAATTTAGTAACTCCATCCTATAGTGTCTCCATTATACAGTGCGGAGATACTCAACATTTACTCTAAATTTAGTAACTCCATCCTATAGTGTCTCCATTATACAAAGCGGAGATATTCAACATTTACCCCAAATTTAGTAACTCCATCCTATAGTGTCTCCATTATACAGTGCGGAGATACTCAACATTTACCCCAAATTTAGTAACTCCATCCTATAGTGTCTCCATTATACAGTGCGGAGATACTCAACATTTACCCCAAATTTAGTAACTCCATCCTATAGTGTCTCCATTATACAGTACGGAGATATTCAACATTTACCCCAAATTTAGTAACTCCATCCTATAGTGTTTCCATTATACAGTGCGGAGATACTCAACATTTACCCCAAATTTAGTAACTCCATCCTATAGTGTCTCCATTATACAGTGCGGAGATACTCAACATTTACTCCAAATTTAGTAACTCCATCCTATAGTGTCTCCATTATACAGTGCGGAGATATTCAACATTTACCCCAAATTTACTAACTCCATCCTATAGTGTGTCCATTATACAGTGCGGAGATACTCAACATTTACCCCAAATTTAGTAACTCTATCCTATAGTGTCTCCATTATACAGTGCGGAGATACTCAACATTTACACCAAATTTAGTAACTCCATCCTATAGTGTCTCCATTATACAGTGCGAAGATACTCAACATTTACCACAAATTTAGTAACTCTATCCTGTAGTGTCTCCATTATACAGTGCGGAGATACTCAACATTTACCCCAAATTTAGTAACTCCATCCTATAGTGTCTCCATTATATAGTGCGGAGATATTCAACATTTACTTCAAATTTAGTAACCCCATCCTATAGTGTCTCCATTATACAGTGCGGAGATACTCAACATTTACCCCAAATTTAGTAACTCCATCCTATGGTGTCTCCATTATACAGTGCGGAGATACTCAACATTTACCCCAAATTTAGTAACTCCATCCTATAGTGTCTCCATTATACAGTGCGGAGATATTCAACATTTACTTCAAATTTAGTAACTCCATCCTATAGTGTCTCCATTATACAGTGCGAAGATACTCAACATTTACCACAAATTTAGTAACTCCATCCTATAGTGTCTCCATTATACAGTGCGGAGATACTCAACATTTACCCCAAATTTAGTAACTCCATCCTATAGTGTCTCCATTATACAGTGCGGAGATATTCAACATTTACTTCAAATTTAGTAACTCCATCCTATAGTGTCTCCATTATACAGTGCGGAGATATTCAACATTTACTTCAAATTTAGTAACTCCATCCTATAGTGTCTCCATTATACAGTGCGGAGATACTCAACATTTAGCCCAAATTTAGTAACTCCACCCTATTGTGTCTCCATTATACAGTGCGAAGATACTCAACATTTACCACAAATTTAGTAACTCTATCCTGTAGTGTCTCCATTATACAGTGCGGAGATACTCAACATTTACCCCAAATTTAGTAACTCCATCCTATAGTGTCTCCATTATACAATGCGGAGATATTCAACATTTACTTCAAATTTAGTAACTCCATCCTATAGTGTCTCCATTATACAGTGCGGAGATATTCAACATTTACTTCAAATTTAGTAACTCCATCCTATTGTGTCTCCATTATACAGTGCGAAGATACTCAACATTTACCACAAATTTAGTAACTCTATCCTGTAGTGTCTCCATTATACAGTGCGGAGATACTCAACATTTACCCCAAATTTAGTAACTCCATCCTATAGTGTCTCCATTATACAGTGCGGAGATACTCAACATTTACCCCAAATTTAGTAACTCCATCCTATATTATCTCCATTATACAGTGCGGAGATACTCAACATTTACCACAAATTTAGTAATTCCATCCTGTAGTGTCTCCATTATACAGTGCGGAGATACTCAACATTTACCCCAAATTTAGTAACTCTATCCTATAGTGTCTCCATTATACAGTGCGGAGATACTCAACATTTACACCAAATTTAGTAACTCCATCCTATAGTGTCTACATTATACAGTGCGAAGATACTCAACATTTACCACAAATTTAGTAACTCTATCCTGTAGTGTCTCCATTATACAGTGCGGAGATACTCAACATTTACCCCAAATTTAGTAACTCCATCCTATAGTGTCTCCATTATACAGTGCGGAGATACTCAACATTTACCACAAATTTAGTAACTTCATCCTATAGTGTCTCCATTATACAGTGCGGGGATACTCAACATTTACCCCAAATTTAGTAACTCCATCCTATAGTGTCTCCATTATACAGTGCGGAGATACTCAACATTTAGCCCTAATTTAGTAACTCTATCCTGTAGTGTCTCCATTATACAGTGCGAAGATACTCAACATTTACCCCAAATTTAGTAACTCCATCCTATAGTGTCTCCATTATACAGTGCGGAGATATTCAACATTTAGCCCAAATTTAGTAACTCTATCCTGTAGTGTCTCCATTATACAGTGCGAAGATACTCAACATTTACCCCAAATTTAGTAACTCCATCATATAGTGTCTCCATTATACAGTGCGGAGATACTCAACATTTACTCCAAATTTAGTAACTCCATCCTATAGTGTCTCCATTATACAGTGCGGAGATACTCAACATTTACCACAAATTTAGTAACTCCATCCTATAGTGTCTCCATTATACAGTGCGGAGATACTCAACATTTAGCCCAAATTTAGTAACTCCATCCTATAGTGTCTCCATTATACAGTGCGGAGATACTCAACATTTAGCCCAAATTTAGTAACTCCATCCTATAGTGTCTCCATTATACAGCGCGGAGATACTCAACATTTAGCCCAAATTTAGTAACTCTATCCTGTAGTGTCTCCATTATACAGTGCGAAGATACTCAACATTTACCCCAAATTTAGTAACTCCATCCTATAGTGTCTCCATTATACAGTGCGGAGATACTCAACATTTACCCCAAATTTAGTAACTCCATCCTATAGTGTCTCCATTATACAGTGCGAAGATACTCAACATTTACCCCTAATTTAGTAACTCCATCCTATAGTGTCTCCATTATACAGTGCGGAGATACTCAACATTTAGCTCAAATTTAGTAACTCTATCCTGTAGTGTCTCCATTATACAGTGCGAAGATACTCAACATTTACCCCAAATTTAGTAACTCCATCCTATAGTGTCTCCATTATACAGTGCGGAGATACTCAACATTTACCACAAATTTAGTAACTCCATCCTATAGTGTCTCCATTATACAGTGCGGAGATACTCAACATTTAGCCCAAATTTAGTAACTCTATCCTGTAGTGTCTCCATTATACAGTGCGAAGATACTCAAAATTTACCCCAAATTTAGTAACTCCATCCTATAGTGTCTCCATTATACAGTGCGGAGATACTCAACATTTACCACAAATTTAGTAACTCCATCCTATAGTGTCTCCATTATACAGTGCGGAGATATTCAACATTTACCCCAAATTTAGTAACTCCATCCTATAGTGTCTCCATTATACAGTGCGGAGATACTCAACATTTACCCCAAATTTAGTAACTCCATCCTATAGTGTCTCCATTATACAGTGCGGAGATACTCAACATTTACCCCAAATTTAGTAACTCCATCCTATAGTGTCTCCATTATACAGTGCGGAGATACTCAACATTTAGCCCAAATTTAGTAACTCTATCCTGTAGTGTCTCCATTATACAGTGCGAAGATACTCAACATTTACTCCAAATTTAGTAACTCCATCCTATAGTGTCTCCATTATACAGTGCGGAGATACTCAACATTTACCACAAATTTAGTAACTCCATCCTATAGTGTCTCCATTATACAGTGCGGAGATACTCAACATTTAGCCCAAATTTAGTAACTCCATCCTATAGTGTCTCCATTATACAGTGCGAAGATACTCAACATTTACTCCAAATTTAGTAACTCCATCCTATAGTGTCTCCATTATACAGTGCGGAGATACTCAACATTTAGCCCAAATTTAGTAACTCCATCCTATAGTGTCTCCATTATACAGTGCGGAGATACTCAACATTTAGCCCAAATTTAGTAACTCTATCCTGTAATGTCTCCTATATACAGTGCGAAGATACTCAACATTTACCCCAAATTTAGTAACTCCATCCTATAGTGTCTCCATTATACAATGCGGAGATACTCAACATTTAGCCCAAATTTAGTAACTCTATCCTGTAGTGTCTCCATTATACAGTGCGGAGATACTCAACATTTAGCCCAAATTTAGTAACTCCATCCTATAGTGTCTCCATTATACAGTGCGGAGATACTCAACATTTAGCCCAAATTGAGTAACTCCATCCTATAGTGTCTCCATTATACATTGCGAAGATACTCAACATTTACTCCAAATTTAGTAACTCCATCCTATAGTGTCTCCATTATACAGTGCGGAGATACTCAACATTTACCCCAAATTTAGTAACTCCATCCTATAGTGTCTCCATTATACAGTGCAGAGATACTCAACATTTACCGCAAATTTAGTAACTCCATCATATAGTGTCTCCATTATACAGTGCGGAGATACTCAACATTTACTCTAAATTTAGTAACTCCATCCTATAGTGTCTCCATTATACAGTGCGGAGATACTCAACATTTAGCCCAAATTTAGTAACTCCATCCTATAGTGTCTCCATTATACATTGCGAAGATACTCAACATTTACTCCAAATTTAGTAACTCCATCCTATAGTGTCTCCATTATACAGTGCGGAGATACTCAACATTTACCCCAAATTTAGTAACTCCATCCTATAGTGTCTCCATTATACAGTGCAGAGATACTCAACATTTACCGCAAATTTAGTAACTCCATCATATAGTGTCTCCATTATACAGTGCGGAGATACTCAACATTTACTCTAAATTTAGTAACTCCATCCTATAGTGTCTCCATTATACAGTGCGGAGATATTCAACATTTACCCCAAATTTAGTAACTCCATCCTATAGTGTCTCCATTATACAGTGCGGAGATACTCAACATTTACCCCAAATTTAGTAACTCCATCCTATAGTGTCTCCATTATACAGTGCGGAGATACTCAACATTTACCCCAAATTTAGTAACTCCATCCTATAGTGTCTCCATTATACTGTACGGAGATATTCAACATTTACCCCAAATTTAGTAACTCCATCCTATAGTGTCTCCATTATACAGTGCGGAGATACTCAACATTTACCCCAAATTTAGTAACTCCATCCTATAGTGTCTCCATTATACAGTGCGGAGATACTCAACATTTACTCCAAATTTAGTAACTCCATCCTATAGTGTCTCCATTATACAGTGCGGAGATATTCAACATTTACCCCAAATTTACTAACTCCATCCTATAGTGTGTCCATTATACAGTGCGGAGATACTCAACATTTACCCCAAATTTAGTAACTCTATCCTATAGTGTCTCCATTATACAGTGCGGAGATATTCAACATTTACCCCAAATTTATTAACTCCATCCTATAGTGTCTCCATTATACAGTGCAGAGATACTCAACATTTACCGCAAATTTAGTAACTCCATCCTATAGTGTCTCCATTATACAGTGCGGAGATACTCAACATTTACTCTAAATTTAGTAACTCCATCCTATAGTGTCTCCATTATACAGTGCGGAGATATTCAACATTTACCCCAAATTTAGTAACTCTATCCTATAGTGTCTCCATTATACAGTGCGGAGATACTCAACATTTACCCCAAATTTAGTAACTCCATCCCATAGTGTCTCCATTATACAGTGCGGAGATATTCAACATTTACCCCAAATTTAGTAACTCCATCCTATAGTGTCTCCATTATACAGTACGGAGATATTCAACATTTACCCCAAATTTAGTAACTCCATCCTATAGTGTCTCCATTATACAGTGCGGAGATACTCAACATTTACCCCAAATTTAGTAACTCCATCCTATAGTGTCTCCATTATACAGTGCGGAGATACTCAACATTTACTCCAAATTTAGTAACTCCATCCTATAGTGTCTCCATTATACAGTGCGGAGATATTCAACATTTACCCCAAATTTACTAACTCCATCCTATAGTGTGTCCATTATACAGTGCGAAGATACTCAACATTTACCCCAAATTTAGTAACTCTATCCTATAGTGTCTCCATTATACAGTGCGGAGATATTCAACATTTACCCCAAATTTATTAACTCCATCCTATAGTGTCTCCATTATACAGTGCGGAGATACTCAACATTTACCCCAAATTTAGTAACTCCATCCTATAGTGTCTCCATTATACAGTGCGGAGATATTCAACATTTACTTCAAATTTAGTAACTCCATCCTATAGTGTCTCCATTATACAGTGCGGAGATATTCAACATTTACTTCAAATTTAGTAACTCCATCCTATAGTGTCTCCATTATACAGTGCGGAGATACTCAACATTTAGCCCAAATTTAGTAACTCCACCCTATTGTGTCTCCATTATACAGTGCGAAGATACTCAACATTTACCACAAATTTAGTAACTCTATCCTGTAGTGTCTCCATTATACAGTGCGGAGATACTCAACATTTACCCCAAATTTAGTAACTCCATCCTATAGTGTCTCCATTATACAGTGCGGAGATATTTAACATTTACTTCAAATTTAGTAACTCCATCCTATAGTGTCTCCATTATACAGTGCGGAGATATTCAACATTTACTTCAAATTTAGTAACTCCATCCTATTGTGTCTCCATTATACAGTGCGAAGATACTCAACATTTACCACAAATTTAGTAACTCTATCCTGTAGTGTCTCCATTATACAGTGCGGAGATACTCAACATTTACCCCAAATTTAGTAACTCCATCCTATAGTGTCTCCATTATACAGTGCGGAGATACTCAACATTTACCCCAAATTTAGTAACTCCATCCTATATTGTCTCCATTATACAGTGCGGAGATACTCAACATTTACCACAAATTTAGTAACTCCATCCTGTAGTGTCTCCATTATACAGTGCGGAGATACTCAACATTTACCCCAAATTTAGTAACTCTATCCTATAGTGTCTCCATTATACAGTGCGGAGATACTCAACATTTACACCAAATTTAGTAACTCCATCCTATAGTGTCTACATTATACAGTGCGGAGATACTCAACATTTACACCAAATTTAGTAACTCCATCCTATAGTGTCTACATTATACAGTGCGAAGATACTCAACATTTAGCTCAAATTTAGTAACTCTATCCTGTAGTGTCTCCATTATACAGTGCGAAGATACTCAACATTTACCCCAAATTTAGTAACTCCATCCTATAGTGTCTCCATTATACAGTGCGGAGATACTCAACATTTACCACAAATTTAGTAACTCCATCCTATAGTGTCTCCATTATACAGTGCGGAGATACTCAACATTTAGCCCAAATTTAGTAACTCTATCCTGTAGTGTCTCCATTATACAGTGCGAAGATACTCAAAATTTACCCCAAATTTAGTAACTCCATCCTATAGTGTCTCCATTATACAGTGCGGAGATACTCAACATTTACCACAAATTTAGTAACTCCATCCTATAGTGTCTCCATTATACAGTGCGGAGATATTCAACATTTACCCCAAATTTAGTAACTCCATCCTATAGTGTCTCCATTATACAGTGCGGAGATACTCAACATTTACCCCAAATTTAGTAACTCCATCCTATAGTGTCTCCATTATACAGTGCGGAGATACTCAACATTTAGCCCAAATTTAGTAACTCTATCCTGTAGTGTCTCCATTATACAGTGCGAAGATACTCAACATTTACTCCAAATTTAGTAACTCCATCCTATAGTGTCTCCATTATACAGTGCGGAGATACTCAACATTTACCACAAATTTAGTAACTCCATCCTATAGTGTCTCCATTATACAGTGCGGAGATACTCAACATTTACCCCAAATTTAGTAACTCCATCCTATAGTGTCTCCATTATACAGTGCGGAGATACTCAACATTTACCGCAAATTTAGTAACTCCATCATATAGTGTCTCCATTATACAGTGCGGAGATACTCAACATTTACTCTAAATTTAGTAACTCCATCCTATAGTGTCTCCATTATACAGTGCGGAGATACTCAACATTTAGCCCAAATTTAGTAACTCCATCCTATAGTGTCTCCATTATACATTGCGAAGATACTCAACATTTACTCCAAATTTAGTAACTCCATCCTATAGTGTCTCCATTATACAGTGCGGAGATACTCAACATTTACCCCAAATTTAGTAACTCCATCCTATAGTGTCTCCATTATACAGTGCAGAGATACTCAACATTTACCGCAAATTTAGTAACTCCATCATATAGTGTCTCCATTATACAGTGCGGAGATACTCAACATTTACTCTAAATTTAGTAACTCCATCCTATAGTGTCTCCATTATACAGTGCGGAGATATTCAACATTTACCCCAAATTTAGTAACTCCATCCTATAGTGTCTCCATTATACAGTGCGGAGATACTCAACATTTACCCCAAATTTAGTAACTCCATCCTATAGTGTCTCCATTATACAGTGCGGAGATACTCAACATTTACCCCAAATTTAGTAACTCCATCCTATAGTGTCTCCATTATACTGTACGGAGATATTCAACATTTACCCCAAATTTAGTAACTCCATCCTATAGTGTCTCCATTATACAGTGCGGAGATACTCAACATTTACCCCAAATTTAGTAACTCCATCCTATAGTGTCTCCATTATACAGTGCGGAGATACTCAACATTTACTCCAAATTTAGTAACTCCATCCTATAGTGTCTCCATTATACAGTGCGGAGATATTCAACATTTACCCCAAATTTACTAACTCCATCCTATAGTGTGTCCATTATACAGTGCGGAGATACTCAACATTTACCCCAAATTTAGTAACTCTATCCTATAGTGTCTCCATTATACAGTGCGGAGATATTCAACATTTACCCCAAATTTATTAACTCCATCCTATAGTGTCTCCATTATACAGTGCAGAGATACTCAACATTTACCGCAAATTTAGTAACTCCATCCTATAGTGTCTCCATTATACAGTGCGGAGATACTCAACATTTACTCTAAATTTAGTAACTCCATCCTATAGTGTCTCCATTATACAGTGCGGAGATATTCAACATTTACCCCAAATTTAGTAACTCTATCCTATAGTGTCTCCATTATACAGTGCGGAGATACTCAACATTTACCCCAAATTTAGTAACTCCATCCCATAGTGTCTCCATTATACAGTGCGGAGATATTCAACATTTACCCCAAATTTAGTAACTCCATCCTATAGTGTCTCCATTATACAGTACGGAGATATTCAACATTTACCCCAAATTTAGTAACTCCATCCTATAGTGTCTCCATTATACAGTGCGGAGATACTCAACATTTACCCCAAATTTAGTAACTCCATCCTATAGTGTCTCCATTATACAGTGCGGAGATACTCAACATTTACTCCAAATTTAGTAACTCCATCCTATAGTGTCTCCATTATACAGTGCGGAGATATTCAACATTTACCCCAAATTTACTAACTCCATCCTATAGTGTGTCCATTATACAGTGCGAAGATACTCAACATTTACCCCAAATTTAGTAACTCTATCCTATAGTGTCTCCATTATACAGTGCGGAGATATTCAACATTTACCCCAAATTTATTAACTCCATCCTATAGTGTCTCCATTATACAGTGCGGAGATACTCAACATTTACCCCAAATTTAGTAACTCCATCCTATAGTGTCTCCATTATACAGTGCGGAGATATTCAACATTTACTTCAAATTTAGTAACTCCATCCTATAGTGTCTCCATTATACAGTGCGGAGATATTCAACATTTACTTCAAATTTAGTAACTCCATCCTATAGTGTCTCCATTATACAGTGCGGAGATACTCAACATTTAGCCCAAATTTAGTAACTCCACCCTATTGTGTCTCCATTATACAGTGCGAAGATACTCAACATTTACCACAAATTTAGTAACTCTATCCTGTAGTGTCTCCATTATACAGTGCGGAGATACTCAACATTTACCCCAAATTTAGTAACTCCATCCTATAGTGTCTCCATTATACAGTGCGGAGATATTTAACATTTACTTCAAATTTAGTAACTCCATCCTATAGTGTCTCCATTATACAGTGCGGAGATATTCAACATTTACTTCAAATTTAGTAACTCCATCCTATTGTGTCTCCATTATACAGTGCGAAGATACTCAACATTTACCACAAATTTAGTAACTCTATCCTGTAGTGTCTCCATTATACAGTGCGGAGATACTCAACATTTACCCCAAATTTAGTAACTCCATCCTATAGTGTCTCCATTATACAGTGCGGAGATACTCAACATTTACCCCAAATTTAGTAACTCCATCCTATATTGTCTCCATTATACAGTGCGGAGATACTCAACATTTACCACAAATTTAGTAACTCCATCCTGTAGTGTCTCCATTATACAGTGCGGAGATACTCAACATTTACCCCAAATTTAGTAACTCTATCCTATAGTGTCTCCATTATACAGTGCGGAGATACTCAACATTTACACCAAATTTAGTAACTCCATCCTATAGTGTCTACATTATACAGTGCGGAGATACTCAACATTTACACCAAATTTAGTAACTCCATCCTATAGTGTCTACATTATACAGTGCGAAGATACTCAACATTTAGCTCAAATTTAGTAACTCTATCCTGTAGTGTCTCCATTATACAGTGCGAAGATACTCAACATTTACCCCAAATTTAGTAACTCCATCCTATAGTGTCTCCATTATACAGTGCGGAGATACTCAACATTTACCACAAATTTAGTAACTCCATCCTATAGTGTCTCCATTATACAGTGCGGAGATACTCAACATTTAGCCCAAATTTAGTAACTCTATCCTGTAGTGTCTCCATTATACAGTGCGAAGATACTCAAAATTTACCCCAAATTTAGTAACTCCATCCTATAGTGTCTCCATTATACAGTGCGGAGATACTCAACATTTACCACAAATTTAGTAACTCCATCCTATAGTGTCTCCATTATACAGTGCGGAGATATTCAACATTTACCCCAAATTTAGTAACTCCATCCTATAGTGTCTCCATTATACAGTGCGGAGATACTCAACATTTACCCCAAATTTAGTAACTCCATCCTATAGTGTCTCCATTATACAGTGCGGAGATACTCAACATTTAGCCCAAATTTAGTAACTCTATCCTGTAGTGTCTCCATTATACAGTGCGAAGATACTCAACATTTACTCCAAATTTAGTAACTCCATCCTATAGTGTCTCCATTATACAGTGCGGAGATACTCAACATTTACCACAAATTTAGTAACTCCATCCTATAGTGTCTCCATTATACAGTGCGGAGATACTCAACATTTACTCCAAATTTAGTAACTCCATCCTATAGTGTCTCCATTATACAGTGCGGAGATACTCAACATTTACCCCAAATTTAGTAACTCCATCCTATAGTGTCTCCATTATACAGTGCAGAGATACTCAACATTTACCGCAAATTTAGTAACTCCATCCTATAGTGTCTCCATTATACAGTGCGGAGATACTCAACATTTACTCTAAATTTAGTAACTCCATCCTATAGTGTCTCCATTATACAGTGCGGAGATATTCAACATTTACCCCAAATTTAGTAACTCCATCCTATAGTGTCTCCATTATACAGTGCGGAGATACTCAACATTTACCCCAAATTTAGTAACTCCATCCTATAGTGTCTCCATTATACAGTGCGGAGATACTCAACATTTACCCCAAATTTAGTAACTCCATCCTATAGTGTCTCCATTATACAGTACGGAGATATTCAACATTTACCCCAAATTTAGTAACTCCATCCTATAGTGTCTCCATTATACAGTGCGGAGATACTCAACATTTACCCCAAATTTAGTAACTCCATCCTATAGTGTCTCCATTATACAGTGCGGAGATACTCAACATTTACTCCAAATTTAGTAACTCCATCCTATAGTGTCTCCATTATACAGTGCGGAGATATTCAACATTTACCCCAAATTTACTAACTCCATCCTATAGTGTGTCCATTATACAGTGCGGAGATATTTAACATTTACTTCAAATTTAGTAACTCCATCCTATAGGGTCTCCATTATACAGTGCGGAGATATTCAACATTTACTTCAAATTTAGTAACTCCATCCTATTGTGTCTCCATTATACAGTGCGAAGATACTCAACATTTACCACAAATTTAGTAACTCTATCCTGTAGTGTCTCCATTATACAGTGCGGAGATACTCAACATTTACCCCAAATTTAGTAACTCCATCCTATAGTGTCTCCATTATACAGTGCGGAGATACTCAACATTTACCCCAAATTTAGTAACTCCATCCTATATTGTCTCCATTATACAGTGCGGAGATACTCAACATTTACCACAAATTTAGTAACTCCATCCTGTAGTGTCTCCATTATACAGTGCGGAGATACTCAACATTTACCCCAAATTTAGTAACTCTATCCTATAGTATCTCCATTATACAGTGCGGAGATACTCAACATTTACACCAAATTTAGTAACTCCATCCTATAGTGTCTACATTATACAGTGCGGAGATACTCAACATTTACACCAAATTTAGTAACTCCATCCTATAGTGTCTACATTATACAGTGCGAAGATACTCAACATTTAGCTCAAATTTAGTAACTCTATCCTGTAGTGTCTCCATTATACAGTGCGAAGATACTCAACATTTACCCCAAATTTAGTAACTCCATCCTATAGTGTCTCCATTATACAGTGCGGAGATACTCAACATTTACCACAAATTTAGTAACTCCATCCTATAGTGTCTCCATTATACAGTGCGGAGATACTCAACATTTACCCCAAATTTAGTAACTCCATCCTATAGTGTCTCCATTATACAGTGCAGAGATACTCAACATTTACCGCAAATTTAGTAACTCCATCATATAGTGTCTCCATTATACAGTGCGGAGATACTCAACATTTACTCTAAATTTAGTAACTCCATCCTATAGTGTCTCCATTATACAGTGCGGAGATATTCAACATTTACCCCAAATTTAGTAACTCCATCCTATAGTGTCTCCATTATACAGTGCGGAGATACTCAACATTTACCCCAAATTTAGTAACTCCATCCTATAGTGTCTCCATTATACAGTGCGGAGATACTCAACATTTACCCCAAATTTAGTAACTCCATCCTATAGTGTCTCCATTATACTGTACGGAGATATTCAACATTTACCCCAAATTTAGTAACTCCATCCTATAGTGTCTCCATTATACAGTGCGGAGATACTCAACATTTACCCCAAATTTAGTAACTCCATCCTATAGTGTCTCCATTATACAGTGCGGAGATACTCAACATTTACTCCAAATTTAGTAACTCCATCCTATAGTGTCTCCATTATACAGTGCGGAGATATTCAACATTTACCCCAAATTTACTAACTCCATCCTATAGTGTGTCCATTATACAGTGCGGAGATACTCAACATTTACCCCAAATTTAGTAACTCTATCCTATAATGTCTCCATTATACAGTGCGGAGATATTCAACATTTACCCCAAATTTATTAACTCCATCCTATAGTGTCTCCATTATACAGTGCAGAGATACTCAACATTTACCGCAAATTTAGTAACTCCATCCTATAGTGTCTCCATTATACAGTGCGGAGATACTCAACATTTACTCTAAATTTAGTAACTCCATCCTATAGTGTCTCCATTATACAGTGCGGAGATATTCAACATTTACCCCAAATTTAGTAACTCTATCCTATAGTGTCTCCATTATACAGTGCGGAGATACTCAACATTTACCCCAAATTTAGTAACTCCATCCTATAGTGTCTCCATTATACAGTGCGGAGATATTCAACATTTACCCCAAATTTAGTAACTCCATCCTATAGTGTCTCCATTATACAGTACGGAGATATTCAACATTTACCCCAAATTTAGTAACTCCATCCTATAGTGTCTCCATTATACAGTGCGGAGATACTCAACATTTACCCCAAATTTAGTAACTCCATCCTATAGTGTCTCCATTATACAGTGCGGAGATACTCAACATTTACTCCAAATTTAGTAACTCCATCCTATAGTGTCTCCATTATACAGTGCGGAGATATTCAACATTTACCCCAAATTTACTAACTCCATCCTATAGTGTGTCCATTATACAGTGCGGAGATACTCAACATTTACCCCAAATTTAGTAACTCTATCCTATAGTGTCTCCATTATACAGTGCGGAGATATTCAACATTTACCCCAAATTTATTAACTCCATCCTATAGTGTCTCCATTATACAGTGCGGAGATACTCAACATTTACCCCAAATTTAGTAACTCCATCCTATAGTGTCTCCATTATACAGTGCGGAGATATTCAACATTTACTTCAAATTTAGTAACTCCATCCTATAGTGTCTCCATTATACAGTGCGGAGATATTCAACATTTACTTCAAATTTAGTAACTCCATCCTATAGTGTCTCCATTATACAGTGCGGAGATACTCAACATTTAGCCCAAATTTAGTAACTCCACCCTATTGTGTCTCCATTATACAGTGCGAAGATACTCAACATTTACCACAAATTTAGTAACTCTATCCTGTAGTGTCTCCATTATACAGTGCGGAGATACTCAACATTTACCCCAAATTTAGTAACTCCATCCTATAGTGTCTCCATTATACAGTGCGGAGATATTTAACATTTACTTCAAATTTAGTAACTCCATCCTATAGTGTCTCCATTATACAGTGCGGAGATATTCAACATTTACTTCAAATTTAGTAACTCCATCCTATTGTGTCTCCATTATACAGTGCGAAGATACTCAACATTTACCACAAATTTAGTAACTCTATCCTGTAGTGTCTCCATTATACAGTGCGGAGATACTCAACATTTACCCCAAATTTAGTAACTCCATCCTATAGTGTCTCCATTATACAGTGCGGAGATACTCAACATTTACCCCAAATTTAGTAACTCCATCCTATATTGTCTCCATTATACAGTGCGGAGATACTCAACATTTACCACAAATTTAGTAACTCCATCCTGTAGTGTCTCCATTATACAGTGCGGAGATACTCAACATTTACCCCAAATTTAGTAACTCTATCCTATAGTGTCTCCATTATACAGTGCGGAGATACTCAACATTTACACCAAATTTAGTAACTCCATCCTATAGTGTCTACATTATACAGTGCGGAGATACTCAACATTTACACCAAATTTAGTAACTCCATCCTATAGTGTCTACATTATACAGTGCGAAGATACTCAACATTTAGCTCAAATTTAGTAACTCTATCCTGTAGTGTCTCCATTATACAGTGCGAAGATACTCAACATTTACCCCAAATTTAGTAACTCCATCCTATAGTGTCTCCATTATACAGTGCGGAGATACTCAACATTTACCACAAATTTAGTAACTCCATCCTATAGTGTCTCCATTATACAGTGCGGAGATACTCAACATTTAGCCCAAATTTAGTAACTCTATCCTGTAGTGTCTCCATTATACAGTGCGAAGATACTCAAAATTTACCCCAAATTTAGTAACTCCATCCTATAGTGTCTCCATTATACAGTGCGGAGATACTCAACATTTACCACAAATTTAGTAACTCCATCCTATAGTGTCTCCATTATACAGTGCGGAGATATTCAACATTTACCCCAAATTTAGTAACTCCATCCTATAGTGTCTCCATTATACAGTGCGGAGATACTCAACATTTACCCCAAATTTAGTAACTCCATCCTATAGTGTCTCCATTATACAGTGCGGAGATACTCAACATTTAGCCCAAATTTAGTAACTCTATCCTGTAGTGTCTCCATTATACAGTGCGAAGATACTCAACATTTACTCCAAATTTAGTAACTCCATCCTATAGTGTCTCCATTATACAGTGCGGAGATACTCAACATTTACCACAAATTTAGTAACTCCATCCTATAGTGTCTCCATTATACAGTGCGGAGATACTCAACATTTACTCCAAATTTAGTAACTCCATCCTATAGTGTCTCCATTATACAGTGCGGAGATACTCAACATTTACCCCAAATTTAGTAACTCCATCCTATAGTGTCTCCATTATACAGTGCAGAGATACTCAACATTTACCGCAAATTTAGTAACTCCATCCTATAGTGTCTCCATTATACAGTGCGGAGATACTCAACATTTACTCTAAATTTAGTAACTCCATCCTATAGTGTCTCCATTATACAGTGCGGAGATATTCAACATTTACCCCAAATTTAGTAACTCCATCCTATAGTGTCTCCATTATACAGTGCGGAGATACTCAACATTTACCCCAAATTTAGTAACTCCATCCTATAGTGTCTCCATTATACAGTGCGGAGATACTCAACATTTACCCCAAATTTAGTAACTCCATCCTATAGTGTCTCCATTATACAGTACGGAGATATTCAACATTTACCCCAAATTTAGTAACTCCATCCTATAGTGTCTCCATTATACAGTGCGGAGATACTCAACATTTACCCCAAATTTAGTAACTCCATCCTATAGTGTCTCCATTATACAGTGCGGAGATACTCAACATTTACTCCAAATTTAGTAACTCCATCCTATAGTGTCTCCATTATACAGTGCGGAGATATTCAACATTTACCCCAAATTTACTAACTCCATCCTATAGTGTGTCCATTATACAGTGCGGAGATATTTAACATTTACTTCAAATTTAGTAACTCCATCCTATAGTGTCTCCATTATACAGTGCGGAGATATTCAACATTTACTTCAAATTTAGTAACTCCATCCTATTGTGTCTCCATTATACAGTGCGAAGATACTCAACATTTACCCCAAATTTAGTAACTCTATCCTGTAGTGTCTCCATTATACAGTGCGGAGATACTCAACATTTACCCCAAATTTAGTAACTCCATCCTATAGTGTCTCCATTATACAGTGCGGAGATACTCAACATTTACCCCAAATTTAGTAACTCCATCCTATATTGTCTCCATTATACAGTGCGGAGATACTCAACATTTACCACAAATTTAGTAACTCCATCCTGTAGTGTCTCCATTATACAGTGCGGAGATACTCAACATTTACCCCAAATTTAGTAACTCTATCCTATAGTATCTCCATTATACAGTGCGGAGATACTCAACATTTACACCAAATTTAGTAACTCCATCCTATAGTGTCTACATTATACAGTGCGGAGATACTCAACATTTACACCAAATTTAGTAACTCCATCCTATAGTGTCTACATTATACAGTGCGAAGATACTCAACATTTAGCTCAAATTTAGTAACTCTATCCTATAGTGTCTCCATTATACAGTGCGGAGATACTCAACATTTACCACAAATTTAGTAACTCCATCCTATAGTGTCTCCATTATACAGTGCGGAGATACTCAACATTTAGCCCAAATTTAGTAACTCTATCCTGTAGTGTCTCCATTATACAGTGCGAAGATACTCAAAATTTACCCCAAATTTAGTAACTCCATCCTATAGTGTCTCCATTATACAGTGCGGAGATACTCAACATTTACCACAAATTTAGTAACTCCATCCTATAGTGTCTCCATTATACAGTGCGGAGATATTCAACATTTACCCCAAATTTAGTAACTCCATCCTATAGTGTCTCCATTATACAGTGCGGAGATACTCAACATTTACCCCAAATTTAGTAACTCCATCCTATAGTGTCTCCATTATACAGTGCTGAGATACTCAACATTTAGCCCAAATTTAGTAACTCTATCCTGTAGTGTCTCCATTATACAGTGCGAAGATACTCAACATTTACTCCAAATTTAGTAACTCCATCCTATAGTGTCTCCATTATACAGTGCGGAGATACTCAACATTTACCACAAATTTAGTAACTCCATCCTATAGTGTCTCCATTATACAGTGCGGAGATACTCAACATTTAGCCCAAATTTAGTAACTCCATCCTATAGTGTCTCCATTATACAGTGCGAAGATACTCAACATTTACTCCAAATTTAGTAACTCCATCCTATAGTGTCTCCATTATACAGTGCGGAGATACTCAACATTTAGCCCAAATTTAGTAACTCCATCCTATAGTGTCTCCATTATACAGTGCGGAGATACTCAACATTTAGCCCAAATTTAGTAACTCTATCCTGTAATGTCTCCTATATACAGTGCGAAGATACTCAACATTTACCCCAAATTTAGTAACTCCATCCTATAGTGTCTCCATTATACAGTGCGGAGATACTCAACATTTAGCCCAAATTTAGTAACTCTATCCTGTAGTGTCTCCATTATACAGTGCGGAGATACTCAACATTTAGCCCAAATTTAGTAACTCCATCCTATAGTGTCTCCATTATACAGTGCGGAGATACTCAACATTTAGCCCAAATTTAGTAACTCCATCCTATAGTGTCTCCATTATACATTGCGAAGATACTCAACATTTACTCCAAATTTAGTAACTCCATCCTATAGTGTCTCCATTATACAGTGCGGAGATACTCAACATTTACCCCAAATTTAGTAACTCCATCCTATAGTGTCTCCATTATACAGTGCAGAGATACTCAACATTTACCGCAAATTTAGTAACTCCATCCTATAGTGTCTCCATTATACAGTGCGGAGATACTCAACATTTACTCTAAATTTAGTAACTCCATCCTATAGTGTCTCCATTATACAGTGCGGAGATATTCAACATTTACCCCAAATTTAGTAACTCCATCCTATAGTGTCTCCATTATACAGTGCGGAGATACTCAACATTTACCCCAAATTTAGTAACTCCATCCTATAGTGTCTCCATTATACAGTGCGGAGATACTCAACATTTACCCCAAATTTAGTAACTCCATCCTATAGTGTCTCCATTATACAGTACGGAGATATTCAACATTTACCCCAAATTTAGTAACTCCATCCTATAGTGTCTCCATTATACAGTGCGGAGATACTCAACATTTACCCCAAATTTAGTAACTCCATCCTATAGTGTCTCCATTATACAGTGCGGAGATACTCAACATTTACTCCAAATTTAGTAACTCCATCCTATAGTGTCTCCATTATACAGTGCGGAGATATTCAACATTTACCCCAAATTTACTAACTCCATCCTATAGTGTGTCCATTATACAGTGCGGAGATACTCAACATTTACCCCAAATTTAGTAACTCTATCCTATAGTGTCTCCATTATACAGTGCGGAGATATTCAACATTTACCCCAAATTTATTAACTCCATCCTATAGTGTCTCCATTATACAGTGCGGAGATACTCAACATTTACCCCAAATTTAGTAACTCCATCCTATAGTGTCTCCATTATACAGTGCGGAGATATTCAACATTTACTTCAAATTTAGTAACTCCATCCTATAGTGTCTCCATTATACAGTGCGGAGATATTCAACATTTACTTCAAATTTAGTAACTCCATCCTATAGTGTCTCCATTATACAGTGCGGAGATACTCAACATTTAGCCCAAATTTAGTAACTCCACCCTATTGTGTCTCCATTATACAGTGCGAAGATACTCAACATTTACCACAAATTTAGTAACTCTATCCTGTAGTGTCTCCATTATACAGTGCGGAGATACTCAACATTTACCCCAAATTTAGTAACTCCATCCTATAGTGTCTCCATTATACAGTGCGGAGATATTTAACATTTACTTCAAATTTAGTAACTCCATCCTATAGTGTCTCCATTATACAGTGCGGAGATATTCAACATTTACTTCAAATTTAGTAACTCCATCCTATTGTGTCTCCATTATACAGTGCGAAGATACTCAACATTTACCACAAATTTAGTAACTCTATCCTGTAGTGTCTCCATTATACAGTGCGGAGATACTCAACATTTACCCCAAATTTAGTAACTCCATCCTATAGTGTCTCCATTATACAGTGCGGAGATACTCAACATTTACCCCAAATTTAGTAACTCCATCCTATATTGTCTCCATTATACAGTGCGGAGATACTCAACATTTACCACAAATTTAGTAACTCCATCCTGTAGTGTCTCCATTATACAGTGCGGAGATACTCAACATTTACCCCAAATTTAGTAACTCTATCCTATAGTGTCTCCATTATACAGTGCGGAGATACTCAACATTTACACCAAATTTAGTAACTCCATCCTATAGTGTCTACATTATACAGTGCGAAGATACTCAACATTTACCACAAATTTAGTAACTCTATCCTGTAGTGTCTCCATTATACAGTGCGGAGATACTCAACATTTACCCCAAATTTAGTAACTCCATCCTATAGTGTCTCCATTATACAGTGCGGAGATACTCAACATTTACCACAAATTTAGTAACTTCATCCTATAGTGTCTCCATTATACAGTGCGGGGATACTCAACATTTACCCCAAATTTAGTAACTCCATCCTATAGTGTCTCCATTATACAGTGCGGAGATACTCAACATTTAGCCCTAATTTAGTAACTCTATCCTGTAGTGTCTCCATTATACAGTGCGAAGATACTCAACATTTACCCCAAATTTAGTAACTCCATCCTATAGTGTCTCCATTATACAGTGCGGAGATATTCAACATTTAGCCCAAATTTAGTAACTCTATCCTGTAGTGTCTCCATTATACAGTGCGAAGATACTCAACATTTACCCCAAATTTAGTAACTCCATCCTATAGTGTCTCCATTATACAGTGCGGAGATACTCAACATTTACTCCAAATTTAGTAACTCCATCCTATAGTGTCTCCATTATACAGTGCGGAGATACTCAACATTTACCACAAATTTAGTAACTCCATCCTATAGTGTCTCCATTATACAGTGCGGAGATACTCAACTTTTAGCCCAAATTTAGTAACTCCATCCTATAGTGTCTCCATTATACAGTGCGGAGATACTCAACATTTAGCCCAAATTTAGTAACTCCATCCTATAGTGTCTCCATTATACAGTGCGGAGATACTCAACATTTACTCCAAATTTAGTAACTTCATCCTATAGTGTCTCCATTATACAGTGCGGAGATATTCAACATTTACCCCAAATTTACTAACTCCATCCTATAGTGTGTCCATTATACAGTGCGGAGATACTCAACATTTACCCCAAATTTAGTAACTCTATCCTATAGTGTCTCCATTATACAGTGCGGAGATATTCAACATTTACCCCAAATTTATTAACTCCATCCTATAGTGTCTCCATTATACAGTGCGGAGATACTCAACATTTACCCCAAATTTAGTAACTCCATCCTATAGTGTCTCCATTATACAGTGCGGAGATATTCAACATTTACTTCAAATTTAGTAACTCCATCCTATAGTGTCTCCATTATACAGTGCGGAGATATTCAACATTTACTTCAAATTTAGTAACTCCATCCTATAGTGTCTCCATTATACAGTGCGGAGATACTCAACATTTAGCCCAAATTTAGTAACTCCACCCTATTGTGTCTCCATTATACAGTGCGAAGATACTCAACATTTACCACAAATTTAGTAACTCTATCCTGTAGTGTCTCCATTATACAGTGCGGAGATACTCAACATTTACCCCAAATTTAGTAACTCCATCCTATAGTGTCTCCATTATACAGTGCGGAGATATTCAACATTTACTTCAAATTTAGTAACTCCATCCTATAGTGTCTCCATTATACAGTGCGGAGATATTCAACATTTACTTCAAATTTAGTAACTCCATCCTATTGTGTCTCCATTATACAGTGCGAAGATACTCAACATTTACCACAAATTTAGTAACTCTATCCTGTAGTGTCTCCATTATACAGTGCGGAGATACTCAACATTTACCCCAAATTTAGTAACTCCATCCTATAGTGTCTCCATTATACAGTGCGGAGAAACTCAACATTTACCCCAAATTTAGTAACTCCATCCTATAGTGTCTCCATTATACAGTGCGGAGATACTCAACATTTAGCCCAAATTTAGTAACTCCATCCTATAGTGTCTCCATTATACAGTGCGGAGATACTCAACATTTAGCCCAAATTTAGTAACTCCATCCTATAGTGTCTCCATTATACAGTGCGGAGATACTCAACATTTACTCCAAATTTAGTAACTCCATCCTATAGTGTCTCCATTATACAGTGCGGAGATATTCAACATTTACCCCAAATTTACTAACTCCATCCTATAGTGTGTCCATTATACAGTGCGGAGATACTCAACATTTACCCCAAATTTAGTAACTCTATCCTATAGTGTCTCCATTATACAGTGCGGAGATATTCAACATTTACCCCAAATTTATTAACTCCATCCTATAGTGTCTCCATTATACAGTGCGGAGATACTCAACATTTACCCCAAATTTAGTAACTCCATCCTATAGTGTCTCCATTATACAGTGCGGAGATATTCAACATTTACTTCAAATTTAGTAACTCCATCCTATAGTGTCTCCATTATACAGTGCGGAGATATTCAACATTTACTTCAAATTTAGTAACTCCATCCTATAGTGTCTCCATTATACAGTGCGGAGATACTCAACATTTAGCCCAAATTTAGTAACTCCACCCTATTGTGTCTCCATTATACAGTGCGAAGATACTCAACATTTACCACAAATTTAGTAACTCTATCCTGTAGTGTCTCCATTATACAGTGCGGAGATACTCAACATTTACCCCAAATTTAGTAACTCCATCCTATAGTGTCTCCATTATACAGTGCGGAGATATTCAACATTTACTTCAAATTTAGTAACTCCATCCTATAGTGTCTCCATTATACAGTGCGGAGATATTCAACATTTACTTCAAATTTAGTAACTCCATCCTATTGTGTCTCCATTATACAGTGCGAAGATACTCAACATTTACCACAAATTTAGTAACTCTATCCTGTAGTGTCTCCATTATACAGTGCGGAGATACTCAACATTTACCCCAAATTTAGTAACTCCATCCTATAGTGTCTCCATTATACAGTGCGGAGATACTCAACATTTACCCCAAATTTAGTAACTCCATCCTATATTGTCTCCATTATACAGTGCGGAGATACTCAACATTTACCACAAATTTAGTAACTCCATCCTGTAGTGTCTCCATTATACAGTGCGGAGATACTCAACATTTACCCCAAATTTAGTAACTCTATCCTATAGTGTCTCCATTATACAGTGCGGAGATACTCAACATTTACACCAAATTTAGTAACTCCATCCTATAGTGTCTACATTATACAGTGCGAAGATACTCAACATTTACCACAAATTTAGTAACTCTATCCTGTAGTGTCTCCATTATACAGTGCGGAGATACTCAACATTTACCCCAAATTTAGTAACTCCATCCTATAGTGTCTCCATTATACAGTGCGGAGATACTCAACATTTACCACAAATTTAGTAACTTCATCCTATAGTGTCTCCATTATACAGTGCGGGGATACTCAACATTTACCCCAAATTTAGTAACTCCATCCTATAGTGTCTCCATTATACAGTGCGGAGATACTCAACATTTAGCCCTAATTTAGTAACTCTATCCTGTAGTGTCTCCATTATACAGTGCGAAGATACTCAACATTTACCCCAAATTTAGTAACTCCATCCTATAGTGTCTCCATTATACAGTGCGGAGATATTCAACATTTAGCCCAAATTTAGTAACTCTATCCTGTAGTGTCTCCATTATACAGTGCGAAGATACTCAACATTTACCCCAAATTTAGTAACTCCATCTTATAGTGTCTCCATTATACAGTGCGGAGATACTCAACATTTACTCCAAATTTAGTAACTCCATCCTATAGTGTCTCCATTATACAGTGCGGAGATACTCAACATTTACCACAAATTTAGTAACTCCATCCTATAGTGTCTCCATTATACAGTGCGGAGATACTCAACATTTAGCCCAAATTTAGTAACTCCATCCTATAGTGTCTCCATTATACAGTGCGGAGATACTCAACATTTAGCCCAAATTTAGTAACTCCATCCTATAGTGTCTCCATTATACAGCGCGGAGATACTCAACATTTAGCCCAAATTTAGTAACTCTATCCTGTAGTGTCTCCATTATACAGTGCGAAGATACTCAACATTTACCCCAAATTTAGTAACTCCATCCTATAGTGTCTCCATTACACAGTGCGGAGATACTCAACATTTACCCCAAATTTAGTAACTCCATCCTATAGTGTCTCCATTATACAGTGCGAAGATACTCAACATTTACCCCCAATTTAGTAACTCCATCCTATAGTGTCTCCATTATACAGTGCGGAGATACTCAACATTTAGCTCAAATTTAGTAACTCTATCCTGTAGTGTCTCCATTATACAGTGCGAAGATACTCAACATTTACCCCAAATTTAGTAACTCCATCCTATAGTGTCTCCATTATACAGTGCGGAGATACTCAACATTTACCACAAATTTAGTAACTCCATCCTATAGTGTCTCCATTATACAGTGCGGAGATACTCAACATTTAGCCCAAATTTAGTAACTCTATCCTGTAGTGTCTCCATTATACAGTGCGAAGATACTCAAAATTTACCCCAAATTTAGTAACTCCATCCTATAGTGTCTCCATTATACAGTGCGGAGATACTCAACATTTACCACAAATTTAGTAACTCCATCCTATAGTGTCTCCATTATACAGTGCGGAGATATTCAACATTTACCCCAAATTTAGTAACTCCATCCTATAGTGTCTCCATTATACAGTGCGGAGATACTCAACATTTACCCCAAATTTAGTAACTCCATCCTATAGTGTCTCCATTATACAGTGCGGAGATACTCAACATTTACCCCAAATTTAGTAACTCCATCCTATAGTGTCTCCATTATACAGTGCGGAGATACTCAACATTTAGCCCAAATTTAGTAACTCTATCCTGTAGTGTCTCCATTATACAGTGCGAAGATACTCAACATTTACTCCAAATTTAGTAACTCCATCCTATAGTGTCTCCATTATACAGTGAGAAGATACTCAACATTTACCACAAATTTAGTAACTCTATCCTGTAGTGTCTCCATTATACAGTGCGGAGATACTCAACATTTACCCCAAATTTAGTAACTCCATCCTATAGTGTCTCCATTATACAGTGCGGAGATACTCAACATTTAGCCCAAATTTAGTAACTCCATCCTATTGTGTCTCCATTATACAGTGCGGAGATACTCAACATTTAGCCCAAATTTAGTAACTCTATCCTGTAATGTCTCCATTATACAGTGCGAAGATACTCAACATTTACCCCAAATTTAGTAACTCCATCCTATAGTGTCTCCATTATACAGTGCGGAGATACTCAACATTTAGCCCAAATTTAGTAACTCTATCCTGTAGTGTCTCCATTATACAGTGCGGAGATACTCAACATTTAGCACAAATTTAGTAACTCCATCCTATAGTGTCTCCATTATACAGTGCGGAGATACTCAACATTTAGCCCAAATTTAGTAACTCCATCCTATAGTGTCTCCATTATACAGTGCGAAGATACTCAACATTTACTCCAAATTTAGTAACTCCATCCTATAGTGTCTCCATTATACAGTGCGGAGATACTCAACATTTACCCCAAATTTAGTAACTCCATCCTATAGTGTCTCCATTATACAGTGCAGAGATACTCAACATTTACCGCAAATTTAGTAACTCCATCCTATAGTGTCTCCATTATACAGTGCGGAGATACTCAACATTTACTCTAAATTTAGTAACTCCATCCTATAGTGTCTCCATTATACAGTGCGGAGATATTCAACATTTACCCCAAATTTAGTAACTCCATCCTATAGTGTCTCCATTATACAGTGCGGAGATACTCAACATTTACCCCAAATTTAGTAACTCCATCCTATAGTGTCTCCATTATACAGTGCGGAGATACTCAACATTTACCCCAAATTTAGTAACTCCATCCTATAGTGTCTCCATTATACAGTACGGAGATATTCAACATTTACCCCAAATTTAGTAACTCCATCCTATAGTGTCTCCATTATACAGTGCGGAGATACTCAACATTTACCCCAAATTTAGTAACTCCATCCTTTAGTGTCTCCATTATACAGTGCGGAGATACTCAACATTTACTCCAAATTTAGTAACTCCATCCTATAGTGTCTCCATTATACAGTGCGGAGATATTCAACATTTACCCCAAATTTACTAACTCCATCCTATAGTGTGTCCATTATACAGTGCGGAGATACTCAACATTTACCCCAAATTTAGTAACTCTATCCTATAGTGTCTCCATTATACAGTGCGGAGATATTCAACATTTACCCCAAATTTATTAACTCCATCCTATAGTGTCTCCATTATACAGTGCGGAGATACTCAACATTTACCCCAAATTTAGTAACTCCATCCTATAGTGTCTCCATTATACAGTGCGGAGATATTCAACATTTACTTCAAATTTAGTAACTCCATCCTATAGTGTCTCCATTATACAGTGCGGAGATATTCAACATTTACTTCAAATTTAGTAACTCCATCCTATAGTGTCTCCATTATACAGTGCGGAGATACTCAACATTTAGCCCAAATTTAGTAACTCCACCCTATTGTGTCTCCATTATACAGTGCGAAGATACTCAACATTTACCACAAATTTAGTAACTCTATCCTGTAGTGTCTCCATTATACAGTGCGGAGATACTCAACATTTACCCCAAATTTAGTAACTCCATCCTAAAGTGTCTCCATTATACAGTGCGGAGATACTCAACATTTACCCCAAATTTAGTAACTCTATCCTATAGTGTCTACATTATACAGTGCGGAGATACTCAACATTTACACCAAATTTAGTAACTCCATCCTATAGTGTCTACATTATACAGTGCGAAGATACTCAACATTTAGCTCAAATTTAGTAACTCTATCCTGTAGTGTCTCCATTATACAGTGCGAAGATACTCAACATTTACCCCAAATTTAGTAACTCCATCCTATAGTGTCTCCATTATACAGTGCGGAGATACTCAACATTTACCACAAATTTAGTAACTCCATCCTATAGTGTCTCCATTATACAGTGCGGAGATACTCAACATTTAGCCCAAATTTAGTAACTCTATCCTGTAGTGTCTCCATTATACAGTGCGAAGATACTCAAAATTTACCCCAAATTTAGTAACTCCATCCTATAGTGTCTCCATTATACAGTGCGGAGATACTCAACATTTACCACAAATTTAGTAACTCCATCCTATAGTGTCTCCATTATACAGTGCGGAGATATTCAACATTTACCCCAAATTTAGTAACTCCATCCTATAGTGTCTCCATTATACAGTGCGGAGATACTCAACATTTACCCCAAATTTAGTAACTCCATCCTATAGTGTCTCCATTATACAGTGCGGAGATACTCAACATTTAGCCCAAATTTAGTAACTCTATCCTGTAGTGTCTCCATTATACAGTGTGAAGATACTCAACATTTACTCCAAATTTAGTAACTCCATCCTATAGTGTCTCCATTATACAGTGCGGAGATACTCAACATTTACCACAAATTTAGTAACTCCATCCTATAGTGTCTCCATTATACAGTGCGGAGATACTCAACATTTACTCCAAATTTAGTAACTCCATCCTATAGTGTCTCCATTATACAGTGCGGAGATACTCAACATTTACCCCAAATTTAGTAACTCCATCCTATAGTGTCTCCATTATACAGTGCAGAGATACTCAACATTTACCGCAAATTTAGTAACTCCATCCTATAGTGTCTCCATTATACAGTGCGGAGATACTCAACATTTACTCTAAATTTAGTAACTCCATCCTATAGTGTCTCCATTATACAGTGCGGAGATATTCAACATTTACCCCAAATTTAGTAACTCCATCCTATAGTGTCTCCATTATACAGTGCGGAGATACTCAACATTTACCCCAAATTTAGTAACTCCATCCTATAGTGTCTCCATTATACAGTGCGGAGATACTCAACATTTACCCCAAATTTAGTAACTCCATCCTATAGTGTCTCCATTATACAGTACGGAGATATTCAACATTTACCCCAAATTTAGTAACTCCATCCTATAGTGTCTCCATTATACAGTGCGGAGATACTCAACATTTACCCCAAATTTAGTAACTCCATCCTATAGTGTCTCCATTATACAGTGCGGAGATACTCAACATTTACTCCAAATTTAGTAACTCCATCCTATAGTGTCTCCATTATACAGTGCGGAGATATTCAACATTTACCCCAAATTTACTAACTCCATCCTATAGTGTGTCCATTATACAGTGCGGAGATACTCAACATTTACCCCAAATTTAGTAACTCTATCCTATAGTGTCTCCATTATACAGTGCGGAGATATTCAACATTTACCCCAAATTTATTAACTCCATCCTATAGTGTCTCCATTATACAGTGCAGAGATACTCAACATTTACCACAAATTTAGTAACTCCATCCTATAGTGTCTCCATTATACAGTGCAGAGATACTCAACATTTACCGCAAATTTAGTAACTCCATCCTATAGTGTCTCCATTATACAGTGCGGAGATACTCAACATTTACTCTAAATTTAGTAACTCCATCCTATAGTGTCTCCATTATACAGTGCGGAGATATTCAACATTTACCCCAAATTTAGTAACTCCATCCTATAGTGTCTCCATTATACAGTGCGGAGATACTCAACATTTACCCCAAATTTAGTAACTCCATCCTATAGTGTCTCCATTATACAGTGCGGAGATACTCAACATTTACCCCAAATTTAGTAACTCCATCCTATAGTGTCTCCATTATACAGTGCGGAGATATTCAACATTTACCCCAAATTTATTAACTCCATCCTATAGTGTCTCCATTATACAGTGCAGAGATACTCAACATTTACCACAAATTTAGTAACTCTATCCTGTAGTGTCTCCATTATACAGTGCGGAGATACTCAACATTTACCCCAAATTTAGTAACTCCATCCTATAGTGTCTCCATTATACAGTGCGGAGATATTTAACATTTACTTCAAATTTAGTAACTCCATCCTATAGTGTCTCCATTATACAGTGCGGAGATATTCAACATTTACTTCAAATTTAGTAACTCCATCCTATTGTGTCTCCATTATACAGTGCGAAGATACTCAACATTTACCACAAATTTAGTAACTCTATCCTGTAGTGTCTCCATTATACAGTGCGGAGATACTCAACATTTACCCCAAATTTAGTAACTCCATCCTATAGTGTCTCCATTATACAGTGCGGAGATACTCAACATTTACCCCAAATTTAGTAACTCCATCCTATATTGTCTCCATTATACAGTGCGGAGATACTCAACATTTACCACAAATTTAGTAACTCCATCCTGTAGTGTCTCCATTATACAGTGCGGAGATACTCAACATTTACCCCAAATTTAGTAACTCTATCCTATAGTATCTCCATTATACAGTGCGGAGATACTCAACATTTACACCAAATTTAGTAACTCCATCCTATAGTGTCTACATTATACAGTGCGGAGATACTCAACATTTACACCAAATTTAGTAACTCCATCCTATAGTGTCTACATTATACAGTGCGAAGATACTCAACATTTAGCTCAAATTTAGTAACTCTATCCTGTAGTGTCTCCATTATACAGTGCGAAGATACTCAACATTTACCCCAAATTTAGTAACTCCATCCTATAGTGTCTCCATTATACAGTGCGGAGATACTCAACATTTACCACAAATTTAGTAACTCCATCCTATAGTGTCTCCATTATACAGTGCGGAGATACTCAACATTTAGCCCAAATTTAGTAACTCTATCCTGTAGTGTCTCCATTATACAGTGCGAAGATACTCAAAATTTACCCCAAATTTAGTAACTCCATCCTATAGTGTCTCCATTATACAGTGCGGAGATACTCAACATTTACCACAAATTTAGTAACTCCATCCTATAGTGTCTCCATTATACAGTGCGGAGATATTCAACATTTACCCCAAATTTAGTAACTCCATCCTATAGTGTCTCCATTATACAGTGCGGAGATACTCAACATTTACCCCAAATTTAGTAACTCCATCCTATAGTGTCTCCATTATACAGTGCGGAGATACTCAACATTTACCCCAAATTTAGTAACTCCATCCTATAGTGTCTCCATTATACAGTGCTGAGATACTCAACATTTAGCCCAAATTTAGTAACTCTATCCTGTAGTGTCTCCATTATACAGTGCGAAGATACTCAACATTTACTCCAAATTTAGTAACTCCATCCTATAGTGTCTCCATTATACAGTGCGGAGATACTCAACATTTACCACAAATTTAGTAACTCCATCCTATAGTGTCTCCATTATACAGTGCGGAGATACTCAACATTTAGCCCAAATTTAGTAACTCCATCCTATAGTGTCTCCATTATACAGTGCGAAGATACTCAACATTTACTCCAAATTTAGTAACTCCATCCTATAGTGTCTCCATTATACAGTGCGGAGATACTCAACATTTAGCCCAAATTTAGTAACTCCATCCTATATTGTCTCCATTATACAGTGCGGAGATACTCAACATTTAGCCCAAATTTAGTAACTCTATCCTGTAATGTCTCCTATATACAGTGCGAAGATACTCAACATTTACCCCAAATTTAGTAACTCCATCCTATAGTGTCTCCATTATACAGTGCGGAGATACTCAACATTTAGCCCAAATTTAGTAACTCTATCCTGTAGTGTCTCCATTATACAGTGCGGAGATACTCAACATTTAGCCCAAATTTAGTAACTCCATCCTATAGTGTCTCCATTATACAGTGCGGAGATACTCAACATTTAGCCCAAATTTAGTAACTCCATCCTATAGTGTCTCCATTATACATTGCGAAGATACTCAACATTTACTCCAAATTTAGTAACTCCATCCTATAGTGTCTCCATTATACAGTGCGGAGATACTCAACATTTACCCCAAATTTAGTAACTCCATCCTATAGTGTCTCCATTATACAGTGCAGAGATACTCAACATTTACCGCAAATTTAGTAACTCCATCCTATAGTGTCTCCATTATACAGTGCGGAGATACTCAACATTTACTCTAAATTTAGTAACTCCATCCTATAGTGTCTCCATTATACAGTGCGGAGATATTCAACATTTACCCCAAATTTAGTAACTCCATCCTATAGTGTCTCCATTATACAGTGCGGAGATACTCAACATTTACCCCAAATTTAGTAACTCCATCCTATAGTGTCTCCATTATACAGTGCGGAGATACTCAACATTTACCCCAAATTTAGTAACTCCATCCTATAGTGTCTCCATTATACAGTACGGAGATATTCAACATTTACCCCAAATTTAGTAACTCCATCCTATAGTGTCTCCATTATACAGTGCGGAGATACTCAACATTTACCCCAAATTTAGTAACTCCATCCTATAGTGTCTCCATTATACAGTGCGGAGATACTCAACATTTACTCCAAATTTAGTAACTCCATCCTATAGTGTCTCCATTATACAGTGCGGAGATATTCAACATTTACCCCAAATTTACTAACTCCATCCTATAGTGTGTCCATTATACAGTGCGGAGATACTCAACATTTACCCCAAATTTAGTAACTCTATCCTATAGTGTCTCCATTATACAGTGCGGAGATATTCAACATTTACCCCAAATTTATTAACTCCATCCTATAGTGTCTCCATTATACAGTGCGGAGATACTCAACATTTACCCCAAATTTAGTAACTCCATCCTATAGTGTCTCCATTATACAGTGCGGAGATATTCAACATTTACTTCAAATTTAGTAACTCCATCCTATAGTGTCTCCATTATACAGTGCGGAGATATTCAACATTTACTTCAAATTTAGTAACTCCATCCTATAGTGTCTCCATTATACAGTGCGGAGATACTCAACATTTAGCCCAAATTTAGTAACTCCACCCTATTGTGTCTCCATTATACAGTGCGAAGATACTCAACATTTACCACAAATTTAGTAACTCTATCCTGTAGTGTCTCCATTATACAGTGCGGAGATACTCAACATTTACCCCAAATTTAGTAACTCCATCCTATAGTGTCTCCATTATACAGTGCGGAGATATTTAACATTTACTTCAAATTTAGTAACTCCATCCTATAGTGTCTCCATTATACAGTGCGGAGATATTCAACATTTACTTCAAATTTAGTAACTCCATCCTATTGTGTCTCCATTATACAGTGCGAAGATACTCAACATTTACCACAAATTTAGTAACTCTATCCTGTAGTGTCTCCATTATACAGTGCGGAGATACTCAACATTTACCCCAAATTTAGTAACTCCATCCTATAGTGTCTCCATTATACAGTGCGGAGATACTCAACATTTACCCCAAATTTAGTAACTCCATCCTATATTGTCTCCATTATACAGTGCGGAGATACTCAACATTTACCACAAATTTAGTAACTCCATCCTGTAGTGTCTCCATTATACAGTGCGGAGATACTCAACATTTACCCCAAATTTAGTAACTCTATCCTATAGTGTCTCCATTATACAGTGCGGAGATACTCAACATTTACACCAAATTTAGTAACTCCATCCTATAGTGTCTACATTATACAGTGCGAAGATACTCAACATTTACCACAAATTTAGTAACTCTATCCTGTAGTGTCTCCATTATACAGTGCGGAGATACTCAACATTTACCCCAAATTTAGTAACTCCATCCTATAGTGTCTCCATTATACAGTGCGGAGATACTCAACATTTACCACAAATTTAGTAACTTCATCCTATAGTGTCTCCATTATACAGTGCGGGGATACTCAACATTTACCCCAAATTTAGTAACTCCATCCTATAGTGTCTCCATTATACAGTGCGGAGATACTCAACATTTAGCCCTAATTTAGTAACTCTATCCTGTAGTGTCTCCATTATACAGTGCGAAGATACTCAACATTTACCCCAAATTTAGTAACTCCATCCTATAGTGTCTCCATTATACAGTGCGGAGATATTCAACATTTAGCCCAAATTTAGTAACTCTATCCTGTAGTGTCTCCATTATACAGTGCGAAGATACTCAACATTTACCCCAAATTTAGTAACTCCATCCTATAGTGTCTCCATTATACAGTGCGGAGATACTCAACATTTACTCCAAATTTAGTAACTCCATCCTATAGTGTCTCCATTATACAGTGCGGAGATACTCAACATTTACCACAAATTTAGTAACTCCATCCTATAGTGTCTCCATTATACAGTGCGGAGATACTCAACATTTAGCCCAAATTTAGTAACTCCATCCTATAGTGTCTCCATTATACAGTGCGGAGATACTCAACATTTAGCCCAAATTTAGTAACTCCATCCTATAGTGTCTCCATTATACAGTGCGGAGATACTCAACATTTACTCCAAATTTAGTAACTTCATCCTATAGTGTCTCCATTATACAGTGCGGAGATATTCAACATTTACCCCAAATTTACTAACTCCATCCTATAGTGTGTCCATTATACAGTGCGGAGATACTCAACATTTACCCCAAATTTAGTAACTCTATCCTATAGTGTCTCCATTATACAGTGCGGAGATATTCAACATTTACCCCAAATTTATTAACTCCATCCTATAGTGTCTCCATTATACAGTGCGGAGATACTCAACATTTACCCCAAATTTAGTAACTCCATCCTATAGTGTCTCCATTATACAGTGCGGAGATATTCAACATTTACTTCAAATTTAGTAACTCCATCCTATAGTGTCTCCATTATACAGTGCGGAGATATTCAACATTTACTTCAAATTTAGTAACTCCATCCTATAGTGTCTCCATTATACAGTGCGGAGATACTCAACATTTAGCCCAAATTTAGTAACTCCACCCTATTGTGTCTCCATTATACAGTGCGAAGATACTCAACATTTACCACAAATTTAGTAACTCTATCCTGTAGTGTCTCCATTATACAGTGCGGAGATACTCAACATTTACCCCAAATTTAGTAACTCCATCCTATAGTGTCTCCATTATACAGTGCGGAGATATTAAACATTTACTTCAAATTTAGTAACTCCATCCTATAGTGTCTCCATTATACAGTGCGGAGATATTCAACATTTACTTCAAATTTAGTAACTCCATCCTATTGTGTCTCCATTATACAGTGCGAAGATACTCAACATTTACCACAAATTTAGTAACTCTATCCTGTAGTGTCTCCATTATACAGTGCGGAGATACTCAACATTTACCCCAAATTTAGTAACTCCATCCTATAGTGTCTCCATTATACAGTGCGGAGAAACTCAACATTTACCCCAAATTTAGTAACTCCATCCTATAGTGTCTCCATTATACAGTGCGGAGATACTCAACATTTAGCCCAAATTTAGTAACTCCATCCTTTAGTGTCTCCATTATACAGTGCGGAGATACTCAACATTTACCCCAAATTTAGTAACTCCATCCTATAGTGTCTCCATTATACAGTGCGGAGATACTCAACATTTAGCCCAAATTTAGTAACTCCATCCTATAGTGTCTCCATTATACAGTGCGGAGATACTCAACATTTACTCCAAATTTAGTAACTCCATCCTATAGTGTCTCCATTATACAGTGCGGAGATATTCAACATTTACCCCAAATTTACTAACTCCATCCTATAGTGTGTCCATTATACAGTGCGGAGATACTCAACATTTACCCCAAATTTAGTAACTCTATCCTATAGTGTCTCCATTATACAGTGCGGAGATATTCAACATTTACCCCAAATTTATTAACTCCATCCTATAGTGTCTCCATTATACAGTGCGGAGATACTCAACATTTACCCCAAATTTAGTAACTCCATCCTATAGTGTCTCCATTATACAGTGCGGAGATATTCAACATTTACTTCAAATTTAGTAACTCCATCCTATAGTGTCTCCATTATACAGTGCGGAGATATTCAACATTTACTCCAAATTTAGTAACTCTATCCTATAGTGTCTCCATTATACAGTGCGGAGATACTCAACATTTACACCAAATTTAGTAACTCCATCCTATAGTGTCTACATTATACAGTGCGAAGATACTCAACATTTACCACAAATTTAGTAACTCTATCCTGTAGTGTCTCCATTATACAGTGCGGAGATACTCAACATTTACCCCAAATTTAGTAACTCCATCCTATAGTGTCTCCATTATACAGTGCGGAGATACTCAACATTTACCACAAATTTAGTAACTTCATCCTATAGTGTCTCCATTATACAGTGCGGGGATACTCAACATTTACCCCAAATTTAGTAACTCCATCCTATAGTGTCTCCATTATACAGTGCGGAGATACTCAACATTTAGCCCTAATTTAGTAACTCTATCCTGTAGTGTCTCCATTATACAGTGCGAAGATACTCAACATTTACCCCAAATTTAGTAACTCCATCCTATAGTGTCTCCATTATACAGTGCGGAGATATTCAACATTTAGCCCAAATTTAGTAACTCTATCCTGTAGTGTCTCCATTATACAGTGCGAAGATACTCAACATTTACCCCAAATTTAGTAACTCCATCTTATAGTGTCTCCATTATACAGTGCGGAGATACTCAACATTTACTCCAAATTTAGTAACTCCATCCTATAGTGTCTCCATTATACAGTGCGGAGATACTCAACATTTACCACAAATTTAGTAACTCCATCCTATAGTGTCTCCATTATACAGTGCGGAGATACTCAACATTTAGCCCAAATTTAGTAACTCCATCCTATAGTGTCTCCATTATACAGTGCGGAGATACTCAACATTTAGCCCAAATTTAGTAACTCCATCCTATAGTGTCTCCATTATACAGCGCGGAGATACTCAACATTTAGCCCAAATTTAGTAACTCTATCCTGTAGTGTCTCCATTATACAGTGCGAAGATACTCAACATTTACCCCAAATTTAGTAACTCCATCCTATAGTGTCTCCATTACACAGTGCGGAGATACTCAACATTTACCCCAAATTTAGTAACTCCATCCTATAGTGTCTCCATTATACAGTGCGAAGATACTCAACATTTACCCCCAATTTAGTAACTCCATCCTATAGTGTCTCCATTATACAGTGCGGAGATACTCAACATTTAGCTCAAATTTAGTAACTCTATCCTGTAGTGTCTCCATTATACAGTGCGAAGATACTCAACATTTACCCCAAATTTAGTAACTCCATCCTATAGTGTCTCCATTATACAGTGCGGAGATACTCAACATTTACCACAAATTTAGTAACTCCATCCTATAGTGTCTCCATTATACAGTGCGGAGATACTCAACATTTAGCCCAAATTTAGTAACTCTATCCTGTAGTGTCTCCATTATACAGTGCGAAGATACTCAAAATTTACCCCAAATTTAGTAACTCCATCCTATAGTGTCTCCATTATACAGTGCGGAGATACTCAACATTTACCACCAATTTAGTAACTCCATCCTATAGTGTCTCCATTATACAGTGCGGAGATATTCAACATTTACCCCAAATTTAGTAACTCCATCCTATAGTGTCTCCATTATACAGTGCGGAGATACTCAACATTTACCCCAAATTTAGTAACTCCATCCTATAGTGTCTCCATTATACAGTGCGGAGATACTCAACATTTACCCCAAATTTAGTAACTCCATCCTATAGTGTCTCCATTATACAGTGCGGAGATACTCAACATTTAGCCCAAATTTAGTAACTCTATCCTGTAGTGTCTCCATTATACAGTGCGAAGATACTCAACATTTACTCCAAATTTAGTAACTCCATCCTATAGTGTCTCCATTATACAGTGAGAAGATACTCAACATTTACCACAAATTTAGTAACTCTATCCTGTAGTGTCTCCATTATACAGTGCGGAGATACTCAACATTTACCCCAAATTTAGTAACTCCATCCTATAGTGTCTCCATTATACAGTGCGGAGATACTCAACATTTAGCCCAAATTTAGTAACTCCATCCTATTGTGTCTCCATTATACAGTGCGGAGATACTCAACATTTAGCCCAAATTTAGTAACTCTATCCTGTAATGTCTCCATTATACAGTGCGAAGATACTCAACATTTACCCCAAATTTAGTAACTCCATCCTATAGTGTCTCCATTATACAGTGCGGAGATACTCAACATTTAGCCCAAATTTAGTAACTCTATCCTGTAGTGTCTCCATTATACAGTGCGGAGATACTCAACATTTAGCCCAAATTTAGTAACTCCATCCTATAGTGTCTCCATTATACAGTGCGGAGATACTCAACATTTAGCCCAAATTTAGTAACTCCATCCTATAGTGTCTCCATTATACAGTGCGAAGATACTCAACATTTACTCCAAATTTAGTAACTCCATCCTATAGTGTCTCCATTATACAGTGCGGAGATACTCAACATTTACCCCAAATTTAGTAACTCCATCCTATAGTGTCTCCATTATACAGTGCAGAGATACTCAACATTTACCGCAAATTTAGTAACTCCATCCTATAGTGTCTCCATTATACAGTGCGGAGATACTCAACATTTACTCTAAATTTAGTAACTCCATCCTATAGTGTCTCCATTATACAGTGCGGAGATATTCAACATTTACCCCAAATTTAGTAACTCCATCCTATAGTGTCTCCATTATACAGTGCGGAGATACTCAACATTTACCCCAAATTTAGTAACTCCATCCTATAGTGTCTCCATTATACAGTGCGGAGATACTCAACATTTACCCCAAATTTAGTAACTCCATCCTATAGTGTCTCCATTATACAGTGCGGAGATACTCAACATTTACCCCAAATTTAGTAACTCCATCCTTTAGTGTCTCCATTATACAGTGCGGAGATACTCAACATTTACTCCAAATTTAGTAACTCCATCCTATAGTGTCTCCATTATACAGTGCGGAGATATTCAACATTTACCCCAAATTTACTAACTCCATCCTATAGTGTGTCCATTATACAGTGCGGAGATACTCAACATTTACCCCAAATTTAGTAACTCTATCCTATAGTGTCTCCATTATACAGTGCGGAGATATTCAACATTTACCCCAAATTTATTAACTCCATCCTATAGTGTCTCCATTATACAGTGCGGAGATACTCAACATTTACCCCAAATTTAGTAACTCCATCCTATAGTGTCTCCATTATACAGTGCGGAGATATTCAACATTTACTTCAAATTTAGTAACTCCATCCTATAGTGTCTCCATTATACAGTGCGGAGATATTCAACATTTACTTCAAATTTAGTAACTCCATCCTATAGTGTCTCCATTATACAGTGCGGAGATACTCAACATTTAGCCCAAATTTAGTAACTCCACCCTATTGTGTCTCCATTATACAGTGCGAAGATACTCAACATTTACCACAAATTTAGTAACTCTATCCTGTAGTGTCTCCATTATACAGTGCGGAGATACTCAACATTTACCCCAAATTTAGTAACTCCATCCTAAAGTGTCTCCATTATACAGTGCGGAGATATTCAACATTTACTTCAAATTTAGTAACTCCATCCTATAGTGTCTCCATTATACAGTGCGGAGATATTCAACATTTACTTCAAATTTAGTAACTCCATCCTATTGTGTCTCCATTATACAGTGCGAAGATACTCAACATTTACCACAAATTTAGTAACTCTATCCTGTAGTGTCTCCATTATACAGTGCGGAGATACTCAACATTTACCCCAAATTTAGTAACTCCATCCTATAGTGTCTCCATTATACCGTGCGGAGATACTCAACATTTACCCCAAATTTAGTAACTCCATCCTATATTGTCTCCATTATACAGTGCGGAGATACTCAACATTTACCACAAATTTAGTAACTCCATCCTGTAGTGTCTCCATTATACAGTGCGGAGATACTCAACATTTACCCCAAATTTAGTAACTCTATCCTATAGTGTCTCCATTATACAGTGCGGAGATACTCAACATTTACACCAAATTTAGTAACTCCATCCTATAGTGTCTACATTATACAGTGCGAAGATACTCAACATTTACCACAAATTTAGTAACTCTATCCTGTAGTGTCTCCATTATACAGTGCGGAGATACTCAACATTTACCCCAAATTTAGTAACTCCATCCTATAGTGTCTCCATTATACAGTGCGGAGATACTCAACATTTACCACAAATTTAGTAACTTCATCCTATAGTGTCTCCATTATACAGTGCGGGGATACTCAACATTTACCCCAAATTTAGTAACTCCATCATATAGTGTCTCCATTATACAGTGCGGAGATACTCAACATTTAGCCCTAATTTAGTAACTCTATCCTGTAGTGTCTCCATTATACAGTGCGAAGATACTCAACATTTACCCCAAATTTAGTAACTCCATCCTATAGTGTCTCCATTATACAGTGCGGAGATATTCAACATTTAGCCCAAATTTAGTAACTCTATCCTGTAGTGTCTCCATTATACAGTGCGAAGATACTCAACATTTACCCCAAATTTAGTAACTCCATCCTATAGTGTCTCCATTATACAGTGCGGAGATACTCAACATTTACTCCAAATTTAGTAACTCCATCCTATAGTGTCTCCATTATACAGTGCGGAGATACTCAACATTTACCACAAATTTAGTAACTCCATCCTATAGTGTCTCCATTATACAGTGCGGAGATACTCAACATTTAGCCCAAATTTAGTAACTCCATCCTATAGTGTCTCCATTATACAGTGCGGAGATACTCAACATTTAGCCCAAATTTAGTAACTCCATCCTATAGTGTCTCCATTATACAGCGCGGAGATACTCAACATTTAGCCCAAATTTAGTAACTCTATCCTGTAGTGTCTCCATTATACAGTGCGAAGATACTCAACATTTACCCCAAATTTAGTAACTCCATCCTATAGTGTCTCCATTATACAGTGCGGAGATACTCAACATTTACCCCAAATTTAGTAACTCCATCCTATAGTGTCTCCATTATACAGTGCGAAGATACTCAACATTTACCCCCAATTTAGTAACTCCATCCTATAGTGTCTCCATTATACAGTGCGGAGATACTCAACATTTAGCTCAAATTTAGTAACTCTATCCTGTAGTGTCTCCATTATACAGTGCGAAGATACTCAACATTTACCCCAAATTTAGTAACTCCATCCTATAGTGTCTCCATTATACAGTGCGGAGATACTCAACATTTACCACAAATTTAGTAACTCCATCCTATAGTGTCTCCATTATACAATGCGGAGATACTCAACATTTAGCCCAAATTTAGTAACTCTATCCTGTAGTGTCTCCATTATACAGTGCGAAGATACTCAAAATTTACCCCAAATTTAGTAACTCCATCCTATAGTGTCTCCATTATACAGTGCGGAGATACTCAACATTTACTCCAAATTTAGTAACTCCATCCTATAGTGTCTCCATTATACAGTGCGGAGATACTCAACATTTACCACAAATTTAGTAACTCCATCCTATAGTGTCTCCATTATACAGTGCGGAGATACTCAACATTTAGCCCAAATTTAGTAACTCCATCCTATAGTGTCTCCATTATACAGTGCGGAGATACTCAACATTTAGCCCAAATTTAGTAACTCCATCCTATAGTGTCTCCATTATACAGTGCGGAGATACTCAACATTTACTCCAAATTTAGTAACTTCATCCTATAGTGTCTCCATTATACAGTGCGGAGATATTCAACATTTACCCCAAATTTACTAACTCCATCCTATAGTGTGTCCATTATACAGTGCGGAGATACTCAACATTTACCCCAAATTTAGTAACTCTATCCTATAGTGTCTCCATTATACAGTGCGGAGATATTCAACATTTACCCCAAATTTATTAACTCCATCCTATAGTGTCTCCATTATACAGTGCGGAGATACTCAACATTTACCCCAAATTTAGTAACTCCATCCTATAGTGTCTCCATTATACAGTGCGGAGATATTCAACATTTACTTCAAATTTAGTAACTCCATCCTATAGTGTCTCCATTATACAGTGCGGAGATATTCAACATTTACTTCAAATTTAGTAACTCCATCCTATAGTGTCTCCATTATACAGTGCGGAGATACTCAACATTTAGCCCAAATTTAGTAACTCCACCCTATTGTGTCTCCATTATACAGTGCGAAGATACTCAACATTTACCACAAATTTAGTAACTCTATCCTGTAGTGTCTCCATTATACAGTGCGGAGATACTCAACATTTACCCCAAATTTAGTAACTCCATCCTATAGTGTCTCCATTATACAGTGCGGAGATATTAAACATTTACTTCAAATTTAGTAACTCCATCCTATAGTGTCTCCATTATACAGTGCGGAGATATTCAACATTTACTTCAAATTTAGTAACTCCATCCTATTGTGTCTCCATTATACAGTGCGAAGATACTCAACATTTACCACAAATTTAGTAACTCTATCCTGTAGTGTCTCCATTATACAGTGCGGAGATACTCAACATTTACCCCAAATTTAGTAACTCCATCCTATAGTGTCTCCATTATACAATGCGGAGAAACTCAACATTTACCTCAAATTTAGTAACTCCATCCTATAGTGTCTCCATTATACAGTGCGGAGATACTCAACATTTAGCCCAAATTTAGTAACTCCATCCTTTAGTGTCTCCATTATACAGTGCGGAGATACTCAACATTTACCCCAAATTTAGTAACTCCATCCTATAGTGTCTCCATTATACAGTGCGGAGATACTCAACATTTAGCCCAAATTTAGTAACTCCATCCTATAGTGTCTCCATTATACAGTGCGGAGATACTCAACATTTACTCCAAATTTAGTAACTCCATCCTATAGTGTCTCCATTATACAGTGCGGAGATATTCAACATTTACCCCAAATTTACTAACTCCATCCTATAGTGTGTCCATTATACAGTGCGGAGATACTCAACATTTACCCCAAATTTAGTAACTCTATCCTATAGTGTCTCCATTATACAGTGCGGAGATATTCAACATTTACCCCAAATTTATTAACTCCATCCTATAGTGTCTCCATTATACAGTGCGGAGATACTCAACATTTACCCCAAATTTAGTAACTCCATCCTATAGTGTCTCCATTATACAGTGCGGAGATATTCAACATTTACTTCAAATTTAGTAACTCCATCCTATAGTGTCTCCATTATACAGTGCGGAGATATTCAACATTTACTTCAAATTTAGTAACTCCATCCTATAGTGTCTCCATTATACAGTGCGGAGATACTCAACATTTAGCCCAAATTTAGTAACTCCACCCTATTGTGTCTCCATTATACAGTGCGAAGATACTCAACATTTACCACAAATTTAGTAACTCTATCCTGTAGTGTCTCCATTATACAGTGCGGAGATACTCAACATTTACCCCAAATTTAGTAACTCCATCCTATAGTGTCTCCATTATACAGTGCGGAGATATTCAACATTTACTTCAAATTTAGTAACTCCATCCTATAGTGTCTCCATTATACAGTGCGGAGATATTCAACATTTACTTCAAATTTAGTAACTCCATCCTATTGTGTCTCCATTATACAGTGCGAAGATACTCAACATTTACCACAAATTTAGTAACTCTATCCTGTAGTGTCTCCATTATACAGTGCGGAGATACTCAACATTTACCCCAAATTTAGTAACTCCATCCTATAGTGTCTCCATTATACAGTGCGGAGATACTCAACATTTACCCCAAATTTAGTAACTCCATCCTATATTGTCTCCATTATACAGTGCGGAGATACTCAACATTTACCACAAATTTAGTAACTCCATCCTGTAGTGTCTCCATTATACAGTGCGGAGATACTCAACATTTACCCCAAATTTAGTAACTCTATCCTATAGTGTCTCCATTATACAGTGCGGAGATACTCAACATTTACACCAAATTTAGTAACTCCATCCTATAGTGTCTACATTATACAGTGCGAAGATACTCAACATTTACCACAAATTTAGTAACTCTATCCTGTAGTGTCTCCATTATACAGTGCGGAGATACTCAACATTTACCCCAAATTTAGTAACTCCATCCTATAGTGTCTCCATTATACAGTGCGGAGATACTCAACATTTACCACAAATTTAGTAACTTCATCCTATAGTGTCTCCATTATACAGTGCGGGGATACTCAACATTTACCCCAAATTTAGTAACTCCATCCTATAGTGTCTCCATTATACAGTGCGGAGATACTCAACATTTAGCCCTAATTTAGTAACTCTATCCTGTAGTGTCTCCATTATACAGTGCGAAGATACTCAACATTTACCCCAAATTTAGTAACTCCATCCTATAGTGTCTCCATTATACAGTGCGGAGATATTCAACATTTAGCCCAAATTTAGTAACTCTATCCTGTAGTGTCTCCATTATACAGTGCGAAGATACTCAACATTTACCCCAAATTTAGTAACTCCATCTTATAGTGTCTCCATTATACAGTGCGGAGATACTCAACATTTACTCCAAATTTAGTAACTCCATCCTATAGTGTCTCCATTATACAGTGCGGAGATACTCAACATTTACCACAAATTTAGTAACTCCATCCTATAGTGTCTCCATTATACAGTGCGGAGATACTCAACATTTAGCCCAAATTTAGTAACTCCATCCTATAGTGTCTCCATTATACAGTGCGGAGATACTCAACATTTAGCCCAAATTTAGTAACTCCATCCTATAGTGTCTCCATTATACAGCGCGGAGATACTCAACATTTAGCCCAAATTTAGTAACTCTATCCTGTAGTGTCTCCATTATACAGTGCGAAGATACTCAACATTTACCCCAAATTTAGTAACTCCATCCTATAGTGTCTCCATTACACAGTGCGGAGATACTCAACATTTACCCCAAATTTAGTAACTCCATCCTATAGTGTCTCCATTATACAGTGCGAAGATACTCAACATTTACCCCCAATTTAGTAACTCCATCCTATAGTGTCTCCATTATACAGTGCGGAGATACTCAACATTTAGCTCAAATTTAGTAACTCTATCCTGTAGTGTCTCCATTATACAGTGCGAAGATACTCAACATTTACCCCAAATTTAGTAACTCCATCCTATAGTGTCTCCATTATACAGTGCGGAGATACTCAACATTTACCACAAATTTAGTAACTCCATCCTATAGTGTCTCCATTATACAGTGCGGAGATACTCAACATTTAGCCCAAATTTAGTAACTCTATCCTGTAGTGTCTCCATTATACAGTGCGAAGATACTCAAAATTTACCCCAAATTTAGTAACTCCATCCTATAGTGTCTCCATTATACAGTGCGGAGATACTCAACATTTACCACAAATTTAGTAACTCCATCCTATAGTGTCTCCATTATACAGTGCGGAGATATTCAACATTTACCCCAAATTTAGTAACTCCATCCTATAGTGTCTCCATTATACAGTGCGGAGATACTCAACATTTACCCCAAATTTAGTAACTCCATCCTATAGTGTCTCCATTATACAGTGCGGAGATACTCAACATTTACCCCAAATTTAGTAACTCCATCCTATAGTGTCTCCATTATACAGTGCGGAGATACTCAACATTTAGCCCAAATTTAGTAACTCTATCCTGTAGTGTCTCCATTATACAGTGCGAAGATACTCAACATTTACTCCAAATTTAGTAACTCCATCCTATAGTGTCTCCATTATACAGTGAGAAGATACTCAACATTTACCACAAATTTAGTAACTCTATCCTGTAGTGTCTCCATTATACAGTGCGGAGATACTCAACATTTACCCCAAATTTAGTAACTCCATCCTATAGTGTCTCCATTATACAGTGCGGAGATACTCAACATTTAGCCCAAATTTAGTAACTCCATCCTATTGTGTCTCCATTATACAGTGCGGAGATACTCAACATTTAGCCCAAATTTAGTAACTCTATCCTGTAATGTCTCCATTATACAGTGCGAAGATACTCAACATTTACCCCAAATTTAGTAACTCCATCCTATAGTGTCTCCATTATACAGTGCGGAGATACTCAACATTTAGCCCAAATTTAGTAACTCTATCCTGTAGTGTCTCCATTATACAGTGCGGAGATACTCAACATTTAGCCCAAATTTAGTAACTCCATCCTATAGTGTCTCCATTATACAGTGCGGAGATACTCAACATTTAGCCCAAATTTAGTAACTCCATCCTATAGTGTCTCCATTATACAGTGCGAAGATACTCAACATTTACTCCAAATTTAGTAACTCCATCCTATAGTGTCTCCATTATACAGTGCGGAGATACTCAACATTTACCCCAAATTTAGTAACTCCATCCTATAGTGTCTCCATTATACAGTGCAGAGATACTCAACATTTACCGCAAATTTAGTAACTCCATCCTATAGTGTCTCCATTATACAGTGCGGAGATGCTCAACATTTACTCTAAATTTAGTAACTCCATCCTATAGTGTCTCCATTATACAGTGCGGAGATATTCAACATTTACCCCAAATTTAGTAACTCCATCCTATAGTGTCTCCATTATACAGTGCGGAGATACTCAACATTTACCCCAAATTTAGTAACTCCATCCTATAGTGTCTCCATTATACAGTGCGGAGATACTCAACATTTACCCCAAATTTAGTAACTCCATCCTATAGTGTCTCCATTATACAGTACGGAGATATTCAACATTTACCCCAAATTTAGTAACTCCATCCTATAGTGTCTCCATTATACAGTGCGGAGATACTCAACATTTACCCCAAATTTAGTAACTCCATCCTTTAGTGTCTCCATTATACAGTGCGGAGATACTCAACATTTACTCCAAATTTAGTAACTCCATCCTATAGTGTCTCCATTATACAGTGCGGAGATATTCAACATTTACCCCAAATTTACTAACTCCATCCTATAGTGTGTCCATTATACAGTGCGGAGATACTCAACATTTACCCCAAATTTAGTAACTCTATCCTATAGTGTCTCCATTATACAGTGCGGAGATATTCAACATTTACCCCAAATTTATTAACTCCATCCTATAGTGTCTCCATTATACAGTGCGGAGATACTCAACATTTACCCCAAATTTAGTAACTCCATCCTATAGTGTCTCCATTATACAGTGCGGAGATATTCAACATTTACTTCAAATTTAGTAACTCCATCCTATAGTGTCTCCATTATACAGTGCGGAGATATTCAACATTTACTTCAAATTTAGTAACTCCATCCTATAGTGTCTCCATTATACAGTGCGGAGATACTCAACATTTAGCCCAAATTTAGTAACTCCACCCTATTGTGTCTCCATTATACAGTGCGAAGATACTCAACATTTACCACAAATTTAGTAACTCTATCCTGTAGTGTCTCCATTATACAGTGCGGAGATACTCAACATTTACCCCAAATTTAGTAACTCCATCCTAAAGTGTCTCCATTATACAGTGCGGAGATATTCAACATTTACTTCAAATTTAGTAACTCCATCCTATAGTGTCTCCATTATACAGTGCGGAGATATTCAACATTTACTTCAAATTTAGTAACTCCATCCTATTGTGTCTCCATTATACAGTGCGAAGATACTCAACATTTACCACAAATTTAGTAACTCTATCCTGTAGTGTCTCCATTATACAGTGCGGAGATACTCAACATTTACCCCAAATTTAGTAACTCCATCCTATAGTGTCTCCATTATACCGTGCGGAGATACTCAACATTTACCCCAAATTTAGTAACTCCATCCTATATTGTCTCCATTATACAGTGCGGAGATACTCAACATTTACCACAAATTTAGTAACTCCATCCTGTAGTGTCTCCATTATACAGTGCGGAGATACTCAACATTTACCCCAAATTTAGTAACTCTATCCTATAGTGTCTCCATTATACAGTGCGGAGATACTCAACATTTACACCAAATTTAGTAACTCCATCCTATAGTGTCTACATTATACAGTGCGAAGATACTCAACATTTACCACAAATTTAGTAACTCTATCCTGTAGTGTCTCCATTATACAGTGCGGAGATACTCAACATTTACCCCAAATTTAGTAACTCCATCCTATAGTGTCTCCATTATACAGTGCGGAGATACTCAACATTTACCACAAATTTAGTAACTTCATCCTATAGTGTCTCCATTATACAGTGCGGGGATACTCAACATTTACCCCAAATTTAGTAACTCCATCATATAGTGTCTCCATTATACAGTGCGGAGATACTCAACATTTAGCCCTAATTTAGTAACTCTATCCTGTAGTGTCTCCATTATACAGTGCGAAGATACTCAACATTTACCCCAAATTTAGTAACTCCATCCTATAGTGTCTCCATTATACAGTGCGGAGATATTCAACATTTAGCCCAAATTTAGTAACTCTATCCTGTAGTGTCTCCATTATACAGTGCGAAGATACTCAACATTTACCCCAAATTTAGTAACTCCATCCTATAGTGTCTCCATTATACAGTGCGGAGATACTCAACATTTACTCCAAATTTAGTAACTCCATCCTATAGTGTCTCCATTATACAGTGCGGAGATACTCAACATTTACCACAAATTTAGTAACTCCATCCTATAGTGTCTCCATTATACAGTGCGGAGATACTCAACATTTACCACAAATTTAGTAACTCTATCCTGTAGTGTCTCCATTATACAGTGCGAAGATACTCAACATTTACCACAAATTTAGTAACTCCATCCTATAGTGTCTCCATTATACAGTGCGGAGATACTCAACATTTACCCCAAATTTAGTAACTCCATCCTATAGTGTCTCCATTATACAGTGCGGAGATACTCAACATTTAGCCCAAATTTAGTAACTCTATCCTGTAGTGTCTCCATTATACAGTGCGAAGATACTCAACATTTACCCCAAATTTAGTAACTCCATCCTATAGTGTCTCCATTACACAGTGCGGAGATACTCAACATTTACCCCAAATTTAGTAACTCCATCCTATAGTGTCTCCATTATACAGTGCGAAGATACTCAACATTTACCCCCAATTTAGTAACTCCATCCTATAGTGTCTCCATTATACAGTGCGGAGATACTCAACATTTAGCTCAAATTTAGTAACTCTATCCTGTAGTGTCTCCATTATACAGTGCGAAGATACTCAACATTTACCCCAAATTTAGTAACTCCATCCTATAGTGTCTCCATTATACAGTGCGGAGATACTCAACATTTACCACAAATTTAGTAACTCCATCCTATAGTGTCTCCATTATACAGTGCGGAGATACTCAACATTTAGCCCAAATTTAGTAACTCTATCCTGTAGTGTCTCCATTATACAGTGCGAAGATACTCAAAATTTACCCCAAATTTAGTAACTCCATCCTATAGTGTCTCCATTATACAGTGCGGAGATACTCAACATTTACCACAAATTTAGTAACTCCATCCTATAGTGTCTCCATTATACAGTGCGGAGATATTCAACATTTACCCCAAATTTAGTAACTCCATCCTATAGTGTCTCCATTATACAGTGCGGAGATACTCAACATTTACCCCAAATTTAGTAACTCCATCCTATAGTGTCTCCATTATACAGTGCGGAGATACTCAACATTTACCCCAAATTTAGTAACTCCATCCTATAGTGTCTCCATTATACAGTGCGGAGATACTCAACATTTAGCCCAAATTTAGTAACTCTATCCTGTAGTGTCTCCATTATACAGTGCGAAGATACTCAACATTTACTCCAAATTTAGTAACTCCATCCTATAGTGTCTCCATTATACAGTGAGAAGATACTCAACATTTACCACAAATTTAGTAACTCTATCCTGTAGTGTCTCCATTATACAGTGCGGAGATACTCAACATTTACCCCAAATTTAGTAACTCCATCCTATAGTGTCTCCATTATACAGTGCGGAGATACTCAACATTTAGCCCAAATTTAGTAACTCCATCCTATTGTGTCTCCATTATACAGTGCGGAGATACTCAACATTTAGCCCAAATTTAGTAACTCTATCCTGTAATGTCTCCATTATACAGTGCGAAGATACTCAACATTTACCCCAAATTTAGTAACTCCATCCTATAGTGTCTCCATTATACAGTGCGGAGATACTCAACATTTAGCCCAAATTTAGTAACTCTATCCTGTAGTGTCTCCATTATACAGTGCGGAGATACTCAACATTTAGCCCAAATTTAGTAACTCCATCCTATAGTGTCTCCATTATACAGTGCGGAGATACTCAACATTTAGCCCAAATTTAGTAACTCCATCCTATAGTGTCTCCATTATACAGTGCGAAGATACTCAACATTTACTCCAAATTTAGTAACTCCATCCTATAGTGTCTCCATTATACAGTGCGGAGATACTCAACATTTACCCCAAATTTAGTAACTCCATCCTATAGTGTCTCCATTATACAGTGCAGAGATACTCAACATTTACCGCAAATTTAGTAACTCCATCCTATAGTGTCTCCATTATACAGTGCGGAGATGCTCAACATTTACTCTAAATTTAGTAACTCCATCCTATAGTGTCTCCATTATACAGTGCGGAGATATTCAACATTTACCCCAAATTTAGTAACTCCATCCTATAGTGTCTCCATTATACAGTGCGGAGATACTCAACATTTACCCCAAATTTAGTAACTCCATCCTATAGTGTCTCCATTATACAGTGCGGAGATACTCAACATTTACCCCAAATTTAGTAACTCCATCCTATAGTGTCTCCATTATACAGTACGGAGATATTCAACATTTACCCCAAATTTAGTAACTCCATCCTATAGTGTCTCCATTATACAGTGCGGAGATACTCAACATTTACCCCAAATTTAGTAACTCCATCCTTTAGTGTCTCCATTATACAGTGCGGAGATACTCAACATTTACTCCAAATTTAGTAACTCCATCCTATAGTGTCTCCATTATACAGTGCAGAGATATTCAACATTTACCCCAAATTTACTAACTCCATCCTATAGTGTGTCCATTATACAGTGCGGAGATACTCAACATTTACCCCAAATTTAGTAACTCTATCCTATAGTGTCTCCATTATACAGTGCGGAGATATTCAACATTTACCCCAAATTTATTAACTCCATCCTATAGTGTCTCCATTATACAGTGCGGAGATACTCAACATTTACCCCAAATTTAGTAACTCCATCCTATAGTGTCTCCATTATACAGTGCGGAGATATTCAACATTTACTTCAAATTTAGTAACTCCATCCTATAGTGTCTCCATTATACAGTGCGGAGATATTCAACATTTACTTCAAATTTAGTAACTCCATCCTATAGTGTCTCCATTATACAGTGCGGAGATACTCAACATTTAGCCCAAATTTAGTAACTCCACCCTATTGTGTCTCCATTATACAGTGCGAAGATACTCAACATTTACCACAAATTTAGTAACTCTATCCTGTAGTGTCTCCATTATACAGTGCGGAGATACTCAACATTTACCCCAAATTTAGTAACTCCATCCTAAAGTGTCTCCATTATACAGTGCGGAGATATTCAACATTTACTTCAAATTTAGTAACTCCATCCTATAGTGTCTCCATTATACAGTGCGGAGATATTCAACATTTACTTCAAATTTAGTAACTCCATCCTATTGTGTCTCCATTATACAGTGCGAAGATACTCAACATTTACCACAAATTTAGTAACTCTATCCTGTAGTGTCTCCATTATACAGTGCGGAGATACTCAACATTTACCCCAAATTTAGTAACTCCATCCTATAGTGTCTCCATTATACCGTGCGGAGATACTCAACATTTACCCCAAATTTAGTAACTCCATCCTATATTGTCTCCATTATACAGTGCGGAGATACTCAACATTTACCACAAATTTAGTAACTCCATCCTGTAGTGTCTCCATTATACAGTGCGGAGATACTCAACATTTACCCCAAATTTAGTAACTCTATCCTATAGTGTCTCCATTATACAGTGCGGAGATACTCAACATTTACACCAAATTTAGTAACTCCATCCTATAGTGTCTACATTATACAGTGCGAAGATACTCAACATTTACCACAAATTTAGTAACTCTATCCTGTAGTGTCTCCATTATACAGTGCGGAGATACTCAACATTTACCCCAAATTTAGTAACTCCATCCTATAGTGTCTCCATTATACAGTGCGGAGATACTCAACATTTACCACAAATTTAGTAACTTCATCCTATAGTGTCTCCATTATACAGTGCGGGGATACTCAACATTTACCCCAAATTTAGTAACTCCATCATATAGTGTCTCCATTATACAGTGCGGAGATACTCAACATTTAGCCCTAATTTAGTAACTCTATCCTGTAGTGTCTCCATTATACAGTGCGAAGATACTCAACATTTACCCCAAATTTAGTAACTCCATCCTATAGTGTCTCCATTATACAGTGCGGAGATATTCAACATTTAGCCCAAATTTAGTAACTCTATCCTGTAGTGTCTCCATTATACAGTGCGAAGATACTCAACATTTACCCCAAATTTAGTAACTCCATCCTATAGTGTCTCCATTATACAGTGCGGAGATACTCAACATTTACTCCAAATTTAGTAACTCCATCCTATAGTGTCTCCATTATACAGTGCGGAGATACTCAACATTTACCACAAATTTAGTAACTCCATCCTATAGTGTCTCCATTATACAGTGCGGAGATACTCAACATTTAGCCCAAATTTAGTAACTCCATCCTATAGTGTCTCCATTATACAGTGCGGAGATACTCAACATTTAGCCCAAATTTAGTAACTCCATCCTATAGTGTCTCCATTATACAGCGCGGAGATACTCAACATTTAGCCCAAATTTAGTAACTCTATCCTGTAGTGTCTCCATTATACAGTGCGAAGATACTCAACATTTACCCCAAATTTAGTAACTCCATCCTATAGTGTCTCCATTATACAGTGCGGAGATACTCAACATTTACCCCAAATTTAGTAACTCCATCCTATAGTGTCTCCATTATACAGTGCGAAGATACTCAACATTTACCCCCAATTTAGTAACTCCATCCTATAGTGTCTCCATTATACAGTGCGGAGATACTCAACATTTAGCTCAAATTTAGTAACTCTATCCTGTAGTGTCTCCATTATACAGTGCGAAGATACTCAACATTTACCCCAAATTTAGTAACTCCATCCTATAGTGTCTCCATTATACAGTGCGGAGATACTCAACATTTACCACAAATTTAGTAACTCCATCCTATAGTGTCTCCATTATACAATGCGGAGATACTCAACATTTAGCCCAAATTTAGTAACTCTATCCTGTAGTGTCTCCATTATACAGTGCGAAGATACTCAAAATTTACCCCAAATTTAGTAACTCCATCCTATAGTGTCTCCATTATACAGTGCGGAGATACTCAACATTTACCACAAATTTAGTAACTCCATCCTATAGTGTCTCCATTATACAGTGCGGAGATATTCAACATTTACCCCAAATTTAGTAACTCCATCCTATAGTGTCTCCATTATACAGTGCGGAGATACTCAACATTTACCCCAAATTTAGTAACTCCATCCTATAGTGTCTCCATTATACAGTGCGGAGATACTCAACATTTACCCCAAATTTAGTAACTCCATCCTATAGTGTCTCCATTATACAGTGCGGAGATACTCAACATTTAGCCCAAATTTAGTAACTCTATCCTGTAGTGTCTCCATTATACAGTGCGAAGATACTCAACATTTACTCCAAATTTAGTAACTCCATCCTATAGTGTCTCCATTATACAGTGCGGAGATACTCAACATTTACCACAAATTTAGTAACTCCATCCTATAGTGTCTCCATTATACAGTGCGGAGATACTCAACATTTAGCCCAAATTTAGTAACTCCATCCTATAGTGTCTCCATTATACAGTGCGAAGATACTCAACATTTACTCCAAATTTAGTAACTCCATCCTATAGTGTCTCCATTATACAGTGCGGAGATACTCAACATTTAGCCCAAATTTAGTAACTCCATCCTATAGTGTCTCCATTATACAGTGCGGAGATACTCAACATTTAGCCCAAATTTAGTAACTCTATCCTGTAATGTCTCCATTATACAGTGCGAAGATACTCAACATTTACCCCAAATTTAGTAACTCCATCCTATAGTGTCTCCATTATACAGTGCGGAGATACTCAACATTTAGCCCAAATTTAGTAACTCTATCCTGTAGTGTCTCCATTATACAGTGCGGAGATACTCAACATGTAGCCCAAATTTAGTAACTCCATCCTATAGTGTCTCCATTATACAGTGCGGAGATACTCAACATTTAGCCCAAATTTAGTAACTCCATCCTATAGTGTCTCCATTATACAGTGCAAAGATACTCAACATTTACTCCAAATTTAGTAACTCCATCCTATAGTGTCTCCATTATACAGTGCGGAGATACTCAACATTTACCCCAAATTTAGTAACTCCATCCTATAGTGTCTCCATTATACAGTGCAGAGATACTCAACATTTACCGCAAATTTAGTAACTCCATCCTATATTGTCTCCATTATACAGTGCGGAGATACTCAACATTTACCACAAATTTAGTAACTCCATCCTGTAGTGTCTCCATTATACAGTGCGGAGATACTCAACATTTACCCCAAATTTAGTAACTCTATCCTATAGTGTCTCCATTATACAGTGCGGAGGTACTCAACATTTACCCCAAATTTAGTAACTCCATCCTATAGTGTCTCCATTATACAGTGCGGAGATACTCAACATTTACCCCAAATTTAGTAACTCCATCCTATAGTGTCTCCATTATACAGTGCGGAGATATTCAACATTTACTTCAAATTTAGTAACCCCATCCTATAGTGTCTCCATTATACAGTGCGGAGATACTCAACATTTACCCCAAATTTAGTAACTCCATCCTATGGTGTCTCCATTATACAGTGCGGAGATACTCAACATTTACCCCAAATTTAGTAACTCCATCCTATAGTGTCTCCATTATACAGTGCGGAGATACTCAACATTTACCACAAATTTAGTAACTCCATCCTATGGTGTCTCCATTATACAGTGCGAAGATACTCAACATTTACTTCAAATTTAGTAACTCCATCCCATAGTGTCTCCATTATACAGTGCGAAGATACTCAACATTTACCACAAATTTAGTAACTCCATCCTATAGTGTCTCCATTATACAGTGCGGAGATACTCAACATTTACCCCAAATTTAGTAACTCCATCCTATAGTGTCTCCATTATACAGTGCGGAGATATTCAACATTTACTTCAAATTTAGTAACTCCATCCTATAGTGTCTCCATTATACAGTGCGGAGATATTCAACATTTATTTCTAATTTAGTAACTCCATCCTATAGTGTCTCCATTATACAGTGCGGAGATACTCAACATTTAGCCGAAATTTAGTAACTCCACCCTATAGTGTCTCCATTATACAGTGCGGAGATATTCAACATTTACTTCAAATTTAGTAACTCCATCCTATTGTGTCTCCATTATACAGTGCGAAGATACTCAACATTTACCACAAATTTAGTAACTCTATCCTGTAGTGTCTCCATTATACAGTGCGGAGATACTCAACATTTACCCCAAATTTAGTAACTCCATCCTATAGTGTCTCCATTATACAGTGCGGAGATACTCAACATTTACCCCAAATTTAGTAACTCCATCCTATATTGTCTCCATTATACAGTGCGGAGATACTCAACATTTACCACAAATTTAGTAACTCCATCCTGTAGTGTCTCCATTATACAGTGCGGAGATACTCAACATTTACCCCAAATTTAGTAACTCTATCCTATAGTGTCTCCATTATACAGTGCGGAGATACTCAACATTTACACCAAATTTAGTAACTCCATCCTATAGTGTCTACATTATACAGTGCGAAGATACTCAACATTTACCACAAATTTAGTAACTCTATCCTGTAGTGTCTCCATTATACAGTGCGGAGATACTCAACATTTACCCCAAATTTAGTAACTCCATCCTATAGTGTCTCCATTATACAGTGCGGAGATACTCAACATTTACCACAAATTTAGTAACTCCATCCTATAGTGTCTCCATTATACAGTGCGGAGATACTCAACATTTACCCCAAATTTAGTAACTCCATCCTATATTGTCTCCATTATACAGTGCGGAGATACTCAACATTTACCACAAATTTAGTAACTCCATCCTGTAGTGTCTCCATTATACAGTGCGGAGATACTCAACATTTACCCCAAATTTAGTAACTCTATCCTATAGTGTCTCCATTATACAGTGCGGAGATACTCAACATTTACACCAAATTTAGTAACTCCATCCTATAGTGTCTCCATTATACAGTGCGAAGATACTCAACATTTACCACAAATTTAGTAACTCTATCCTGTAGTGTCTCCATTATACAGTGCGGAGATACTCAACATTTACCCCAAATTTAGTAACTCCATCCTATAGTGTCTCCATTATACAGTGCGGAGATATTCAACATTTACTTCAAATTTAGTAACCCCATCCTATAGTGTCTCCATTATACAGTGCGGAGATACTCAACATTTACCCCAAATTTAGTAACTCCATCCTATGGTGTCTCCATTATACAGTGCGGAGATACTCAACATTTACCCCAAATTTAGTAACTCCATCCTATAGTGTCTCCATTATACAGTGCGGAGATATTCAACATTTACTTCAAATTTAGTAACTCCATCCTATAGTGTCTCCATTATACAGTGCGAAGATACTCAACATTTACCACAAATTTAGTAACTCCATCCTATAGTGTCTCCATTATACAGTGCGGAGATACTCAACATTTACCCCAAATTTAGTAACTCCATCCTATAGTGTCTCCATTATACAGTGCGGAGATATTCAACATTTACTTCAAATTTAGTAACTCCATCCTATAGTGTCTCCATTATACAGTGCGGAGATATTCAACATTTACTTCAAATTTAGTAACTCCATCCTATAGTGTCTCCATTATACAGTGCGGAGATACTCAACATTTAGCCCAAATTTAGTAACTCCACCCTATTGTGTCTCCATTATACAGTGCGAAGATACTCAACATTTACCACAAATTTAGTAACTCTATCCTGTAGTGTCTCCATTATACAGTGCGGAGATACTCAACATTTACCCCAAATTTAGTAACTCCATCCTATAGTGTCTCCATTATACAGTGCGGAGATACTCAACATTTAGCCGAAATTTAGTAACTCCACCCTATAGTGTCTCCATTATACAGTGCGGAGATATTCAACATTTACTTCAAATTTAGTAACTCCATCCTATTGTGTCTCCATTATACAGTGCGAAGATACTCAACATTTACCACAAATTTAGTAACTCTATCCTGTAGTGTCTCCATTATACAGTGCGGAGATACTCAACATTTACCCCAAATTTAGTAACTCCATCCTATAGTGTCTCCATTATACAGTGCGGAGATACTCAACATTTACCCCAAATTTAGTAACTCCATCCTATATTGTCTCCATTATACAGTGCGGAGATACTCAACATTTACCACAAATTTAGTAACTCCATCCTGTAGTGTCTCCATTATACAGTGCGGAGATACTCAACATTTACCCCAAATTTAGTAACTCTATCCTATAGTGTCTCCATTATACAGTGCGGAGATACTCAACATTTACACCAAATTTAGTAACTCCATCCTATAGTGTCTACATTATACAGTGCGAAGATACTCAACATTTACCACAAATTTAGTAACTCTATCCTGTAGTGTCTCCATTATACAGTGCGGAGATACTCAACATTTACCCCAAATTTAGTAACTCCATCCTATAGTGTCTCCATTATACAGTGCGGAGATACTCAACATTTACCACAAATTTAGTAACTCCATCCTATAGTGTCTCCATTATACAGTGCGGAGATACTCAACATTTACCCCAAATTTAGTAACTCCATCCTATATTGTCTCCATTATACAGTGCGGAGATACTCAACATTTACCACAAATTTAGTAACTCCATCCTGTAGTGTCTCCATTATACAGTGCGGAGATACTCAACATTTACCCCAAATTTAGTAACTCTATCCTATAGTGTCTCCATTATACAGTGCGGAGATACTCAACATTTACACCAAATTTAGTAACTCCATCCTATAGTGTCTCCATTATACAGTGCGAAGATACTCAACATTTACCACAAATTTAGTAACTCTATCCTGTAGTGTCTCCATTATACAGTGCGGAGATACTCAACATTTACCCCAAATTTAGTAACTCCATCCTATAGTGTCTCCATTATACAGTGCGGAGATATTCAACATTTACTTCAAATTTAGTAACCCCATCCTATAGTGTCTCCATTATACAGTGCGGAGATACTCAACATTTACCCCAAATTTAGTAACTCCATCCTATGGTGTCTCCATTATACAGTGCGGAGATACTCAACATTTACCCCAAATTTAGTAACTCCATCCTATAGTGTCTCCATTATACAGTGCGGAGATATTCAACATTTACTTCAAATTTAGTAACTCCATCCTATAGTGTCTCCATTATACAGTGCGAAGATACTCAACATTTACCACAAATTTAGTAACTCCATCCTATAGTGTCTCCATTATACAGTGCGGAGATACTCAACATTTACCCCAAATTTAGTAACTCCATCCTATAGTGTCTCCATTATACAGTGCGGAGATATTCAACATTTACTTCAAATTTAGTAACTCCATCCTATAGTGTCTCCATTATACAGTGCGGAGATATTCAACATTTACTTCAAATTTAGTAACTCCATCCTATAGTGTCTCCATTATACAGTGCGGAGATACTCAACATTTAGCCCAAATTTAGTAACTCCACCCTATTGTGTCTCCATTATACAGTGCGAAGATACTCAACATTTACCACAAATTTAGTAACTCTATCCTGTAGTGTCTCCATTATACAGTGCGGAGATACTCAACATTTACCCCAAATTTAGTAACTCCATCCTATAGTGTCTCCATTATACAGTGCGGAGATATTCAACATTTACTTCAAATTTAGTAACTCCATCCTATAGTGTCTCCATTATACAGTGCGGAGATATTCAACATTTACTTCAAATTTAGTAACTCCATCCTATTGTGTCTCCATTATACAGTGCGAAGATACTCAACATTTACCACAAATTTAGTAACTCTATCCTGTAGTGTCTCCATTATACAGTGCGGAGATACTCAACATTTACCCCAAATTTAGTAACTCCATCCTATAGTGTCTCCATTATACAGTGCGGAGATACTCAACATTTACCCCAAATTTAGTAACTCCATCCTATATTGTCTCCATTATACAGTGCGGAGATACTCAACATTTACCACAAATTTAGTAACTCCATCCTGTAGTGTCTCCATTATACAGTGCGGAGATACTCAACATTTACCCCAAATTTAGTAACTCTATCCTATAGTGTCTCCATTATACAGTGCGGAGATACTCAACATTTACACCAAATTTAGTAACTCCATCCTATAGTGTCTACATTATACAGTGCGAAGATACTCAACATTTACCACAAATTTAGTAACTCTATCCTGTAGTGTCTCCATTATACAGTGCGGAGATACTCAACATTTACCCCAAATTTAGTAACTCCATCCTATAGTGTCTCCATTATACAGTGCGGAGATACTCAACATTTACCACAAATTTAGTAACTCCATCCTATGGTGTCTCCATTATACAGTGCGAAGATACTCAACATTTACTTCAAATTTAGTAACTCCATCCCATAGTGTCTCCATTATACAGTGCGAAGATACTCAACATTTACCACAAATTTAGTAACTCCATCCTATAGTGTCTCCATTATACAGTGCGGAGATACTCAACATTTACCCCAAATTTAGTAACTCCATCCTATAGTGTCTCCATTATACAGTGCGGAGATATTCAACATTTACTTCAAATTTAGTAACTCCATCCTATAGTGTCTCCATTATACAGTGCGGAGATATTCAACATTTATTTCAAATTTAGTAACTCCATCCTATAGTGTCTCCATTATACAGTGCGGAGATACTCAACATTTAGCCGAAATTTAGTAACTCCACCCTATAGTGTCTCCATTATACAGTGCGGAGATATTCAACATTTACTTCAAATTTAGTAACTCCATCCTATTGTGTCTCCATTATACAGTGCGAAGATACTCAACATTTACCACAAATTTAGTAACTCTATCCTGTAGTGTCTCCATTATACAGTGCGGAGATACTCAACATTTACCCCAAATTTAGTAACTCCATCCTATAGTGTCTCCATTATACAGTGCGGAGATACTCAACATTTACCCCAAATTTAGTAACTCCATCCTATATTGTCTCCATTATACAGTGCGGAGATACTCAACATTTACCACAAATTTAGTAACTCCATCCTGTAGTGTCTCCATTATACAGTGCGGAGATACTCAACATTTACCCCAAATTTAGTAACTCTATCCTATAGTGTCTCCATTATACAGTGCGGAGATACTCAACATTTACACCAAATTTAGTAACTCCATCCTATAGTGTCTACATTATACAGTGCGAAGATACTCAACATTTACCACAAATTTAGTAACTCTATCCTGTAGTGTCTCCATTATACAGTGCGGAGATACTCAACATTTACCCCAAATTTAGTAACTCCATCCTATAGTGTCTCCATTATACAGTGCGGAGATACTCAACATTTACCACAAATTTAGTAACTCCATCCTATAGTGTCTCCATTATACAGTGCGGAGATACTCAACATTTACCCCAAATTTAGTAACTCCATCCTATATTGTCTCCATTATACAGTGCGGAGATACTCAACATTTACCACAAATTTAGTAACTCCATCCTGTAGTGTCTCCATTATACAGTGCGGAGATACTCAACATTTACCCCAAATTTAGTAACTCTATCCTATAGTGTCTCCATTATACAGTGCGGAGATACTCAACATTTACACCAAATTTAGTAACTCCATCCTATAGTGTCTCCATTATACAGTGCGAAGATACTCAACATTTACCACAAATTTAGTAACTCTATCCTGTAGTGTCTCCATTATACAGTGCGGAGATACTCAACATTTACCCCAAATTTAGTAACTCCATCCTATAGTGTCTCCATTATACAGTGCGGAGATATTCAACATTTACTTCAAATTTAGTAACCCCATCCTATAGTGTCTCCATTATACAGTGCGGAGATACTCAACATTTACCCCAAATTTAGTAACTCCATCCTATGGTGTCTCCATTATACAGTGCGGAGATACTCAACATTTACCCCAAATTTAGTAACTCCATCCTATAGTGTCTCCATTATACAGTGCGGAGATATTCAACATTTACTTCAAATTTAGTAACTCCATCCTATAGTGTCTCCATTATACAGTGCGAAGATACTCAACATTTACCACAAATTTAGTAACTCCATCCTATAGTGTCTCCATTATACAGTGCGGAGATACTCAACATTTACCCCAAATTTAGTAACTCCATCCCATAGTGTCTCCATTATACAGTGCGGAGATATTCAACATTTACTTCAAATTTAGTAACTCCATCCTATAGTGTCTCCATTATACAGTGCGGAGATATTCAACATTTACTTCAAATTTAGTAACTCCATCCTATAGTGTCTCCATTATACAGTGCGGAGATACTCAACATTTAGCCCAAATTTAGTAACTCCACCCTATTGTGTCTCCATTATACAGTGCGAAGATACTCAACATTTACCACAAATTTAGTAACTCTATCCTGTAGTGTCTCCATTATACAGTGCGGAGATACTCAACATTTACCCCAAATTTAGTAACTCCATCCTATAGTGTCTCCATTATACAGTGCGGAGATATTCAACATTTACTTCAAATTTAGTAACTCCATCCTATAGTGTCTCCATTATACAGTGCGGAGATATTCAACATTTACTTCAAATTTAGTAACTCCATCCTATTGTGTCTCCATTATACAGTGCGAAGATACTCAACATTTACCACAAATTTAGTAACTCTATCCTGTAGTGTCTCCATTATACAGTGCGGAGATACTCAACATTTACCCCAAATTTAGTAACTCCATCCTATAGTGTCTCCATTATACAGTGCGGAGATACTCAACATTTACCCCAAATTTAGTAACTCCATCCTATATTGTCTCCATTATACAGTGCGGAGATACTCAACATTTACCACAAATTTAGTAACTCCATCCTGTAGTGTCTCCATTATACAGTGCGGAGATACTCAACATTTACCCCAAATTTAGTAACTCTATCCTATAGTGTCTCCATTATACAGTGCGGAGATACTCAACATTTACACCAAATTTAGTAACTCCATCCTATAGTGTCTACATTATACAGTGCGAAGATACTCAACATTTACCACAAATTTAGTAACTCTATCCTGTAGTGTCTCCATTATACAGTGCGGAGATACTCAACATTTACCCCAAATTTAGTAACTCCATCCTATAGTGTCTCCATTATACAGTGCGGAAATACTCAACATTTACCACAAATTTAGTAACTCCATCCTATAGTGTCTCCATTATACAGTGCGGAGATACTCAACATTTACCCCAAATTTAGTAACTCCATCCTATATTGTCTCCATTATACAGTGCGGAGATACTCAACATTTACCACAAATTTAGTAACTCCATCCTGTAGTGTCTCCATTATACAGTGCGGAGATACTCAACATTTACCCCAAATTTAGTAACTCTATCCTATAGTGTCTCCATTATACAGTGCGGAGATACTCAACATTTACACCAAATTTAGTAACTCCATCCTATAGTGTCTCCATTATACAGTGCGAAGATACTCAACATTTACCACAAATTTAGTAACTCTATCCTGTAGTGTCTCCATTATACAGTGCGGAGATACTCAACATTTACCCCAAATTTAGTAACTCCATCCTATAGTGTCTCCATTATACAGTGCGGAGATATTCAACATTTACTTCAAATTTAGTAACCCCATCCTATAGTGTCTCCATTATACAGTGCGGAGATACTCAACATTTACCCCAAATTTAGTAACTCCATCCTATGGTGTCTCCATTATACAGTGCGGAGATACTCAACATTTACCCCAAATTTAGTAACTCCATCCTATAGTGTCTCCATTATACAGTGCGGAGATATTCAACATTTACTTCAAATTTAGTAACTCCATCCTATAGTGTCTCCATTATACAGTGCGAAGATACTCAACATTTACCACAAATTTAGTAACTCCATCCTATAGTGTCTCCATTATACAGTGCGGAGATACTCAACATTTACCCCAAATTTAGTAACTCCATCCTATAGTGTCTCCATTATACAGTGCGGAGATATTCAACATTTACTTCAAATTTAGTAACTCCATCCTATAGTGTCTCCATTATACAGTGCGGAGATATTCAACATTTACTTCAAATTTAGTAACTCCATCCTATAGTGTCTCCATTATACAGTGCGGAGATACTCAACATTTAGCCCAAATTTAGTAACTCCACCCTATTGTGTCTCCATTATACAGTGCGAAGATACTCAACATTTACCACAAATTTAGTAACTCTATCCTGTAGTGTCTCCATTATACAGTGCGGAGATACTCAACATTTACCCCAAATTTAGTAACTCCATCCTATAGTGTCTCCATTATACAGTGCGGAGATATTCAACATTTACTTCAAATTTAGTAACTCCATCCTATAGTGTCTCCATTATACAGTGCGGAGATATTCAACATTTACTTCAAATTTAGTAACTCCATCCTATTGTGTCTCCATTATACAGTGCGAAGATACTCAACATTTACCACAAATTTAGTAACTCTATCCTGTAGTGTCTCCATTATACAGTGCGGAGATACTCAACATTTACCCCAAATTTAGTAACTCCATCCTATAGTGTCTCCATTATACAGTGCGGAGATACTCAACATTTACCCCAAATTTAGTAACTCCATCCTATATTGTCTCCATTATACAGTGCGGAGATACTCAACATTTACCACAAATTTAGTAACTCCATCCTGTAGTGTCTCCATTATACAGTGCGGAGATACTCAACATTTACCCCAAATTTAGTAACTCTATCCTATAGTGTCTCCATTATACAGTGCGGAGATACTCAACATTTACACCAAATTTAGTAACTCCATCCTATAGTGTCTACATTATACAGTGCGAAGATACTCAACATTTACCACAAATTTAGTAACTCTATCCTGTAGTGTCTCCATTATACAGTGCGGAGATACTCAACATTTACCCCAAATTTAGTAACTCCATCCTATAGTGTCTCCATTATACAGTGCGGAAATACTCAACATTTACCACAAATTTAGTAACTCCATCCTATAGTGTCTCCATTATACAGTGCGGAGATACTCAACATTTACCCCAAATTTAGTAACTCCATCCTATATTGTCTCCATTATACAGTGCGGAGATACTCAACATTTACCACAAATTTAGTAACTCCATCCTGTAGTGTCTCCATTATACAGTGCGGAGATACTCAACATTTACCCCAAATTTAGTAACTCTATCCTATAGTGTCTCCATTATACAGTGCGGAGATACTCAACATTTACACCAAATTTAGTAACTCCATCCTATAGTGTCTCCATTATACAGTGCGGAGATACTCAACATTTACCCCAAATTTAGTAACTCCATCCTATAGTGTCTCCATTATACAGTGCGGAGATACTCAACATTTACCAGAAATTTAGTAACTCTATCCTATAGTGTCTCCATTATATAGTGCGGAGATACTCAACATTTACCCCAAATTTAGTAACTCCATCCTATAGTGTCTCCATTATACAGTGCGGAGATACTCAACATTTACCCCAAATTTAGTAACTCCATCCTATAGTGTCTCCATTATACAGTGCGAAGATACTCAACATTTACCCCAAATTTAGTTACTCCTTCCTATAGTGTCAGTAGTATAGTAACGTGGTAAGCCGCTCGTTTTTTGCGGCGCAAAATCGATTTGCGCCGCAAAGGGCGATAACTCTCCGGGTATTTTAAAAAGTCAAGGGCGATAACTCTCCGGGTTTTTTTATTTCCTCCGCAAAGGGCGATAACTCGTTTTTTTAAATGGGTGTGGTCCGAGTAGGTGTGGTCTAGTGACACTAGGTACTATAACAACATAAAAAAATACAACATTCAGAATAACAAACGACTCAAGTAAGGTATATGTTTTTATTAAACCATGTATAGACAATACAATGCATATTAAATAAGTAGTGACATAGTCGAGATATTATCACTGTCAACCAACCCCTTAAATTGTAGGTACTATAACAACATAAAACAATACAACAATAAAGAAAACAAACGAGTCAAGTAAGGTATATGTTTTTAATAAATCATGTATAGACACAGTTATAAATTGTTTTTTCTTGGCGGGGAAGTGTGGGAAAGTCTGGCAGGTAGTACCGGGGAGTTATACGTCGGCAAAGTGTGGGAAAATCTCGTGCGAGTGTGACGGCGGTCGGTTCATAACAGACGTGGAGGGGTGCATATGGAAAAGTCATTAAGTAACGGGTTGTAAAAACATTGGTGAGTGGTGTGTTAAAATATTTTGAACTGTTAGCGCATTGGTGGTGTACGATTAAAAGGTGCGGTGGGGATAGTAGTGGGTATGGGTTAGTGAAATTAGTTGATAAGGGTGGTTATTAGTGCTATATAGATGTTCATAGTAGCTTATGCACTAACATCACACGTGTTACAAATGAAACCTTGAAAGCTAAAGATCGTCAGTTGTAATGGATATGGTGTAGTGTCATTCGGTGGTAAGGGGTGGGTACCAGGTATTAGTGGTCAAGTAGTGGTCAAGCAGTGGTCAAGTAGGGGTCAAGTGAGGAAAATTTTAGGGGAAAGTGGTTGTAATGATATGGTGACGATTAAAGAGTGGTAAATTAGTGGTCAAGCAGTGGTCAAGTGAAGAAATTTTTAAGGGAAAGTGGTTGTAATGATATGGTGATGATTAAAGGGTGGTAAATTAATGGTCAAGTAGTGGTCAGGTGGTGGTCAACTGAAGAAATTTTAGGAAAAGTGGTTGTAATGATATGATGATGATGATTAAAGGGTGGTAAATTAGTGGTCAAGCAGTGGTCAAGTGGTGGTCAAGTGAGGATATTTTTACGGGAAAGTGGTTGTAATGATATGATGATGATTAAAGGGTGGTAAATTAGTGGTCAAGCAGTGGTCAAGCAATGGTCAAGTGAGGGAAATTTTAGGTGAAAGTGGTTGTAGTGATATTGTGATGATTAAAGGGTGGTAAATTAGTGGTCAAGTAGTGGTCAGGTGGTTGTGGTCAACTGAAGAAATTTTAGGGAAAAGTGGTTGTAATGATATGATGATTATGATTAAAGGGTGGTAAATTAGTGGTCAAGTAGTGGTCAAGTAGTGGTAAAGTGAGGAAATTTTAGGGAAAAGTGGTTGAATGATATGGTGATGATTAAAGGGTGGTAAATTAAAGGTCAAGCAATGGTCAAGTAGTGGTCAAGTAGTGGCCAAGTACCGAGCAAGTAGTGGTTAAGTGGTCGAGTGACCACTTAAAGTGTAGGGGAAAGTACTTGTAGTGAACCGGTGTTTGTTAAAGTGATCGATGACGTTGTCAAGTAGTGGGCAAGTAGTGGTAAATGACCAAGTGACTACTTAAATTGTCTGTGAAAGTAGGTATAGTGACATGGTGATGATCAAGAGGTGGTCAAGTGGTGTTCAAATAGTGGTCAAGTAGTGGTCAAGTAGTCGAATGACCACTTAAATTGTAGGGTATGGTACGCGTAGTGAACGGTGATGGTAAAATAAGTAATGACATGGTCAAATAGTGGTCAAGTAGTGGTCAAATGGTCGAGTGATCACTTAAAATGTAGAGGAAAGTACGTGTAGTGAAACGGTGTTGGTTAAAGTGATCGATGAGGTGGTCAAGTAATGGTCAAGTAGTGGTCAAGTAGTGGTATAGTGGTCGAATGATCACTTAAATTGTAGGGTATGGTACGTGTAGTGACATGGTGATGGTTAAAGTGATCGATGACATGATCAAGACGTTATGCCGGCTGCTAAGTTCAGAAAGTAGTGTCCTTAGTATTGGTAATTTCCCTGACAGGACTGCCTCGAGCACTGGTTTTGTATTGATCAATAGCACCTAGTGGTACAGTCGACACACATGGACAATAGTTACATCCGGTCAAAGATGGCGTCGCACCCTATCACACATGGGTAATTGCTACAATCAAACTACGTCTCATTCACTAAGACTGGTCAAATATGGCGTCACATCCGGGCACAGGGGTAATGGGACATCTGAGACACGTGGTTAAGAGAGAAACTATAGAAAAAGGGTGTCCTATCGGTTGTCGAGTCAGGGAACCTAACGTATGATGATCACTGTGTATAGGAGTGAATACACTGCATCATCAACACTGCATCCGAAGGGTAAAAGGGTCACCCCCTTCTCTCTCTCTTTTCTATAACCGTGTAGTCCTAGTGTTATCCGGTTACACCAAAGGACATCCGGGCATCAACACAACAAACTGCCCCGATTCAACCTTAGGCAATGCACGTAACATGACAGGTCACATGTCCGCCGTCATAACCAGCGACGTTATCACGTATCAAATTAGACACCCACACTTTCATTTCCTGTCTATGTGGCCATAGTATCTTTACATCTTTCTCCAGAAAGCCATTTCCAAGACCAATATATGTTTTTTTCAGTGTACCTACTCAGTGCCACACTTCACAACCAGACAAAAGTACACCTTCTATGTACCACTTCAACCGTCAAATAAGAAAATATGTTAGACAAAATATTAAAATTATTGGTCAAATACAGAAATATCTCGTCCAAACTTATAAAAACTACGAACATTTGTTAACCTATTGGGAAAAATATCAATCAAGTAGGAATGTTTGTTAGTCAAATAGAAAAAAATATTGACCACGTAACGATATATCTTGTCCACACTTATGAAAAGTAGGGAAATTTGTTAGTCAAATGAGAAAAAAAAAGATTGACCAAGTAACGAAATACCCCCACGAAACTTATGAAAAGTACGAAACTTTGTTAAGCAAGTATGAAAATGTATCGACCAAACAGAGAAATATATCACCCAAACTTATAAAAAGTAGGAACATATGTTAACCAAATGGAAAATATCTTGGCCAAATAGGAAACTTTGTTAACCAAATGTGAACAAACAAAACAAATATTGATCAAGTAAAGAAATAACTCCTCCAAATTTATGAAAAGTACGAAACCTTGGTACCCAAATGCGACAAATGTAGGTCAAATACTGAAATATCTCGTCCAAACTTATGAAAGGTAGAAAATTGTCTTAACCAACTGGGGTAAATATTACTCAAACTAAGAAACATGTCGACCGAAGTAGGAAATTACGTGAACCAAAGTAATAAAATTGTTGGCCAAATACGAAAAAGTATCGGTCAAACTTATAGATGTCTCGTTTAAACTTATAACATGTATGAAAATTTGTTAGGTAAAGGTGAAAAATATTGGCCAAGTAATGAAATATCGCACCCGAACTTATAAAAACCTGGAAAAAAATAACCAAAGGCGAAAAGGTCAAAATACGAAATGTCTCGACCAAGCTTATAAAAATCTAGGAAAAAATATGACAACTAAAATATTGATCAAAAAGTATAAATCCAAACATTATAAAAATAACCAAATGTGAAAAATATCGTCCAAAGACAGAAATATTTCAACTAAACTTATAAATAAGGCAACAAAACTTGTGAAAATTTTTGGTCAAGTACAGAAATAGCTATGGAAAAAACTAAGTCCACAAAACTAAGAAAAGAAAAATGTAACTTCTGTAGTCAAATGTGTCTTGAAGTTTTATCTGAAAAGACATTTCACAATACATAATCAGCACCACTTTCCTTGTTTTACGTTACCGAAGGCCTTCACCATATCTGGTACAGAAACCCATATACATCACTCATCTCTCCACACTCTTGGTTTCTTTCTAATACAAAGTGGTCACATCACCAAGAACTTCAAACCTCCATTGTACACGTGCTCCATTGAAACACCTATGACAGTTAACAACATGTATGGCCATGTAATCTGTGAGTCCATTGGGGATAGTTCATCCGAGTATTCGTCACCAAAGATCCATTTCCCATGGCTGACATCTTCAACTTGCTATACCACATCTTATTCTAATATAGACTTTACATGAAATTTTCCAAATTTGGGGATCTATTAAAGAATACGTAATGAGATACATAAAGACACCAAGAACATATCAGACAAAACAACTCACAAACCAGACTTAGAACTAAAACTTAAACCATATCAGATGAACCTCCCAACAAGTACTACTAGAACTCAAAACATAACGATATTAAGGAAACGCATACTAGTTTATTTCTGTTTATAACTATTTTAATATGGCAGAGAGAAACATGGTAATTAGACTATATCTGCCTTCTTCACTGCTGTCCTTTGCTCGATGACTTTTCTTCTGTCATTGTCCTTCAGGACTGGATTCAAAAATTTTTTTTTCAAGTCTTGTACACGCCTTTCAAAATGCTCACGTTCTCTGATTACAGGGTGCCAGTTACGATTGCGTTCTTTGGTGCCAATAGTATGCACTGTCAAGAAGTCAGGTTCTGGTGCAAAATTAACCTGTGGAGGTAAATAAAACACATTGAAACTTACAAGACGGCCACACATACTACTTCACTAAAGAAAAAACAGTAAAAAAAAAATCATGATGAGAAGCGGTAAAAGGCATCAAAAAACAGACTGTCGACATTTTGTTGGTCACGTCTTGAGAAAAGGTAAAGGTATAGTCACTGATGGTTTGTAGTATAGCGAGATGTATATGGAAAACATGTATAACAGCTAGGTCTTCTGTATTAGACATGTTTACAAAAATACACATGTGAACTATGATCATTATTACCCATACACACCTTATTCGTTGATTACGAACACCTTCGGACACCGACAGTAGGATAGTTTTCGTTCCACAACACATTAGTTTTCTTGAGAGACTCTAGGGCATGACTACTATCCAAAAGGTCAATATGTTCATCTGAAGACGAATCATCACCCCAAGCAAAGGTTGTCTCTGGTACATCTAAAGCTGGCTGAGTGTCACGAGTAGGTTTCTGGCAGAACAATTTTTTTTTTCGATAGAATATTTTTATAAGTGTGGTTGAGATATTTCTTATTTTGGTCTTTTCATACTTGGTTAACTCCTACTTTTTATACATTTGACTGAAATATTTCTGTATTTGTCATAACTTCTTCTAAGACTTTGTTCATGTCTGGTAATGTAAGCTCTGTTCCATCAAGAAAAAAGACAACGTCATGAACACAACCCACTAAAGAAAATCAACAAAAATCTTGGTTTCAATATTTATTCATCAAAACAGTTTAGTGATATATCGTAAGAAAGAATCAATGACATACATATTTTGGTGACTAAATATTGAAACCAAGATTTTTGTTGATTTTCTTTAGTGGGTTGTGTTCATGACGTTGTCTTTTTTCTTGATGGAACAGAGCTTACATTACCAGACATGAACAAAGTCTTAGAACAAGTTATGACAAATACAGAAATATTTCAGTCAAATGTATAAAAAGTAGGAGTTAACCAAGTATGAAAAGACCAAAATAAGAAATATCTCAACCACACTTATAAAAATATTCTATCGAAAAAAAAATTGTTCTGCCAGAAACCTACTCGTGGCATCCAGCCAGCTTTAGATGTACCAGAGACAACCTTTGCTTGGGGTGATGATTCGTCTTCAGATGAACATATTGACCTTTTGGATAGTAGTCATGCCCTAGAGTCTCTCAAGAAAATTAATGTGTTGTGGAACGAAAACTATCCTACTGTCGGTATCCGAAGGTGTTCGTAATCAACGAATAAGGTGTGTATGGGTAGTAATGATCATAGTTCACATGTGTATTTTTGTAAACATGTCTAATACAGAAGACCTAGCTGTTATACATGTTTTCTATATACATCTCGCTATACTACAAACCATCAGTGACTATACCTTTACCTTTTCTCAAGACGTGACCAACAGAATGTCGACAGTCTGTTTTTTGATGCCTTTTACCGCTTCTCATCATGATTTTTTTTTTACTGTTTTTTCTTTAGTGAAGTAGTATGTGTGGCCGTGTAACAGTGAGGGAATTAGGTTAGGAGTAAAGAGTTAAGGAATGCTGCGCATTCCTTGACTAGGGGGAAAACCATAGTGAACGTGTGTGCACGAATGAAGAAGGGTATCTAGGAAAACACACACGTCACTTGACTTGGGGCCAGCGAGAAGACATGTCAACACCGGGCAGGGAGTCTACCATCATGTGTGCTGTAGTATAACGATTCGGCCAATAAAGTATGTTTATAACAACGCGGAGACTTGGGTCCTATACGATCACGTGCTTAACCTGTCTTGACCACACTATGACAGCAGGTTGATTTGGTGCCGTGAAAGTCTGAAACATGGGAGGTCGCGGAGAGAGTACCGCTATGGAAAATTGTTGTGTCTGGGCGTCTGGAGAAGGAAGTTTGTAAATATTGAGAAACGCAACAGATGAAAGCCGCCTGTTGATAGTTGTTGTATACCTGTTTAACAAGGAGATCCATTTTCAAGGACAGCGCTCAAAAAGGTTTGATTGATAAACTTATTTTTTTGAAAGACTGATGTTATTACATATTTAATCCTATAAATTAACTGGAGAATTGACCAACGCTAATTGTATAATTGATCAAGTAATGCCGTTCTGCATCAAAAATCAGTACAAATTATGAATTTTAACCCGTGGGACTGTTGAAGGTGAAGTCAAGGTTATGGTGCAAATTTCATAATTATGAAATCAAGATCTGCAATACTTTCTACAGTCACTTCACATTTAGAAGGCATTGATGAAATTTGTCTCAACTTATAAGATAAAGCACTTTAAACTGACCATGGCGAGAGTCCCACATGAAAATAAGAGATTGGATAGCGTCAGCTTTAAATCAAATTGTTGTTGACTGGATTACGTTTGCGCTGAAATATATATATGAAAAACCCAGATGGCTGTTGGAAACTGAGTTTTTTTTGCTGAAGTCGTGAGCAGTTGTCGTTTGCGTGAAGGTGACCTTACTTGAAGGGAATCTACAGTTAATCGAGCAAGTAAACAAGCAGTCTTGTTGCGAGCCTGGTATCGAGCATAATTTTCGTCAGGAATTAATTGGAAAGAACTGACTTCGACTTCGATTAAATTATTATGGAAAGAAATCCAGAGGCTCTTCTTTGTTCTGCTCATTTCAACGAGGTTGATAAGAGTCCTTTGTTAATGTGGTGTAGGTAATTCTGAATCAGTAGCTCATTTAAATTCTTTTATCAAAATTCAGGATTGAAACAGGAATATTCTTCGTCAGGATCTTCGATTGGAGGCTTTAGTTAAGTTAATTAGATAATATTAGAGTAATTAACAGATTATGTATTGTTGCTGAATTTGAAATTAACATTGTTTGAAATATTTGTATATTGCTTGATAATTATAGATTTTAGGATGGAATCCCAAGATTTTTCACAGGTACTGACTGGAGTTGGCGGGGCAATATCAAGGTTAGATGCAGTGTTAAGACAACAAAATGTAAACAGTGATGTTGAAAGATTTAGTGGTCAAGCAAATCAGTTTAAGAAATGGATCATTTCTATTGAGAAACATGCATATTTAATAAACGCTACAGATGGGGAGAAAAAGAATTTGGCATACAGAACAAGTACAAGTCCAGTTTCTGACCATATAAGAAGAAAATTAGAAGCAGCAGGAGGTGAAACCTGGGAAGAATTTAAAGATGATCTCGCAAGAAAATATGCTGAAATTACTGATCCACAACACGCATTCTCAGTATTGCGACAGACTAGACAAAGCAGCACAGAAAGTGTCCAGTTATACAGTGACAGGTTAATCAATTTAGCTGAAGAGTCATTTTTAGGACAGAATGTACGAGCTGAAGAAGTGGAACGGATGTTAGTAGGGATTTTTATTGATGGGATTAGGTCAGATGGATTGAAATTTAAATTATTAAGAGAGAATCCTGCAAGATTGTCACAAGCGGTAGATATCGCTATACAAGAGGAAAGCTTGAGGAGGAGGTTTAGGTTAAGAGTAGGACGAGAGTTAGGTAGTAGTTCAGAAGATAGAATTGAAGAACCTATGGAAATAGGACAGTATAGACATGGATGGAGAGGAAGACGAGGAGAAATACAGATGGTACAAAGAAACGAGAACGCATATAATCAAGATAGAAGAGGACAGGTGAGAAATACTGTAAGAAACATGGAAGGAAACACAAATAACTCGAATGTGGTTTGTTGGGGGTGTCATAAACGGGGGCACATTTTTCGCTTTTGTGGTAACAGAAGTGGCCCATCGAATACGCAAAATAGTAGAGGTGTTCAGTCGAGTATACAGAATAGAATTGCAAATGGCAGACCAGCAAATTGGAATTCTGGAGAAATACAGAGAAATTTTAGAAGGTCAGGAAATCAGGAAAATTGGCATCCCGCTTACTGAATAGGGTCGGCAGTAGGAGGGAAGATAGTAAGATCCAAAAAGGGCATCAATATATTAAAAACCCAAAGGATGAGTATAATAGAACATTTAGAAATAAAAAACAAGACGAGGTAAAACAATTGTCATTAAATATGGTAGATCCTAGCTCATGTATAGTACAGATAGGAAAATATAAAGTTAGAACATTAGTGGATTCGGGAGCACAAGTTAGCGTGATTAAAGAAGCATTTTTATATCGAATGTTAAAAAATTGTAAAATATTTAGAATTCAGGAGAATCTTCATTCGGTAACGGGACAAAAGTTAGAAGTGCTAGGACAAACGATGATAAATTTGAAATTAGGAGGGATAAATGTCAGGCATATGTTTCATGTGGTTAAAGATTTAAATAGAAATATGATATTGGGACGAGATTTTTTATTGAAAAATGGGGTGAGACTTTTATTTGATTTGCATAAATTAAAATTCCAAGACGTTTACGTAGATCTAGAAGAAGATATGCATGTGTCGACACTAGTTAGAGTTAAAACGACCATGAATTTAAAACCACAGTCAGTTAATTTGATACAAGCAAGACTGAAGAGAAACCCGTATTATGTAGCAGGAAACATAGTCAGAATCACGGAATTGCAAAATGAAATAATTGATGAGCCAGGTTTAGAAGTTCCGGATGGAATAATAGAATTAGATAAAAGTTTAACATTTCCAGTAATGGTTATTAATAACACAGTTAGAGAAATTAAATTATACAGAGGATGTGTAATAGCCAAGCTAGAACATAACGTTAGTGACATATTGGCAACAGATAGAGTAAATATGGCAGGTATAAGTTATTCAGAAACCTCTAGTGAAGGAATTAATAATAGACGCGGATGCAGAAGAAAAGGGAACGTAAGAATGGATGAATTGATCCATCCATATAGAAGAAATACAGCACAAATACATTCACTAGACAAAGTAACAAGAGAAAAAGAATTGTTAGCACAATTAAAAACTTCGCCAGAAAATAAGGAAGTGTTAGAAAAACTTATAAAGCAAAATCAAGATGTGTTTGCGATAAATGATTTAGAATTGGGTAAGACACAAACAGTTACGATGGAAATAGACACGGGAGATCATCCACCAATTAGTTTAAAACCATACAGAACTCCATTAAGAAATAGAGAAGTCGTAGAAAAGGCAATAGAAGATATGTTGAAAGGAGGCATAATAACAAGGTCAAAATCAGAATGGTCATCTCCGGTCGTCATAGTAGCCAAATCTGATGGTTCGAACAGGTTCTGCTGCGACTATAGGGCGTTAAATAAAATTACTAAGAATGTAGCGTACCCATTGCCGGTGATTGATGATATTTTGGGGTTACTTAATGGCTCTACATATTTCACAACGCTGGATGCAAGGGCAGGATTTTGGTGTATTCCGATGTCGAAGGACGCGCAAAAGAAAAGTGCCTTTTGTACTCATATGGGTTCTTACGAATTCTTACGTATGCCATTCGGTCTCAAAAATGCACCATCTCACTATATGTTCTTAATAAATGAAGTACTAGACGGTATGCAAAGTTTTGCCCTGGCATATATTGATGACGTATTGATTTTTACGAAAGGAGATGTAGAGAATCATTTGAAACATGTTAGACTAGTATTTGACAGATTAAGAAAGCATGACGTTAAATTAAAGCTTAGTAAGTGCCAGTTTTTAAAGACAGAAACAAAATATTTAGGTTATATAATAAATAGGGAAGGTATTAAACCAGACCAGGAAAAGATAAAAGTTATTAAAGAGTTACCTCCTCCCACTAACGTTAAGGAAGTGCGTGCTTTTATAGGAACGTGTGCGTATTATAGGCGGTTTGTACCAGCCTTTTCAAGGATAGCAATACCTATTACGAATTTAACGGGAAAATACGCTAGGTTTAAGTGGGATGATGAGTGTCAAAAAGCGTTCGAACTTTTAAAAGATAGCTTAACAGTGGTACCATTATTGACACATCCAGACTTGAATAAACAGCTAATATTATACACAGATGCTTCAGACAACGCAATAGGAGCATGTTTGGTTCAACCATATGAAGGAGAAGAATCTGGAATACCAGGGGTTAAAAATGAAAGACCAATCTATTTCTTGTCTCATAAACTCAGCAAGACTCAAAAGAAATGGCAAATTATTGAGAAAGAAGCATATGCTATACACTACGCTCTTCAAAAATTAAATTACTATTTACATAACGCCAATTTCATTATTAGAACTGACCACATGCCATTAAAGTCGATATTAGAAGCACCAATACAAAATAGGAAAATACAAACCTGGGCATTGAATTTACAAGGGTACAATGCTAGGGTTGAATATGTGTCAGGGAAACATAATACGTGCGCCGATCTTTTGTCTAGAATCCCGTACCCACAGTCATCAGGAAACACGGAAGATGAAATTGAACCAGACATAGACGATCGAAACTGGCAAGTAAATATATTAGATTCTGCCATAATAAATAGGGAAGAATTTGAGAGTTTACCATCGGATCAAGAGTCTGAACCTAGAACAGAAGACCCACATTTAGAACAGTTTGATATGAAAACAGAACAAGAATTAGATCCAAAAATAGTACAGATAAAAAGAAAACTGAAAGAAACAGGGGAAAATAGTTTTAAAAGAAAGTTTGTAGAGTTACAAGAAGACAATCAATTATATTATATCAGTGAAAAAGGTGAAGGAGTAAGAAAATATATTCCGAAACATTTAGAACAAGAAGTCTTAAAGGCATATCACGATAATAATGGTCATTTTGGACGAGATAAGTTAGTGAAGGCTATTAGCAGTAAATATTACTGGCCGAATTTATTCAAAAGCGTATATGAATATGTTGAAGCATGTGAAAAGTGTAGGTTAAGAAACATGAAGATAATTAAATGTCCTTTACAAGATACCGATATTCCTCAATTTCCAATGCAGAAAGTAAGTTTGGATATTTCAGGTCCTCATCCAAAAACATTATCGGGAAATGTATACCTACTACATATAGTTGATTCATATAGTCTCTGGCCAGAAGTTTATCCAATTCCAGACAAGAGTGCTGATTCAGTTATAAATATGCTTTTACAAGAATTTATACCAAGGTTTGGGTGTCCACAAATAATACTTACAGATAATGGGAAAGAATTTGTAAATAAAAAGTTTGAGAAATTGGTAAAAGATTGGAATATAAAACACATTAGGACTTCATATTACAGACCAACTTCTAATGCTAAAAATGAGAGACAACACAGAACACTATACAATATTCTAGCGAAAAATGTAGAAGAACACGATATGGATTGGGATCTTTATTTGGGGATAGCATTAGCGGCGATACGTACACACGAAAATGAAGGAACAGGTTTCTCACCATTTTACTTAGTACATGGAAGAGAACCAATATTGCCAATTGATAATTTATTAAAGCCTAGGAGAAAATATCTGGGGGAAGATTTTCAAGAAACAAGGTTGCAAGAGATGCATAAAGCACATGTACGTTTAAGAAATAATATAATTAAGGCTAGAGAAAGACAGAAGAAATACGCAAATAAAAATGCACACTTACAAGAGTTTAACGTAGGTGATAGAGTATATTATAAAAAACATAGAAAAAACTCTAAGTTTGATGCTCATTGGGTCCCGGGATACTATATTCTAGAAAAAAAAGGTCCAGTGTCATATACTATTAAGAATCAAATTTCAGGGCATGTTGCACGTTCACATGTAGAGCACTTAAGGCGGGATAATGAAGAAAGGAATGCAGAGAATAATAATAATAATTATTGTTCCGAAGAAATATTGTCAGGTGGACAGTTTGTCAGACAAACGGTATATCCAATACCTATAGAGAATGGAAAACAAGTAACAACAGCTGAACAAGAAGAAACGGTACCAAAAACAGTCATGACAGAGGAAAATAACATGTATGACGATTATATTAGTGAAAAGTCGGTCAGGGAAAATATCGAACCTCCATTTATGAATACAAGACAGGCAGTAAAAAGAAAGTTGGATAGACAGAAAGAAAAAGAAATTAAGAGGCAAAGGAAACTTAGAGTGAGTTCTTCAAGTGGTGAAGATATGCCAGTATTTGAAAATTTGTTGAGACGACAAGACAGGAAAATTAGATTGGATTTAGAAAGGAAGAAATTAGTGGTTGCTAGTAATGGATATACAGACGGGGAAGAAGAAATGGATGAAAAGTCAGAAACTGATGAAGAAGCTGATATGAAGGAAGATAGCTCTCCTCGGGAGGATAGCGACATTGATGTAGATATTGCAATTATAGAAAAAAATTTGAGGTTATTAAGAAAATGGAGAAGAGATAGATAAATAGCTTGGTAGAATATTCTGCAGATGGCAGATAGAAGAAGAAGTTAGACACGATATTTTTGTGTTTACAAAGAAGGTACTTGGTGGAGTTTTTTCTAAAACGGAAAATTATTATTGGGTACTCATAATATGGTCTTGAAATTCATAATGTATGTGTAAATTGATTAATGTGTGGGGATAAATATGATGAGGGGATTGATATGGTTTGCTCAATTGTTGGGACTACAATTGTGTTTTATGAAATGTGAAAAATAAGTTAACTTAGATGGTTATTTTTACAATGTTTTGGTTTTATTGAGTGTGTTTAAAATGATTATTACTTTGAAGTTCAGTTAGAAGATGAATTAAAGTGGTGGTTAGTGAAGTGACTCAATATGTAGTAATGGAGGGGTATGTTGTTATTACATGTGGGGTATGCAATGTATATACAAGGTTTATAATAGGAGCTGGGTTGAACAGCGTTTAATGGGAGAATATGGGGGGAATGCCAGGTTGAGTTTTGGCATTTAAATAACTGGATATTGGAAGAAGAAGACTGTACTTAACAGTATAATAATAGTTAGGAGGTTTTTTTGTTGAAGGAATGGTAAACGGGAAATTGATGACCTGAATAATACAAAGGCTGGCAGTTTTGGATTAACATATTTTTTTTGATAATAACAATTATTATTGACGGAAACTGAAGATAAATTTGGAAACTTTATTTTTTTGATAAAGTTTTGAGAATGTATGGGAAGAGAAAGGTGATTACTTCTTACTTTTTCCTTACTTTTTCTTTCTTATTTTTTTTGGTGCGCACCAACCCAAATCTAATCTAACTATGTTTTTTCTGTCTATCCTAGAATACTGAGAGTGTGAGAATGTGAATAAGGGGGAAATAAAGGATAAGGGAATATCTTCAGTTTTGTCAATCATAATTTGGATGGACATTTTAAAGTAAAAGCGGTTCGCTTATGGAGACTTTTGTATTGTGGGGAATTTTATGGAGAGTTTTGTAGAAAGTTTTCTAGAGAACTTTATAACGAGTTTTGTAGAGAGTTTCGATATTATGGTCTCTAGTTAGCAATTGGCTATGAGGAGATAGGAGAATTGAGTTAGGAAATATATGGAATTGTTGTTATTGTAGAATAGAGATGTAAAGTTAACTAATTAAAAGTTGGGGTTGAGATGTTTTCAAGGAAAAATTCTCTTTGAAGAAGGGGAGGCATTGTAATAGTGAGGGAATTAGGTTAGGAGTAAAGAGTTAAGGAATGCTGCGCATTCCTTGACTAGGGGGAAAACCATAGTGAACGTGTGTGCACGAATGAAGAAGGGTATCTAGGAAAACACACACGTCACTTGACTTGGGGCCAGCGAGAAGACATGTCAACACCGGGCAGGGAGTCTACCATCATGTGTGCTGTAGTATAACGATTCGGCCAATAAAGTATGTTTATAACAACGCGGAGACTTGGGTCCTATACGATCACGTGCTTAACCTGTCTTGACCACACTATGACAGCCGTCTTGTAAGTTTCAATGTGTTTTATTTACCTCCACAGGTTAATTTTGCACCAGAACCTCACTTCTTGACAGTGCATACTGTTGGCACCGAAGAACGCAATGGTAACTGGCACCCTGTAATCAGAGAACGTGAGCATTTTGAAAGGCGTGTACAAGACTTGAAAAAAAAATTATTTTGAATCCAGTCCTGAAGGACAAGGACAGAAGAAAAGTCATCGAACAAAGGACAGCAGTGAAGAAGGCAGATATAGTCTAATTACCATGTTTCTCTCTGCCATATTAAAATAGTTATAAACAGAAATAAACTAGTATGCGTTTCCTTAATATCGTTATGTTTTGAGTTCTAGTAGTACTTGTTGGGAGGTTCATCTGATATGGTTTAAGTTTTAGTTCTAAGTCTGGTTTGTGAGTTGTTTTGTCTGATATGTTCTTGGTGTCTTTATGTATCTCATTACGTATTCTTTAATAGATCCCCAAATTTGGAAAATTTCATGTAAAGTGTATATTAGAATAAGATGTGGTATAGCAAGTTGAAGATGTCAGCCATGGGAAATGGATCTTTGGTGACGAATACTCGGATGAACTATCCCCAATGGACTCACATATTACATGGCCATACATGTTGTTAACTGTCATAGGTGTTTCAATGGAGCACGTGTACAATGGAGGTTTGAAGTTCTTGGTGATGTGACCACTTTGTATTAGAAAGAAACCAAGAGTGTGGAGAGATGAGTGATGTATATGGGTTTCTGTACCAGATATGGTGAAGGCCTTCGGTAACGTAAAACAAGGAAAGTGGTGCTGATTATGTATTGTGAAATGTCTTTTCAGATAAAACTTCAAGACACATTTGACTACAGAAGTTACATTTTTCTTTTCTTAGTTTTGTGGACTTAGTTTTTTCCATAGCTATTTCTGTACTTGACCAAAAATTTTCACAAGTTTTGTTGCCTTATTTATAAGTTTAGTTGAAATATTTCTGTCTTTGGACGATATTTTTCACATTTGGTTATTTTTATAATGTTTGGATTTATACTTTTTGATCAATATTTTAGTTGTCATATTTTTTCCTAGATTTTTATAAGCTTGGTCGAGACATTTCGTATTTTGACCTTTTCGCCTTTGGTTATTTTTTTCCAGGTTTTTATAAGTTCGGGTGCGATATTTCATTACTTGGCCAATATTTTTCACCTTTACCTAACAAATTTTCATACATGTTATAAGTTTAAACGAGACATCTATAAGTTTGACCGATACTTTTTCGTATTTGGCCAACAATTTTATTACTTTGGTTCACGTAATTTCCTACTTCGGTCGACATGTTTCTTAGTTTGAGTAATATTTACCCCAGTTGGTTAAGACAATTTTCTACCTTTCATAAGTTTGGACGAGATATTTCAGTATTTGACCTACATTTGCCACATTTGGGTACCAAGGTTTCGTACTTTTCATAAATTTGGAGGAGTTATGTCTTTACTTGATCAATATTTGTTTTGTTTGTTCACATTTGGTTAACAAAGTTTCCTATTTGGCCAAGATATTTTCCATTTGGTTAACATATGTTCCTACTTTGTATAAATTTGGGTGATATATTTCTCTGTTTGGTCGATACATTTTCATACTTGCTTAACAAAGTTTCCTACTTTTCATAAGTTTCGTGGGGGTATTTCGTTACTTGGTCAATCTTTTTTTTTTCTCATTTGACTAACAAATTTCCCTACTTTTCATAAGTGTGGACAAGATATATCGTTACGTGGTCAATATTTTTCTATTTGACTAACAAACATTCCTACTTGATTGATATTTTTCCCAATAGGTTAACAAATGTTCGTAGTTTTTATAAGTTTGGACGAGATATTTCTGTATTTGACCAATAATTTTAATATTTTGTCTAACATATTTTCTTATTTGACGGTTGAAGTGGTACATAGAAGGTGTACTTTTGTCTGGTTGTGAAGTGTGGCACTGAGCAGGTACACTGAAAAAAACATATATTGGTCTTGGAAATGGCTTTCTGGAGAAAGATGTAAAGATACTATGGCCACATAGACAGGAAATGAAAGTGTGGGTGTCTAATTTGATACGTGATAACGTCGCTGGTTATGACGGCGGACATGTGACCTGTCATGTTACGTGCATTGCCTAAGGTTGAATCGGGGCAGTTTGTTGTGTTGATGCCCGGATGTCCTTTGGTGTAACCGGATAACACTAGGACTACACGGTTATAGAAAAGAGAGAGAGAGAAGGGGGTGACCCTTTTACCCTTCGGATGCAGTGTTGATGATGCAGTGTATTCACTCCTATACACAGTGATCATCATACGTTAGGTTCCCTGACTCGACAACCGATAGGACACCCTTTTTCTATAGTTTCTCTCTTAACCACGTGTCTCAGATGTCCCATTACCCCTGTGCCCGGATGTGACGCCATATTTGACCAGTCTTAGTGAATGAGACGTAGTTTGGTTGTAGCAATTACCCATGTGTGATAGGGTGCGACGCCATCTTTGACCGGATGTAACTATTGTCCATGTGTGTCGACTGTACCACTAGGTGCTATTGATCAATACAAAACCAGTGCTCGAGGCAGTCCTGTCAGGGAAATTACTAATACTAAGGACACTACTTTCTGAACTTAGCAGCCGGCATAACGTCTTGATCATGTCATCGATCACTTTAACCATCACCATGTCACTACACGTACCATACCCTACAATTTAAGTGATCATTCGACCACTATACCACTACTTGACCACTACTTGACCATTACTTGACCACCTCATCGATCACTTTAACCAACACCGTTTCACTACACGTACTTTCCTCTACATTTTAAGTGATCACTCGACCATTTGACCACTACTTGACCACTAATTGACCACTATTTTGACCATGTCATTACTTATTTTACCATCACCGTTTCACTACGCGTACCATACCCTACAATTTAAGTGGTCATTCGACTACTTGACCACTACTTGACCACTATTTGAACACCACTTGACCACCTCTTGATCATCACCATGTCACTATACCTACTTTCACAGACAATTTAAGTAGTCACTTGGTCATTTACCACTACTTGCCCACTACTTGATCACGTCATCGATCACTTTAACAAACACCGGTACACTACAAGTACTTTCCCCTACACTTTAAGTGGTCACTCGACCACTTAACCACTACTTGCTCGGTACTTGGCCACTACTTGACCACTACTTGACCATTGCTTGACCTTTAATTTACCACCCTTTAATCATCACCATATCATTACAACCACTTTTCCCTAAAATTTCCTCACTTTACCACTACTTGACCACTACTTGACCACTAATTTACCACCCTTTAATCATCACCATATCATTACAACTACTTTCCCCTAAAAATGTCCTCACTTGACCACCACTTGACCACTGCTTGACCACTAATTTACCACCCTTTAATCATAATCATCATATCATTACAACCACTTTTCCCTAAAATTTCTTCAGTTGACCACCACCACTTGACCACTACTTGACCACTAATTTACCACCCTTTAATCATCACAATATCATTACAACCACTTTCACCTAAAATTTCCCTCACTTGACCAACACTTGACCATTGCTTGACCACTGCTTGACCACTAATTTACCACCCTTTAATCATCATCATATCATTACAACCACTTTCCCGTAAAAATATCCTCACTTGACCACCACTTGACCACTGCTTGACCACTAATTTACCACCCTTTAATCATCATCATCATCATATCATTACAACCACTTTTCCTAAAATTTCTTCAGTTGACCATCACCTGACCACTACTTGACCATTAATTTACCACCCTTTAATCATCACCATATCATTACAACCACTTTCCCTTAAGCATTTCTTCACTTGACTACCACTTGACCACTGCTTGACCACTAATTTACCACTCTTTAATCGTCACCATATCATTACAACCACTTTCCCCTAAAATTTTCCTCACTTGACCCCTACTTGACCACTGCTTGACCACTACTTGACCACTAATACCTGGTACCCACCCCTTACCACCGAATGACACTACACCATATCCATTACAACTGACGATCTTTAGCTTTCAAGGTTTCATTTGTAACACGTGTGATGTTAGTGCATAAGCTACTATGAACATCTATATAGCACTAATAACCACCCTTATCAACTAATTTCACTAACCCATACCCACTACTATCCCCACCGCACCTTTTAATCGTACACCACCAATGCGCGAACAGTTCAATATATTTTAACACACCACTCACCAATGTTTTTACAACCCGTTACTTAATGACTTTTCCATATGCACCCCTCCACGTCTGTTATGAACCGACCGCCGTCACACTCGCACGAGATTTTCCCACACTTTGCCGACGTATAACTCCCCGGTACTACCTGCCAGACTTTCCCACACTTCCCCGCCAAGAAAAAACAATTTATAACTGTGTCTATACATGATTTATTAAAAACATATACCTTACTTGACTCGTTTGTTTTCTTTATTGTTGTATTGTTTTATGTTGTTATAGTACCTACAATTTAAGGGGTTGGTTGACAGTGATAATATCTCGACTATGCCACTACTTATTTAATATGCATTGTATTGTCTATACATGGTTTAATAAAAACATATACCTTACTTGAGTCGTTTGTTATTCTGAATGTTGTATTTTTTTATGTTGTTATAGTACCTAGTGTCACTAGACCACACCTACTCGGACCACACCTATTAAAAAAAAACGAGTTATCGCCCTTTGCGGAGGAAATTAAAAACCAGGAGAGTTATCGCCCTTGATTTTTTAAAATACCCGGAGAGTTATCGCCCTTTGCGGCACAAATCGCTTTTGCGCCGCAAAAAACGAGCGGCTTACCACGTTACTATACTACTAGTGTCTCCATTATACAGTGCGGAGATACTCAACATTTAGCCCAAATTTAGTAACTCCATCCTATAGTGTCTCCATTATACAGTGCGAAGATACTCAACATTTACCCCAAATTTAGTAACTCCATCCTATAGTGTCTCCATTATACAGTGCGGAGATATTCAACATTTAGCCCAAATTTAGGAACTCCATCCTATAGTGTCTCCATTATACAGTGCGGAGATACTCAACATTTACCACAAATTTAGTAATTCCATCCTATAGTAACTCCATTATACAGTGCGGAGATACTCAACATTTACCACAAATTTAGTAACTCCATCCTATAGTGTCTCCATTATACAGTGCGGAGATACTCAACATTTACCACAAATTTAGTAACTCCATCCTATAGTGTCTCCATTATACAGTGCGGAGATACTCAACATTTACCACAAATTTAGTAACTCCATCCTATAGTGTCTCCATTATACAGTGCCAAGATACTCAACATTTACCACAAATTTAGTAACTCCATCCTATAGTGTCTCCATTATACAGTGCGGAGATACTCAACATTTACCACAAATTTAGTAACTCCATCCTATAGTGTCTCCATTATACAGTGCGGAGATACTCAACATTTACCCCAAATTTAGTAACTCCATCCTATAGTGTCTCCATTATACAGTGCGGAGATACTCAACATTTACCCCAAATTTAGTAACTCCATCCTATAGTGTCTCCATTATACAGTGCGAAGATACTCAACATTTACCACAAATTTAGTAACTCCATCCTATAGTGTCTCCATTATACAGTGCGGAGATACCCAACATTTACTCACAATTTAGTAACTCCATCCTATAGTGTCTCCATTATACAGTGCGGAGATACTCAACAATTATCCCAAATTTAGTAACTCCATCCTATAGTGTCTCCATTATACAGTGCGGAGATACTCAACATTTACCCCAAATTTAGTAACTCCATCCTATAGTGTCTCCATTATACAGTGCGGAGATACTCAACCTTTACCACAAATTTAGTAACTCCATCCTATAGTGTCTCCATTATACAGTGCGGAGATACTCAACATTTAGCCCAAATTTAGTAACTCCATCCTATAGTGTCTCCATTATACAGTGCGGAGATACTCAACATTTACCCCAAATTTAGTAACTCCATCCTATAGTGTCTCCATTATACAGTGCGAAGATACTCAACATTTACCCCAAATTTAGTAACTCCATCCTATAGTGTCTCCATTATACAGTGCGGAGATATTCAACATTTACCCCAAATTTAGTAACTCCATCCTATAGTGTCTCCATTATATAGTGCGGAGATATTCAACATTTACCCCAAATTTAGTAACTCCATCCTATAGTGTCTCCATTATACAGTGCGGAGATATTCAACATTTACCCCAAATTTAGTAACTCCATCCTATAGTGTCTCCATTATACAGTGCGGAGATACTCAACATTTACCCCAAATTTAGTAACTCCATCCTATAGTGTCTCCATTATACAGTGCGAAGATACTCAACATTTACCACAAATTTAGTAACTCCATCCTATAGTGTCTCCATTATACAGTACGGAGATATTCAACATTTACTTCAAATTTAGTAACTCCATCCTATAGTGTCTCCATTATACAGTGCGGAGATACTCAACATTTACTCAAAATTTAGTAACTCCATCCTATAGTGTCTCCATTATACAGTGCGGAGATATTCAACATTTACCCCAAATTTAGTAACTCCATCCTATAGTGTCTCCATTATACAGTGCGAAGATACTCAACATTTACTCTAAATTTAGTAACTCCATTCTATAGTGTCTCCATTATACAGTGCGGAGATACTCAACATTTACCCCAAATTTAGTAACTCCATCCTATAGTGTCTCCATTATAAAAGTGCGGAGATACTCAACATTTACCACAAATTTAGTAGCTCCATCCTGTAGTGTCTCCATTATACAGTGCGGAGATACTCAACATTTACCCCAAATTTAGTAACTCCATCCTATAGTGTCTCCATTATACAGTGCGGAGATACTCAACATTTAGCTCAAATTTAGTAACTCCATCCTATAGTGTCTCCATTATACAGTGCGGAGATACTCAACATTTACCACAAATTTAGTAACTCCATCCTATAGTGTCTCCATTATACAGTGCGAAGATACTCAACATTTACCACAAATTTAGTAACTCCATCCTATAGTGTCTCCATTATACAGTGCGGAGATACTCAACATTTACCCCAAATTTAGTAACTCCATCCTATAGTGTCTCCATTATACAGTGCGGAGATACTCAACATTTACCCCAAATTTAGTAACTCCATCCTATAGTGTCTCCATTATACAGTGCGGAGATACTCAACATTTACTCCAAATTTAGTAACTCCATCCTATAGTGTCTCCATTATACAGTGCGGAGATACTCAACATTTACCCCAAATTTAGTAACTCCATCCTATAGTGTCTCCATTATACAGTGCGGAGATATTCAACATTTAGCCCAAATTTAGTAACTCCATCCTATAGTGTCTCCATTATACAGTGCGGAGATACTCAACATTTACTCACAATTTAGTAACTCCATCCTATAGTGTCTCCATTATACAGTGCGGAGATACTCAACATTTACCCCAAATTTAGTAACTCCATCCTATAGTGTCTCCATTATACAGTGCGGAGATACTCAACATTTACCCCAAATTTAGTAACTCCATCCTATAGTGTCTCCATTATACAGTGCGGAGATGCTCAACATTTACCCCAAATTTAGTAACTCCATCCTATAGTGTCTCCATTATACAGTGCGGAGATGCTCAACATTTACCCCAAATTTAGTAACTCCATCCTATAGTGTCTCCATTATACAGTGCGGAGATACTCAACATTTACCCCAAATTTAGTAACTCCATCCTATAGTGTCTCCATTATACAGTGCGGAGATACTCAACATTTACCCCAAATTTAGTAACTCCATCCTATAGTGTCTCCATTATACAGTGCGGAGATACTCAACATTTACCCCAAATTTAGTAACTCCATCCTATAGTGTCTCCATTATACAGTGCGGAGATACTCAACATTTACTCACAATTTAGTAACTCCATCCTATAGTGTCTCCATTATACAGTGCGGAGATACTCAACATTTACCCCAAATTTAGTAACTCCATCCTATAGTGTCTCCATGATACAGTGCGGAGATATTCAACATTTACCCCAAATTTAGTAACTCCATCCTATAGTGTCTCCATTATACAGTGCGGAGATATTCAACATTTACCCCAAATTTAGTAACTCCATCCTATAGTGTCTCCATTATACAGTGCGGAGATATTCAACATTTACCCCAAATTTAGTAACTCCATCCTATAGTGTCTCCATTATACAGTGCGGAGATATTCAACATTTACTTCAAATTTAGTAACTCCATCCTATAGTGTCTCCATTATACAGTGCGGAGATACTCAACATTTACCCCAAATTTAGTAACTCCATTCTATAGTGTCTCCATTATACAGTGCGAAGATACTCAACATTTACTCTAAATTTAGTAACTCCATTCTATAGTGTCTCCATTATATAGTGCGGAGATACTCAACATTTACCCCAAATTTAGTAACTCCATCCTATAGTGTCTCCATTATACAGTGCGGAGATACTCAACATTTACCACAAATTTAGTAGCTCCATTCTATAGTGTCTCCATTATACAGTGCGGAGATACTCAACATTTACCACAAATTTAGTAACTCCATCCTATAGTGTCTCCATTATACAGTGCGAAGATACTCAACATTTACCACAAATTTAGTAACTCCATCCTATAGTGTCTCCATTATACAGTGCGGAGATACTCAACATTTACCCCAAATTTAGTAACTCTATCCTATAGTGTCTCCATTATACAGTGCTGAGATACTCAACATTTACCACAAATTTAGTAACTCCATCCTATAGTGTCTCCATTATACAGTGCGGAGATACTCAACATTTACCCCAAATTTAGTAACTCCATCCTATAGTGTCTCCATTATACAGTGCGGAGATACTCAACATTTACCCCAAATTTAGTAACTCCATCCTATAGTGTCTCCATTATACAGTGCGGAGATACTCAACATTTACTCCAAATTTAGTAACTCCATCCTATAGTGTCTCCATTATACAGTGCGGAGATACTCAACATTTACCCCAAATTTAGTAACTCCATCCTATAGTGTCTCCATTATACAGTGCGGAGATATTCAACATTTAGCCCAAATTTAGTAACTCCATCCTATAGTGTCTCCATTATACAGTGCGGAGATACTCAACATTTACTCACAATTTAGTAACTCCATCCTATAGTGTCTCCATTATACAGTGCGGAGATACTCAACATTTACCCCAAATTTAGTAACTCCATCCTATAGTGTCTCCATTATACAGTGCGGAGATACTCAACATTTACCCCAAATTTAGTAACTCCATCCTATAGTGTCTCCATTATACAGTGCGGAGATGCTCAACATTTACCCCAAATTTAGTAACTCCATCATATAGTGTCTCCATTATACAGTGCGGAGATACTCAACATTTACCCCAAATTTAGTAACTCCATCATATAGTGTCTCCATTATACAGTGCGGAGATACTCAACATTTACCACAAATTTAGTAACTCTATCCTGTAGTGTCTCCATTATACAGTGCGAAGATACTCAACATTTACCACAAATTTAGTAACTCCATCCTATAGTGTCTCCATTATACAGTGCGGAGATACTCAACATTTACCCCAAATTTAGTAACTCCATCCTATAGTGTCTCCATTATACAGTGCGGAGATATTCAACATTTACCACAAATTTAGTAACTCCATCCTATAGTGTCTCCATTATACAGTGAGGAGATATTCAACATTTAGCCCAAATTTAGTAACTCCATCCTATAGTGTCTCCATTATACAGTGCGGAGATATTCAATATTTACCTCAAATTTAGTAACTCCATCCTATAGTGTCTCCATTATACAGTGCGGAGATACTCAACATTTACCACAAATTTAGTAACTCCATCCTATAGTGTCTCCATTATACAGTGCGGAGATACTCAACATTTACTCAAAATTTAGTAACTCCATCCTATAGTGTCTCCATTATACAGTGCGGAGATACTCAACATTTACCCCAAATTTAGTAACTCCATCCTATAGTGTCTCCATTATACAGTGCGGAGATACTCAACATTTACTCAAAATTTAGTAACTCCACCCTATAGTGTCTCCATTGTGTCTCGCAAAGATACTCATTTACCCCAAATTTAGTTACACCATCCTAGAGTGTGTCCATTCATTACCCTAGAAGTATATTCCGTATACAAGTATTTCCGCAAGCCACTTCTGGTAATCTGTGTTGACATGTGGTGGAGTTTTGAGTAAATTGATCTGAAATAAAAAACCAAACAAACGTGATAATAATAGAATTAGAAAGTCTTTTCTCTGATAACCCATTGACAAAAGAAACAGAACAAGACCTACAACTTACGAAGTGGAGAATTAGAAACAGATGAATAGTGTGGGGAGGACAAGGAGGAAGCTGTTGTAGATAGAAAATGATATTCGGCCTTGGCGTGAGTTGGCTCAGGGCCTTTGCTACAATGGGGGATAAAGGCAGCGATAGAATTAAACTCTTACAATGATACACGCAAGAACATATTACAGTGCAAAGATACTTTGCTTCTCGCCCTGTGGTCCAATGCCATGCACAATATATGCAAGAATCCATCGACTGTCGTGTGTTTCCATATAGTTACCTGGCGTTTGAAGAAGTAACAATTGCCATTTAACCCGGTGGTCATGGGTTCGAAGTCGCATAGATTCGGATTTAAACAAAAAATATTGACACGGACTCCAGATGAACCCAGCCTAAACTAGATACCAGGATATGTCTTGGGAAGTGAAAGCAACCGGTATCATATTGACCACATCAACCCTCGAATGCCGATTGGTCTATACAAATATGGGTCTAGAAGCTGATATCCAATACGCCTCATGGCGAGTAACAGGGTCCTTCACTTATACTGTACAATATCTGTAAGAGCTGGGCACTCAAAGAGAGAGAGAGAGAGAGACGATACTCGACAGTTATGTACAGATGTGTGCAAAGGAGACACAATATAGTTTAAACAACAGAAAATGATCTCTTTTCACGCCTTTATGTGTATTATGAATATGGTGCTAGCCCCACATTTTTTTAGACCAATCGGCACTCGATGGATATATAGTAAATATGTCGTTAATATAGGATGCAGTTTTAATAACTGTGCAGTGTTTGAAAATATTGCCGGTCCAAGTTGTGTATTCACCCTATGTAAAGTTCATGCAACATAATAGGTAAATACAAAACTTGGACCGGCAATATTTTCAATCACCGCACAGTCAGTGCAAATACACCCTGTATAAAGTCAGCTGCCTTTACTTCCAGGAAACTAAATGGTATCCAGTATATGTTGGGTCCACTGTGGAAGCCAGGTCACTGAAACAAATCTCCATATTCAAGAGGTTTCGAACACATGACAATCAAGTCGGCTGGTTGCGTGTTAGCCACTGCGCCACCGCGCCGCTCACTTTGTGGTGTAAGTCAAACAGTCAACGAACGGACAATTGGAGCTTCTACAAAAAGGAGTTCTTGGAAAATGCTCAGCCCGGCATGGCAACAGATAAAACAAAATTAGGGCGCGTGGAGGCGTGGCTGAAAGGATACACTGTTCTCCTCAGGCTAAGAAAATTCGGAGTTCGATCTCAGCTGGGAATTTCTCTAGAACCAATGTTACCTAATGTCCCATGATCTCAGCTAGGATTTTCTCCAAGAATCAATGTTACCTAATGTCCCATGATCTCAGCTGGGAGTTTCTCCAGAACCAATGTTACCTAATGTCCCATGATCTTAGCTGGGATTTTCTCCAAGAACCAATGTTGCCTAATGTCTACATGAACTCAGCTGGGAATTTCTTTAGAACCAATGTTACCAAATGTCCCATGAACTAAGCTGGGATTTGCTCCAAGAACCAATGTTGATAATGTCCCCATGATCTCAGCTGGGAATTTCTCCAAGAACCAATGTTACCTAATGTCCCCATGATCTTAGCTGGGAAATTCTCCAAGAACCAATATTACCTAATGTCCTCACGGTATTAGCTGGGAATTTCTCTAAGAACCAATGTTAACTAATGTCCCCATGATCTCAGTTGGGAATTTCTCCAGAACCAATGTTACCTAACTCCCCCATGATCTCATGGGTAGTGAAATTGGATCCTTTATCCTTCTCGGATAAAGACGAAAAAGAGGATTCAAGTTGTGCAAGTTAAATATATCACGGTAGTTGGAAATTGCCGCTGCCCTGGTAACAACAATTTAGGCGAGAAAACCTATCCACGGGTAGAGTCCTTGGCATTGGATGGAGTCCTAGAGCAGAGGTTCCCAAACCACGGCCCGCGGGTCACTTGTGGCCCGCCAGCCGTCAGAAAGTGGCACGCGAGGCCTCGTTATTTAATATTATATATTCTCTTCAAATTATCACACTAGGTGGCATCTCGCAGTGAGCCAACAGACCCCATTATTTATTTTATTCATCGGCCATCCAATGTACAGTCCTTCAACTGTGTGCTTGGTACTTTTAATCTTTTTCTCCGTGGTCCTGCGCCAAGCTGTGTTAGATCAACCTCTCTTAAGCTCTCCCTCTGGATTTCAAAGCATGGCAGCACTATTGATAGCATTTGGGCGCCTTCTGAGGACATGTCTAATTTAATTCTATCATTGTCTTGGTACAACATAGCCGATGTCTTCCCGCTTGCTCTTGATCAGCTAATACTGATTCGTAACGGTGTTCTGGAAGCGCGGTAGCTTAGTGGCTAAACTCACGTCTGCCGGCCCGGTGGTGGTCAAGGGTTCAAATTCGCACCAAGGCGGATTTTAAACTGGACTTGGGATCCCAGGTAGACCCAGTCTAAAATAGATACCAAAATCATGATTGAGGAGTAAAGGCGGTCGGCATGATGTTGACCATATCACTGATTGAGTGTCGATTGTGCTATAATATTAGGCGTATTTTTAATGACTGTGCAGTGTTTGAAAATATTGCCGGTCCAAGTTTTGTATTCACCCTCTTAACAGAGGACTAGGACCGGCAATATTTTCAAACACTGCACAGTCATTAAAAATACACCCTGCCAAATGCGCTTCATTGTGTGCACAAGAGTCGTTTACTTTTACTTTGCAAATAGTTTTATGTCCGTAAAATCAAGGTAGTTCTTTAGGCCGTGTGGACATTACTTTTTCAGCATTATATAATACAATTATTGAGAGTAGTATAGACATTTTATTTTCCACGACTCTCCAGAATACAGCATTTTCAGATATTTAAAACCTGGTGTTACAAGTAGTTAAGGTTAGTTGCATATCCTTTACAGGGCGTAGCAGTCAACCCCATCATTGTTTGGCTGTTCTTAATTCCTGGGCAAGTTTACGTTCAGTAGTTCGCATTGCTGTCTGAACGACCGGCACCGATACCATTTTATAAAAAAAACTAACGCAAGGCGGTCTGCTGCCAAATCGCCCGCATCTGTCCGTAACCACTTCGCCACGGAGTAGAGGGAGACTATAATAATATTTGTATAAGGAGGGCAACAATCTGGTGTTAGTAGTATAAAAAGACCACAATAAGATTTGTTTAAGATGGACAGCAATCTGGTGATACTGATATTGTCTGAAATATTTTCCAGATGAACATTCAAAGCGGCGATGCTTGAGTGGAATAAAAATTAATAAGTCAGTAAAGAATAATTTTACACGCCTTCAGTAGCTTGGACAAAATGTGATTGACGCAAATTATTTTATAATCAATAGGTAGGTCAGCATGGCAGAATGGATAAGATCGCATGTTCTTAAACATCCGGTGTGCTGATGCCGAGGTCAGGAGTTCAACCCCTACATCGGACAGTTGGGCTAAAACACGTGTTACTGCATCTAATGCACTTGACTTATATTTTACGTGTGGATTAGCTTTCCCTATTACCAGTGTCCTTTGCCATCAGGCGAACGCACTCCGACTTCGGAGGTACTTGTAATTCACGTCCCCACTTAAAGGACAAGATGTCAACATTTTAGTCCAACTGACTGGTTGGACCTGCTACATCGGAATCAGCACACCGGAAGTTTAAGAGCGAGCGCTCTCATCCATTCGGCCATGATGCCTTCCAGTTTTGTAAAGTTGTGATCTTTGACTATCTGATCTGGAGGTTAGAGGTACCTTAACACGTTCAACCTTATTCTGCCCACCATTTGCTATGCCCAATAGAGCAAACAGCGAGTCAGGATTAATGATAATGATGTTCTTTCCGGGCCCGTGAAGAAAAAAAAACAACAACAACCCCAAAAGCAGTCCTTAGGTGTGATAATTCTTTCTTCCGTGCAGTAATATCAGCCTGATAAATTGAGCACACCTCTCCACCCGCTCCAGGGATTTCGACTGACGAACATTCTAGGTGTCCAATGTAAACCGACAGCTTTCTTTGATAGTAATAGCAGAAACATCTGTGCTTCAAGATAAAGGTGTTGTTATGGGAGATATTCTAGGTCACGACTCAATGAGACGGAATGGTCAGTTTCAACGTCTGACGTCTCCACTTTGTAGAGATAGAAAGGCTTGCGCGTTTCAATGACCCCCAAGAGCTGTGCCGACGGTAGCACAGCTACTGGTAGGGCCTTCCTTGTTGGAAAGGTCAAGGGATAGGAACCAGAAGAGAGACAGCAAACGCGAAGAAATACTTGTCGAAGTTGAATGTACTGAGCAACAGGATTGACGAAAAAGTGCTACGCAATTCACCAAATGATGTCGCAATAGTCAGTTCCATTCCTAGCAGCCCTGTGTTCCAGAACATTCTCGGAACATTGTGAAAATTAATCTGTACCCATTTTATGAGACTGGGTCGACCCCATAGCCGTGATGGAACCTGCCACTGATGGAGATAGAACCTAGACCATTGTCTTGGTAAGCAAACGCATTAACTAACCACCAACAGAAATTTCAAAGCGAGACAGATTGTCAAATCATCAGCATCCGTGTCAAATCATCAGCATCCGTGACATTTCGCATAACGCCTTATTCTTCTTTTTTTCTGGCTCAAACATGGATTGTCAAATAAGAATTAAAAATAAGCAGCATCTTTTAAAAGACATTTAGTCTGGTTACCTTTTTAAACCCCTGTCTTGTAACTTCACCTGCTTGATGAAGTTGTTATTTTAAAGTAATAAATGTCTTGAGGAATAATAAAAAAGCTTAAAAAAAGTCGCTTAAAAGTCGACAGGGTCAACTTCATTGAGCTGGGATTTTATCCCATATGGCTCAGTCTCTTTGCGCTGCCGAAAGCGTCGCACAGAGCACGAACTCCACATCTCTAGCGACGATCCCATGAGTCTCCGAAAAAAATGCAAACGTAAACCGAACGATGCTTCCCGGAATCGAACCCACAACCTTCGGAGCCCGAGTCAGACGGATTGACTACTTCGCCAAGGAGACTCCTAAAGAATAATAATAACTGTTTGGTACAACTGAAATAACGACTAGGTTTGTTTGGTACATCTAACATTTTCTTCCTTATCTACGGTACTTTTTCGAGGGGAATACGTTACTCCCAGTTCTACACCTCAAAGGTGCAGTGTTGTCGGAGATCGGCATGCATTTGCTAAAGGCTTGCTTCATCTAGACCAGTGGTTTTCAACCAGTGGAGAATTCTCAGAGTTTCCGGGGGAAGGGGGGGGGGGAGAGGGGAGGGGGGAATTAAGACCACAGATTGGCAGACTAAAAATGGCTTCAGGCACAATATCTTGGTTTTCGATTGAGCGTTTTGTTTGATGAAGCATACTTTTCTGGTATTCTGGTGTCGTGTATTAAGTGACAATTCTTTTGAAGTTTTACTACACTATAAATTAATCTATACATGTAAAGGTTATGTACAAATATGGAAGAAAATAATTCTTCTTCTTTCATTAGCTGGGAAGGGGGAATGACATTCTGATATATGGTGAAAGGATGCATGGGCCAAGAAAAGGTCGAGAACCACTGTGCGATTTTCAACTGGCGTGGAATTCTTAACGTTCACAACTTGTCCTTATGCGAGAAGATTATGTATCCGACCTCAGCACTGAAAACATCAAGAAACGTGTGACATTTGACTGCCGTGACCCTGATGACGTTGTGGTATAGTTAAGCCATAACCCAGGTCAGAGATTAGAGGTTTTGGCAGTGTTCAGCAAGTGAACACTGGAACGTGAAAAGTGGGAACTTTACACACAACGTGAAAACATTGGGACCACGTGGGGTTAAGAGAAAAGCAGTCTACGGTTTGGTTTCGTTCAGTGCGGACCATGTCAAGTTCTAGAGTTACGGCCAAAATTGTGCCACTCTTTTATTATGTACAAGTTGTTCGTGGTGTCGATGAATTGTTGAATAACAGAAATGTATCGTGCTGAAATGCGTGGTTTTAACTCTTAACTATATATATATAATACTGGGTACATCCCCAAGAACTTGAAAACACCCATTTTCATCACAATACCGAAGAAGCCAAGATCTGTTGATTGTGAGGATTACATAACTATTAGCTTAATGAGCCACATAACTAAGATACTACTCAAGGTCATACAAGAAAGAATTCAAGATAAAATTGATGAGGAAGTAGCTGAAGAACAATTTGGGTTCCGCAAAAACATTAGCACAAGAGAAGCAATTATCTGTTTGAGGATGTTAATTGAAAAATATATAGAAGTTCAGAAAAGTAAATATGATTGTTTTATAGATTACAAGAAAGCTTGTGATAGAGTACAACATGAACGACTAATTACGTGCCTTCAAGATATAGGAGTAGACGGAAAGGACATCAGACTTATTAGTAACTTGTACTGGGAACAAGTGGCGTCTATTAGATGCGGAAATAACTATTCGCCGCCTATAGAGATAAAAAGAGGAGTACGGCAGGGATGTGTACTGTCCCCAAGATTCTTCAACATATACAGAAATAATTTTTAAACTAGCTGAAATGCCTGGACTTAATATCAATGGAAGAATCTTAAACAATCTTAGAAATGCTGACGATACCGTGTTACTAGCAGAAAGCTAGCAAGAGTTACAAGATCCAGTGGAACAAGAAAACAGGCACAGTGCAGAATGTGGCCTAGATATTAACATCAAAAAAAAAAAAAACTATGATAATAACCCGTGAAAAGGAAAGGTCATCAATGACCATCACAGTAAACGGGGTGATACTAGATCAAGTAACAAGTTTCTCTTATCTTGGACATATAATAACAGATGATGGCAGAAGTGAAATAGAAATCAAAAAGAGAATAGGAATGGCCAAATACTTTCAACGGCATGAAATCAGTATTAACATCTAGAAAGATTAATAACGCATTAAAAATGAGAATTGTCAAATGCCACGTATATTCAACGCTACTGTATGACGTGGAAGCCTGGCCATTGAACAAGCTACTAGAAAGTCGCATAGAAACCCTGGATATGTGGATATACAGACGAATATGTCGTATTTCATGGGAACAAAAACAATCAAATGCAGAGGTTCTAGAAAAACTGGGAACGAACAGATAGTTGATGAGAAATAAAGAGGAGGCAAGCGAAATATTACGGCCATCTTAAAAGATATGATACTCTTATAAAAACCATACTGGAAGGCAAGGTTGAGGGCAAGCAAGCAAGAGATAGACAACGATACAAGTGGGAAGATAACATCAAGAGATGGACGAACATCAGCCTGACAGAATGTACGGTCAAGGCGAGAGACAGACAGTGTTGGAGATCCATTGCAGCCAACCTTCATTGTGGAGACGGCACCTGATTGATAATAGTTGTCAGAGACAGACCGGTGTACAATGAATTGAGTAACCAACAACCGTACGTTGCTTGTGCTGAAAGTATATAAAGCAGTCGTATTATCCACACAGCTACATGCCTGTGAAACCTGGACTGTTTACCAGCGATACGCCAGGAAATTAAACCACTTCCACACAGTCTGCCTTAGGAAGCTATTGAAGATTAAATGGCAAGACAAGATTCTGAGAGGGCGGGATCAGCAAAGCGATAACTGTACGCCTGTCAGAGCTTCCATCCTAGACCAGTTGCCGACCAAGGTTTAGGGCCTGGTCTGCCCTGCCATGACATTTAGTCTTTGTATTGCATTTCCTGCACTAGGGTAAGGCTTGTACACTCCCAGTTGCACTCCTCCGTCCGAAGTTGTTGCAAAATGTGGGGTGTCAGGTTTGGTGAGCGCCGTTCAACATTCGGTGCTAACAGACAGAAGATAGTACGTCTACTTAGTTAGTTAGTTAGTCGCAGTTCCAACTTCACAGCAACGGGTCGTCCCCATTATGCTCCGTTCCTGTGCCAGTGAATATCACACAAAACGCTCCCCAATGCCCAATGTGAAAAGTGGAAAAGACAGGAGTCTCGACAAACAACAGCCCGCACAGATACACTGTGCATAATGCCGCCGCCAGAATGTCAACACAATAGTCCCCAACGAAACACCCAGTTCATCTCAGATGGAATCGGCAGTCATTTTCCTATCTGAATGTTTCCTAGATGTTCACCTACACAGTCCACGAACATACAGTTCATCACCGACGGCAGTGGCCATCAACCAGAAGCCCAGCAGCCACGCATTTCTGCATAAGGCAAAAACTGGTCAACTCTGGGACATAGCCACCTGCCATCGCTCCGAACATGCAGTCACGTTCCAAAAATAAAAACTTGGGCAGATTCAAAAGCACTTCACACGAAACTCACAGCTCACAGTGTCGCACCACGCACTCACTCATTAGCAGGGCGACGGAACCATCAAGCCTCCTTAGTCGCCTCTTACGACATGCGTGGTAGGCTACAGTGTTGCTATTCTTTGCTTCCCTTATGGGCCCCGGCAACACACGGGAGAGTACGTCTACTGTCATACTATAGCCCAGTCATATCTGACTGAGACCTCGTATATGTCTCGTACGACACATATATTATTACAGTGTTTATTTGTTATTAATCTATGCTATACCACGCAAAGGGAGACACTGCAGCCGAGTGCTTAGCATAATGACCTACCGACCTGGTAGTTATGTGTTCGAATCAGCCTCTAGGCGGGCATGTTTAACAAATCGACAGGTATATAATAACAATATATGGCTAGTACCATATACCCAAATACGCTTCACTGTATAAAGCTGGCTACTTCATTTTACTTACAAGCAACGTGTGGTGGTGGTGTTTGTCCATCAAGAATGATGATGGCCATTCATTTCATCCAATAGGGTTGAAAGTTTGCAGCCGTGAGTTCTAAGATGGCTAATAAGGCCTATTTTGGCTCGAAATGTTCTTTGACAATGTGCGCAAAGATTGCTTGACGTTCCGGAAGGAGGATCTCCTACAGTGATTTTGTGGTTTTTCCACATCTCTAGCGACGATCCCATGAGTCTCCGAAAAAAATGCAAACGTAAACCGAACGATGCTTCCCGGAATCGAACCCACAACCTTCGGAGCCCGAGTCAGACGGATTGACTACTTCGCCAAGGAGACTCCTAAAGAATAATAATAACTGTTTGGTACAACTGAAATAACGACTAGGTTTGTTTGGTACATCTAACATTTTCTTCCTTATCTACGGTACTTTTTCGAGGGGAATACGTTACTCCCAGTTCTACACCTCAAAGGTGCAGTGTTGTCGGAGATCGGCATGCATTTGCTAAAGGCTTGCTTCATCTAGACCAGTGGTTTTCAACCAGTGGAGAATTCTCAGAGTTTCCGGGGGAAGGGGGGGGGAGAGGGGAGGGGGGAATTAAGACCACAGATTGGCAGACTAAAAATGGCTTCAGGCACAATATCTTGGTTTTCGATTGAGCGTTTTGTTTGATGAAGCATACTTTTCTGGTATTCTGGTGTCGTGTATTAAGTGACAATTCTTTTGAAGTTTTACTACACTATAAATTAATCTATACATGTAAAGGTTATGTACAAATATGGAAGAAAATAATTCTTCTTCTTTCATTAGCTGGGAAGGGGGAATGACATTCTGATATATGGTGAAAGGATGCATGGGCCAAGAAAAGGTCGAGAACCACTGTGCGATTTTCAACTGGCGTGGAATTCTTAACGTTCACAACTTGTCCTTATGCGAGAAGATTATGTATCCGACCTCAGCACTGAAAACATCAAGAAACGTGTGACATTTGACTGCCGTGACCCTGATGACGTTGTGGTATAGTTAAGCCATAACCCAGGTCAGAGATTAGAGGTTTTGGCAGTGTTCAGCAAGTGAACACTGGAACGTGAAAAGTGGGAACTTTACACACAACGTGAAAACATTGGGACCACGTGGGGTTAAGAGAAAAGCAGTCTACGGTTTGGTTTCGTTCAGTGCGGACCATGTCAAGTTCTAGAGTTACGGCCAAAATTGTGCCACTCTTTTATTATGTACAAGTTGTTCGTGGTGTCGATGAATTGTTGAATAACAGAAATGTATCGTGCTGAAATGCGTGGTTTTAACTCTTAACTATATATATATAATACTGGGTACATCCCCAAGAACTTGAAAACACCCATTTTCATCACAATACCGAAGAAGCCAAGATCTGTTGATTGTGAGGATTACATAACTATTAGCTTAATGAGCCACATAACTAAGATACTACTCAAGGTCATACAAGAAAGAATTCAAGATAAAATTGATGAGGAAGTAGCTGAAGAACAATTTGGGTTCCGCAAAAACATTAGCACAAGAGAAGCAATTATCTGTTTGAGGATGTTAATTGAAAAATATATAGAAGTTCAGAAAAGTAAATATGATTGTTTTATAGATTACAAGAAAGCTTGTGATAGAGTACAACATGAACGACTAATTACGTGCCTTCAAGATATAGGAGTAGACGGAAAGGACATCAGACTTATTAGTAACTTGTACTGGGAACAAGTGGCGTCTATTAGATGCGGAAATAACTATTCGCCGCCTATAGAGATAAAAAGAGGAGTACGGCAGGGATGTGTACTGTCCCCAAGATTCTTCAACATATACAGAAATAATTTTTAAACTAGCTGAAATGCCTGGACTTAATATCAATGGAAGAATCTTAAACAATCTTAGAAATGCTGACGATACCGTGTTACTAGCAGAAAGCTAGCAAGAGTTACAAGATCCAGTGGAACAAGAAAACAGGCACAGTGCAGAATGTGGCCTAGATATTAACATCAAAAAAAAAAAAAACTATGATAATAACCCGTGAAAAGGAAAGGTCATCAATGACCATCACAGTAAACGGGGTGATACTAGATCAAGTAACAAGTTTCTCTTATCTTGGACATATAATAACAGATGATGGCAGAAGTGAAATAGAAATCAAAAAGAGAATAGGAATGGCCAAATACTTTCAACGGCATGAAATCAGTATTAACATCTAGAAAGATTAATAACGCATTAAAAATGAGAATTGTCAAATGCCACGTATATTCAACGCTACTGTATGACGTGGAAGCCTGGCCATTGAACAAGCTACTAGAAAGTCGCATAGAAACCCTGGATATGTGGATATACAGACGAATATGTCGTATTTCATGGGAACAAAAACAATCAAATGCAGAGGTTCTAGAAAAACTGGGAACGAACAGATAGTTGATGAGAAATAAAGAGGAGGCAAGCGAAATATTACGGCCATCTTAAAAGATATGATACTCTTATAAAAACCATACTGGAAGGCAAGGTTGAGGGCAAGCAAGCAAGAGATAGACAACGATACAAGTGGGAAGATAACATCAAGAGATGGACGAACATCAGCCTGACAGAATGTACGGTCAAGGCGAGAGACAGACAGTGTTGGAGATCCATTGCAGCCAACCTTCATTGTGGAGACGGCACCTGATTGATAATAGTTGTCAGAGACAGACCGGTGTACAATGAATTGAGTAACCAACAACCGTACGTTGCTTGTGCTGAAAGTATATAAAGCAGTCGTATTATCCACACAGCTACATGCCTGTGAAACCTGGACTGTTTACCAGCGATACGCCAGGAAATTAAACCACTTCCACACAGTCTGCCTTAGGAAGCTATTGAAGATTAAATGGCAAGACAAGATTCTGAGAGGGCGGGATCAGCAAAGCGATAACTGTACGCCTGTCAGAGCTTCCATCCTAGACCAGTTGCCGACCAAGGTTTAGGGCCTGGTCTGCCCTGCCATGACATTTAGTCTTTGTATTGCATTTCCTGCACTAGGGTAAGGCTTGTACACTCCCAGTTGCACTCCTCCGTCCGAAGTTGTTGCAAAATGTGGGGTGTCAGGTTTGGTGAGCGCCGTTCAACATTCGGTGCTAACAGACAGAAGATAGTACGTCTACTTAGTTAGTTAGTTAGTCGCAGTTCCAACTTCACAGCAACGGGTCGTCCCCATTATGCTCCGTTCCTGTGCCAGTGAATATCACACAAAACGCTCCCCAATGCCCAATGTGAAAAGTGGAAAAGACAGGAGTCTCGACAAACAACAGCCCGCACAGATACACTGTGCATAATGCCGCCGCCAGAATGTCAACACAATAGTCCCCAACGAAACACCCAGTTCATCTCAGATGGAATCGGCAGTCATTTTCCTATCTGAATGTTTCCTAGATGTTCACCTACACAGTCCACGAACATACAGTTCATCACCGACGGCAGTGGCCATCAACCAGAAGCCCAGCAGCCACGCATTTCTGCATAAGGCAAAAACTGGTCAACTCTGGGACATAGCCACCTGCCATCGCTCCGAACATGCAGTCACGTTCCAAAAATAAAAACTTGGGCAGATTCAAAAGCACTTCACACGAAACTCACAGCTCACAGTGTCGCACCACGCACTCACTCATTAGCAGGGCGACGGAACCATCAAGCCTCCTTAGTCGCCTCTTACGACATGCGTGGTAGGCTACAGTGTTGCTATTCTTTGCTTCCCTTATGGGCCCCGGCAACACACGGGAGAGTACGTCTACTGTCATACTATAGCCCAGTCATATCTGACTGAGACCTCGTATATGTCTCGTACGACACATATATTATTACAGTGTTTATTTGTTATTAATCTATGCTATACCACGCAAAGGGAGACACTGCAGCCGAGTGCTTAGCATAATGACCTACCGACCTGGTAGTTATGTGTTCGAATCAGCCTCTAGGCGGGCATGTTTAACAAATCGACAGGTATATAATAACAATATATGGCTAGTACCATATACCCAAATACGCTTCACTGTATAAAGCTGGCTACTTCATTTTACTTACAAGCAACGTGTGGTGGTGGTGTTTGTCCATCAAGAATGATGATGGCCATTCATTTCATCCAATAGGGTTGAAAGTTTGCAGCCGTGAGTTCTAAGATGGCTAATAAGGCCTATTTTGGCTCGAAATGTTCTTTGACAATGTGCGCAAAGATTGCTTGACGTTCCGGAAGGAGGATCTCCTACAGTGATTTTGTGGTTTTTCTATCAAGCCCCCCTTCCCCCTTATTCACAGCTCTTGCAGTCCTGTTTGCTTCACAAGTGACTACACCCTTGCGTAATGATGTACGCCTCGGATTTCGGTCTTTGGCAGCAGTCTCCCAAATGTCATGATGAATTCCAAAAGCTTTTAGTGAGATATTCAGTATCTGTAAAGCGTTTCCTCTGGCCGCCTTGGGAGCGTTTACCACAACGCAGCTCGCCGTAAAAAAAAATTCGTTTAGGGAGCCTGTGATCTGGCATTAGAGTCAAGTGACTAACCCAGCGAAGCTGATTCTTCATTAGTAGAGTGTGGATACTGGGCATGGACGCTCTTTCTAGGACTTCAGTGTCTTGGTGTTACCTTTCCTCTGAAGTAAACTAGGCAGGCCTTGAGAGGGATCATGCTGCATGGACAACACATTGTCTCTAAATTCAGCCCAGGCTTTGTGTTATGGAAAGGTATAATTCCATTTTACAAAATATCGTCTGCCAAGACGGCAATGTGCCAGTTGGTCAGTATACGAGACATCTAGAGACGCGGCCTAAACAGCAAGCAAACACCGGTGCATAGTATTTCCCTAATCTACTCTCAGATTGCCGACACTCTGTTGAGCCAGTAAGAAAGCACATTGCAACTTATCCGTAGGAACGTATTGACATACGCCTTGCAGAGATCACACACTCGCATCCCCAGCTGTTATATCTGAACCCAGCCTAATGGGGAAAGGCAGTTAACGGGACACGTTGAATGCCGAACAAATGCTGAAAAAATCATAAGCAAAAGCTGGCGAGAATGATAAAACAAGCATTACCTCACGGACCCGCAGGAAGGTGCGCCGCGCCAGAGCTGGTCGGAGAAACAGAGATACGGCTATGGTTTTTCTGTTTAAGCATTTCGCGAGTACTAAAGATACCAGGAAAGTATGAGTGACTGCAGAGGCAACACAAACTGATAACCTCTTCTGAGCTTTGCTTCATGGTAAAGTGTCTGTGGAATGTCTCAGAAAACATCGCATAAAGAGTACAGAAGTTATCCGACAAACTGTCATAGCCTCCCACCAAGTCAAGTAAAAAGGTATTTGCATTGCCTTTAAATGACGTCGCAATCAACCCCAGCATTTGTTGTTGGCTGTTTGTGATTTTCTAGGCGCGTTTATGTTCATCAGTTTGCGGTAGGTTTTCTGAACGAACGACGCTCATTCTTCTTCTTCTTCACATCTTCTTCTTCTTCTTCTTCTTCTTCTTCTTCTTCTTCTTCTTCTTCTTCTTCTTCTTCTTCTTCTTCTTCTTCTTCTTCTTCTTCTTCTTCTTCTTCTTCTTCTTCTTCTTCTTCTTCTTCTTCTTCTTCTTCTTCTTCTTCTTCTTCTTCTTCTTCTTCTTCTTCTTCTTCTTCTGCTTCTTCTTCTTCCTTCTTCTTCTTCTTCTTCTTCTTCTTCTTCTTCTTCTTCTGCTTCTGCTTCTGCTTCTGCTTCTGCTTCTTCTTCTTCTTCTTCTTCTTCTTCTTCTTCTTCTTCTTCTTCTTCTTCTTCTGCTTCTGCTTCTGCTTCTGCTTCTGCTTCTGCTTCTTCTTCTTCTTCTTCTTCTTCTTCTTCTTCTTCTTCTTCTTCTTCTTCTTCTTCTTCTTCTTCTGCTTCTGCTTCTGCTTCTGCTTCTGCTTCTGCTTCTTCTTCTTCTTCTTCTTCTTCTTCTTCTTCTTCTTCTTCTTCTTCTTCTTCTTCTTCTTCTTCTTCTTCTTCTTCTTCTTCTTCTTCTTCTTCTTCTTCTTCTTCTTCTTCTTCTTCTTCTTCTTCTTCTTCTTCTGCTTCTTCTGCTTCTTCTTCTTCTTCTTCTTCTTCTTCTTCTTCTTCTTCTTCTTATTCTTCTTCTTCTTCTTCTTCTTCTTCTTCTGCTTCTGCTTCTGCTTCTTCTTCCTTCTTCTTCTTCTCTTCTTCTTCTTCTTCTTCTTCTTCTTCTTCTTCTTCTTCTTCTTCTTCTTCTTCTTCTTCTTCTTCTTCTTCTTCTTCTTCTTCTTCTTCTTCTTCTTCTTCTTCTTCTTCTTCTTCTTCTTCTTCTTCTTCTTCTTCTTCTTCTTCTTCTTCTTCTTCTTCTTCTTCTTCTTCTTCTTCTTCTTCAGCATTCCGAGCCATTGAGGTTCTTTGCTGCAGATACAAGCCGTCTCCATTGGTCTCTCTGGTGGACCTTTACTTGCCAGTCGTTGATTCCTAGTGCTTGTAGGTCTGTATGTATATTATCTCTCCACCATCTTCTTGGTCTACCTCGGGGTCTACGGTCATTTAATTCTTGAGTGTAAGCGAGTTTTGTTTCTTTATTATCTTCCATTCTTTCCACATGCCCCAGCCATTGCAGTCTATTAGCCAGTAAAAAATTAACACATTGCGGTATGCTTCCCAGTCGTTCGCAATTGATTTAGAACGCGGTATATGGGACTGCGAATAGCGTTCGCTATCCCTTCGCCACTCTTTTTACACGCCTTAAGTGAATAGGTACAATTATCTCGGAACAGTAATAACATCTGATGGAAGATGCCTTGAAAAGATTAGAACAAGAATCGCCATGGCAAAAGTAGCCTTTAGCAAGATGAAAAAAAATACTGACCAATAAAAAGATGTCAACTGAAACGAGAAAAAGAGTGTTGAGATGCTACATAGAACCTGTACTTTTATATGGATGTGAAGCTTGGACAATGAGCAGTCAGGCTGAAAAAAATCTGATGGATGTAGAAATGTGGTTTCTGAGGAAAATGCAAAGAATACCAATGAACAAGCCCTTCAAGAAACAAATGAAGATCGTAAACTGATTAGAGACATTAGACGTAGACAGTCACAATTTTTTGGACATGTTATGAGAAGAAATGATTTGGAGAACTTGGTGACAACTGGTAAGATCGAGGGGAACAGACCAAGGGGAAGACCTAGAAGCAAGTACGTGGATGGTTTGGCCTTGTGGCATGGTCGAGACAGAAACACGGAGCTGATCCACGACTCTGGTGATCGAGTGAGATGGCAGAACATGACCGCCCACGCTTACCGGCATGGCACATGATGGATAGATGGAAGGTGTTTTATTGTATTATTTACCGGCACTGTGGCAAAGAGGTTACGGACGCAATTCGTAATGCCACATATCGCATTCGAAACACAGCTGGTTTTCATAAAAATCGTTCAGAAAGCAATGGCAAAACTACTGAACGTAGAGTTGCCAAGAAATAACAAACAGCCAACAAATGCTGGGGGCTGACTGTGGCGTCTTCTAAAGGATATACAACAAACTGTTTAATATATTTTGGACAAATGGTGCTAGCCCCATAGTTATATTGACCAGTCGTCACTCAAGGCTTGATCTGGTCAATACTTCCCACGACATTTCCTGGTCAACACGCAAATGGCAAAGGTCATGTCATAAAACCGTAGGAGAGCATGACCGAATGGACGAGAACGCGTGTTCTTAACAGCAGTGCTAACAGAGAAAAGAAGCCAACAAACGAGAGAATGCGGTCCCCAGTAGGCCCAACCAAGGACCGGTCTTTACCAGGACCAACACAAGACAAAGAAAACAACCAGATAGCACAAAATAAATTTATCCGACGAACAGAGCGGAACCAGTATAACCAGTAGGAATTAGGACTAACAGTTCACACAACCACGGCTCTCAACAATAACCATCGCTGAAAAAGCAGGTTAGACGAGACCGAATTCGAAATATTTTTTTTTTGGAATTGGAATCGGAATCGGAATCGGAAGCATCCGGTATGCTGATGCCGAGGTAAGGGGTTCGACCCCTACACCGGAAAGTTGGATTAAAATGTTGACCTATCGTCCTTGACTTGGGGACGTAAATTACAAGTACCTCTGAACTCGGAGTGGGTTCGCCTGATGGCAAGGGATACTGTTAAAAGGGAAAGCTAATCTACACGCAAAATTCTGTCCAGCACTACTAGAAGAATGCGTTTGGACTACGCTTGAGTTCAAAGCGAGCGAGCGCAAAAAAAATATCACGATCCGTTGATGTAATGGTTATGACGCAACGCTGACAATGGCATGAGCGCGATCGGACGAGGCTCCATGTCAGCCATCGAAGCTTGCTATAAGAGGTAACAACTAGCCATCTATTTCTCTTTGCACTCAGGCTTACAAAATTTCATGGTCGTCACACTTTGCACACACACACCAGGTTTCTCCGACATAACGTGTTGTTTGTTTTTAAATGCCAGAATCGATTCTACAGAGGGATGTGCTGTGACAGAACTTCACATGTATTAGGTTAGCGCATTACCACGTGGGATGACTAGCTCCTTTACTCAATGCATGTTTCACTCATTGAATTATGTATGGTGTCGGTTTTAAAAGGGCGGGTCGAATGAAGAGAAACAATATTCCTTCTTAAGCTGGGACTAAACTTTGACTGCTATGTTGACAAGTTAATACACTATCCACTAGATCTAGACCACCATTTGTAACCAGACCAAGTGGCCATAAATACACGATAATGCAAAACTACAGAAAGGAAACACAATAACAAGCATACGAACTGAGAAAAGGCGATAGCTGGTGGCATGATGGGAAATGCTATGTGAAGTTAAAATTCAAAAAGTCAGAAATGCACATGATTAATCTAGAAGCGAAATTAGGACGGGTGAGATATCCAAACAGGCAAAACCCTCCGCGGAAGAGGACAAATAGAGCAGAGCGACAAGGGCGCAAGTAAAAAAGGACAACGCCAAATTGCAATCGATTAAGAGCTACTGTTGCAGCCTTGGGTTCAACAGGGAATACAAACAAAAGAAGACAGCGATAGAATTAATTGATAGCTGTGCTTTTGCTATTAAACAGGATTATTGTGAACTCTGGGGTGTAGGGCACCTAGCGACAAAACTCAATGACTGGTCCACTCTCATTGCGCACCGATATCTTCATAAGTGCTCCAGTCTCCTCACATAGATCGGACTATGAGGAGATCAAGACAAGACATTAACTCCGCTGTACGAGAGTAAGTTAATAAGTAAGTCACAAATGGCTGTAGAAAAATAACTAAAGATGATAACAATTTGAAACCAGTTTGTTTTTATACATACATTGCCCCTTTATTTTTGAACATAATTTCCACCACCATTGATGCACTTATCCTATCGTTTTATAAGTCCCCCCAAACCGGCTGCATAGAAATGCTAAAAATAAACTGGTTTCAAATTGTTATCATGTGTAGTTATTTTTCTACAGCCATTTGTGACTTACTTATTAACTTACTCTCGTATTAACGAAAATCCAGATGTGTGTAGGGCAAGATCATACGTACACAGTAACAGTAAAGGATCCCCTTTCACCTCTCGTGGCGCTTTGGATATATGGTTAAAAGAGTAAAGGGCCCTTCAACACGCCATGAGGTGAGTTGGGTATATGGTGCTAGGCCCATAGTTTTATAGACCAGTCAGCACTCGGTGTGTGTTGTTCTTAGAATACCACGGCTGTCTTTACTTCCCAAGACATTTTCTGGTAAACATTTTAGGCTCAGTCAATCTGGGAGCCCTAGTCAACGTTCAGACATTTGAATCCACCCCGATACGGATTGAACCCCTGACCACTGGGTCGCCAGACGAGCGTATAGCCACTAGGCTGCCGCGGCTACCAGGGCATATAGTGCTAGCATAATATTTTCACTGATCAATTGCCACTCAATGGGCGATGCGGTCTTATTTATGGCAAGCTAATTTACTCCCCTGAACATTTGCACGCGGGACCTTCTGTTTTTCGCCTTTATCGGAGAAGGCTACAATCCGATCTCACAACCCAAGAGAGCAGGGAAGCCAGGTATTATCAATATATACCAATAGTTCTTGGAAAAATTTAGCTATATTCTGGGATCGATCCCGGCGTCTTCTGTGCCTGAGGCGGACACTGTAACCTCTCATCCACGACTGACCCCACACATTTCTCCTTGACCTCTGCAAACTTGCATGTAATGTGAGCGTTGAGGCAATCCGGCACGGGTGCGTAGCCATTCTTGATCTCTGTAAACTTGCAAGCAATGTGAGTGGTGAGGGAATGTGAGGCAATCCAGCACGGGGGCGTAGCCATTCTTGATCTCACCTGGGTGATTTAGAATAATGACCTGAGCATGGAACTGCTTGGCAGCCTTGGGTGGGTCATTTTGGCTGTCACTAGCAGCATTACCGGATGTCCTTGTCAGACACGTTCTTGACTTTAAATCCCTGGGCTGGCTTCAGGGAGAGCCTAGGGTGCATCTCAACTGATTTGACCTCATTGGTGGCATTAGCAGGAGCAAAGTTAGGGACCATGCAAAGCTTGAGAATGCCAGTCTTGACTCGGCCCACAGACACAGTTCCAATACCATACATTTTGTAGACATCCTGCAGGGGCAGACGCCGCGGCTTGTCAACTGGACGGATAGGAGGAAGGATAGCATCCAACGCATGGATCAAAGTCTTGCCAGACGCATCAGCTTCTTTCCTTTCAATGGAACATCCCTTGAACCAGCCCATATTGGAAGACTCCTCCAGCATGTTGTCTGCAACCCAGACAGAGATGGGCAGGAATGGGACATAATCAAGGTTGTATCCAATCTTCTTGATGTAGTTGGTGACTTCCTTTAAAAAAAAAAAAGTCGCTTAAAAGTCGACAGGGTCGACTTCATTGCACATAATTTTTATCCCATATGTCTCAGTCTCTTTCCGCAGCGAACTAACGAAAGCATCGCACAGAGCACGAACTCCGTAGCTCCAGCGACGACCCTCAGGAGTCTTCGAAAAAATGCTCTCATGAACCGAAGGACTCCGCCCGGAACCGAACCCATAACCTTCGGAGCCCGAGTCAGACGGCTTGACCAATTCGCCACGGAGTCTCCCGACTTTCTTTTCAATTTCCAACCCACAACAGCGACAGTTTCTCAGAATGCCTCACGAGGTGGTAATCAAAGATCTTATTCAATATGCCGCCTGAACATGGCAGATCAGCAACTTTGTATTCCGTACCCAAAAATGAAATAGAGTAGTATAAAGAGCACAGATAACGCAATGCAAGTATAAAGAGCTCATGCAGTTTTAAAAGTCATGCAAGCAATAAAGGGGAGACAATGTAAAGTGTAAGAAATTTTCATCGTTATCCTTCCTTGGGTGGGCTTTCCCGCACAAGCCGTCAGACAACCGTGGCTGGATGTTAATGTCGCTGTATCTATTCTCCCGATGTTAGGAACAAGCTGTAAATTGTGCACGTTCTTCATCTTCACCAGTTTCCCCAAAAGTAAGCAATATAAACCCAGATCATGAGTTTCGCAGGTTCGCGGCCGTTTGATAGCGATTCTGTAAGTGACAACTCAATAAAGGGCGGGGCTGTGAGGTGGTGACGAGCGGTCAGAAAGTAATATGATTATAGTACCTTGGAAATTAGGCTAAAATTGGATTCAAAATAATGTTTTCCCCGTAGTGAATATGAACAAAGAAGACACAAACAATAGATTGCACGATTTATGGCCTTGCATGTTTCGCTGCATCTCCTCAGGTATATATTGCAGAAATAACACAACCTACACTAAAGCCGGACTCCCTGGCGTAGATGTTAACGTCTTTCTCCGTAATCCCGTATATTCTCGTGAGTAACGTAACCTGCGAGAGAATCGGTAGCGGTTCTCGCCGCGTTGGTAACTTAGGGGTATGTGAGCCGGTAGCTCAGAAAGCAATGGCAAACTACTGAGCGTAATCTTGCCTAGTACATCAACAGCAGCTGAAAAATGCTGATGTTGACTGCAATGTCCTGTAAGGGATATGCAAAAAAAAAAAAAAAACCAACACTTAAGCAATAAGTTACATCCTTCAAGTTGAAACATACAACAAACATATTCAATAGTAAATCATTCATTCATTCATTCATTCATTCATTCATTCATTCATTCATTCATTCATTCAGTAGCATGTCCTTTGCAGAACCTCACTCCCATAACAACCTTCCGGAAAACCTCTCGATCATAAGCAAGATGTTCCGCGTCCAATACACCCATCCGGAGATCATCCGCCACGTCCTGCACCCATCTTCTCTTTGGTATCCCTCTTCCTCTCTTCCCAGGCATATACCCCTCCATTATTGTTCTCTCCAAACTTTCGTGACATTTCAAGTGACCAGAATATTTCAATTTTCTTTGTTTTATCGTCTATAACAGCCACACTTCTTCAATATTCAGCTCTTGAAGTATGGATACATTTGTTCTTTTCCATATAGTAATTGGATGTCAGAAATTGCTGAAGTCGCTGCTTTCTTTAAATACATTCAGGTTAATAACTACAGGTGTACACAGAAGAAGAGGATTAAAAATAATAATAATGTGCAAAGACATTTACTGATTAATTCAGCGACGACACCATAGCACTCCAGATAAACTTATAGACCCTCCATCTCCCACAGCATATATCGCGAGTTGTAAGTATTCAGTGTTTTATATGTGTGTGTGTGTGTGTGTGTGTGTGTCTGTGTGTGTGTGTGTGTGTGCGTGCGTGCGTGTGTGTGTGTGTGTGTGTGCGTGCGTGCGTGTGTGTGTGTGTGTGTGTGTGTGTGTGTGTGTGTGATACTGGAAACATATTTTGCAAAATTCTCGAGACAAGGCTTACGACCTACAATATAATACCAGTATAATATATATAATATACCAGATAAACGAAACACAACTTGGATTTAGGAAAACAAAGGGTGCACAGATGCCATTTTTGCTCTTTGATAACTGATAGCAAAATCATTCGAATTTAATAAAATACTATATTTAGCCTTTGCCGACTAAGAAAAGGCAATTGATAGAGTAGATGGAAATAAGCTGTGGAAAACCGTGAAAAGATATGAAGTAAGTACACATCTAACGAACTTAGGTAGAAGCTTATATAACTACAACGACTCTTCTTCTTTCGTTCGCTACTACAACGAATGCACTTTAATAACAAACGGAGGACACTCATCACCCTTCACCATAAGATCCGGAGTATCCCCGGGAAGGTTAACCCGGTCAACAAATGCCCGTAGAAGTCGGATGTGTCGGCCTAATGGCGCAAGAACGCAGCTCTGCTGTAAACAGGCACAACGCAATCACGTCCGAAAAAAAAAAAAACAACTCTGGATGAACGCACAAGAAGAAGAAGATACGGAGTATGACAAGATTGTGTCCTGCCCCCCCCCCCTTCCACCCCTCCTGTTCGCAACTTATACAGACAATATATGTGAAGAAACCAGTCAAAACAGGACTGCAACAACACCTCATGAAGAACAGAACACATAAGATGATCCAATGGCAAATTACATCATGCAAGAACTACTATTTGCAGACGATCCAGCACTATATGCAAATTCAGAAGGAGAACTACAAATTCACATAAATTGTCTAAACGAAATTTGCAAGGAACATAACATGAAAATTAGCATAGTAAAACAGAGGTATTGACAATAACCAAAGAAAAAAAAAACAACAACAACAATAAAGATTCATCTAAAAGAACACCCTATGAAACAAGTAAAGAACTTCAAGTGCTTAGGCAATGTAATATAATCAAATGGCCAATCAAGAAGATCGAGATCGCGAATAGATGCAGTAAGAACAGTGGAGAGTCTTGATCACCAATGTCTGCTCAAGATGAAGCAGCCGAAGATAAAGAAGCGTGACACATTAGTCGTGTGCCTTGCGTGGTAGAGTTCTAGGGTCGATTCAATCTCGCAAAATCGTTCTCTTGATGTCTAATAGAAATAAAGGCGTCCGGGCAACATTCATTGGACAGGGAGGAAAATGACTGAATTGTGTGTAAAAGGGGCTACTTTTATTTTACACTTCTGCTCTACCACTGCTGTACATGTCGTAGGGTGTGAGGTGCTACAAACACTTGCGGTAATAACACAGTGCCGTGTTCCAGTGAGATAGATTATACACAGATCAATTTCTGTCCGTGTCTATCTGTTTGTCTGTCTGTGTGTTTGTCTGTTTCTCTCTTTTCCCCCTCATGTGTGTGTGTGTGTGTGTGTGTGTGTGTGTGTGTTTGAGAGCGCGCGCGTGTGTGTGAAACAATGATACGTCTAACTTTTGTTTGTTTCGCACAAATTGCTAGAAATAAGAAACTTAGGAGAAACAAGAACGGAATAAACAGACAGCCATCGCGATGGAAAGATAAAACAATGGCAGAAAAACTAAAACAGACAAGCGGATCCTTGCAGTTCTACGTCTTTGTGACATTTTCTGTAACGACACAAAATGGCAATGACTATATAACGAATGATTGGACCTTGGGGCTCGTTCGCCAGAAACTTGCCGCACGAAAGTTACAATCAATCTCACGGGGCCACTTTGTCGCCAATTTGGAAGTAAAATTAGACGGTGAATTCGTCGTTTGCATTCATTACCAGAACGTTGCCATGTTTTCAATGTTGCTCGTGTCGTTAAAGAACAGGAATGGTGCTTTCCTGTCGTTGTCCATAATCTTCGTTCTTTTATTTTTTCTCCGTTTACGCAAAATTGAGGCGTAAACATCCGTTTCTGGGGAGAAGATGGCTGCCAAGTTTTTGTTTTCCGCCTATATGTTTAATTTCACAACAGAAATGGAAGAAAAACCAGGGAAGATAAGAATCATAAGCAAAAACACAATCCTTATTTTGTCTTTATAGGCGTCAGCATTATGTTATTAATTACAACTGCTTTATCGTTTTCCTATTCAATATTTTTGTTGCTGTTGTTTTAGGTAGCATAGACTCCAAATTCCAGTCATCATATGCCAGAGCTATACTATTCTTTCACTTGTTGATATCTCTTATAATTTGTTCTTTGCCTCTCAAACATTACGAATCACAGACTCTTATTCTTCTGTCCGTGTGTATTTTCCTGTCCTTATATTTCTTATAACTCTAATTCCCCTCTCCATATGTATCTTGCCGTGCCTTATATTTCGAATTACTCTAATTCTCCTCTCCATGTGTATCTTGCTGTCCTTATATTTCTTATTACTCTAATTCTCCTCTCCGTATGTATCTTGCTGTCCTTATATTTCTTATTACTTTAATTCTCGTCTCTGTGTGTATCTTGCTGACCCTTATATTTCTTATAACCACGAATGTCAGTGTCTATGGTTATGCGGTAAGTTCACTACTCTGACATACCAAGTTCAAAGTCGCAGGCGATTTAGGAGCAGATTTGCGTTAATTGTCATGTTATTAGCGTAGGTCATTCAGAAAGCAATGGCAAACTATTGTAGGTAAAATTGGCTAGAAAATCACAAACCGCCAATAAACGCAGAAGTTGACTGCAACGTATATTTTAGAAGACACGACCTATACAGGGTGTATTGTTAATGATTGTGCAGTTTTAGAAAATATTGCCTGTCCAAGCTTTGTATTTACCTATTATGGTGCATACATTTTACAGAGGGTGAAGACAAAACTTGGACCGGAAATATTTTCAAATACTACACAGTAGTAGTAGGGGAGGAGGTAATGAGGTATATTTTTAGGTCCACTTCTAAGGCCCGCGTGTAGTAAATCCTTATGTGTGGGTTATACCACCCACGTCTTGACGGTAACAAACCGGACCTCATTTGACCTAATTTTTCACATCTCCCGCGCTTTAGTACTTAACTACTTCGGGTTTTGGGTTTTTAAAAAGTTAAATTTTACGAACTAAAGGTAAATTATATACGAGATAATTTTAATTTTAATTTTTTTTTTAAATTTCTATTTTTCAATTGAAAATAAAAGATAGCGGTTATTAGTGGTCCGTAGAGGGACGTAGTGGTTTAAACACTATCATCTATGGGTTACAAATGAACACTTTCAAAATGTAAAGATGGTTGGTATTATTTGTTGTAGTGGGTATGGCTTAGTGTCATTCGCTGGTAAGGGATGGATAGCGTTTATTAATGGTTTATAGTGGACGAGGTTTAAACACTATCATCATACGGTTACAAATGAAAACATTAAAATGTAAAGATGGTGGCTAGTAGAGAGTGTAGTGTACAGGATGTGTGAGCGGGTTTGGTAGGGTTATAGTAATCTTCCTTCATATGGGGAAGTGGCAGTGGAGTGGGTGTAAGATGGGTTTTCGGTAAAATTACGGTGGACGGGTCGAGTCGGAGAGTGGTTGTAGGGTATAGAAGGGGTGGCAAAGTGGTTAGCGAGGAGGCCGGCGTTGCTAAAGGGTGGAGACGGGGTGGCAAAGTGACTAGCTAGGAGGTCAGCGTGGTTGAAGGGTTAAGACGGAGTGGCAACATGGTTAGCGAGGAGGTCGGAGTGTGTGAAGGTATACGTAGGGTGGCAAAGTGCCTAGGAAGGAGATTCGCGTGGCTGAAGAGTGAAGCCGGGGTGGCAAAGTGACTAGCGAGGATTTCGGTGTGGCCGAAAGGTGGAGACGTGGTGGAAAAGTGGCTAGCGAGGAGGTAACTATGGCTGAGGGTATGACTCATAAGTCGGCTTGGCTGCGTGTATAACACAGTGGTAGTCGTGCCTGAGTGTATGAACTAGGGGTTGGCGTGGCAAGTGTTTGATCCAGTGGATGTTGTGGCTGCATGTATGTTCCAGTGGTCTCCGTGACTGAGGGTATGAAGCAGTGGTCGCCTTGACCAAGGGTATGACTCGTATTTTATGTCTCTGTTTGCTTCTGCGATGTCAGTATCTGTATGACTATTGACTATGCGTCTATATAAACTTTAGGTAACACAAACGTACAATCCCCACTTCAACATCAATTTTAGAACCGCTGAAGGGTAGTAACCGCGCTGCTGGCGGAGTACTTGGACAATGTGTTTAGGCTTGTTTAAGAGTGTATGCGTGTGTGTCTTATTATGTGTGAGTATATACTGTATGTTAGTATGTTTGTGCATATGCCTGAAAGCATGTGTGTCTGCCTATCTAGCTGTCTGTATATCTACTTGTCTATATATATATATATATATATATATATATATATATATATATATATATATATATATATATATATATATATGGCTGTCTGTATGCGTGTTTGTGTTTTTGATCGAAGGTCTATCCACGTATATGTCGTTGGATGTGTGTATCTCTATGTGTGTTTAATGTTCTGGTTTCTCTCTGTCTGTTTGATAATATTCTGACATTTCTCTGTCTGTTTGACTATTTGCGCGCCTATATGACTTTGTATGCCTATATTTGACTTGTCGCTATGCAGACCTACAATGTTTAATAAAATTGCCCGGCAGTCTCTCTCCACTTTAATAACTTTAAACTCTGATCAAAACGGTAGGCAGTGGTAGCAGAAATTAAACTTAGAATTGACCAAAACGGGTTTCCGTAGGCAATTCTAACTTGCCACACTTAGTGACCTCATTAGCATATGTCCCTCTAGAAAGATGAGGAAGGCTGTAAGTTAATTGGGATAAAAGTAATTCTTGAGAGTCTCACTAAACACGGGTTGAAATTTACCGGTGTCCAACAATAGGATACATTATAATCATTAAAGGTACGTGAAACTGAAGATGTAGTAAGATCTTGAGTTCACAAGACCAGTTAAGCCCCGCCTCCTTTCTGAAGCCATTGTTAGTGTGTGCGAGAACTTGTTTCAGAAAGGAACATCTTTGAAACTTGCTTCGAAGTTTTGTCGGATCAGAGCCATTAAAAAAAAAAAAAAAAAAAACTGGATCCACCTTTCTAGTAATGGAATGCGTTTCAACATGAAGGTATTTATAATTGTTAGTTTAGTTAAAGAACTAATACCGAATAAACCCTAAATTTTACCGCTGAACCAAAGTAAAAAAGCTCGGACGACGTGAAGAGCTCATCTGTACTTAGAAGGCCTGCGACCTATTTTATAAATAATATACTCCGTATTAGGAAGCCAAAATAATTTTCGTGAATAACCACAAAAGGGTGGTTTAATAAGGGAAGGAATTGGCTTCCTGAAAAAATAAGCTTCAAAATAAACCAAACTTCGCAGTTTGCTACATTGCCATATTCAGCATCTAGTGCCAGAATGAGTGACGTAAATAGACTCCGGAGAGTGCTCTATAACAGATAACTCTACCATACTGTCTATTCTTTTGTGTAGAAAGGTAGTGAGTCCTACATCTATATAACAGACATAAATCCACGAGGGAAATCCAATGGCTTCCTAATAAATAATAGGATAGTCACGGAAAAATATCGGTACTATCTAAAACTGGGGTATTTTGTTTCCAACCATAAACAAGGGATGGTAATTAAAACCCAGCGTTACTTACCTAAACTACCAGAAACTGTAAGGGTAAAATTCAGGTTGGTAAGACCAACGTTATAGAGCGTTAAGTAGGGCCAAAAACCCGACTCCAGACCAGCCATTGACTACTGATGACAGATCAAACTGGAGCTCCTATCCAGACCAAGGACTCTAAAGGGATTTTCTTTGGTCCAAGCAAAGGGCTGAGTCCAGGAAGCCATATCTTTGGGTCTAATAATAATTATAACAATTATCATTTAAAAGTCTGAAACAACAGTGGGAGGAGGAGGTGATTGTGTCATGTTTAGGTTGAAGTGTCGCAGATACTACTCTTAGGTTATATATATATATATATATATATATATATATATATATATATATATATATATATATGTCAGTCAGGTCTTAGTCAGATATGACTGAGCTACCGTATAACAGTAGACGGTACTACCTGGTTTCTGTTAGCGCCGAACGTTGGGCGGCGCTTACCAAACCCGACACCCCACATTGTGCCAACGGCTTCGGGCGGAAGAGCGCAATTGGGAGGGTACAAGCCTTACCCTGGTGCGAGGAAATGCAAGCTAAAGACAAAATTGTCATGGCAGGGCAGACCAGGCCCTAAGCCTTGGTTGGCGACAGGTCTAGGATCGAAGCTCCGACAGGCGGACAGTTAGAGCATTGCTTTGCTGATCCGGCAGCTTCTGCAGCTTGTCTTGTTCCAGATGTAGGGGTGTTACCTTTCCTCTGGAGTGAACTAGGCAGGCCGAGAGAGGGATCATGCTGCATGGGCAACACATGATCTCTATATTTTAGCCCAGGCTTTGTGCTATGGAGAGGCAATAACTCCATCCCTGGTCTTAACTGGTCTCGGAATCAAAGCGAGAGGCAATATATATATATAGGCCTCCTAAGTGAAGATTATCTTATATGAAGCCTAGAAGAAGATTTCGTAGAGAAAACCTAAATGAAGGTTATTTCTGTGAAGTACAACTTCGATGAAGCCTGTATAAAGATCAACCATTATTAGTTTCAACGTCTCTGAAGCGTAACGGTCCTGAACTTCTGTATAGTTTGCAACGTCTATGAAGCACTATGTCTTAATTTTAGAAGGAAGAATCTATATGAATCACTATATAATATGTAATTTAAATTAATGCTATACTGCTAATCTTCTCAAGATGAATGACTTCATAATATTAAAGTTGGCAATAGTTAATAAAAGTGATTTCAAAGTGACAGGAGGCATGGGGAACAGATAAGAACAATCTCATAAAACACTAATGCTTACTTACAGAAGACTTTGTTAGGTCAATTGTTAAATAACGAGGAATATATTCCAGTTCGTGGAAATTATACTTGATATATCTGAAATTCTCAATGAACTGATAGAGTTCAGATCGTGCATATTACCAAACATGAACAAGATAAACTGTCTAGCCAGTATCCTTATTAATAAAGGGAGAAATTAAGCCAGATTTCAAGAACGGAGCTGAACTCTGACGTCAAGTAGGAGAGATCTGGTTCCAAAAGAAGTTCCAGAAGGAGTCTTTCAAAATATCAGTTGAATTTTGTGTCACCAGACCCGACGGACAGATAACTGAACTCCTCGTATTTGAATAAAGCCCAGTCAAAGTTCTGACTTCTTCCAATTTCATCTTGTCATATCTTCTAAAAGTCATATCTCTATTGCATAAAGTGATCTGTTGTATGTGTTGTGTTCGTTGGACTGAGTAATTAAAGTTTTGAAATGAGTGGCATCGTTCTTGTTGGTGAAACAGCATTGAATGAATGTCTTGTTTATGTGTCGTAATTATTGAGTCCAGTGGGGCCGCAGGAGAACCAGTTGAATAGGCTAAGATAGATGAACGATACCATTGTGTCAATTCTTCGGCCACTCTCACAAGTTTATCACAACAACTGGCTAACTTGTAAAAGTAAAAGAGGCCTGACGTGCCCTTAATTAAATGTTCGTCATAGCATTCTGGGGAACAGAATGAAAGAGAATGCAGACTTATATAGTGAACAAAAGAGCATGATGTGATTATTGGAAACACCTGGTATAAACGCATCCAAGGAGATTATGGACATTGAGGAGTCCTGCTCATAAGATCAGAAATCAGAATGCTTACATTTACATCAGCAGAAGATATCGAAATGCCTTAAAAGTCGCAACCACTGTAACAAGCGCAGACTGCTACAGCGACCATAGATTAACCGACAGCAAGATGCATATAAAATTAAAGAAAGCCAAATATACATCAAGAAACCCAAAATTTGATCTACCGGCACTGAAGAGTGAAGACATAAGAGATAAATTCAACATAGAGGTAAAGAACAAATTTGATGCATATGTCCGTTATGGAAATATTATTTCAAGATGTCAGCAACCAATGTGAAATATTAAAGAAATCAGTCAACCAAGCTGGAGAAACAACCATCCCAAAATAAAATAAAGATAATGAGACGCAAGAAAAGGATGATGGAAGACATATTAAAACTCATGGAAATAATAAGAAATAACACAAATGACAAGTAAAAATATGAAGAGATTCACAGGAAAACTAGGAAGCTATGCAAAGAGGCAAAAGAAACACGGCTTGACGAAAATTGCAAGGAAAGTGAAAACCACCACAGCACTCGGAATAACAAATTAATGCACAAAATAAGTAATGATATCGCTAACAAAAGAACACACACATCAACAGGTTGCCTAAAAACAAAGATGACAAAATCATAATAGAAAAAGGTCAGATTTTACATGCATGATCTGATTATGTGAAAGACTTTTATGATGATACAAGCGAAGAACAGTATGATCATAGGAATAATAATAAAGGACTATCAATTTTGAAGACGGAAGTTCAGAATGCTCTTAACCATATGAAAACTGGCAAGACTCCTGGTACAGATAACATCACAACAGAAATGATCAATGCCTTAGAAGAATATGGAATAGACCAAGTCACCAGACTGCTGAACGCAATATATGATATTGGAGATATACCTCCTGAATTATGTAATTCTATATTTATCGCAATCCCGAAGAAATCAGGAGCCTTGGAGTGCGATCAACGTCGAACAACTAGTATAATGAGCCACATCACGAAGATTTTGCTGAGAATTATCATGCAAATAGTTAGGAAGAAACTACGTCCCGAAATAGGAGAAGGACAATGTGGGTTTGTAGAAGGCTTGGGTACAGTAAATGCTGTGTATATACAGAGAACAGTAATTGAACGTTCCATCGAAGTAAACAAAGATCTACACCATTGCTCTATTGACTACATAAAGGCTTTCGATAAAGTGAGACATGTCGACACGATAAGAATGCTTGAAGATATACAAATTGATGGAAAAAAACATTAGACTTGTAAAATTAAAACATATATTGAAAACAACAAGAATTAATAATGAAGTAGGTCAATATCAGCCTATTAAAGGAGGCGTGAGACAGGGATGTGTAATGTCTCCAGATCTTTTTTCCCTGTACAGTGAAAATATTTTCAGACATATAGAAGATATCGAAGGCATCAACATTTGGGGACGATACATCAATAACATTAGATATGCAGAAGATAAGTCTTGATTGCAGACAGTGAACAGGATGTGGTTGTTGCACACAGTGAACAACTAGGGGTAGAATAAAATTGTAAGACAACATAGATAATGGTCGTCACTGGGAAGAAAGAAATACCGCAATGTGATATACGAGTAAATGGGCATATTCTTAAGCAAGTGAATCGGTACAGTTATCTCGGAACAGTGGGAACATCTGATGGGAGATGCCTTGAAGAGATTAGAACAAGAATTGTCATTGCGAAGGTAGCCTTTTGCAGGATGAAAAGTATACTGACCAATAAAAAGATATCAATTGAAGCGAGAAAAAGAGTGTTGAAATGCTACATGGAACCTGTTCTTTTGTATGGATGTGAAGCGTGGACAATGAGCAGACAAGCTGAAATATATCTGATGGCTGTGGAAATGTGGTTTCTGAGGAGAAAGCAAAGAATACCACCGACAGACAGAAGAACCAATGAACAAGGTCTTCCAGAAACAAATGAAGATCATAAACAGATTACGGTTATTAGACGTAGACAGTCAACATTTTTTGGACTTGTTATGGGAAGAAATGACTTGGAGAACTTGGTGACAACTGGCAAGATCGATGGTAAGACACTAAGGGGAAGACAGAGAAGTAAACACCTGGATGGCTAGGCCACGTGGCATGGTCGAAACATGAACACGGAGCTGATCCACGACTCTGGTGATCGAGTTAGATTATGAAACATGACAGCCCATGCTTATCGGCGTGGCACATGATGGATGGATCGATACCATTCTGAGGGATTGACATAAATTTTACATGTGTATGGTAGTTAGTAGTATGACATTTCGTTATCCAGCCGTATTTTGAGATCGCTCCCGAACCTGAAATACTTTTTTAAAGAGTCGCTTATGTGTCGTCACAACAAGACTTAAGGAGATGAATATTCAAAGCTAACGCGTTAGGATACCTAACTGCTTCCGGTTTTTGTATATTTAAAACAGTAAACTGTACTTATTAAAAGTAATAGTATATACGAATTAATATTAAGAAATAGTATGTTTGCTGTGTAAAGTGAAAAAAGTAAAGATGGCGGCACTGGTAGGAGGTCTACCATCAACAGCTTCGACGCATATTTGCGAATCCGATCATCAAAAGGCCTTGCGTTTTTCCGTTATATATCTAATGAAAAGTGACCATAGGTATACTATAAAGGCGGTTAGTACTGTCTGTAGGGGATGGACTGTAAACACTGTCAGCATATGAATAACGATGTGTTAAGGATACAGGACTCCTCATTGATCTATGTGACTATGCACAGTCAGTAAATTGATCACATATCTAATGAATGCATCCAGGTCACGTGGTTAATAGCTGCGACCGGACCACGTGAGAGAGCTGCTTCCGGTCACATTCATAAGGATACATTCGGGACACGTGGGTAATGGTTACATCTGGACAAAGATGGCGTTGCATCCGGTCACATGTAAGGGTGCATCCGAAACACGTGGTTAAGAGGGGTACTACAGAAAGATTATGCTATGTCAGTTGTCGAACCAGGGATCTAACTCCTGATGACCACCATGTATGGGAGTGATCCACTACCTCGTCAACAGCGCATCCGAACTCTAAAATGGTCTCCCTTCCCTCTCTTCTCTATGCCCGTGTAGTCCAAGTGTCACCGAGTAACACCAAACGGCATCATGGCCTTAATACTACATAAACCAGTCTCGAAAGCAGCATACGCGCGTGTAATTAATTCATCATATTGGCCGACTAAGCCTATCTCATATTCATAGAGGATAACTGTGAGCGCCTACACCAGGCTGGGGAAAGCCGTATATGTACTTAATAGCTAGCGGGTCATACAACGATGAGTGGTTAGCTCATTATATCAGATGTATACCATTACAAACGAACACAACAAACTGTCCCGGTTCGACCCTAGGCATCTCATGTAACATAACACCTCACAAGCTGGGCTGACCAGTGAAGTTATCATGCCTCAAATCAACCATTTATATTTTCTTTAATTCTTCTGTCTGGTCTTGGGATCTTTGCATCTTTTCCAAAACTATGTCCAATACCACTATAAGTTTTTCAACTTGTCTGCTCATTGTTCTACGTTTCACACCCAGACAAAAGTATAAATTATATGTATCACTTCAACATTTAAATAAGAAAATATGTTAGACAAATTATTTAAAAAGTTGTATCTATATAAACTTTAGGTAACACAAACGTACAGTCCCCACTTCCACATCAATTTTAGAACCGCTGATGGGTGGTGTTATGTTACATTCTGAGCCGTAAATGCACAACCGAACTGAGGGTGACCCCTTGAGTGACCACGCAGCTGGCGGAGTACTTTGACAATATGTTCGGGCTATTACCTCATCACCTACTACTCACACTCATTAAAAATACACTCTATAGTTACGCAATTAACAGATATTCTGTATGTGTATCATACCCAACTCCAGTTACATTTAGCCATCAGTTTCTTGTTTCAGCTGCATGTGTCTACTGCTTTGAACTTACATATTTATTAAACATTAGTATAATAGCGTGGAATAAAATAATAAAAAAATAAATACTGGATTGGAGAACTTAGTGACAACTGGCAAGATCGAAGGGAACAGACCAAAGGGAAGACAGAGAAGTAAATACCTGGATGGCTTGGCCACATAGCATGGTCGAGACAGGAACACTGAGCTGATCCGCGACTCTGGTGATCGAGTCAAATGGCGAGTCATGACCGCCCACCCTTTCCGGCATGGCACATGATTGATTGATTGATAAATACTGGTTTTCTACAAGAATTGAACACCGATGAAAACTATCTAATTAACAGCGTCATCTCTTTGGAAACCGAAATATTGAGGTCACAACAAAAGTAGTGGCACAGCAGCTAGTCATGCGGTCATGAGTTGGAATTCGCTCGGAGACGGTTGTTAAAAATTAACCATCTTTTCTAGCCTAAAACGGACACCAAGAGGTGTCTTGGGAAGTAAAGACGACCGGTGATATTGACCACATTACCCCTTAAGTGCCGGCTCCATGGCGAAGGCTTCTTCTTCTTCTTCTTCTTTCGTTCGCTTGAAATATGTCTATAACTGCAGTGCTGTCTCTTGTATGAATTGAACTGTCTTTTTCAGTTCACACAGCGGTCCATAGAATTTATCTACCACTGACGTCTCTCTAGGCCAGAAGGTTTTCCTAGATATGTTATATTTTGGGCAGTCTTGGAGTATGAGCTCTGCTGTCTGCGACGCCAATCCACATGTACACACGGCTGTTTCACCAATCTTGAATTTTGTATACATGTGGTTGCGTAATCTATTGTGCCCTGTTCTGAGGCGCAGAATAATGACTTGTTCTGGTCTATCCATAACGTGGTAGTCATCTTGAGCAGGTTTTGGTGGCTTTCTGACTGATTTGATCATTCTTTTCTTTTGGTGGTATGTTCTTCTTTGGCTCCTTCCTTAGCCAATTGATCAGCTCTGTCGTTCCCGGGTACTCAACAGTGGGATGGTATCCACTGTATGGTGACCTTATGCTGACTGCTAAGTTCAGAAAGTAGTGTCCTTAGTACTGGCAATTTCCCAGACAGGAGCGCCTCGAGTACTGATTTTGCATCTGTCAATAGCACCACAGGTTGTGTACCATTGCTGGTATTTAGTAATTTCTCTGTTGCTATCTTGATTGCCTCAATTTCAGCATCGTAGTTATGGCAGTACTTTCCTGTCGGTACTCTAGCTGTGTCCCTGGTATTATTTGGGTATTCTATGTACACTCCCGCACCTCCATTTCGAACAGCATTTTGTGCTGACCCATCTGTGTAGACTCGGATCCAGAGGTCCTGTGGGTATTCTTCATCAAGGAAGCTGAGAGTGGCTGTTCTGCGCTGCACACTGTTCTGATCTTCCTTGTCAAATATTCCTCTCACTTTTGTCTGGATTTGTAATGATAGTCTATGCTCATCTTTCCATGGAGTTCGCTCTGGAATAGTTGTTAGGGGGATACCAACTGTGGGCAGATCGGTGGTTTCTCTGCAGAGTCGTTTGGCCTGGTGGATAAAACTACTTCTTTTCAACCGCCCCATAGCTAGGTATTCAAATCTGTTCTTCATAGGGTGGCCTGGCAAGCTGAGGAACTTTTCTGCTTGTATTAGCGTTTTCGTATCTCTGCGCTCACTCAGTGCTTCTGTCCTCCCCATCTTCTCCATTTCCACTATAGGGGTTGATCTCATCCCTCCTGTGGTGACTCTAAGTGCTTGATTTTGCACTTTGTCCAGCTCTTGTAGTGTGGTTTTTGCTGCCGAACACCATGCAGTTGACCCGTATTCCAGGTGTGGTCGTATGCTCTGTTGATAAACTTTGCTAAGTATTTTCCCACTGGCTCCCCATGTGGTTCCACTTAGCTTTCTCAGGCTGGCTATTTTCCTTCTGGCTTTTGCTACTGCTTTGTTGATGTGCTTTCTCCATGTCAGCCTGCCATCAAATGTTAATCCAAGGTATGTTGGTTCTTTATCTTCTCGTAGGGGTGTTCCATTTATCTGGATGGTCGCTGCCTTTTGTTTTGGAGAGAATGTAAATAGGGTGGTGCTGCACTTGTCAGTGTTTATGCTGACACACCATCTATTTGCCCATGCAACAAATGTATCTACAGCTCTTTGTAGTAATCTGGCGGCCACTGATGCATGTTCATTTGTGCTCCATAGAACCAGGTCATCGGCATACATTGCGGCTTTAATTCCATGCGGTAGATTAGCAACGAGATCATTGATGAAGATTAGAAAGAGTGTGGGGGACAATACTCTGCCCTGGGGAACTCCGTGACGCAGTAGTACTTTCTTGCTCTTTAGTCCGTCTCTCTGTACTCGGGCTCTTCTGTTGTGCAAGTATGCTTTCACCCATTTGTACATTCTTCCATTGACTTTGCAGTTTCTCAGTTTATTCATCAGACCTTCTTTCCAGACTTTGTCAAAGGCTTTCTTCAAATCTATCCATGCCGCAAGCACCAGCTTCTTCTCTTGGAATGCATCCTCAATTTCTTGAGAGAGGAAGGTTGTCTGATCTTCCGTAGAGTAGCACTGCCTAAAGCCAGCCTGCTGTGGCACAAGGATGTTTTTACTTTCAATGTACCACTGCAGTCTGTGATTGATGATGCGCTCCAGTGTTTTGCAGAGACAGCTGGTGAGGCTAATTGGTCTGTAGCTAGAGGCAATGGAACTATCTTTCCCTGATTTTAGGAGGGGTATCATTATTGCTTCTCTCCAGGCTTGTGGAACACTGCCTAAGGTCCAACTGTTATTGAAGATCTGCAACAGCTTTGCTTTGGCCTCTGTTCCTAGGTTCCTGATAATTTCATTGGAGATACCATCAGCTCCTGGTGACTTTCTCATTTTCAGTTTTGATATGGCTAGCTCCAGTTCGCTGATTGTGATGGGTGCCTCCAGAACCTCATGTACTATTTCCTTCTGTCCTGTATGTTGCCGTTTCTCTTGAATCTCTTGTTGTTTCTCTGGACTGATTTTGATATTGTTATCTTGTGCGAATGAGTCCGCAAAATGGTCAGCTGCTTGCTTTCTTGTTAAGATGTTTCCATCTTTATGTAGTGCAATTATTGAGTTTCTCCCTGTACCCTCATCGTTAAGTTGTTTTATTAGCTTCCACAATTTCCTTGTGTCTCTTTCAAAGTTCAGAGACTCTGTTTTTTTCCTGCCAGCTTTTCCGTCTAGCCTGCAGCTTGGCCCTTTGAAATTTGGCTTTTGCATGCTGGAATTTATTGTGGTGCTCTTGGCTGGGTGTGGCCTCTGCTTGCTTTCTACATACTTCCACATCATTATGCAACTGTTCCAGTTCACTACTCCAGTAGGGTTTATATTGTTTACGGGCTCCTCTTGGTACTGTTTCTCGCGCTGCCTGTAGTATGCATTTCCCAAACTCTTCAACTACATTATTTATGTCTTTCTCAGTGTTCAGGTTTCTAACCAGTATGCTGGTGCGATGCTTGTACACTGCCCAGTCTGCTTTCTTGTAGTTCCACCTCGAGAGGGTGCTGCTTTCACTTACAAGCTCATTTTCTACAGTTAGAAAGACTGGTCGATGGTCACTGCCACCTAGTTGTTTCCCAACAATTCGTGTAATGTTCCACTCCAGGTCTGGTGAATGAAAAGCCAGGTCAGGTGTAGTTGTAGAGTGCCATGATCTCGAGTAGAAAGTATGTGGGTCGGACGGCTTGTTAACCAAGATGAATCTATTCTCATCCTGCCAGTCTTCCAGTCTCTCTCCTCTCTGGTCCATGTGATCATAGCCCCAACTCTGCGAGTGGCTGTTGAAATCGCCGCACACAATCAGTTTTTCTGTTAATGGTAGTGTGTCCAGTGCCTGTGGACGGTCACTTGGACAGTAGTAATTGATCAGATGTAGGTCTGTATAGCCTGTTTTAAGTTTAAGTGTCTGATACTCAGCCCCTTCCATATAGACTTCGATTTGGGAAGCAGTGATGTTATTTTTTACAAGGGTAAGTATCCCACCTTTTCGCCTGTCCTTTCGGTCAGATCGGTAACACTGGTAGCCTCTGATTTTGAAGGCTATATTTTCGTTGAGGTGAGTTTCTTGCAAGCAACATACGCTTACTTTTTCTTTGTCCAGGATGTTTTCTAATTCTACTTTTTTGTTGCTGACCCCCTCCGCATTCCAGTGCATTATTTTAAGTCTTAGTTTAGTATGGCCAGCTGTTCTATTCTCATGTCCCCTGGCTCCACAGGACATCTGAGAAGGACCTCCAGTAGTTGGGGTTGGACCCTTTCGAGACATAGGGCCCGGCACTGCACCTGCCTGGGGGTCCAAAGCAGGGCGAGCACCATAACGTTTAGCAGCAGTCGACATATTCCATTTTGCGTAATTGCGTGGCATCCTGATTTCTGTGGTGCGCCTCCTGGCTGGTTGCCTCCGTCTTCAGCACCTTTCCTTTGCTAGAGCAGACTGTGGTCTCACTCGAGTTTAGATGTGTACACACGCACACACGTGTCTGCACATGCATGTATGTGTATACACATCTAGAGCACACTGGTTATTTTCCGGCGCCAGATACTCGCCGTCGCCCCTTCTCCTGTTAGTTAAAACAGTTCCGCCACGTGAAGGCCAGGAGTTGGACTTTTTCTGCAGAGGTTATGTATTCACGAGCCATTGGGGTATTTAAGCAATGTTGGGCGCTCACCCCAACACTGCGCCCCGGCTACATACAGCAATTTGGAACCGGCGAAGGGCTTACGGACGCAGTTCGTAATCCCGCAAAACGCGTTCTAAACACAGCTGTGGGCGATTTGTCAACAGACCGCCTTGTTTTGGTTTTCATACATTCATGTGTCTGTCGATGGTTCAGAAAGCAATGGCAAACTATTGAACGTAAACTTGCCAAGAAATCACAAAGAGCCGAAAATGCTAGAGTCGACTGCGGCTTCCTGTAAAGAATATGTAACTAATGTTAATGTACTATTCAGCTGGTTGGTTCAATGTCCAAGATTGGCATATGCATGTTGTCACAGGACATATGCACGCTCTTAGCATTGTGACTTTTGTTGTCGTATCTGTCCCAATTAATAAAGGTTTTCATTGCTTCAGTTTTTGCAGAGTAAAGTTTATTTCTAACTACTACATGTATTATCACATCCACATCGTCCGCTATCATAGAATTAGGAATTTAAAACTACTCACTTTCTGTAATTTATCTTCTCTGATAAACATCTCTTTTACTGTAGTTGTTTTATCGATTGTCACTATTCTTCATTTTTGTTGCATAGAGATGTAAATGTTACTTTCACTTTGTTCTTGCTGTGATTTTATTAGTTTCTCAATTCCCCATGAGTGTTTTAGTATAAGTACTGTGTCGTCAGGAATAGTTATTATCATGTCCTCATGTAGGTGGTGTGGGCGATCATCTTCCTCCACAACAATTTGTTGTCGTTGTTGTGATCGTCATAAATTTGACGGTTGATAATATTTCTCGACAACAATCTGTTTTTTTAATTTTTAAATCGTTATAAATTCCACGGCTGATGACATTTCTCCACAACAATCTGTTTTGTTTTTAATCTTTATAAATTTGACGGTTGATGATATTTCTCAACAACAATCCATTTTTGTTTTTAATCGTTATAAATTCGACGGTTGATGATATTTCTACACAATAGTCTGTTTTTTAAAATCATTATACATTCGACGGTTGGTGATATTTCTCCACAACAATCTATGTGGGGAGAAAAGAAGAGAAACACTGTAACCAACCGTGAATGTTAAAAGAGACGATAAAGGAGGAATGGCATGAGATTGGCTACCTCGCACCGTAAAAAAAATGTAGCTGCAAGATTCGACCAGTCCTTATCAAGTTTAAGAAAGACTTGGCATGAGTCGGTTGAGTGTCTATTTTCTATTGGGAGATGAGAGCTAGAAGAAGGTTGAGTGTCTATTTTCTATTGGAAGACTAAAGCTAGAAGAAGGTTGAGTGTCTATTTTCTATTGGGATATGAGAGCTAGAAGATGTTTGAGTGTCTATCTTCTATTGGGAGATAAGAGCTAGAAGATGTTTAAGTGTCTATCTTCCATTGGGAGATGAGAGCTAGAAGAAGGTTGAGTGTATATGTTCTATTGGGAGATGAGAGCTAGAAGAAGGTTGAGTGTATATGTTCTATTGGGAGATGAGAGCTAGAAGATGTTTAAGTGTCTATCTTCCATTGGGAGATGAGAGCTAGAAGAAGGTTGAGTGTATATGTTCTATTGGGAGATGAGAGCTAGAAGAAGGTTGAGTGTATATGTTCTATTGGGAGATGAGAGCTAGAAGATGTTTAAGTGTCTATCTTCCATTGGGAGATGAGAGCTAGAGGATGTTTGAGTGTCTATCTTCCATTGGGAGGTGAGAGCTAGAAGAAGGTTGAGTGTCTATGTTCCACTGGGAGATGAGGGCTAGAAGATGTTTGAGTGTCTATCTTCCATTGGGAGGTGAGAGCTAGAAGAAGGTTGAGTGTCTATGTTCTATTGGGAGATGAGAGCTAGAAGAAGGTTGGGTGTCTATGTTCCATTGGGAGATGAGAGCTAGAAGATGTTTAAGTGTCTATCTTCCATTGGGAGATGAGAGCTAGAAGAAGGTTGAGTGTATATGTTCTATTGGGAGATGAGAGCTAGAAGAAGGTTGAGTGTATATGTTCTATTGGGAGATGAGAGCTAGAAGATGTTTAAGTGTCTATCTTCCATTGGGAGATGAGAGCTAGAAGAAGGTTGAGTGTATATGTTCTATTGGGAGATGAGAGCTAGAAGAAGGTTGAGTGTATATGTTCTATTGGGAGATGAGAGCTAGAAGATGTTTAAGTGTCTATCTTCCATTGGGAGATGAGAGCTAGAGGATGTTTGAGTGTCTATCTTCCATTGGGAAGTGAGAGCTAGAAGAAGGTTGAGTGTCTATGTTCCACTGGGAGATGAGGGCTAGAAGATGTTTGAGTGTCTATCTTCCATTGGGAGGTGAGAGCTAGAAGAAGGTTGAGTGTCTATGTTCTATTGGGAGATGAGAGCTAGAAGATGTTTGAGTGTCTATCTTCTATTGGGAGATGAGAGCTAGAAGATGTTTGAGTGTCTATCTTCCATTGGGAGGTGAGAGCTAGAAGAAGGTTGGGTGTCTATGTTCCACTGGGAGATGAGGGCTAGAAGATGATTGAGTTAATATCTTTCATTGGGAAGTGAGAGCTAGAAGAAGGTTGGGTGTCTATGTTCTATTGGGAGATGAGAGCTAGGAGATGTTTGAGTGTCTATCTTCCATTGGGAAGTGAGAGCTAGAAGAAGGTTGAGTGTCTATCTTCCATTGGGAGATGAGAGCTAGAAGATGTTTGACTGTCTATCTTCCATTGGGAGATGAGAGCTAGAAGATGTTTGAGTGTCTATCTTCCATTGGGAGATGAGAGCTAGAAGATGTTTGAGTGTCTATCTTCCATTGGGAGATGAGAGCTAGAGGATGTTTGAGTGTCTATCTTCCATTGGGAAGTGAGAGCTAGAAGATGTTTGAGTGTCTATGTTCCATTGAGAGATGAGAGCTAGAAGAAGGTTGAGTGTCTATCTTCCATTGGGAGATGAGAGCTAGAAGAAGGTTGAGTGTCTATCTTCCATTGGGAGATGAGAGCTAGAAGAAGGTTGAGTGTCTATCTCCCATTGGGAGGTGAGAGCTAGAAGAAGGTTGGGTGTCTATGTTCTATTGGGAGATGAGAGCTAGGAGATGTTTGAGTGTCTATCTTCCATTGGGAAGTGAGAGCTAGAAGAAGGTTGAGTGTCTATGTTCTATTGGGAGATGAGAGCTAGAAGATGTTTGAGTGTCTATCTTCCATTGGGAGGTGAGAGCTAGAAGAAGGTTGAGTGTCTATGTTCCATTGGGAGATGAGAGCTAGAAGAAGGTTGAGTGTCTATGTTCCATTGGGAGATGAGAGCTAGAAGATGTTTGAGTGCCTATCTTCCATTGGGAGGTGAGAGCTAGAAGATGTTTGAGTGCCTATCTTCCATTGGGAGGTGAGAGCTAGAAGATGTTTGAGTGTCTATCTTCCATTGGGAGATGAGAGCTAGAAGATGTTTGAGTGTCTATCTTCCATTGGGAGGTGAGAGCTAGAAGAAGGTGAGTGTCTATGTTCCATTGGGAGGTGAGAGCTAGAAGATGTCTGAGTGTCTATCTTCCATTGGGAGATGAGAGCTAGAAGATGTTTGAGTGTCTATGTTCCATTGGGAGGTGAGAGCTAGAAGATGTCTGAGTGTCTATCTTCCATTGGGAGGTGAGAGCTAGAAGATGTTTGAGTGTCTATGTTCCATTGGGAGATGAGAGCTAGAAGATGTTTGAGTGTCTATCTTCCATTGGGAGGTGAGAGCTAGAAGAAGGTGAGTGTCTATGTTCCATTGGGAGGTGAGAGCTAGAAGATGTCTGAGTGTCTATCTTCCATTGGGAGATGAGAGCTAGAAGATGTTTGAGTGTCTATGTTCCATTGTGAGGTGAGAGCTAGAAGATGTCTGAGTGTCTATCTTCCACTGGGAGATGAGAGCTAGAAGATGTTTGAGTGTCTATGTTCCATTGGGAGATGAGAGCTAGAAGAAGGTTGAGTGTATATGTTCCATTGGGAGGTGAGAGCTAGAAGATGTCTGAGTGTCTATCTTCCATTGGGAGGTGAGAGCTAGAAGATGTTTGAGTGTCTATGTTCCATTGGGAGGTGAGAGCTAGAAGAAGGTTGAGTGTATATGTTCCATTGGGAGGTGAGAGCTAGAAGATGTCTGAGTGTCTATCTTCCATTGGGAGATGAGAGCTAGAAGATGTTTGAGTGTCTATGTTCCATTGGGAGGTGAGAGCTAGAAGATGTCTGAGTGTCTATCTTCCACTGGGAGGTGAGAGCTAGAAGATGTTTGAGTGTCTATGTTCCATTGGGAGGTGAGAGCTAGAAGAAGGTTGAGTGTATATGTTCCATTGGGAGGTGAGAGCTAGAAGATGTCTGAGTGTCTATCTTCCATTGGGAGATTAGAGCTAGAAGATGTTTGAGTGTCTATGTTCCATTGGGAGGTGAGAGCTAGAAGATGTCTGAGTGTCTATCTTCCATTGGGAGATGAGAGCTAGAAGATGTTTGAGTGTCTATGTTCCATTGGGAGATGAGAGCTAGAAGATGTTTGAGTGTCTATCTTCCATTGGGAGGTGAGAGCTAGAAGATGTTTGAGTGTCTATGTTCCATTGGGAGGTGAGAGCTAGAAGAAGGTGAGTGTCTATCTTCCATTGGGAGGTGAGAGCTAGAAGATGTCTGAGTGTCTATCTTCCATTGGGAGATGAGAGCTAGAAGATGTTTGAGTGTCTATGTTCCATTGGGAGATGAGAGCTAGAAGATGTTTGAGTGTCTATGTTCCATTGGGAGGTGAGAGCTAGAAGATGTTTGAGTGTCTATCTTCCATTGGGAGGTGAGAGCTAGAAGAAGGTTGTGGGTCTATGTTCAATTGGGAGGTTAGAGCTAGAAGAAGGTTGAGTGTCTATGTTCCATTGGGAGATGAGAGCTAGAAGATGTTTGAGTGTCTATGTTCCATTGGGAGGTGAGAGCTAGAAGAAGGTTGAGTGTATATGTTCCATTGGGAGGTGAGAGCTAGAAGAAGGTTGAGTGTCTATGTTCCATTGGGAGATGAGAGCTAGAAGATGTTTGAGTGTCTATGTTCCATTGGGAGGTGAGAGCTAGAAGAAGGTGAGTGTCTATGTTCCATTGGGAGGTGAGAGCTAGAAGATGTTTGAGTGTCTATGTTCCATTGGGAGGTGAGAGCTAGAAGATATCTGAGTGTCTATCTTCCATTGGGAGATGAGAGCTAGAAGATGTTTGAGTGTCTATCTTCCATTGGGAGGTGAGAGCTAGAAGATGTCTGAGTGTCTATCTTCCATTGGGAGATGAGAGCTAGAAGATGTTTGAGTGTCTATCTTCCATTGGGAGATGAGAGCTAGAAGATGTTTGAGTGTCTATCTTCCATTGGGAGGTGAGAGCTAGAAGATGTCTGAGTGTCTATCTTCCATTGGGAGATGAGAGCTAGAAGATGTTTGAGTGTCTATGTTCCATTGGGAGATGAGAGCTAGAAGATGTTTGAGTGTCTATGTTCCATTGGGAGGTGAGAGCTAGAAGATGTTTGAGTGTCTATCTTCCATTGGGAGGTGAGAGCTAGAAGAAGGTTGTGTGTCTATGTTCCATTGGGAGGTGAGAGCTAGAAGAAGGTTGAGTGTCTATGTTCCATTGGGAGATGAGAGCTAGAAGATGTTTGAGTGTCTATGTTCCATTGGGAGGTGAGAGCTAGAAGAAGGTTGAGTGTATATGTTCCATTGGGAGGTGAGAGCTAGAAGAAGGTTGAGTGTCTATGTTCCATTGGGAGATGAGAGCTAGAAGATGTTTGAGTGTCTATGTTCCATTGGGAGGTGAGAGCTAGAAGAAGGTTGAGTATCTATCTTCCATTGGGAGATTAGAGCTAGAAGATGTTTGGGTGTCTATCTTCCATTGGGAGGTGAGAGCTAGAAAAGACGTTAAACAGCAAATGTTATCATCCGTAATAATAATATCATACCATTCTCCTCATAACTTCATCTCCATTCCCATTGTTTATATATGTTACGAGTGAACAACTGGATGCGGTATCATTAAAAAAAAAAAAACAACAACAACAACAACACTAATAATACTTTTTAAGAAAGTGCCGGAGCAGTAACCTGTTATGGACATGTCAAGTGTCAGGACCATCACGTGTTTGTAGGCCTGAGTCTACACAGGGATAGGTAGTCAGTCTTTCTTTCAAATACTGATGGTTGGCATCGAACCCCACCTCTGACTTTCCATCCGCTAATAATAATAATAATAATAATAATAATAATAATACTTATAATAATAATAATAATAATAATGTAGATCAGCATGATCGAATAGATAAGAACGCGTGTTCTTAAATATCAGGTGTGCTGATGACGAGGTGAACGGTTCAATCCTTACACCGCACGGTTGGACTAAAAATGTTCACATATGGTCCTTGACTTGGGGACGTAAATTACAAGTACCTTTGAAGCCGGAGTGGGTTCGCCTAATGGCGAGGGACAATGTTAATAGGGAAAGCTAATCCACACGCAAGATTCAGCCTAGCATTACTTGAAGTAGTGTATGGACCTACGCTTGAGTTCAAAGCGAGTGAGCGCTAATAATAATAATGATAATTATCATGATAGGTTCCCCTCTCCCGCTCTTCTATTTTCAACTACTTCTGTCCACCATTATAATAACCATCACCGCCATTATTTCATTATTATGATCCTATTCCATGCCACAATTGTCGTCTTCCACGTGTAATTTAACGCTTCCGAATCTTCTTTAAACGTTTCTGCTTTTCTCTGGTCCTAACCCGTTATTCTCTTGATTACTCATTCTCCTTCCAGAATCTGAATCGCGCCACTCCGTCCCACCAGCCCCCCCCCCCCCCCCCCCCAATTCTCTGGCTTTTTCGCTCCCCAGGACACTGAAAAACGGTCTCGCGGCTAATTCCAACAACAGTCTCAACGATTCGATCTCAATCGGCCATCAGGCGGTATTAGGATGCAAACTTGGATCTTGCAGGGATCAATTATTCCGGAGATCACTGTCGGTAAAACCATTAGCCAAGATCTAGAAAACAGATCACTAGACGTCCGCGGTCCGCCATGGCGCAGTCAAATTGGCCCCTTGCGACTCCTTGCAAATCAAGGACCCAAAAAAGCCCCATCTCTAAACGTTAGTGGGAGAATGGATATGTGGAAGTTGATCGCTTGCAGCATTAATCATGTACGGACAGACACGCCTGTGACAATCAAGACGGTTCATGAATATATTGATAGATTTAATATAAGGGGTTTACCAACTTCAGACAAAAGGCATAGGAGAACCAGAGAAAGGCGTTATCTTGAAGGGAGACACCGGGAGGGTAGACGACCAGCGCGATGATTGTCATTAAAGGGTAAAATGGCAAATCACATTTATGAACACAGTGAACTGTTTAATCACGTGATTTGTGCCAATCATTGAAAAGTGAAAGGGAAAGGGGGGGGGGGGGGGGGTTGGGGTTGCTGTGATTCTTGTCAAATTCTGCAGGCTCGTGTATTTGTGGGTGTACAATCTGTCAGGATATTGTCGCGGTACTGGCTTGTCGGAATAACGGGAACAGGGTATCGGGCTGGATAAAAACACACGCGCGCACACACACATGCACACATACACACACACACACACGCACACACACTCACATTCACACATATACACTTTACACACACACACACACACGTTTACGCACACACACACACACACACGTTTACACACACACACACGCTCACACATAGTTTGATAGGGGATGGATGTTGTAGCAGAGCGCAGTTTAAAACAGAAAAATAATAAATGGTTGCGCTGTTGTAGGGGAGGTATACATTTTACTGGATGAATTGTTTGGTGATTAAATATTTCAATGACACCGACTTATATTCAAAGTGGGGGGGGGGGGGGGGTGAGTAAAACATACAGACAAACAAAGGCCACAGACATAAAGCAACACAGACAGGCAGTCAGACATACACATAGTCAGTTGCAGTGACTGACAGACAGACTGCAGACAGACGTAGTGAGGGCAGAACAGAGACACCAGACAAAGAGACAGATGGACAGATAGTCAGGCATATATATATATATATATATATATATATATATATATATATATATATATATATATATATATATATATATAACAGACAGACAGATAGATAGAGAAACAGACAGACAGACAGACAGACAGACAGACAGACAGGCAGGCAGGCAGGCAGGCAGGCAGATAGATAGATAGATAGATAGATAGATAGATAGATAGATAGATAGATAGACAGATAGAACGAACGAACGAACGAACGAACAAACTTTATTTTCAAAGGGTTAAGAATTGGGCACGCAGGCCCGTCTAACATTCTGCCCTTCTATCACTCTCTTTCATACATTATTTCATTCACACATCATTCAAGGCTAACAGAGAACAGCAACAATATAAAAGATATGCATTATAAAGGCATGGGCAAAATGCGAACATCAAAACTACACGACACAGTAATATTAGATAATGATCTGACACTTGTTATTAGCCATGTGGAATATACTGGCCTACCAAAAGGGGACTGGCTGTTATACTAGGGATTTGTTATTATTATTATCTCTATTATTAAGGGGGAAGATAATCCGTATTGAGATGGTGTTCGAATAATTTGCGATTATATGAATAGGGATTGGTGATGTCTTTGATTTCTTGTGGAAGATTGTTCCACAGCTGAGCTGCAGAGTACGTTAAGCTTGTTTTGTATAAGCCAATCCTAGGCTTCGGAATGTGTAATATATTTAAACGTTTACTGTGTCTAGCATTATATTTAAACAATGGCCAAAGGTAATTTGGGGCATTCGGATGCAGGATTTTGTGAATTAGTTTATCTTTATTGAAAAGCAGGCGTTTGCGGAGTGGTAGTAACTGAAGTCGTTTATACAGGCTAGGATTGTCAGTTAAATGTTTGCAATAAATTAGACTAATGGCCCGTTTCTGGAGTGAGTAAAGTCGCTTGGTGTTTGAATTAGAACAACCGTCCCAGATTGTAGAGAGGTAGTTAAAGTGTGACTGTATATGAGAAGTATAGAATAGTTTCCTTGTGTCCTCATCAAGGAAGTTTTTAATTTTGGCGAGTTGGTAGACTCTTTTCGCTGTTTGTTTAATGAGCGCTTGAACGTGGGAATTAAAGGTTAGGTTTCTATCAATGATTAGACCTAATGTTTTGTGCTCAATTACACTTTCTACTGGCATGTTATCGATGTGAAGTTGAAGTGATGTTGTGAGCTTAGAGTCTGAAGTCTTTGTCTGGTTGTTAATAACATTGATTTTGTTTTAGTGATGTTAATTTGCATACGGTTTGAATAGCTCCACCTAACTACATGATTTAATTCTTGTTGTAAAGACGACTCCAGTAAAATACAGTTTTCAGCGTTTGTGTACACTGTGCAGTCGTCTGCAAATAGATCGCAGGACGACGAAAGATGCAAAGGTAGATCGTTAATATATATGGCAAATAATAGAGGGCCAAGAATAGAGCCTTGCGGTACTCCAATATTGAAGGTAGTGGTTTGAAACAGAGATTTATTATGTGATACTACTTGCTTTCTGTTTGATAGAAAAGATGATATTAGAGTGACTACATTAGGCCCAATTTTCATTGTCTCAAGTTTTTTAATTAAAATAACATGGTCTATCATATCAAATGCTTTCTTGAAATCAATAAACACAGTTCCACATAGACTGTTGTTGTTTATATTCTGGTGCCAATTTTCTATCATGTTTGTTAGGGCCGTATGGTAAAAATATTTTGGTCGAAATCCTGATTGGCTGTCAACAATAAGCTTGTTGGGAACTAAATACTGTAATGTTACTTTATGGATGTGTTTTTCTAGTGGCTTAGATAGTGATTATAGTAAGGAAATGGGTCTGTAATTGTTCGGGAGACCATTGTCCAATGAACTAGATTTAAGAAGAGGGTACACTTTAGCGATTTTGAGAGCTGATGGAAAGTGGCCTTTGGTGAGACACTGATTATATACGTAGGTTAGTGATATACATATCACTGGCGCAGCACAACGGAGAATCCGGTTGCTGATTCCATCTAACCCAGATGAGGTTGTGCTTTTTAGATTACTGAGGTAAGTGAATACTTCAGTGATTGTCATTAGCGGTATGTCGGAAAGAGTATCGCGGGAGCATCTATTCTCGCAAAACGATGACAATAAAGATAAGTTGCAAGTAGAATTAGGTATTGAAGCCTTCAACTGGTCTATGTCAGTTTGAAAAAAATCACTGAATTGGTCGCATGTAATATGATTTGATGGTAAAGAATTTCGGAAGTTATACTTGTTTGTCAAGGTGTTAATTGCCTTCCATATATCCTTACTATTCGTTTTATCCATTACTAAGTTCTTAAAGTAATTTTTCTTTTCCCGTCGTATGGTATACTGAACTTTGTTTCTAAGAGTACGGTATGCACTGAGATCCCGCTTTTTATGTGCTTTGTCTCTGTCTATCATAATTTCAAGTATTTCCTGGGCGATCCAAGGTGGCTTGACGTGGTGTTTTACTCGAACTTCCTTGACTGGCACATGTCTATCAAAAACATCAATAAAGGTTTTCATCCAGAATTCCAGAGCATCATCCTGGTCAGGAAGCTGATAAACATTGTCTAGAGGTGAACTGAGCAAGTCCTGTAAAAATGCGTTTTGGTTGAAATTTTTGTAACTTCTATGTTTTACACTTATGTGCTTACGTTTAGGAGTTTTCATTCCTTTTTTAGACCACGTGCAGCATATTGGGTAGTGATCGCTCATTGCACAATTGGGTACGGTGCATTCTATGATGTTGTCTGAGCAAGTTGCATAAATGTGATCTATGACTGTTGAAGTTGACTGTGTTACTCTAGTAGCTTGTTGTACTATTTGTTGGAAATTGTATGATGCAATTATATTTCCCCATATTATGTTGGATTTGTTGGTGTCAATGTTAAAGTCTCCGAGTAGTATAATTTCCTTCCCGGAAACGAAAACCACATCCATCAAGGTAGTGAAGTTTTCGTACCAGATGTGTCCAACACTGGGATTTCGATAGAGGTAGCCAATTATCAGGGGTGTGCGGTTTTGGCGTTTTAGCTCTAACCAAATACATTCTATTTCGCAAGTTTCAAAGTCTAGCCTACGGTGAGCATTTAGTAGATTAGAAACATAGGTTACTATGTCTGTCTCTTGTTTCCTACAGGGATCCCTTCTAAAAACTTTGTACCCTTTAATGGAGATGTCCTAATCTGAAATGTTATCATTAAGCCTACTTTCACTAAGGCCGAATAAATGAAAATTTTGATTAAGAATAGAAGATAACTCTGGCAGCTTGTTAAATAAGCTGCAAATGTTTAAGTGTCCAAGGCGTATTCCTGACTTATTGAGCCAGTATTGCCACTTCTCAGACATTTCATCGATGAAGAAAGTGTAAATTAGTCAAAGTTAAGCAAAAATACAAGATCATAAAAAAATCACAATTACATTAACTTACAAAATATCAGTAATACAAATCGATAAATAAATGACAATATTATAACGATATAACTAATTAGACCAACGAATATAATGCAAACACGGAACAAAACGTTTTTGTTACGACTAATTTCCATTGCTCTGCGTCTTGGCCATCAGGGGAGAGAAGAAAGCTTCGGCGACGTGGTGGCCTTTCTTTGAATTTAATCGGTCCCCGGCGGCCGGGCAGCGATTCACTTCCCTATATTCCCCATTCTCCCATAGATAGATAGATAGATAGATAGATAGATAGATAGATAGATAGATAGATAGATAGATAGATAGATTAGATCAGTGTTTCCCAACGTGGGGGCCACGCCCCACAGGGGGGAAATTTGATTGTTAAGGGGGGCAATTCGAAAATGGAAGAAATCGGCTGGATATAACAAAACGGGGATACTTGAGACTGGAGTTAACTAAATTGGAACCTGACATAAAATCTCTTTGCAGCAAGCATCAAGCGCAAGGATCTCACTAAATTTAAATATGATTGATTGATTGATTGATTTAGGAACCGACATCACAGCATTCGGGACATTCCCATAAGCGCTCCGTCCCCATCCTCAGCAGCCAGCGAAGAGTTCCAACACTAATAGTTCCAGTAGCAATCTGATTATATGTCCGTCTCGCCTTTCCTCTGAGCGTCGAGCGTCGGCCAGATCCCCTCGTCACACCTCGCTGTCTCATTCTTACCAGACTATGGTGATCCATTTGCTCCTCCGAGGTGTACACGTGCTCCCACAAGGCCGCAACCACGTCTGCCTTGTCATGCATCAATACTCCACCAAGTTTTGCCTAGCCAGCCAATCTGTCCGCCTGTTCATTCCCCAGCACACCGGCATGCCCAGGAGAAAAGATCCAGGTGATGCTTGCTACCCGTGACCTCCGAAGCGAAGCAAGCCACTCTGCACGAAGCTTGCCTATTCTCACCCTTCTCAGCATGCTTTCTGAGTCAGTTACAATCACAATGTGTGTATGTATCGTGTTTTCTATCCAGCGGAAAGCTGCACTGACCGCCTCCACCTCCATTCTTAAGCTAGATGTAGTGTCATCATACGCCAGGCTCTCCTGCACCAAACGCCTACCATTAGTTTTTGCCAAGAACCCCCAGGCACTTCTCCTACCTCTCAACACCGACCCATCCGTGTAGATAATCACATCACCCGGGCGAGAATTTTCCTGAATTAGTTGCTGAATTTCCACTTCCGTGGCCCCTGCTGGCCACTCCCTGCACTCCCGGCTCAATGTGATTATAACTCTGCACAAGTCTGACTGCACGGCTGGCACTCTGACCCACTCCTCTCCTCGCCTGATGTTCTCCAAGGGGCACACCTGTCTGATCGTATCCTCCGCCTGAGCCATCCATGATCTCCTTCTTATCAGTCTCTGACCCTTAACTACGTCCAGCGCCTCATGCAACGGGTGATCTGTGTCTGCAGCTACTCTGAGGTATGCCTTCGCTTGCATCACCTTGTGCCTACCAGCAACAGTAGGCAGACCAAGGATGTAACGCATACACACTACTGGAGTGTCTCTGGTGCATCCCAGAATGACCCGCATAGCTTCATTCTGTATGCGCTCTAATTTCACCAGCTGACTCTTTGAGACAGTGAGCAGTCCTAGTCCATAATCAATCACTGAGAGGATCAAGTGCTGGTATAGTGTGAAGAGCATTCTCTGCTCTGTGTCCATTGCAGCCATAGTTTTAAGTGCATTGAGTCCCTTTTGAGATCTTGTCACAACCGTCTCCACGTGGTCCTTGAAGGACAGACTCCTGTCAAATGTGATTCCCAGATACTTCAGTTTGTTCTCTGTGTTGACGCTTCTACCATCTATCGTGAGACTTGGGGCATCATCTCTCACAATCCTGTTGTCCAGAGAGCACCACAACACAGCCGCCTTTTCCGGGTTGATGACAGCACTCATTTCAGTGCACCAGTCAATCACTTTGTCTACTGTCACCTGTAGCTCCTGGGCTGTTTGATCCCTATTTCTCCCCTGCCTGTATGCAAGAATATCATCTGCAAATGTTAGAATCCTTCCAACCCCTGGTGCTTCTAGGTATGCAATCTTGCTCGTATACACATTAAAGAGCACCGGTGAGATTGCAGATCCCTGTGGCAGTCCCGGGGTTAAAATATGTGGCTCTGAGGTCCATGCGCCCAGACGGAGAGCAACCTGACGAGAATGCAGGACGGCTACTATCCAGTTCACCAACCAGGGATTGACCCCCTTCTCTATAAGTGCGGTCATCAAAATATGATAGCGAACTCTATTGTACGCATCCTCGAGATCAAGCGCTGCCGCCATCGTTTCCTGTCTATTCTGGAACCCCTCATAAACGTCAAAGGCAAAGGTGGCTGCATTCGACCAGGTATCTTTTCCTGGCCTGTAGCTCCCCAGGCCTCTTGGAAGAAGCTTCCCCCTTTTCAAAAAATCCTGCAGCTTAACAGCGACTATCTTCTCTAAAACCTTCCCAAATGTATTTTGAATGGTGATGATCCTAAAGCCGCCAAGCTTTGAATGATCCTTGTATGGTTTTGGGAGAGGGATGAGATAACTGTGTACCCAATCCTGCGGTACTGAAGCTGTCCTAATGCTCTGATTAAAGCAGCCTGCCATCTCCTTCAGGTCTACATCGCTCAAAGCCTTCATGTGGCCATACCTGACACCATCAGGCCCTGGTGCCGTGTCTTTTGCCTTTTGCAAAATATGTTTAACATCTTCAAACAGTATGATGTCTTTGTAAGGCATATTCTCTATTGTGCCAGATAATTCCACTCTAACTGCATCCCTGGTGTCCGCATCATTATGATTGGTCTGTTCTAAAAATCTCTGGAGAAACTAAATTTAAATAATAAATAATTACTAATAATTAAAATAATATAGAAAAATCTTTCAGTAAAATTATTTTGTACTTGAATTTCAGTTCTCCATTATATGTTTTGAAAATGTACTTATTGTGTTTGCTCAATAATTTCCTATTGATTTCTTCCTAAAACCTATCATTCAAGTTTCTTTAGTGAACATTTCAATTTTTGAATATTAAAAATAATTTATATGTTGGGGGGGGGGGGGGGTAATAATTTTAGAAAGGCTTAGGTGGGGCATAGCACAAAAAAGGTTGGGAAAGACTGGATTAGATAGATAGATAGATAGATAGATAGATAAATAGATAGATAGATAGATAGATAGATAGATAGATAGATAGATAGATAGATAGATAGATAGATAGATAGATAGATAGATAGATAGATAGATAGATAGATAGATAGATAGATAGATAGAACGAACAAACTTTATTTTCAAAGGGTTAAGAATTGGGCACGCGGGCCCGTCTAACATTCTGCCCTTCTAGATAGATAGATAGATAGATAGATAGATAGATAGATAGATAGATAGATAGATAGATAGATAGATAGATAGATAGATAGATAGATAGATAGATAGATAGATAGATAGATAGATAGATAGATAGATAGAGGAATGGAGGGAGGGAGGGAGGATATGAGAGAGGGAGACATAGGGAGGAAGGGAGGACAAGAGAGAGAGAGAGAGAGAGAGTGAGAGTGAGTGAGAGAGAGAAAGAGAGAGAGAGACAGAGAGAGACAGAGAGAGAGGCAGAGAGAGAGAGAGAGAGAGAGAGAGAGAGAGAGAGAGAGAGAGAGAGAGAAAGAGAAAGCGCTCATTGACTAACTTTCTTTCTTATCGAACCTGCCTGGAAATGTAGTCGGGAATAAAGGATAACACTTCCGAAGCCTCTAGAAATCCTCCACACCCCTTCATTACTCCTGTGGTTGTCTTTGTTTTCTCTCTTTCCTATCTAAACGCCGACAGCTGGAAAGGGGACAGTATAAGGCAAGAGGGGGGGGGGGGCAGAAAAGAAAGCTCATATTAAGCGCAAATAAATAATATGAGGAAAAAAGATGACAGACAAATTAGACGTAGCGTCAAGCACAAGCCATTATTCCTTGTCTGATGTTTCAAAGACCGGAAATCAATCAGTACCGGCAAGAATTGCACCCGACCCAATCGCGGCGACGTCTGGCCAGTATGTTATAACGGCAGCGCGATTGGACCCTGGCTTAGTAGAACGGCACAGCGTATCTTTATTAAACGCTTGCAGACAGTATCTTCTGCGATAGATTGCTTAGATCGGTGTCTAATAGCTAAATTTTCCAGACTAATTTCCATTGCTCTGCGTCTTGGCCATCAGGGGAGAGAAGAAAGCTTCGGCGACGTGGTGGCCTTTCTTTGAATTTAATCGGTCCCCGGCGGCCGGGCAGCGATTCACTTCCCTATATTCCCCCTTCTCCCAGTGTTCATTATTATTGTTTTGCTTGGGCGTGGAGGATAAAGAGGAGAGGGTCGGGGATGGTTGCAGTTAGACAAGAGAATATTCGTCTAGTGTGTGGACCAAGGCCAGTTTTAATTAGAATCTTTATGATAACTGATAGAGATGTTTTGTCCAGGGGGTAAAAAGACTTCAGTAGGAGAGGGACATGGCGTATACTTTTATGAAATGCGAGGTCTGGAAGACTGAATAAAGGTTATCAACAAAGTCAGGAGAATTGCAGAGTATTAGAAACAAATTTGGTGCGGATGTCTTAACAAAAACCCGTGATTGTGAGATAAGTAGCACAATTTGTTCATTTTCTATTTATTGTTCTAATGTTTTTTGTTTCCCCCCCCCCCCCCCCCCATCTCTCCATTCTTCACATTAACATTCTTATAAAAAACATATACATCCTCATAAACACTCTTATAACACAATTAACACTCTTATTAACACCACACTGGAGAGTAAGGGTGAGGGCAAGCGAGCAAGAGGTAGACAACAATACCGGTGGTAAGGTAACATCAAGAGATGGAAGAACAGCAGCCTGACAGAATGTACAATCATGGATAGTGACAGGCAGTGCTGGAGATCCATTGCAGCCAACCTTTATTGTGGAGACGACACCTGACTGCTTGATTGACGTTTCACATTCATTTAGAGTGCCTTAATCCATTAATTGTAGTGTCTTCCTCGTGTTTATATGTTGTATTTTGTGTATTTGTTTGCTGATGAAGACAAGTCGCCGCAGCGTCCTTAGTTTTCCGTAATTGTGTTCTGAAAAGCTGCATTACTTGGTGTTATTTTTGTATTGTTTACATTTACACGGCTTCTCCCCCGATGTGTCTCCACCTTGCCGTTGTGGGGGAGCTTGCGTGTCCCATTGACCCCATGTGCTATGTCGATGGATGGTAAACTACATATCGGACAGCATATGGGATAGGGGCCAGACTAAGCGAGACACAACCTGCTGCTCTGCAGGTAGACTGGACTGGGGATAGCAGTCAAAAGTTTGAATCAGGCGCACGAAGGCAGAAGTTCTTGGTCCGAACACATTCTCTAAGGCTCTCTGTCGAGGGATGTGGCTGAACGCCTCTAAGCCATAAACCGGCCGATACCCACCTACCGAAGAATGGAGGTGAGATTCTGAGCACGCTACATGCCCAGTTCGGATACTTGTCCGAAGGCTCTCAGCTGGGGGATTTGAGGGATCCCCGGATGAGAGGGCCTGGCCGTTTCTCGCTCACTTCTGCACGGAGGTAAGGTGCTGAGCCGGCAGCACATGTAGCCTACCTCGTGGGCGAGTAGAAAAAGTTAGAAGTGCCTCAGTCGAATGAAAATGGTTACAAAAACTGTCTATATCTAACTCATAGAGAGTCTAGACAAAGGTGGAAAAACCTCTCAATAACACGAAATGGAACGCACGGCTAGCGAATCCATTGCGTGGCCCGAAGTCCAAAGCGAAAGCTTACCTAGTGGATGTCGCCCGCAGATTGACCGTTCCTGGTGTGTGCTTGAGCGACTAGTGGTAAGCGATATGCCCAACACATGGAAGTGAGGAATTAAATAAGCCATGAGCAGGACGTGGCAACTCCTCGGGTGAGCCCAGTCTCAGAGCAATATGTGCCGGCTCTGCAATTATGAAAGCCTCCTTGGATAGCGGGGGAATGCCCATGGTCTGCCCCTGCCTTCCCTTGAGTGTTTACCGTGATGTCGATGACCGTTCTACTTTTACCAGCTGAGATGTGGGCGACACCACAGCACTAACAGTCTAACGTCCCTCGAAACCCCGGGAAGGCTAACCCGTAAAAATGCCTGCTGAAGTCGGATGTGCTGGCCTACGGGTGCAAATAAATCAGGCACAACGCAAAAAACGTCCGAGTGAAATGTCTTTCATGCTAGGAACAGCTCTGATTAACTAGTTTTCCGAATAGCTCGTGTCCGGAAGAAGCTCTGACGGGCACATCAACAGGCACATGTCCGAATCGAAAACTCGCTGACCGGTCTGTTCAGTGCAGGACAGGCTCGTGGTGAACGATATGCCCAATAGATCGAAGTGAGGAATTAAAGCAGCCATGAGCAGGACGTGACGATTCCCTCGATGAACCCAGCACCAGGGCGCTATGTGTCGGCTCTGCAACTTTGGAAGCCACCCTGGATGGCGGAAAATGCCATGGACTGTCACTGCCTTCCCTTGAGGGCTGATCGCGAAGAATTCGACCGTTCCAACTTGACAAGCTGGGATGTGGACGGCACCACAAACGTGAGAGTCCCACAGGAATGCTAACCTGTCAAAAATGCACGCTAAAAGTCGGATGTGTTGGCCTAAGGGTCTCGGCCCAAGGGTGCATAAAGAGACACACCGCAATCATATCTGAAGGGGAAAAAAACACTCCGGATGAACGCAAAGAGAATTTACACGGCTTTACCGCAGTTCCACTAATTTTATACACACTTAAACAAAACAATTGAACACAAGCACAGAACTGTAAAAGTTGCTGTTTTATAGGACGATAGAGAAATATACAGACACGTGTAGAGACACATTGGCATGCAAGCACATGGGCAGGCAGGCAGACAGACAGACAGACAGGCAGGCAGGCAGGCAGGCAGGCAGGCAGGCAAACAGACAAGACAGACAGGCATATATAGGCAGGCAGGCAGTTAGACAGGCACACACGGACAGATAGACAGTACGAAGGAACGAACGAACAATCTTTATTTTAAAAGGGTTAAGAATTGGGCACGCAGGCCCGTCTGACATGCAAATAGTGTTTAGTCACTGTAGGGTCATTTCCGTTATTTGTGTGTTGCTATTGTCTTGTTTGAATTAGCTTGAAAGATTTGTCTCCACAATTTTGTCAGTTTTATGTGTAGTATTTTGCAAAGCTGTCATAACTTGTATTTTTCAGTTTCTAACAATATTTTTGATAAATAGTCACCACAAAAAGAGAAGTGGAAGAGAATCTCGAAGTTTGTGATCCTTCACCCACCCCTCCCTCGCGTCCTCTCGCTGCATTGACCAGAAACAACGAAGTGGAAAAGCCCCAGGCACTAATCAACCAAAATCACGGGTTAATGATGTCCATGAAATGTATGTCCTATCAGTTCAAATCTAGATCGAAACAGCGCCCTACGAAACGGCACTTCGCCTATAATGTGCAAAGAAAACGCGCACTGCTGTATTTTATCTCACAGTGGAGCATCGGCCCTCAAACAACGTAGACCAAGCTCTCCTGAATCCATCCATCATGTGCCTTGCCGGTAATGAATGTAAACGTGTAAAATATTGGTGGATTCTGCAGCTAAAGTTTTCCTTGGGATGACGTAGATAGTCTTACGCGAACCATTCTTAATCGTCTCTGAAATATTGTAGGTTACAGTGGAGCTGTTCGTAGCTTCCTGTATGTGTCTCTGTAACACTGTAGATTACAGTGTTGCTATTCCTGGCTTCCTGTATGTGTTTCTGTAACATTGTAGATTACAGTGTTGCTATTCCTGGCTTCCTGTATGTGTCTCTGTAACATTGTAGGTTACAGTCTTGCCGTTCGTGGCTTCCTGTATGTGTCTCTGTAACATTGTAGGTTACAGTGTTGCTGTTGCTGGTTTCCTGTATGTGTCTCTGTAACATTGTAGGTTACAGTGTTGCTGTTCCTGGCTTCCTGTATGTGTCTCGGCAACATTGTAGGTTACAGTGTTGCTGTTCCTGGCCTCCTGTATGTATCTCTGTAACATTGTAGGTTACAGTGTTGCTGTTCCTGGCTTCCTGTATGTGTCTCTGTAACATTGAAGGTTACAGTGTTGCTGTTCCTGGTCTCCTGTATGTGTCTCTGTAACATTGTAGGTTACAGTCTTGCTGTTCGTGGCCTCCTGTATGTGTCTCTGTAACATTGTAGGTTACAGTCTTGCCGTTCGTGGCTTCATGTATGTGTCTCTGTAACATTGTAGGTTACAGTGTTGCTGTTCCTGGTTTCCTGTATGTGTCTCTGTAACATTGTAGGTTACAGTGTTGATATTCCTGGCTTCCTGTATGTGTCTCTGTAACATTGTAGGTTACAGTGTTGCTATTCCTGGCTTCCTGTATGTGTCTCTGTAACATTGTAGGTTACAGAGTTGCTATTCCTGGCCTCCTGTATGTGTCTCTGTAACATTGTAGGTTACAGTGTTGCTGTTCCTGGCCTCCTGTATGTGTCTCTGTAACATTGTAGGTTACAGTGTTGCTGTTCCTGGCCTCCTGTATGTGTCTCTGTAACATTGTAGGTTACAGTGTTGCTGTTCCTGGCCTCCTGTATAGTTAGTTAGTTAGTTAGTTATCAGTTGGGGTATCTTCGTTGCACTCCGGACATGTCCATAGGTGCTCAGATCCTCCCCCCAGCATATGCATCAGCGTCCGGTGGCTAATAGTGCCAGTTCTGTGTTGGTTGACGAGGCGCTTTGTTTTCCCGATGTACCTCTCGCGTCTGGCTGTGCCGATTCTTACTCCCAGGTCGTTCATCCTGGAAAGCGATGTGGAATCACTGGCGTCAAAATCCTCTGTTCTCGCCATATCTTTAAGGGCGTTAATAACATCGGCACGATCCATGGGCTGGCCATCTACAGGGGGTGCAGAGCCAGCCAATTTATCAGCTCGTTCATTTCCCTCGACTCCCGCATGTCCCGGGACGAAGATGAAGGTGACTTTGCGGACAACAGACTTCCGCAGCGACTCAGTCCACTGTCTACGTACAGATCCAGCTTCGACCTTCTGAATCATGCTCATTGAATCACTTAGTACACACACGTTGGTATAATGCTGTGATTCCAGCCATATGAAATCCTGTGTAACTGCCATCACCTCCATCGTCATGCTGCTCGTGGTCATGGAGTGGGCACCACTGGATTCTTGAACGGTTCGGCCCGCTGAGCGGGCTGTAAATGCCCACGCACTTCTCTGCTGCTTTACAACAGATCCATCTGTATAGATGAGCACTTCGGGGCTATCTGAGTGATCATAGATGAGCGCGTTAACCTCTGCATTGACAGCGGCAGGGTTCTGCTCTCTGCACCGTCTGTCGAGTGTGATAATGCAGGAGAAGGTACACTTAAAAGCTGGAGGCACCGGCACCCATTCCTTGCCGGGGTTGATACTGGTAATACTGCAGACCTGTCCGACGACATCTTCCGCCCGACCCATCCATGATTTGCCCCTCTTTAGCCTGTCACCCTTTTCTCTGAATACAGCGTCATGCAGAGGGTGCTGCTCATCTGCACTTATTTTTAAGTATGCACGAGCTCTCCAGATCTTGATCCTGTGTTCCATTGTCGAGAAGTCAAGGAGGTATCTCATTGCTACACAGCTGGTGTCTCTCGTGTCTCTGTAACATTGTAGGTTACAGTGTTGCTGTTCCTGGCCTCCTGTATGTGTCTCTGTAACATTGTAGGTTACAGTGTTGCTGTTCCTGGCCTCCTGTATGTGTCTCTGTAACATTGTAGGTTACAGTGTTGCTGTTCCTGGCCTCCTGTATGTGTCTCTGTAATATTGTAGGTTACAGTGTTGCTGTTCCTGGCCTCCTATATGTGTCTCTGTAACATTGTAGGTTACAGTGTTGCTGTTCCTGGCCTCCTGTATGTGTCTCTGTAACATTGTAGGTTACAGTGTTGCTGTTCCTGGCCTCCTGTATGTGTCTCTGTAACATTGTAGGTTACAGCGTTGCTGTTCCTGCCTTCCTGTATGTGTCTTTGTAACATTGTAGGTTACAGCGTTGCTGTTCCTGGCTTCCTGTATGTGTCTGTATGTGTGACACATCGTTTATTATAATTGTTTAACTATAATTGTTCACTATATATGTGTGTGCGTGTGGGAGCGAGAGAGAGAGAGAGAGAGAGAGAGAGAGAGAGAGAGAGAGAGAGAGAGAGAGAGAGAGAAAGTGGGTGTCAGAGAGAGTGAGAGAGTGAATGTGTGTGTGCGCACGTGCGTGCGTGTGTGTGGAGAGAGTGATTGAGCGAGAAATGGTAGGGGAATGTGTCAGTGCATGCATTCGTACGTGTATGTGTGAGAGTGAGTGAGGGAGTGTGTGCGTGCGTGCATGCGTTTATGCGTATGTATATGTGTGAGAGAGTGTGATTGAGAGAGTGAGTGTGTGTGTGAAGGATTGTGTATGAGAGAGTGAGACAGTTCGAGAGTTGATGTGTTAGTGTGTGTGTGTGTGAGCGCGCGCATGCGTGTGAATGTGTGTATATGAAAGAATACAGAGAGAGAGAGAGATAGAGAGAGAGAGAGAGAGAGAGAGAGAGAGAGAGAGAGAGAGAGAGCTGAGCAGATGCATGTCATGTAACACGCATGTTATGTAACACGCGAATCCATATGTTTGTGTATTCTCATCTGTCATATTATCAGTTAAATACCATTTGATTTTATCATGTATAATATAAACCTATGTACATTATTGTAGTTTGAGTGAGAGAGTCAGTGAGTGTGAATGAGAGACAGAATGAGTGAGCGTGAGAGTGAATGTGCGTGTGTGTGTGCGTGTGTGTGTGTGTGTGTGTGTGTGTGTGTGTGCCTTCTCTGTGTGTATCTCTGTGTGTGAGAGCATCACTATGTTTACGTCACATACATTTTATGTACACATTTTTCTCCATGTTTAACATTTTTATGAGACTGCTCATGACAATTGTCAGTGTATGTGTGTGAGTAAAGTGTGGGAGTTTGCTCACGCTAGTTTCAATGCTAACGTGAGACATTTTGTATGTGTCTAGATGTGAGGAGGTGTGAGTGTGTGTGGAGGATGTGTGTGAGTGAGGGGGTATGTGTGGGTGGGGGATGTGTGGGTGGGGGTATGCGTTTGGATGGGTTGGGGTGTGTGGGTTTTTGTGGGTAGTGATATTTGTGGGTGTTGGTGGGACGTGTGGATGGATGTGTGGGGGTGAAAGTAGGGGTGTGGGAATGGGTGTGGGGGATGTGTAAATGGGTGGAGGATATGTGTATGGGACGGGTGTGGGGTGTGTGTGTTTATGTGAGTGGTGATGTGTGGGTTGTTTGAGGAAGTATGTGTGGGTAGCGGGGTTGTGTGGGTAGGGGATTGTGTTGGGTGGATTGGGGATGCAAGGGCGCGTGGGGAGAAGTGTGTGGTGTGTGGGTTTGAGATATGTGTGCGGTGTGTTGGTGGGGGATGTGTGCATGGTGTGTGGGTGGGGGGTGTGGTGGTATGGGTGAGGATATGTGTGTGGGTGGGGGATAGTGTGTGGTGTTGGGGATGTGTGTGATGGGTGCGGGGAATGTGTGTATGGGTGGGGTGGTTGGGGGAAGTATGTGGGGGTGTGTGGGTGGGAGATGTGTGCGTGGATGGGGAATGTGTGGGTGGGGGTGTGTGAGTGGCTTAGGGATGTGTAGGTGGGTGAGGGATGTGTATGTGTCGGGGTGGGATGCGTGAGTGGGTGGAGGATGTGTGTGGGTAGGGGTATTGTGATCGAGAGATGTTTGGTTGGAGATGGGTGGGTGGGGGTGTGTGGGTGCTTAGTGGAGGATGTGTGCGTAAGTAAGTGTGTGTTGGTGGACGGGTAGGGAATGCGTGTGTGGGTGGGGAGAGGTGTGTGGTGTGTTGGTTAGGGATATTGTGTGGGTGAGGTATGTGTGTGTGTGGATGGGGGATTTTTGTGGTGTGTGGGTGGGGGTATGTGGGGTGGATGGGTAAGGGAATCTGTGTGGGTGTGGGTGGGAATATTGTGCGGTATGTGGGTGGGGGATATGTGTGTGGTGTGTAGGTGGGGATGTGTGGTGGTATGTGGGTGTGGGTTGTGTTGGTGAGGGATATGTGTGTGTGAGGTGCGAGGGTTGGGAATATTGCGTGGTAGGGGATGTATGTGATGTGCGGGTGGGGGATTGGGTTAAGGCATGTATGGGTGGGTGGAGGATGTATGTGTGGGTGGTGGGGTGTGTGTATGAGTGGATTGGGGATGTATGGGTGGTTAGGGAGATGTGTGTGTGTGGGGGGGGGGGGTAGGGAGATGTCAGTTGGTGGGGATGTGTGTATGGTTTGGGGATGTGTGAGTGGATGTGCGATGTGTGGGTTGGTGGGGGATTGTGTGCGTGGGTGGTGAATATGTGGTCAATGGAGATGTGGCTGGGAGATGGGTGGTTTGAGGTGTAGATGGGGAGAGGATGTGTGGGTTAGGATGTGTATGTGGGTGGGCGTGGGATGTGTGGGTTGGTGGGGGAATGTTTGTGGGTGGCGAGTGTGTTTTGGTTGGGGGAACAGGTGAGGGGAGAGTGTGTGGGTGGGGGATGTGCGGAAGGGGATGGGTCGGTTGGTGGGGTATGTATGTGTCCCTTGGTGTGCGTGTGTGTGGGTAGGTGGGGGTGTGTGTGTGGGTGGGGTGATGTATGGGTAGGTGGGAGATGGGCCTCATAACATGGTAATTTGCCTTGTTTATGTTTACAACATTCATTTCACAATGTTTATTTTTCTTCCCATGTAAATGTATAATGCTCTTGATGAATGAAAGACAAGTGATTGGAAGGGCCGAATGTAAGACGGGCCTGCGCGCCCAATTTGTGACCCTAATAAAGTTGATTTGATTTGATTTGATTTGATTTTGTCTCTGTAACATTGTAGGTTACAGTGTTGCTGTTCGTGGCTTCCTGTATGTGTCTCTGTAACATTGTAGGTAACAGTGTTGCTGTTCCTGTTTTCCTGTATGTGTCTCTGTAACATTGTAGGTTACAGTGTTGCTGTTGGTGGTTTCCTGTATGTGTCTCTGTAACATTGTAGGTAACAGTGTTGCTGTTCCTGGTTTCCTGTATGTGTCACTGTAACATTGTAGGTTACAGTGTTGCTGTTGGTGGCTTCCTGTATGTGTCTCTGTAACATTGTAGGTAACAGTGTTGCTGTTCCTGGTTTCCTGTATGTGTCTCTGTAACATTGTAGGTTACAGAGTTGCTGTTGGTGGCTTCCTGTATGTGTCTCTGTAACATTGTAGGTTACAGTGTTGCTGTTCCTGGTTTCCTGTATGTGTCTCTGTAACATTGTAGGTTACAATGTTGCTGTTCCTGGTTTCCTGTATGTGTCTCTGTAACATTGTAGGTTACAGTGTTGATATTCCTGGCTTCCTGTATGTGTCTCTGTAACACTGTAGGTTACAGTGTTGATATTCCTGTCTTCCTATTTATGTCTCTGTAACATTGTAGGTTACAGTGTTTATGTTCGTGGCTTCCTGTATGTGTCTCTGTAACACTGTAGGTTACAGTGTTACTGTTCGTGGCTTCATCTGTGCGTCTCTTTTAAATTGTAGGTTACAGTGTTGCTATTCCTGGCCTCCTGTATGTGTCTCTGTAACATTGTAGGTTACAGTCTTGCCGTTCCTGGCCTCCTGTATGTGTCTCTGTAACATTGTAGGTTACAGTGTTGCTGTTCCTGGCTTCCTGTATGTGTCTCTGTAACATTGTATGTTATAGTGTTGCTGTTCCTGGCTTCCTGTATGTGTCTCTGTAACATTGTAGGTTACAGTGTTGCTGGTCCTGTCCTCCTGTATGTGTCTCTGTAACATTGTAGGTTACAGTCTTGCCGTTCGTGGCCTCCTGTATGTGTCTCTGTAACATTGTAGGTTACAGTGTTGCTGTTCCTGGCTTCCTGTATGTGTCTCTGTAACATTTAGGTTACAGTGTTGCTGTTCCTGGCTTCCTGTATGTGTCTCTGTAACATTATAGGTTACAGTGTTGCTGTTCCTGGCTTCCTGTATGTGTCTTTGTAACATTGTAGGTTACAGTGTTGATATTCCTGGCTTCCTGTATGTGTCTCTGTTACATTGTAGGTTACAGTGTTGATATTCCTGGCTTCCTGTATTTTTCTCTGTAACACTGTATGTTACAGTGTTGATATTCCTGGCTTCCTGTATGTGTCTCTGTAACACTGTATGTTACAGTGTTGATATTCCTGGCTTCCTGTATGTGTCGCTGTAACACTGTATGTTACATTGTTGATATTCCTGGCTTCCTGTATGTGTCTCTGTAACAATGTAGGTTACAGTGTTGCTGTTTGTGGCTTCATGTATGTGTCTCTGTACCATTGTAGGTTACAGTGTTGATATTCCTGGCGTCATGTATGTGTCTCTGTAACACTGTAGGTTACAGTGTTGCTATTCCTGGCTTCCTGTATGTGTCTCTGTTACATTGTAGGTTACAGTGTTGCTATTCCTGGCTTCCTCTATGTGCCTCTGTAACATTGTAGGTTACAGTGTTGCGATTCCTGGCTTCCTGTATGTATCTCTGTTACACTGTAGGTTACAGTGTTGCTGTTCCTGGCTTCCTGTATGTGTCTCTGTTACATTGTAGGTTACAGTGTTGCTGTTCGTGGCTTCATGTATGTGTCTCTGTAACATTGTAGGTTACAGTGTTGATATTTCTGGCTTCCTGTATGTGTCTCTGTTACATTGTAGGTTACAGTGTTGCTGTTCGTGGCTTCATGTATGTGTCTCTGTTGCATTGTAGGTTACAGTGTTGCTGTTCGTGGCTTCCTGTATGTGTCTCTGTAACACTGTAGGTTACAGTGTTGCTGTTTGTGGGTTCATGTATGTGTCTCTGTAACAATGTAGGCTACAGTATTACTATTCCTGGCTTCCTGTATGTGTCTCTATAACATTTTAGGTTACAGTGTTGCTATTCCTGGCTTCCAGTATGTGTCTCTGTAACACTGTAGGTTACAGTGTTGCTATTCTTGGCTTCCTGTATGTGTCTCTGTAACACTGTAGGTTACAGTGGTGCTGTTCGTGGGTTCATGTATGTGTCTCTGTAACACTGTAGGTTACAGTGGTGCTGTTCGTGGGTTCATGTATGTGTCTCTGTAACAATTTAGGCTACAGTATTACTATTCCTGGCTTCCTGTATGTGCCTCTGTAACACGCTGATGGAAACCATACACTGCTAATTGGCAAATCGTTGATATGAACGAAATTCGCCCTTGACTTGGGGACACAAATTACAAGTACCTCAGAAGTCGGATTGGGTTCACCTGATGGCGAGGGACACTGGTAATAGGGAAAGCTAACTGACACGCAGAAATCCGTCCAGTGCACTAGAAGTAGTAGCATGTGTATGAACTACACTTGAGTTCAAAGCGAGACAGCGAAAAAAAAATTGGACGGCAGGGTCCTGTATATCCTAAATGTATTTTATTGTCAATCGAGATGAGGAAAAGTATTCTCAAGAACTATAATGAGTCAATTCTGATGTATGGAAGCGATTCCTGGACAATTATCAGACACATGAGGAATTATGTGGAAACTAAACCTCGACAACGCAAGGCACAAGAGGATCAGTATGAGGTGAGATGATAAGATGTGGAAACTACGGCTTTATAGATGAACAATGAGAACGCCCTGGTTGGATAGAAGAAGCAGTGAATGACGTTAACTCACAAAGAGAACTGCTGACTCTGCTCACAGGAAGACAGTCCACAATCTCTGGAGATGTCATGAGAAGAGAAAATCTAGAGTATGTCGTCACAACTGCAGTACATGATATCCTTGGCATCTGTAAAGAAGGTGTTTTGCCATTGCTTTCCTTCCTAGGAGTGACCATACTGGTCGATGACCGTAGCCATTGTCTCCAAAAAAAAAGAGACTTTATGCCTACCGTCGTGAAGCTGGAGACCATAACCTACCACTATCTGTTGGCTGCTCTTCAACTTCATCTACCACCTGCACCCATGGCTTCACGTAACCCTGATCGGGGGGTTAAATGGGTACCCACCTTGCCAAGGGTGTCCCGTAGGCTAGTGGACGGAAGGAGCCACCTGACCTCTACTTTGATAGGGAATACCCATATCCGGCCACCCTATACTTTTGTATGGATTTGAAGCGTGGACAATAAGTAGTCAATCTGAAAAACAAACAAACAGCTGATGGCTGTGGAAATGTGGTTTCTGTGGAACATGCAAAGAATACCACGGAGAGACAGAATAACCAATGAACAAGTCCTTCAAGAAACAAATGAAGATCGTAAACTCATTAGAGCCATTAGACGTAGACAGTCAAAATTTTTTGGGCATGTTATGGGAAGAAATGACTTGGAGAACTTGGTGACGATCGGAACTGGCAATATCGAAGGGAAGAGACCTCCCCCGATGTGTCTCCACCTTGCCGTGGTGGTGGTGGGGGGGGGGGGCGGGCTTGCGTGTCCCATTGACCCCATCTGCTTGCCGATGGATGAAAACTACATATCGGACAGCTTATAGGATAGGTGCCAGACTAAGAGAGACACAACCTGCTGCTCTGCAGGTAGACTGAGGATAGCAGTCAGAGTTTTAATCAGGCGCACGAAGGCAGAAATTCTTGGTCCTGACAATAGCCTAAGGCTCTCTGTCGAGGATTTAGGCTGAACGCCTCTAAGCCACAAACCCTCGGATTTGAGAGCCGGGCCGATACACACCTACCGAGAAATAGAGGTGAGGTACTGAGCACGCTACATGCCCAGTTCGGATACTTGTTCGAAGGCTCTCAGCTGGGGAATATGAGGGATTCCCGGATGAGAGTGCCTGGCTGTTTCCCGTTCACTGCTGCACGGAGGTAAGGTGCTGAACCGGCAGCACATGTAGCCTAACTCGTGAGCGAGTACCAAAATGCAGAAAATGCCCCAGTCGAATGAAATGGTTACGAAAAGTGTCTGTATCTAACTCGTAGAGAGTGTAGATAAAAATGAAAAAACGTCTCAACAGCACAAAATGGAACGCACGGCTAGCGAATCCATTGCGTGGTCCAAAGTCAAAAGCAAAAGCTTACCGAGTGGATGTCGCCCGCAGTCTGTCCGCTCCTGGTGTGTGCTTGAGCGACCAGTGCCAAGCGAGATGCCCAACACATGGAAGTGAGGAACTAAAGCAGCCATGAGCAGGATGTGGCAGCTCCTCGGGTGAGCACAGTCTCAGAGCAATATGTGCCGGCTCTGCAATTATGGAAGCCTCCTTGGACAGCGAGGGAATGCCCGTGGTCTGCCCCTGCCTTCCCTTGAGGGTCGACCGCGATGTCGTTGATCGTTCAATCTTGACCAGCTGAGATGTGGGCGACATGACAACAATAAGTGCCACGAAACCCGAGGAGGGCTAACCTCATTAAACAATGCCCGCCGAAGCTGGAAGTGCCGTCCTACGGGTGGCAAACTAAAAATTGGCACTACGCATTTACGTCCGAGTGAAATGTCTCGTCCGAATGTCTCTCGTGCTAGGAACAGCTCTGACTACCTAGTTTCCGAATGCCGCTCTTGTTCGGAACAGCTCTGACTAGGTAGTTTTCCGAATGTCTGTCGTGCCTGGAACAGCTCTGACGGGCGCAACGACAAGCACATGTCCGAAAACTCGCTGAGTGGATACCGTCTGCAGACCTGTCTTGTTTGTGCGGGAACGGCCTGGGGCGAACGAAATGCCCAATATATTGAAGTGAGGAATTAAAGCAGCCATGAGCAGGACGTGACGATTCCCTCGGTGAGCCCAGCACCAGAGCGTTATGTGTAGGCTCTGCAATTATGGCGGAAAATGCTATGGACTGTCCCTGCCTTCATTTGAGGGATGAATGTGCAGTCTTCGACTGTTCCAACTTGACCAGCTGGGAGGTGGACGGTACCACAAAAGTGAGAGTCTCACAGGAATGCTAACCTGGTCAAAAATGCGACACACCGCAATCACATCTGAAAAGAAAAAAAAACACGCCGGATGAACGCAAAGAAGAAGAAGGGAAGAGACCAAGGGGAAGACCGAGAAGTAAATACCTGGATGGCTTGGCCACGTGGTGTGGTCGACACAGGAACACTGAGATGAACCACGACTCTGGTGATCGAGTGAGATGGCAGAACATGACCGCCCACGCTTATCGGCATGGCACATGATGGATGGATGGTCGTCACAACGGGAAGTTGGAAGAGAGGAGAGTCAGGGTCAGAAGAGAGAAGATGCTGGACAGTTTAACATCATAGCATGGAGGAACATCAGTATTAGAAGTAACTGGCAGCACACGAGACAGAGGACTGTGGACAGACATGACCACCAACACCACACGGCATGGACTATAATAAGAAGATTTAATTGAATGTACCTAGGCGCCTATGTGGCAAAGACAGTCTTGTTTGCGGCTGAAAGAGAATTATTCGCTCTGTCACAATTCTGAGGTGAAAAAACAAAATAGGCTACTGGAATGAAGAAGAAAAAGAAGATGAAGAAGAGAAGCGACGGCAGTAGCAGCAACAAAAGCAGCTGCAGAAGCAGAAGAAGATGACGACATGGACGAATAATAATAATAATAATAATAATAATAATAATAATAATAATAATAATAATAAGAAGAAGAAGCATACGTATGCACCACTATTCAGAAAACACGTTACAGAAAATAAAACACTACACATGACAAATAGCAAGACTTGTTGTTCTACTGCTTCTCTTTCTTCAACAATGCCTCTGGATATTTTAAATAGCTAGGCTGCCCGTGTCTGACTATTATCAATCTAGTTTTTCTTTTGTCTACATCTTCGCCGCTTGTCTTTAATTGTATCGTGGTAGTAGTAAACTGCACAGATAGAGCATACATAGCACAAGACGAGAAGTAATTTTCAACAAGAAATCGTGGCAAGCTCCAAACTGGAAACATCTTCCGAACAACATCCACGCTCTACAACTCACACTGTCCAACAATCACTATATACACCTTAAGAGTACCGATTAGCGGAATGATGTGTGAGTACAAAGAAAGTATTATGACGGGACTTCACCGATACGGCCATCTAATTCATTGTGATAATACAATAACCATTTATGAAAGTAATAGGATGAGTTGAGGAATCGACAGTAACAGCTTAAGTAGTGCTGGACACTATTATATGCAGTTACATACTGGCGAGAGCAATTATATGTATAGAGGAAAACGTGTCTGTAGCCGACGAATGCTTTTCTTTAATTAACCACCAAGACTAATGGCCGGCGTAGACGCTGGAGATTGAATGCTCTCTTCTCAGGCAACAATCTTTTCACAAGCTTGTCTTCAAGTTTTAATGGGCGCGGTTTAAGATGAATTCACTTCCGTTTTATGCGCATTATTTTCATAGCTTTATTTATGAGGCTTAACCTAGCCCGACTAGCGCAGCAGCCGACACTTTGTGATACAGGCACCTGGTGGGAGGGACTAGCGGGGTCGGTTAACTCCTCAAAATCTACGTGATAATCAACTCGCCAATCAGCTTTCAATATTTTTTTCCCACGAGTGTTGATACGGATTCGAGAGCGCTCATCTCTAGGAGCAGCGCGTGCAGGCACTAGAAGTTTACTTAATAGATAGTTTTGTATTTTTTTTTCCCCGGACACTAGTACCAGTGGAAAGTTTCAGCCTAGTTTAGACACCAATAGATTTATCAGCGTGGCTGCGTCCTTGTCTTCCCCTTTCTCCCGCGTCTTTATTCGTCTTGTTGTGTGAGCGTCAATTAAACGCCGGCACTCGTTTTCCATTGATTGGCCGAAGCCAGTGCTAGAAGTAATTACCTTCATCGTCTCACTCGATGCCGCCTCGCGCTTAACGCAGACTTCAAGGGTGAGACACAGAGAATGGGAAGCAGACCTTACGGTCCCTCTCACTGACATGGTTTGTACTCACAGTCGTGGAGAACCGACAGGCTGGGAGTTCAGCTGTGCATGAATGAACCTTTGTGATAGCAGCCAACTAGGTCGCCATCGATCAACTCCAGCCACTATCAGAGTCCAGCAATTCATTAATTCGAGCGGAAGCACGTACCTCTGTACACAGAAACATTAGCGGTTAATTAATGTAGCCAAGGTAAGTGTTGTCATTATTTATGTATTACTACGCCTGTCTTTTTAGTGCTTGGTGTAGTGCTTTCTAAAATGCTTGGTTTGCCTGTTAACTTATTCGTGATTTGTTTGCTAAAAGATTGCGCTCATTGTAAATTTGGATATTCCTATAAGTGTTCCGGCTTTCTCAGATAGGTCACTCAAAGAGGATCTCACACAGTGCACGAAATTAGCACCAGAGAGTATCAAAATGTATGTACTCCAGGATGTATCAAGCACTTTACAATTACCCAGTACATTACCACATTATCTGAAATGTTATGTCCCAAGTTGTCGAAAGATAACAATTATCTGTCACAGAAATACTTCAGTAACAACTGTCTAGCAGCAAGTGTTAAATTAATAATCAGGGCAGAGTAGATTAATGTAACAATAATCCATGGACACAGAGTGCTAAATTGGCAGGCAGGGCAGAGTAGAAAAATACAACAATGGTCCATGGACAGTGTGTTAAATTATGAATCAGGGCAGAGTAGAGAAATACAACAATGGTCCATGGACAGTGTGTTAAATTATGAATCAGGGCAGAGTAGAGAAATACAACAATGGTCCATGGACAGGGTGTATTAAATTAAACTTTAGGGCAGAGTAAATAAATACAACATTAGTCCATATACATTGTGTTAAATGAATAGTTAGGATAGAGTAGGTTAATATAACAACTGTTCAGAGACAGAGAGTGTTAAATAAATAGTCGGGAATGCTATGCTAATATAACAACTGTCTGGGGCCCAGAATGGAGTTAAAATAATAATTGTCTAATTCAGAAAGTGTCTAGTCAACATCGTCTGATTCAGAGAGTGTTAATTCACGAACTACCAAGCTACAACACACACTGTGGCAGAGTTACATTCATAAACACTACACAAGCAGTCAGTCATATGAGTTTTAGTTGGTGAAATTGTCCGTAGTGTTTGCTGTTTTTATTTGAATAGTTGGATTGACTTATGGATTATTTTGGACATATTTTCTAACATCCTAGTATTTGGCTAGTGTCAAAGAAAAAGAGTGTTGAGGGGATACATAGAGCCTGTTCTTTTGTATGGATGTGAAACTTGGACAATGAGCAGTCAAGCTGAAAAGCATCTGATGGCTGCAGAAATGTGGTTTCTGAGGAAAATGCAAAGAATACCATGGGCGGACAGAAAAACCAATGACCAAGTACTACAGGAGACAAATGAACATAGTAAGCTGATTAGAGAAATTAGACGTAGACAGTCAAATGTTTTGGACATGTTATGAGAAGAAATGGATTGGAGAACTTAGTGACAACTGGCAAGATCGAGGGGAACAGACCAAGAGGAAGACCGAGAGGAAAATACCTGGATGGCTTGGCCACATGGCATGGACGAGACAGGAACACTGAGCTCATCCACGACACTGGTGATCGAGTGAAATGGCGAGTCATGACCGCCCACGCTTTCCGGCATGGCACATGATTGATTGATTGAGTATTTGGCATTGTCAACGCCTTATGTCAGTTCATAAGTTGAAATAATAGACAGGACAGAGTAAGTTAGTGTAACAACGGTGTGGGATACAGACAGAGTAAGTTTGTGTAACAACGGTGTGGGATACAGAGTAAGCTAGTGTAACAACGGTGTGGGATACATATAGAGTAAGTTAGTGTAACAACGGTGTGGGATATAGATATAGTAAGTGAGTTTAATAACGGTGTGGGATACAGCATGTAATAACGATCTGGGAAATATACAGTTAAATTAATGCTAGAGTTGTTAATGTGTTAATGTAAGAATGGTATGGGACACATAATGTAGCAACAGTTTTGGACACAAAGTGTTACATTAATAACCTGGATCGAGTAGATTAAAGTAACAGTAGTCCGAGACACGGGATGTTGTACTTCTGAAGTCGGAGTGGGTTCGAGGGACACTGGTAATATGGAAAGCTAATCCACACACACACAAATCAATCCAGTGAACTGGAAGTAGTAAAACATGTATGGACTATGCTAGCGTTCACAGCCAGTGATCGTAACATAAAAAAGAAAGGGGTCAAGTTAGAGTTGCTTAAAGTAATAACGGTCTGGGGCACACAGAACGTTAAATCCATACCCTGGACACAAATTGTTTATGTATGAAGGGTCTGGGGCACACAGAACGTTACATTCATACCCAGGACACATATGGTTTATGTAGGGAGGGTCTGGGACACACAGAACGTTAAATTCATACCCAGGGCACAAATGGTTTATGTATGGAGGGTCTGGGACACACAGAACGTTAAATTCATACCCAGGACACATATGGTTTATGTATGGAGGGTCTGGGACACACAGAACGTTAAATCCATACCCGGGACACAAATGGTTTATGTATGAAAGGTCTGGGACACACAGGACGTTAAATTAATACACAGGACACATATGGTTTATGTATGGAGGGTCTGGGACACACAGAACGTTAAATCCATACATGTGTATGAACTACACTTGAGTTCAAAGCGAGCCAGCGAAAAAAAATAATTGGACGGCAGGGTCCTGTATTTCCTAAATGTTTTTTTATTGTCAATCGAGATGAGGAAAAGTATTCTCAAGAACTATAATGAGTAATTTCTGATGTATGGAAGCGATTCCTGGACAATTATCAGACACATGAGGAATTATGTGGAAACTAAACCTCGACAACGCAAGGCACAAGAGGATCAAAATGAGGTGAGATGATAAGATGTGGAAACTACGGCTTTATAGATGAACAATGAGAACGCCCTGGTTGGATAGAAGAAGCAGTGAAAGACGTTAACTCACAAAGAGAACTGCTGACTCTCCTCACAAGAAGACAGTCCACAATCCATACCCAGGACACAAATGGTTTATGTATGGAGGGTCTGGGACACACAGAACGTTAAATGCATACCCGTGACACAAATGGTTTATTTATGAAGGCTCTGGGACACACAGAACGTTAAATTCATACCCAGGACACATATGGTTTATGTATGGAGGGTCTGGGACACACAGAACGTTACATTCATACCCAGGATACATATGGTTTATGTATGGAGGGTCTGGGACACACAGAACGTTACATTCATACCCAGGATACATATGGTTTATGTATGGAGGGTCTGGGACACACAGAACGTTACATTCATACCCGTGACACAAATGGCTTACGTATGAAAGATCTGGGCACACAGAACGTAACATCCATACCCAGGACACAAATGGATTATATATGAAGGGTCTGGGACACACAGAACGTTACATTCATACCCAGAACACAAATGGTTTATTTATGAAGGGTCTGGGACACACAGAACGTTAAATCCATACCCGTGACACAAATGGCTTACGTATGAAAGATCTGGGCACACAGAACGTAACATCTGTACCCAGGACACAAATGGATTATATATGAAGGGTCTGAACAGAAATTTGTTGAGAAGCCACATAGGAGGCCTGTGTGTGTTTCCTGGTGTTCTGGTTATAATTTGTACAGCTAGGCAGCCATAGGTGGGAAGAGCTGGAACATGACCGGAAGGCATGGTGCCTGGATGAAGGGTTAGGGTTGGGCCAATGGGACCATTGCCGTGGGACATTACACAACCCCAGGCAGAACATTTATGAGGCCGGGGAGACTGGCCAAGGCTGGGGAGACTGGCCAAGACTGGGGAGACTGACCAAGACTTGGGAGACTGGCCAAGGCTGGGAAGACTGGCCAAGGCTGGGGAGACTGGCCAAGGCCGGGGAGACTGGCCAAGGCCGGGGAGACTGGCCAAGGCTTGGGAAACTGACGAGGTCTGGGGAGACTGGCAAAGACTGAGGAGAATGGCAAGGCTGGGGAGACTGGCCAAGGCCGGGGAGACTGGCCAAGGCTGGGGAGACTGGCCAAGGCTGGGGAGACTGGCGAAGATTGAGGAGACTCGCCAAGGCTGGGGAGACTGGCGAAGATTGAGGAGACTGGCCAAGGCTGGGGAGACTGGCGAAGATTGAGGAGACTGGCCAAGGCTGGGGAGACTGGCGAAGATTGAGGAGACTGGCCAAAGGCGGAGAATCTTTCCGGCAGATTGTGATGAGGGCAACTTTCTACAGGAGACTTGCTACAAAATGATAATTATGATGAAGAAGCCATAGAGGTTGTTTAGTAAAATGATAAGAATCTCACTGAAGGCTCACTGAAGACCAAAGTCAAGTACTGCAAGAGGAGAATTCGCACAGACAATTGATTACCCCCATCAAAACAAGGCAAACATCATTTTAGTCGGGTGTGAATAAAGTTGCAACAACCGGCAAGATCAGAGTTATTAGAGGCATAAGTCGACAGAGGGGAAAGATGCCGGATAGCTTCACAGAGTGGCTGCGAAGACTTGGTCGACAGTAACAAGAACACATAACATAGCTATTTGTGTTGGAACATGATTGTTTGAGCCCTTCAGCATTGCACACAAAGATGCTAACTTTTTCGTAATTACTATAGAAGAAAATTTGGGCTTTTAAATTCAAATACGGCGGAAAAGTTCTTAGAATATCATAGACCAAGAAGAAGAAAAGTATTGACATCCTACAAGATCTGAACATGGGAGAACACTGGTTCATAAACCGTATCATGTCTCAGAAACTGAAATACCATGACCATATTAAAGGTGATAGTGGCTTGGAAAGAACAGTGATAGAAGGCGTGGTTCTTGGTAGAGGAGGCTGGGAGAGACCAGCACGGAGATGGACATAGGACATGGCAGACAACTTGGGCATGAGATTGCATGAGGCAGGAGAAATGGCAATAGATCGAGAGGCTTGTCGACGTGCCGTGATGAGAGCGTCATTCTATAAATGATTCGATACATGATGATGATGCCAGCATAGTCCTTTGTAATATATATAACACTACCATACACAACACCACTACTATACACAACACCACTACCATACACAACACCACTACCATACACAACACCACTACTATACACAACACCACTACCATACACAACACCACTACCATACACAACACCACTACCATACACAACACCACTACCACACACAACACCACTACCATACACAACACCACTACCACACACAATACCACTACCATACACAACACCACTACCATACACAACACCACTACTATACACAACACCACTACCATACACAACACCACTACCACACACAATACCACTACCATACACAACACCACTACCACACACAACACCACTACCATACACAATACCACTACCATACACAATACCACTACCACACACAATACCACTACCACACACAATACCACTACCATACACAACACCACTACCACACACAACACCACTACCATACACAATACCACTACCATACACAATACCACTACCACACACAACACCACTACCATACACAATACCACTACCACACACAATACCACTACCACACACAATACCACTACCACACACAACACCACTACCATACACAATACCACTACCACACACAACACCACTACCATACACAATACCACTACCACACACAATACCACTACCACACACAACACCACTACCATACACAATACCACTACCATACACAATACCACTACCACACACAATACCACTACCATACACAACACCACTACCACACACAACACCACTACCATACACAATACCACTACCATACACAATACCACTACCACACACAATACCACTACCACACACAATACCACTACCATACACAATACCACTACCACACACAACACCACTACCATACACAATACCACTACCATACACAATACCACTACCACACACAATACCACTACCATACACAATACCACTACCACACACAATACCACTACCATACACAATACCACTACCACACACAACACCAATACCATACACAATACCACTACCACACACAATACCACTACCACACACAATACCACTACCATACACAACACCACTACCATACACAACACCACTACCATACACAATACCACTACCATACACAACACCACTACCATACACAATACCACTACCACACACAATACCACTACCACACACAATACCACTACCATACACAATACCACTACCACACACAATACCACTACCATACACAATACCACTACCATACACAATACCACTACCACACACAACACCACTACCATACACAATACCACTACCACACACAACACCACTACCATACACAATACCACTACCACACACAATACCACTACCACACACAATACCACTACCATACACAACACCACTACCATACACAACACCACTACCATACACAATACCACTACCATACACAATACCACTACCACACACAATACCACTACCACACACAATACCACTACCATACACAACACCACTACCACACACAATACCACTACCATACACAATACCACTACCACACACAATACCACTACCATACACAATACCACTACCACACACAATACCACTACCATACACAATACCACTACCATACACAATACCACTACCATACACAACACCACTACCACACACAATACCACTACCATACACAATACCACTACCACACACAATACCACTACCATACACAGCACCACTACCATACACAATACCACTACCATACACAACACCAATACCGTACACAACACTAATACCATACACAACACCAATACCATACACAACACCACTACCATACACAACACCACTACCACACACAACACCAATACCGTACACAACACCAATACCATACACAACACCACTACCATACACAATACCACTACCATACACAACACCAATACCATACACAACACCACTACCATACACAACACCACTACCATACACAACACCAATACCGTACACAACACCAATACCATACACAACACCACAATCATACACAACACCACTACCATACATAACACCACTACCAAATATAACACCAATACCACATATAACACGATTACCACACACAGCATCACTATAGTCTTTGAGATATTTCTCCTTCTTTCGCCTTTTGCGCCTAACTGGAGCATAGGTCTTCACTGAACTCACTGCAAACTGTCCTTCCTATCTTTCGCCATTTCCCGCTGCTCCGTCCAGACTATCTCCGTATTATTCATCTCTAAGTCTCTCCTCCATGTGTTTTTAGGCTTCCCTCCATTTATTTTACCTTGTGGTTTCATGTGGAAGAACTCTTTAGTAATACCAGTATCATATTTTCCCATTGTGTATCCTATTCAAGTCCAGCGTCGTGTCCCCGCTACTTGATTCACTGGAGTCAGTCTAGTTCTCTCTCCCCCCCCCCCCCCCCCCGAGCTCTGGTCTAGTGATTTTGTGATACATTTTTAGTCCTGTTCTGCGCCGACACCAAAAGTTAACTAATGTGTATAGTTTATTAGTAAATGTTTTAGTAGTTCTCCCTGTTTCTGACACACACAGCAGTACTAATTAAACACATACTGAAATAATTCACCATTAACTCTTTATGCATCAAACAATTCTCTTTGTGCTTCTTAGTATCTCCAATGATATGAATCTTACCCTACTGCATTCTGTGATATTATTATTATTATATAAAACCATGTATCTGTCCCCCTAGACCAGTGGTTCTCAACCAGTGGGGAATTCCCCCCAAGGGGGGAATTGTAGGCTTTCCAGAGGAGGGGGGGGGGGGAATTAAGATTATTTCAAGATCGCGTTAATACAAGAACCGATTACTTGATATTGTTTTTCCCTTCATACTTTACGGTTCTGTACGTCTCACCCTTCTAAAATTCATTTGATAAAGTAAGTAGACCCACAAATCACGTTTTATGTGGACGTCTAGACTTGTTTTAGTATGTGCTACTAAATTTAGCTTCCAACATTACGTATAATGTGGGGGGGGGGGGTGATTTTATGTAGGAAATACGAAAGGGGGGGGGAGGGGAAATGACGTTCTGAAAATATGATGAAGGGGGGCACGGCCAAATGTTTAGGTAGGAAATACGAAAGAGAGGATTGACGTTCTGAAAATATGGTGAAGAGGGGCACGGGCCAAAAAAGGTTGAGAACCACTGAACTAGACATTGGTTTGGAGTCCATGGCAATGAAATATCATCAACCCGTGAAGGAAACATTACAACCTTTGACCTAATCGCAGCCAGTACTTATATAACCATAAGAGAACAATAGTTAACCTAATAACTCAGATACGTGGGTTGGTTGGCTGGTTGGCTAGCTGGTTGGTTGGCTGATTTGTTGGTTGGTGGGTGGGTGGATGGATGGGTGGTTGGTTGGTTGTAAATCCTCTATAAGACTGCACGTTGTAATTCTGTAGCCCAATGCATGGGCATTCAGGTCCATTATCTCTAATAAGAGCGCGCATCTATTGGAGTGTGGAAGGCGTGGAGACTTTTCTCCCGGCCCGGTACCAGAGTACCCTCTTCACGGGTACTGTGTCGCAGAACTATCCTTCACCTCTCTAAGAAACCAGCAGCGTGTGCAAAAGCAGAATTGGGATTTCACATCTACAGAGAGACATATTTGGATGCAACCATGCTATGATTGAGCACAGCGCTTAAGGACTAAATAGAACAAGCTAATCTTTCCAACAGGAGCTCAATACTGAAGAAAATTGCTTATTAAGACACGTAACATTCAGAACAATGAAATAGTTCGAGTATGCAAAAAGACATGAATGTCTGTAAAGATAATTATGCAGGGAGGTGTACCAGAGAAGCCGAGACGAGGAAGACCACATAGTAGATAGACTGAAGATGTGATAGATAAGTTACTCATGACCACAACACAATCAGGACACCTGACTTAGAGAGAGAGAGAGAGAGAGAGAGAGAGAGAGAGAGAGAGAGAGAGAGAGAGAGAGAGAGAGACAGACAGAGAGAAAGAGAGAAAGAGAGAGAAAGAGATAGAGAGACAGAGAGAGAGACAAAGAGAGAGAGAAAAAGAGAGAAAAAGAGAGAAGAAAGAGAGAGAGAAAGAGAGAGAAAGAGAGAGAGAAAAAAGAAACAAAGAGAGAGAGAGAAAGAGAGAGAGAGAAAGAGAGAGAAAGAGAGAGAGAGAAAAAAAAGAAACAAAGAGAGAGAGAGAGAGAAAGAAAGAGAGAGAGAGAGAAAGAAAGAAAGAGAGAGAGACAGAGAGAAAGAGAGAGAAAGAGATAGAGAGACAGACAGACAGAGAGAGAGAGAGAGACAGAGAGAGAAAAAAAGGGAGAAAAAGAGAGAAGAAAGAGAGAGAGAAAGTGAGAGAAAGAGAGAGAGAGAGAAAGAGAGAAAGAGAGAGAGAGAAAAAGAAACAGAGAGAGAAGAGAGAGAGAGAGAGATCTTGTAAAAAATTTAGTGAAGCAAACTTTCATGTCGTTTACTATATAATAATGTTTTTCGGGTTAAAGTCACTGATTGAAAGTCCCGGGTCCCGTTTTAAGGGTAAATAGACTGTTTTAGTTGAATGCTTTATACACTCCACATCCTTACCACCAATAGAACTACCTGATTTTTCAACATGCACTTACAACATATCTATGTGCGTGTAAGTCTTACTTATATAAACCATGAAAACTAAACGAGTAATTCAGTGAAAATTAATAAACTGTTACGCAGCCGGTGAACCATTTACAGTGTTTGCAATGGGCTCAAGTAAAGTTCACTTAACTGATTCAGTGCCGAACAGAAAGTAGGGTTGGACCAAACAAGGTACACAATCAAATGGCCTGCCATCTACTGCCCAATATAGTACCTTGCGGTGTATGGCAGCGGTATCTTGAGCCTGAGGAATTAAGGCCTCCTGGCTAATGCAGTCGCCGCGAACTGGGCAGGTTAAGGTTGTATTTTTGTCCCCGACAGAAAACAATTCACACGTTACCGAGGATTCGAACCCGGGTCTCCCGAAGGAGAATCGGGCATTATAGCCACTCGGCTAGCCGCCCCTCACATCAAATGAACAAGTATTATAATGTAATTTCCATTCACTGAGCACTGGGAATGCGAAAGATGTCAAGAAACGAAACAACCATCACGATGATCCTGGTATGGCGATATATCGTCCTTCTATCCAAATGGGAGGTCAAATGTCGTGATATATTATCTTTCAGCACTGAATAAATTGCCGGTCTCCCTGGTCTAGGGGTTACACGACTTTCTCCGTAATCCCGTATAATCTCGTGAGTAACATGACGTGCGTGGTAGCGGTTCTATCCGCGTCGGTACTTACGGGGTACGTGAGCCGGTCGCTCAGAAAGCAGTGGCAAACTACTGAGCGTAATCTTGCCAAGAAATCAACAATCAGCTGAACGATGCTGATGTTGACAGCGATGTCCTGTAAAGGATATGCAAAAAAAACAAAACAAAACGAAACTTAATAAATTAATGATTCCCCGTATGGAATTATAAATATGCCCGTGTACAGCTACATTCAACAGTTGGTAACTATGGGATGCTCCGAATAATTCCGACATAATACAATATTACATAGACAATGAAGCAGCATATTTGTGATAAGGTGGATTTCACATGAACACTTAATGATTTCTCACATGGATCTATAAGTCCGCCTATGTGAAGAGCCGTGATAAGCTGAAGTATACATGTCATGATATCTCACAAGGATTTATAAATCGACCTATGGGAAGACCGTGATAAGTTGAAGTATACATGTCATGATATCTCACAAAGATTTATAAATCACCTATGTGAAGAGCCGTGATAAGCTGAAGTATACATGTCATGATTTCTCATAAGGATTCATAAATCGACCTATGGGAAGACCGTGATAAGCTGAAGTATGCATGTCATGATTTCTCACAAGGATTTATAAATCACCTATGTGAAGAGTCGTGATAAGCTGAAATATACATGTCATGATTTCTCACAAGGATTTATAAATCACATATGTGAAGAGTTGTGATAAGCTGAAGTATACATATCATGATTTCTCACAAGGATTTATAAATCGACCTATGGGAAGAGCCGTGAAAAAGCTGAAGTATACATGTCATGATTTCTCACAAGGATTTATAAATCACATATGTGAAGAGTCGTGATAAGCTGAAGTATACATATCATGATTTCTCACAAGGATTTATAAATCGACCTATGGGAAGAGCCGTGATAAGCTGAAGTAGACATGTCATGATTTCTCACAAAGATTTATAAATCCGCCATTGTGAAGATCCCTTGTAGCCTAGTGGCTGGCGATTCGCCAGCCGTTCTGGTGCTCATGGGTTCGATTCGCAGCCTTGCGAATTAGAATTAAATATTGGTTCTGGGCTCCCTGGACGATTCATGATGAAATGCGTACCAAGAATGTGTTGGGAAATAAAGGCAGGCGGTGTGATACTGACCATACCACCCATTGCCGATGGCTTCGATTGCCGATTGGTCTATAAAAAATAGCCCATAGTGCGGTAAGGCGTGTAAATGTTTCCTGTACTTACTGATTGTGTGGCACTGGGTGCCGCTGCAGCGTGCTGGCTACAAGCTCGCCTCGAGGCACGGTGGTCCTGGATTCGATCCGTATCTGGGAGAGTTTGAATTGTGAACATTTTAAAATCGCTCCAGGTCGACCCAGCCTAAAATATCTTGGGACGTAAAGGCGAACGGCGTAATTCCTACTACATGACCCACCCAGTGCCCATTGGATGCACAATGCGTTTTAAGCGTGTAAAATGGTCCATTACTGTTTTCTTTACTGTGTGAAACTAAATCATATTAATGTTAACTTTGGGAATACACGAAGTAATTCTATCAAGACCTCGCGCCTTGAAACCAATATACTCTATTTGTGACACATCCAAGTGCGTAGCTGCACTTAATTGTTCTGATATGGAATTATAAAGGGTGTGTAAAGCACTTCGGGCGGAAGAGCACAATTATCCCAATGCAAGGAAATGCAACCTAAGACTAAATGTCATAGCAGGGCAGACCAGGTCCTAAGCCTTAGTCGGCAACTAGTTAGGGATCGAAGCTCCGACAGGCAGACATTGATTTGCTGATCCGGCAGCTTGTGCAGCTTGTCTTGTTCCACATGTACTGGTCTTACCTTTCCTCTGGAGTAAACTAGGCAGGCCGAGAGAGGGATCATGCTGCATAGGCAGCTCATGGTCTCTGCAATGCAGCCCAGACTATATGCTTTGGAGAGGTATAACGCCATCGATGGTCTTACCGCCATGAGTTGTAGTTATTGTGCCGTGTTTGAAGCACAAATTAACCAACTATCGTCTATCAAGGCGGCATGGTACCAGTGACATGAAGCCAAGTGAGTTGCGCTAGCTAGCAGGCTTGTCGAAAGTCCCGGAGGTCATATGTTCAAATCATCTTCGAAATGGAAATTTTGTTTCTCAATGACCCAGTTTCCAGTCGACCAGCCTAAAATGAATACCATAAAACTTCAAGGGATGCAAGTGCCGCTTGGTATAACAAATGTGGGACTAGCTTATATGTGTCCTTACATGTTTTTTACTATGTTACCCCCACCCTCCCCACCTCTCCCTCTATCTATCTTTCTATTCAGTGTGTTTATAACTTGTTGCAATCTCTCTTGCTACTTAGTCTGCTTATTACGTTTTAGTCTCTCTCTCGCTTTCTCTCTCGCTTTCTCTCTCGCTTTCCCTCTGTCTCTCTTTATCACTCTCCCTCTTTCTCTATTAAGTCTGCTTATTGCGTTTTACAGACTTTCTTTCTCGATATCGCTCTCTCTCTCTCTCTCTCTCTCTCTCTCTCTACTAAGTGTCCCTGTACGTTTAAACAACCTCTCTCATTCTCTCTCTCACACACTCTCTCTCTGTCCTAAGTGTGCTTAATACTTTTTATACTTTTTATAAATTCTCTGTCTGTCTGTCTGTACGTCCGTCCGTCCGTCCGCCCGCCCGCCCGCCCGCCCGCCCGTCTGTCTGTCTGTCTGTCTGTCTGTCTGTCTGTCTGTCTGTCTGTCTCTCGCTCTCTCTCTCTCTCTCTCTCTCTCTCTCTCTCTCTCTCTCTCTACTAAGTGTGTTTATTGCTGTTTACAAACTTACGCACACTCTCATATTTTGCTTTCTGCATATTCAGTGTGCTTATTGATTTTGCAATCTCCCCCTCTCTCTCTCTCTCTCTCTCTCTCTCTCTCTCTCTCTCTCTATGTCATTTCTCTATTATTGTCTCTCGTTTACTCTCTTATCTTTCTCACCCCTATCTATCCCCGTGTGTCTGTATACTTAGTGCGCTAACTGCTTTTTACAATCTCTCTCTCTCTCTCTCTCTCTCTCTTTCTCTCTCTCTCTAGCTTTCTCTCTCTCTTTCTCTCTCTCTCTCTTTCTAGCTTTCTCTCTCTCTTTCTCGCTCCCCCTCTCGTCCTCTCTAGCTCTCTCCGTAGTGAGTTTACGGCTTTTTCTCAACAACTCACGTCTTTTTATATACACGAACGGACACACAAACACACACACACACACACATATACACACACATATACACACACACACATACACACACACACACGCGCGAGAGTGAGGGGAAGTCAATAAGTAAATCACAAATGGCTGTAGAAAAATAACTAAATATGATAACAATTTGAAATCAGTGTATTTTTATACATACATTGTCCCTTTATTTCTCAACATAATTTCCACCAACATTGATGCACTTATCCCATAGTTTTATCAGTCCTCCCAAACCGGCTGCATAGAACTGCGTGCTCTATATTCTAAACCACGTTTTATCTTCACATTCAACTTCGGCGTCATTCGCGAAATATCTCCCGCCAAGGTGGGCCTTCAGCGGACCAAAGAGGTAGAAATCGCTAGGGGCTAAGTCGGGGCTGTAAGGTGGACTTCCCACCATAGTTGGTTAAATTTCTCCTGAGTTAATCGAGCCGTGTGTGGTCTGGAAACATCGATAGAACGTCTTAGTACGATTCAGAATTCACATTGTCATCTTTCTTCTTGAAAATGGATAAAAGCACTCCTTGACAATCCCAGAACACTGTCAGCATATCCTTCCCTGCTGATGGCGTAACATTGAATTTTTGGACACAAGGCGAAGAAGGATGTTTCCATTGCATTGAAGTACGCTTTGATTCGGGCTGGTAGTCAGCATAAACAGGAAGTATTTCCTTATGAATGAACTTTGCAGGCAGTCCTTCTGCCCACAAAGAACGCACAACAGCACGTTGCTCTTTGGTTGTACACTTCGTAAGTACAGTCGACATATTGTTTATGCGCTGCGCATGCGCGTGAGACACCTAGCGCCACCCGACTAATGGGAATATAAAGTTCGATGTTGTCACCTAATGACACCTATAGAAAACACCAACAACATTTACCTGCCATCCCACAGAACTGTGTGACTTACTTATTGACTTGCCCGCTCGCGCGCGTGTGTGTGTATGTGTGTGTGTGTGTGTGTGTGTGTGTGTGTGTGTGGTTGCTGAAAGAAGTAAAAATGCTGTAGTCGAGAAAACGTTGTGCTTAAAAAAAGCCCAGGTTTCCCGTATCTACAATTTTGTTACATCGCTTTGCTTTGATTTTCACAGCGGTGTGATCGTAGGCTGTTCAGAAAGGTAATGGCAAACAATTGAAAGTAAAATTGCCTAGGAAATCACACAAAGCCAATAGATGCTGTTGTTAATTGGACATACTGTAAACAACATGCAGCTAACTAAACAATATTGTTGGTAATGTCTTTGTTTCATACGCAATATCAGATCAGGTCATTAGTCATCTTCACAGCATAGTCATCGAGTTTACAATTAACGCTATTTGGCTTTCTGTTCACAGCTGTGCCCTTACTGAACAGCTAGGTACAATGTTTGCCCCTCCGAGATCCTGGCACCCGCATGTTTATAATAAGCCTCCTCGACGACTTACATCTTTCTTTATTGCTGACATCCTGGGCGAGTCCAGTGAGAATGAAAACATGGATTCTGATATCAGAAGGTAAGCTAGCTTACAACTGTTAGTTAGGGAGAGTGCCATGGGACCTTAAATAATGATACTACTGTAAAATAAATTCTTAAAATAAATGGTAAGTTAAAAGTTAGTTTGATATCTTTTACAGGACGTTGCATACAACACCAGCATTCTTTGCTGTTGTGATCTCTTGGCAAGTTTACGTTCAGTAGTTTGTCATTGCTTTCTGAACAACCGGCACTCATATCATTTCGTACAAAAACCAACGCAAGGCGCGCTGCTGCCAAATCGCCCGCAGTTTGTTTCGAACGCGGGTATGCGGGATTACGAACTGCAGAACCAACAAAAGACACTTTTAAACTCTTCAGACCTATAACATCTTTAAATAATGTCTGCAAGTTGTACATAAACTGTGAATGTTTATTTTTGTAAACACTCTACAACTTTGAATAACGAAGACACAAACCATATATAGCACGATTTATTGCCTGGCACATTTCGCTGCATCTCGTCAGGTACTTATGCAGATGTCACACAACGTAGAGTAAAATATTAAATTCATCGTTCAAGCTGAAATATACACATGTTCACACAGTAATGTCAGTTGTCTACCGTGGTAAATTTAAATTGACTATCATGTCTTTCTGTTTGCACAAAATAGGCTTGTGCAGATGGATCATTATCGCTTCTGCAAACTTTAACAAACGACTATTTTGTGTATGAAACAACACGCGAAAAGCGCTGTCTCTATCAATGACATAACCGGTTTCCAAGACATGACGTGCAATGGACGGCGCCGGAAGTTTATAATCTATTTTGTGCTTGATAATTGCTCAAACCTTTTCTTTTGCCTTGAATCTTTCCCTGCAGTATTTTCAGTAATAGATCGGCGTGTCTCATCTTGTGACCAAATATAATCTAGCTAGCTTACCTTCTGATATCAGAGTCCATGTGTTCATTCTCACTGGACTCGCCCTGGATGTCAGCAACAAAGAAAGATAGGGGCGACCTGCTGTTGTCTTTCTTGAAGTAAAGAAACCATGTCTCAGTATACTTGTTGATGACGTATACTTTCCGAAATGCGGAAATAAAATGTTGCATGACCTTTGCAGCACGTTGCGGTCAAAGCCCTGTTAATTGTCGAGGCAACCAACTGTACGTCTAGCAGTGTGCTATTGCTTGCTGAGTGCGAAATCAACGTTAAGTCTAACATAATGTGCGGTGTAGGTTTGAACCGCCAACCTCGCCAGCAAACCGGAAGTTTAAGAGCCGAAGCGCTTAGGAACTAGAATAATGTAATAATAAAATAAATTCTTGGGTGATTTTATCACCTTTATTATCTTGCAGGAGGACACATTCGTATCCATGCATTGCAAATAGCCCTATTTTGTTGTGTTTGATTGAATCCAATGTTTGCTACTCTGATGTTTATATGAGTTCAAATGGAAATGGTAGAAGCTAAGTTATCTCATCTCATCTTGTTCCTCTTGCACCTTGCGGTGTCTTGGTGAAGTGTAAACAGCGAGAGAGTAAGTGCCCGTTTATGGCCTTCATATATCGAGATTTCCATGGACTTTGTTATTCTCCCTGTCTATTGTGTACATGGTCGGCCTCTTCTCCTGTTTCCATTTGGTGTGTACATTATTGCTTGTTGTCGTATACTGTTATTTGATGGCATAGTTATGTGGTCGAAACATTTCACTTGCTGTTTTCTAATAAAATCAAGCGCTGCTGTAACCTACACTTTAGTCCTGATTTCTTCATTTTTCATTTTCTCTCTTCTTGATACATTGAGAATTCTTCTCAGGAATCTCATTTCCGTTGTTGTAATTTATATTTTATCTTTTTCTGTCATTGTCTAGATTTGGCATTGGTAGCATAGAATTGGTAGAAGGATTATGTTGTAGAGTGCTTTTTAGTATCTACTGATACATGTTTGTTCTTTAGTATTAGTGCCATTTGTCCAGTTAGTTTGCCTTATTGCATCTAATGTTTATCTCATCTTCTGATTTAGCATTTGATGATATTATACTTCCTAAGTACTTGAAGCTCTGTACTTGTTTCAGTGGGTGCTATTTTAGAAGTTTAGTATAAGAATGAATTAATGTTATTCTTCTTGTGCTCATGATGTCACAGAAAATACAACAGAGTAATAGAGGAGAATTGTTAAAAGAAGGTGACTGTGCTAGAGCTATCAGCAGATAGTAATCACCAAGACACGTGATTAGCCGATGTGTTGGTGTAATGGTTATGATTCTAAAATTCTAAAAATGGCATTGGCGCTGGCGGACGTCAGAGGGTTCGATGTCAGTCCTAGTCGTTCACTATCGGTGGGATAGACTGGCCAGCTATTTCTCCGTGCACTCAGATCTACCAAATATGAATGTAAATATGCCCTAATATTTCACATACCCACAACAGGTTCCTGATCATGGATTTAAAAAAAAAACAACTAATATAGAATGTGAATAGTAAACTAAATAGGAAAGTGACACATTCTTACATACTTCAACCCACGCAAATTTAAAGTAATTAGAAAAATGCCTAATATAAAATGTGACTAGTAAACTAAGAAGTAAAGTGACACATTCTTACATATTTCAACCCACTCCTATTTCAAGGAACTAGAAAAATGGACACGCGAAACTACATTTAAAAAAAAACAAAAAAAACAATGAATATACTATAATTGTAAATAAATCAATCTAGTTAAGTGAGTCAGGTAATACCGATACAATATGGGCAAGAAATATTTGCAGAGAGATGAAAGCAGCTAAACTTATTTAACAATAGTATGAAATATAACACAAATATTGCCATAATTCCAGAAAAACACGACATGTTATCAGAAGTTCAATTGTTTATTGTATGGCATCCTTGTTCATCCTGCCCAGATGCGACATACTGGACAGCACCAAGGCTCATGCCCTTGGACACGAAGTTCGATGTTCACATCTTCAGAGATCTTCCATTAGTTATCACAGCAACCAGCAGCATCATCACCAAAACAACCCTCACAGCACAAAACGAACTGGTAAAGACATTAACCTCCTCAGCAACCGCAGCCACTGCGACAACCAGCACGACCTCTACAGCAGCAATCACCGAGACTTGCACCACCGCGACAGTGACAACACTAGATCGACCGGCAGCCCTGCTTGTGTGTCTCCATCATCGTCGTCCTCGGGTAAGAATTACCCACACTTTCATGTCTGTATGTAAGCACAACTTTTAGGCCATCTGTGGATCTTTATTTGACGAAAGGTTTGAGATGTAACTATGCAGAGAAAAATGGAGAATATATAAATGAAGTCCCAGAAAAGTGGTGGAATGCAGAAATCATTAACGACTGAGATCAATGCAAAACATGGTAATTATTAGCTTATACTTTAGTCTCAAAGAGAGATACATTACTTTATTAATGCTGTTACTTGTGAGCCCATGAGTTAAGTACCATATATTTTATTTCATTCTACTTGCTTATTTATATTTTACATGGTTCAGTACTATTATGTTTTAATGTAGTTACTTTAGTATTATTACCGCGTGATATGTTATTGTGGTTTGTTTCTTGTTGTTTATCAATGAAGCCTTGCTACGGTAACGTTCTCAGTTTTGTTGTTGTTTGATAACTGTAATTTTATATGAATTTGTATGACTTGTCATTAATTTTGAGCGTGTATAGATTGTTGTGCTCTTAAGGACAGAGTTTATTCGCTGCTTTTTCCCTATACAGTTGTTTTATTTATCTCACACTTTATTATCTGAGAGTATGTTTACACTATCTAACTCTTGATTCTTACAATAATTCCCGTTGCATTTCAGAACCAGATTTGAACGATAAGAAGAGAAAACCCGATGAAGAAATCAAAGATGATCCCAACGGAGCGAAAAAGAAAAAAGCTAGAACTACTTTCACCGGGAGACAAATCTTTGAGTTGGAGAAGCAGTTCGAGCAGAAGAAGTATTTGTCATCAGCAGAACGAGCGGAGATGGCCAGCCAACTAGCAGTTACTGAGACCCAGGTAAGACGGGTTTTCTGTTAACTATTTCAGCTTCAGACGTCCAGCGTGATACTGGCCACATAACCAATCATTCTTTGTATCCAGAGTCTTTGAAAAACAAAATGAAAAACATCACGAAAATCATAAATATTGCAACAACAAAAATCCGCTTAATGAAAAGCTATGTGCGGAATGTTGTTCTGTGCGGATGCGAATTATTGTTCAGGTCGTCCTGTAAATGGCTTGCATATCTCAGAGAGAGCTTGGTGTAGAGACTTCTCTCTCGAGCCAGCACCAAAGTACCATTTCCGTGGGGACTATCTTGCTGAGCTAGAATTCCTCTTCCCAAAATCAGAAATCAGCAAGAAGTGGCAGACTGGCACCCGAAGCTCACATCTGCAAGATTCACAATAAGAAATGATCAGATCATGATTACACACAACACATACGCACTGGCTGGAATTAGTTATGGCTCGGTGATGTTTTGTCCACGGGTCTTAGGTATTCTATTATCAACACACTCCTGCCACATGTCCAATGAGAATGGGACTGGAAAGAGGAAAGGGGGGGGGGGGGATAATCTATATTGACAATCACCAGCGCACAATCTTCAAGGAGGGCAAATGCGCATTGGAAGTCTCTAATGTGGAAGCCAGATTTGTTCAGCATGTTCTCATCAAGTGTAGAAAGTTAAAGAGAACGGATTGCACATTGGTAGGGATTCACAGAGAAAGTCAGTCACACATTACACATGGCTAGGAGTTAAATACAAATATTGTGTAAAATTCGTAGGTTGAACAACTGGCAAAAACAGACACTAATCCAATTAATTCATGTGATCAATAATGATTCCTGGAGAATATACGGTGAACAGATGGCGACCCTTAGCAAAGACTGCCCAAGAGAATTTTATAAACGTGTCACCACAATGAGAAACAGAGATGCATGTTACAACCCAACCACCATCATAAACAGCAAAAGAGGTATAGAGTTGGAGAGCTGCCAACTTAACAATCCGAGACCGAGTAAGAAATGCTACTATCAGACAGACTGTGGGATCAACACCTTGTGCCACATTTATTGACAGACAGAAGATCAATTGGTTTGGCCATGTCATTAGAATGCAACATCAACAACTACCATCACTGGCCTTACATCAAAGATCATCTGCGACGAGACAACGAGGACGTCCAAGAAGAAATGGATTGACGACATCAGAGACATTGTACAACCTCACGGAATGACACTATCCAGTGCCGTCCACCGGGCGCTGGAACGCAAATTATTCCTCCCCACGACGCTTGACGGCAGAAGTGGAAGATGATGATGATGATGATGATGAATAATGATTACTACTACTGGGTGTTTATAAAGTCTCACTACATATTGTATGTAGAGCAAATTTGAAAAAAAATTTCTTTCTTCCGTTGATAACACCATTGTGTTTGGAGTGCAAAGAATTACTCCAGCAGATGACAGCCATTCGCTGCATATTGCTTCACGATAGACAGTGGAGCACAGTTTTTGATGACATCATGTACTTCATTTTTCGAGTTTGTTTACATACAAAGTGTAGTGAGACTTTACCAACACCCTGTATAAAGTAAAGCAAACATTTGCTTGGTTGAACAATGCCTACAATAAAGCACTCCTATTATTCACGTACCTGGTCTGGAACAGACATAAGTGATCACGACTCTCTAGATCCTGGGATATTTTAATGAATCTGTTGTTGATTTATCATTATTTGTTGCCCAAGTGTTTAAACTTTCCACATACAATTTCTTCATCCACTTCTCTCACTTAACATTTGCTACATACGGCTAATTTATTTATTCCTCCTTTTCTGTTGGTATTCCCCATACATTTCACTGGTCTTTTCGTTCTGGTTTTGATGACTTATATTGTAACTGCAGCTGTCAATACCCCGGCGCGTTTTTTATTCTCTGTTCATGATACTCTCCACATTCTTCTCAACACCCACATATCCCATGCCTCCAATTTCTTCACCATTTCATTTCTCATTGTCCAACATTCGCATCCAAAACAACAACAACAACAACAACATTCCACACTCAACTTTTCATTAAGCGGATTTTGTAGTTGTTACGTTTCTGTTTTTCATATAGTTGTTTATTTTGTTTTAAAGAATCTCCAGAAAAGACGAATATTTCTATATTTTGTGTCACATCTTCCGTGTTACTGTGTAGTCCAGTAACTCAAAACTATTGATTGACTGGTTTGATGTGTATGCCTTCACCATAATTAAAGCATATTGTTAGTTATGTGTTTTCGGAATATACAAATCATTAAGTTTTGCCAACGTGTGTGAAAATCCCTTCTTTTCGTTTTTCTCCATGATGTTGTCTAAAATTATTGCATACTTTCAGACGCCTCTATTAAAATAGTGACATTAGTATATCTTAGAGTATTTATTGACCTCCAGCTGTGACTCAAACAGGATGTTTGATGTTTCAAGAAGAAGAGCTGTAAATATTGAAGAGATCAGGTGATAAAACAAATCCTTAGCTTTAAAAAAAGCTCCCCTGAATTAGCCTGCTGTGGGTATGTGAAGTTGTAAGATGATCACAATGTGTAAGCTTGAGAGCACGGAGAGACAGGCGGCAAGTCTATATCTCCCTTAGCGAACGTCGAGAGTTGGCATAGACTCTTCGCTAGCATTTCTTAAAAGTTAGTTGCATATCCTTTACAGGACGACGCACTGAACCCCAGCATCTTTTGGCTGTTTGTGATTTCTTGGCGTATTTACGTTCAGTAAACCATTGCTTTCTAAACGACCGGACTCATCCATTGCATGAAAACCAGCGCAAGACGGTTTCTCTCGCAGCTGTGTTTCAATCGCGATATGCGGGATGACAAATTGCGTTCGTAACCCCTTCGTCACATCGCTGACTAACAGGGTTAAAGGAAGTAGGGTTAAAGGAAGGCAGGGCAGTTTACAGAAACAAATTAATAACATGTTACAAATAGAGAACGTTTAGGAGAAATATATAGAAAGAGATCAAGTAGCGAAGCATCAAGGGGAAGAAAGAAAGAAAGAAAGAAAGAAAGAAAGAAAGAAAGAAAGAAAGAAAGAAAGAAAGAAAGAAAGAAAGAAAGAAAGAAAGAAAGAAAGAAAGAAAGATATTAGAAATCACTAAAAAAAAATAAACTAAAGCACCACATTAAAATAATTGTTAAAAGCAATCAGAGAAAAAAGAAAATCGAAGTAAGAAAGAAAGCATTCAAAAAGAACCAAGTGGGACCAAAAAACGCCACGAGAATCAGCAATCACGTGCTATCGTCACATGATTTTATGGAGCACTTGGACGGTCCGGAAAGGGGGCAAATGCCGACAAGGTTCCACTATTATGCAAATATACAAATGTATATATAAGATCAGCCCGTTCTTGTTGAGCCAGTGATGATAGCATTAGAAAGCAACATAAGGTGAAGTGTTATGGCACATAACAAACCCCTTTCACTCTCATACAAAACATTGCCACACGACCATTTTCTTCAAGCTGATTCGGCCAATGAACCCTGTCTGAATGCATTGATCAATTACATGTCTTGATGAGATTTTGATAGAAAGATAGATGACAAGTGTGATAACAATTTGATTGATTCCTAAGTGGCGCGTTTTGTTCAGCTTATGTGAATTTGAGATATTCGTAAACGGGCCAATAAGGCTAATTGTTGGGACGCCGAAAATCAATATTGAAACGAAAGTGATCTTTTTATTTCCTTGTTGGGTAGTAATTAATGTTCGTGTGAGGACATTTTTTGCTAACAGTGAGAACTCTAAATGGTTGGCGATATTTCCCTTTGCCACTTGGATATAATATATTGTCTCGGAGCTGCGGCTGCATCGAGATTAGTGTGCCTGCCTGCCAAAGCAATGGTCCGGGTTCAGTCACCAGCCAAACAGTACAGTTCTGGGGTCGACCCAGCCTCTATAAATCCCCACTGCTCATCTATGGTTACTGGCTTTATTTGACTTCTTATTCATTTCATTATAATTCTCATCAATATTTTAGTCACAAACAACACATGTCTCGAGTAGAAACCTGTCATGGGTATGTGACGTGACAGTGTCGTCACATGTTGTGGGTCTGTGATGTGATAGTCCCATCACATTTTGTAGGTCTGTGGTGTGATAGTCCCATCACATGTTGAAGGTCTGTCATGTGATAGTCCCATCACATTTTGTAGGTCTGTGATGTGATAGTCCCATCACATTTTGTAGGTCTGTGATGTGATAGTCCCATCACATTTTGTAGGTCTGTGATGTGATAGTCCCATCATATTTTGTAGGTATGTGATGTGATAGAGCCATCACATTTTGTAGGTCTGTGATGTGATAGCCCCATCACATTTTGTAGGTCTGTGATGTGATATTGCCATCACATTTAGTAGGTCTGTGAAGTGATAGTGCCATCATATTTTGTAGGTCTGAAATGTGATAGTCCCATCACATTTTGTAGGTCTGCGATGTGATAGTGCCATCACATTTTGAAGGTCTGTGAAGTGATAGTGCCATCATATTTTGTAGGTCTGTGATGTAATAGTCCCATCACATTTTGTAGGTCTGCGATGTGATAGTCCCATCACATTTTGTAGGTCTGCGATGTGATAGTGCCATCACATTTTGAAGGTCTGTGAAGTGATAGTGCCATCATATTTTGTAGGTCTGTGATGTAATAGTCCCATCACATTTTGTAGGTCTGCGATGTGATAGTGCCATCACATTTTGAAGGTCTGTGATGTGATAGTCCCATCACATTTTGTAGGTTTGTGATGTGATACGGCCATAACATTTTGTAGGTCTGTGATGTGAAATATATTTGTATATAGAGACAATATATGTGTGATATAGAAAAAATATATTTGTGATATAGAGAAAATATATTTGTGATATAGAGAAAATATATTTGTGATATAGAGAAAATATATTTGTGATATAGAGAAAATATATTTGTGATATAGAGACAATATATTTGTGATATAAAGGAAATATATTTGTGATATAGAGAACATATATTTGTGATATAGAGACAATATATTTGTGATACAGAGAAAATATATTTGTGATATAGAGAAAATATATTTGTGATGTAGAGAAAATATATTTGTGATATAGAGACAATATATTTGGGATATAGAGAAAATATATTTATTTGAAGATGTAGCGGCACAATGGTTAGTGCACCTGCCAGCCGGCAGTGGTCGGAGTTCAACGTCCAGCAAAGGCAGGAATAGGTTTTCTGATCAGTACAGCTGTGGGGCGGACCCACCCTCTATGGATCCACACTGCTCATCCTGAATTTCTGATTGCATTTTAATTATTATTATTATCATTATCATCGGTATTTTAGTCACATAGCTAATTAAACTAATTATGCAATGGTCTCGACAATCGATTGTACCAGACATTTTGGGGGGATAGAGCTACGAACTATGAAAATAGATTTCAAGATATCATCAGGTATATATCCATAGTTATAGATGTCATTAAACAGTTATATTATTGCTTCTCTATCTCAATCATCAATAACTGTAGTTTCTTCGACAGTGATATTATCTAGCCGGGGGGATTTGCCGTCCTGCTTTCAGTGTTAGTGGTTCTTCACATTGACTTTCAATGTTCTTGTTGTTGTTTTATTATTTATTGTTTTAAAAAAATTTTGTTCGCTCGCTTTAAACTCGAGCGTAGTAAATCTACGTACTACTTCTTCTATCGGAATACTGGACTGATTTTCGCGTGTGGATTCGTTTTCTATATTGCCAGTGTCCCTCGCCATCAGACGAACCCACTCCGACTTCAGAGTAACTTGTAATTTACGTCCCCAAGTCAAGGACGAGAGGTCAACATTTTAGTATAACTGACCAGTGTAGGGTTGAGCCCGCTTTCTCAGCATCATCACACCGGATGTTTAAGAGCGAGCTCTCTTATCCATTCGGCCATGCTGACCTCGTATTAAAACATCTGAAATGATTATCTGTTAATTGTTCTATACACCATGCCCCTCTGTCAATTATCTTCTCTTAGCCCATTACTATTTTCTTTTTTGATTTGAAACAACTAGTTGCCGTATGCTTTCTAATAAAGTAAAGGACCCTAGTATACACCAGGCGCAATTAGTATATGTTGCTATATGTATATTTTATTAGACCCATCGACTCTTGTTGCGTGACTGGGTCAGTACCATGCCGACCGTCTTGACTTCCCAACACATTTCCTGGTACCCATTTGAGTTTGTGTCGACCCGGGAGCCCAGGTCAATGTTCAAAATCCACCCCGATGTGGGTTCGCACCCACGGCCACCGGGCCGGTAGGTGAGTGTCTATCCACTAAGCTATCGCTGCTCCTGCTGTCTAATGAGTTCTCAAATGCTGGCTTAGTTTCGGGACACCAGAGATATCTTACGCTGTATTGTTGTTCATGGTTGTATGCAGTTATGTATTTCTTGAGTTTCAATTTAATGTGGCTTATCATCAGATGGTGATATGAAACAACAGCACCTCTGAAAAAGTTTGTTCAGGCAGATATGATCCAAACGTATTGTTACTACAAATATGATCACTTTTATTTCTCTGTATTGTTGTGTGATGCTACTACGTTGTATTATTTATTATTTTAATGCATTCTTTTTATTTGGGGGGGGGGAGGGGGGGGGGGAGGAGATAATGTGTTATGGCACAAGCTGCGCAGAAAGTGTGAATAATGTCCTATTTCTATATTTTTCCTAAAGTTCATGTCCCCCCCCCCCCCCTCCCCTAATCTGTTCATAATCCATGCTATCTGATACCATCTTGGCTTTCATGGTATCCATCTACATTTTTGAAAAGTCATTTCCTTGATTACCTAGACCAGTGCTTCCCAAAGTGGTGGTCCGCCGAAAGGTGTCGGTCCGCGAGCCCTTCCTTGACGGTCCGCATCGTGAGTTGAAAAAAAGTAAGAAAAAAGTTCAATATTTTCTCCCTTTAGGATTGTTTAGAACTTTTTAAAAACAAGATTGTCCCTTTCTCAAAACATGATATCCGCACCGTTTTTATGGTGATTTAATTTTAAAATAAATTGAGCCTGCAGCCGTATAGCCCAAAGAGTATTTATTTGTAAGGAGATCGAATCATTGGTTCAATCGGAAAGTTAAAAATAGTAACCAGCTGAGACCAATTCTAAAAGACGGCCGGTCGACGACATTTGTTTGTTGATGACGTGCGTTTCTTTTGTTTCCTATGTGACGAAAAGTGAGAAAGATGCACATTATAATTTGCTGATTGTCATAAGATTCAGAACATACGTAAGACAAAATACAGAAACAGTATGGAAATTTGTTCTCCTTTGAAGGTAGCGCTGTCTACAATCGAGCCACGATTTTATAAGCTTGTAAATAATAAACAGGCCCACCCCTCGCATTAAATATTTTATATTGGTGTTCATTGCTGCCGGTGTATACGAGTATACACACCTTTACAAGAAGACCTAAATGTAGTTTTGACATTTGAAAAAATTGTTGATGTCTAAATCTCTACAATAAAACTTTTACCCATGAAAATGGGACCACCATTAAATAAATCACCGTCATCCAATAGTATTATGTAGCAGTATTTAGCGCACCGGGACAAGACCCACAATTACGTTAAATCGTATATTTATATTAAAATGTATATTGAGGTCATATATAATTCCAGATTACATTGTTTGTTTTAAACGGCACCGGTCCCTGGTGCAAAAGGAAAATGTTATGTCGGTCCGCGAAAGTGAAAAGTTTGGGAAGCACTGACTAGAGAACCTTGAAGATTCGTGTAAAATCTCCTCTTAACTGTTTCGTCCTTATTATTTTTTTGATGCAGTGGACATGATCACATTCATGTTTACTATTTTTTCTTTTGGTTCTAAATGTTGCTGTTATTATTTTCGAACTCACTGTTTTCTATTGTATTAGTGCTTTCTCTGCCTCTTTAGATAGAATTAGATTCACTACTTCTCAGTGGTATTTCACTCTTTATGACACAAGAACAGTGTTTCGGCTGTGTTTACAAGCTTTTAATTTGCTCCCTTTAATCTTGTTTCGTGTAATCCCAAAAATGCTAATCTTATATTTCATTTCCCTTACTACATGCGCAGTTTTCCCGAAGTCATACCAAGTGGTTTTGTCCATTCACATCATGCTTCTTCTAGGAGAACAGCCTGCTTTAATCTTGGCAACAGTACTTATTATACCTTTCTTTATTGACTTTATAGCGCTCTAGATTGCTTAAAACATAAATATTATAAATATAACTTTGATAGCCGCCGAGAGTAGGAGACAGGAGGGACGTGATTTTAGGGCTAATTTACCTAATGAATAAATAAAATTCAAATCTACGAGATGATGCAACCAATTCTCTTCTCTCTTGGCATCACCATTCTTTGAAAGGAGCAAGATCACCTGTTTACAAGTTTGTCAGTTGGATAAAAACAGTTTCGAATTAGGTCACGCGCCATCGAGAGGATATCGTTACATACAATATTCAATATCCGGCAGCAGATGAGGGTGACACAAATTTGAAACAGACAGATAATGGAAACATGATGAAAGCGCCAAATATGAACAAAGATAACACTAGTACAAGAAATCTGTTTCCAGTAACGTCATTTCCTAATATTTTCATTGTAAATTAGCTGCGCCTTTACTTTATTCGATTCGGTGTTGGAGAAAGCTTCAAATTCAAAATCGATAAGCTTTGTAAATGTCAGTAATCTTGATGGCTTTGTAATCAAGGTAGAGTAGCATTAGACGCAGTCCAAACAATGAACACTCCCAGCGCCGCCATTGATCGCCCCGTATAATGTTCCATCGATATCTGACCACTCTGGAGCTTGATGCATTTTTACGTACATATTTGGACGTCTGGGTGTTATTTTTTAAATGTAAATAAACTGTAATGAAGTCTCAAAAAGTGCTCTTAAAGCAAATTGTTAATATGCTTCAGGCAAATGTAAATGACTTCAGAAATAAAGTTAAAAAGTGAAGTATTCCTTGTCACTCGTGGAGGAGTATTGGTCGTGACGCCAGCTCCATAATTTGAGACCGATCTGCACTCCATGGGTGATGTGGTCAGTTTGACACCGGCCGCCTTTATTTCCCAGAACATTTCCTCACACCAGTTGTAGGCTGGCTCGGACTGAGAGCCCACATGAAGAGAAAAGAAAATCAACTCCTCGACGGGAATTCGAACACATGACACCAAGGCAAACGTGCTACTCACTGCGTAACCACGGCTTCCGACCGAAGAAATAGTGCCAGTATTTTCTACCAGACCACGCAATCTAGCGGGCGTGTTAGTGTAACGGTTAAGAGGTTACGCCGATAATGGCATGGGTCGGAGAAGGGTTCGACGCTATTTCTCGTCGTTTGCTACGGGAGAGAAAGACAGGACACTAACTACCGCGGCTTACTACACATGTGGTGGTCCTAACACTTCACATACCTACAGCAGGCTTCTACCATGAAACTTGTGTTTGTTTGTTAAAACCATGTAATCTTCGACCGTAGAATGTAATTGCCAATAAACATTTCTTTTTCCCATTATTCAGATATTAGAACTTAAAAAAGCATGCCCAGAAGCATGAACCTGCTGCGGGTATGTGCAGTTATGTTATGGTAATCTATGACGAACGACGTCACTGCGCACCGGGCATTATCATGCGTGCTCAGTCCTCCGATGTGCAGCCAACCCATAAAGTATTTCTGCTGACTATTCCCATACGGAGTTGGTGATGGCGGTGGCACTACTTGCCGGACTAGGCTCATGCCCAGCTCATGTAATCGGGGATGCCAGGTGCTAGAACCTTCGCATGTTATAGGCCTGAATGCACGGAGGCATAGGATGTTTGGTTTTCGCTTTCGCGCTCTTTGAACTCAAGCGTAGTCCATATACTTTGCTACTAATTCTAGTGCACTGGATTCATTTTTGCGTGTGGATTAGCTTTTCCTATTACCAGTGTCCCTTGCTGTCAGGCGAACCCACTCCTACTTGAGAGGTACGTGTAATTTACGTCCCCAAGTCAAGGAAGAAAAGTCAACATTGCAGTCCAATGAACCGGTGTAGAGGTTGAACCCGCTCCCTCGGCATCAGCACACCGAATGTTTAAGAACTAGTGCGCTTATCCATTCAGCCTGTCTGACCTCCGATGGGACACTAGAATTTGGATGACGGTAATTGCCTATTTGTTGTCATACCAATTGATGCCATGTTATGGCCAGAGACTACCCGTGCCCATTACAAAATTTGCCACTGGGTTTCAAGGAATAATTCTCTAGTTTTTAATTGTTAGTTTTTAATTGTTAGTGTTTACATTGTTAGTTTATACATAACCAGCCAGAGGATGACCAAAGAGAAACACTGAATGCATCTATAGGAGCTTGCCATTGTATACTACAGCATAGTTATCGTCAGGACAAATGCAAACGGACAGTGTTCAAACCTGGCATTACAAAACAAGCCACCCAATATTCTTCGGAAGTTACACAGCCAAGCATTTTTATACCGATTTCACTAGAACAGTAGCTGATTTCTGGACAAACAACGCACTGCGCTGATTGGCTGTCTCTGTAAAATAATAGCCTGTAACAGAATTTGTGTCATCGCCATCGTAGCATATCATCATGTGGCGCTCGGCATGGCCCGCCGAAAAGCCGCCCGATCTCTTTCAGCTTCTCCTGCCTCATGCACCCTCACACCCCGGGTGTCCACAATACCTCGTGTCAATCTTCGTACTGGTCAGCCTTGCCCCATGCACCCTCACACGCCAGGGGTCCACAATACTCTCTGTCCATGTTCTTGCGGTCGCCCTCCGTTTCTTCTACCAAGAACTATGCTTTCAATTACTGTTCCTTCCGTTGTTTAATATGGCCAAAGTATTTCCGTTTTCGAGACATGATACTGTCATGAGCCAGTTTTATTCGATGTTCGGGCCTTGTAGAATTTCCGTATTTTTCTTCTTATCGGTCCACGATATTCTAAGCCCCAGTTTGTTTCCTCCCTTTAGTAATTTTAAAGTCGCTTGGTTTTGGGCTTTTATTTTCTGGACCCAACGGCACACGAGTGATGATGCGACATGCAGTGGCGTCACTGGTGTTGGTGTCACCCAGTGCGGTAAACTCTTGGTGTCACCCCTCTAGACTTTCACCATGGTCTTCTTCCGAGTGTTCCTGTACCATATATAATCGCATATAGTAATGTTTGTAAAATAAGTCAAAAAGTTAATAAGGATATAAGAAAGAAAACAAATTGAACAATATAACTTCAATACTTCAGGTAAAACATAAATAAAGAACTTCGACAAACTCGGACAAAGTTAAATTTTTGTTATTTAACATTAAAATTTCTAAAATTAACAATGAACGGTTATGAAACCCGACTAGACAGAGCTATGTCTGCTTTGTCAAATTTGCAATTTTTTTATTTTGGTGTCACCACTTGATGGTGTCACCCGGTGCGGCCCACACCCCCCTAGTGACGCCCCTGGCGACATGGCACGTCGGCCGCCTTACATCCTACAAAACGTTCTCGTACCTGCTGTAAGAAGTTGGGTAGACCTCGAGAGTCTCAAATTTACCAAAATATTCACGCCTCAAGGTGAGCTGAACGCAGATCATCTTATCGGAGACGAATGGACCAGCAACAACAACACATTGGCTCGGAGACGAAAGTATCAACAACAACACCGTGGTCTGGAGACGAAGGTACCAGCAACAACAACACCGTGGCTGGGAGACGAAGGTACCAGCAACAACAATACCGTGGCTGGGAGACGAAGGTACCAGCAAAAACAACAATACCGTGGATCGGAGACGAATGGACCAGCAACAACAACACCGTGGCTCGGAGACATATTTACCAGCAACAACAATATCGTGGCTGGGAGACGAAGGTACCAGCAACAACAATACCGTGGCTCGGAGACATATTTACCAGCAACAACAACACCGTGGCTGGGAGACGAAGGTACCAGCAACAACAACACCGTGGCTCGGAGGCGAAGGTACCAGCAACAACAACATCGTGGCTCGGAGACATATTTACCAGCAACAACAACACCGTGGCTCGGAGACATATGTACCAGCAACAACAATACCGTGGCTGGGAGACGAAGGTACCAGCAACAACAATACCGTGGCTGGGAGACGAATGTACCAGCAAAAACAACATCATGGCTGGGAGAAACAAAACCGTGGTTCGGAGACGAATGGACCAGCAACAACACCGTGGCTCGGAGACATATGTACCAGCAACAACAATACCGTGGCTCGGAGACATATGTACCAGCAACAACAATACCGTGGCTGGAAGACGAAGGTACCAGCAACAACAATACCGTGGCTGGGAGACGAAGGTACCAGCAAAAACAACATCATGGCTGGGAGAAACAAAACCGTGGTTCGGAGACATATGTACCAGCAACAACAATACCGTGGCTCGGAGACATATGTACCAGCAACAACATTACCGTGGCTCGGAGACATATGTACCAGCAACAACAATACCGTGGCTGGGAGACATATGTACCAGCAACAACAACACCGTGGCTAGGAGACGAAGGTACCAGCAACAACAACACCGTGGCTCGGAGACATATGTACCAGCAACAACAACACCGTGGTTCGGAGACGAAGGTACCAGCAACAACAACACCGTGGCTCGGAGACATATGTACCAGCAACAACAATACCGTGGCTGGGAGACATATGTACCAGCAACAACAATACCGTGGCTGGGAGACGAAGGTACCAGCAACAACAGCACCGTGACTCGGAGACATATGTACCAGCAACAACAATACCGTGGCTGGGAGACATATGTACCAGCAACAACAACACCGTGGCTAGGAGACGAAGGTACCAGCAACAACACCGTGGCTGGGAGACATATGTACCAGCAACAACAACACCGTTGCTGGTTTTCCCAATACCAAAAAATATCAAGTGAGACACACTGTCATAGAGCAGTCTAAAATGGTTACCCGGACATTTCATGGGAAGTAAAGAAGACCGGAGTGATGTTGACCTCATAATCAACTGAGTGCTAATTGGTTCTTAAAACCTAAAATAGCATGATAGTCAATTAAAAATTACAATGGTAAACAATTCAAATTACTAAGCAAATATATATATATGTTGCACATTTCAGCTTGAAGGATTGATCGAATTGCTTTAGTTCATGTTGCGTAGATTCTGCAGTATGCACCTGACGAGATGCAACCAAATATGCCTGGCAATAAATTGTGCAATCTTTTGTGTGTGTCTTCACTGTTCCAACAAAGAGGTATTAAAACACTGGAATTAAAAAGTACGCTCCAGAATGAGATCGAGGTCAAATACTTATTAAAGTACTACTGACATCTGAGCGGATATAGCTCCTTATTAAAGCTTAGTCCGGAGAGAGAAGTGGAGACGAAGCGTGCAAGAAGAAGACAACGCTACATGTGGATAGGTATCATCAAGGAAGGGACTGAAAGAAGCCTGTAGGAATGCGCTGTGAAGGAGCAGAGGAGAAGGTGTTGTAAATTCATTACAGCCCACCTCAGTGCGGAGATGACATTTAATGATGATGATTAACATAATTAGCGTCTAGAGAGGTTTCTATAAAGCTTGGTAATTAATTAAATGATCTTTTTACTTAACGGTGCGTGTTGGGTATATGGTGCTAGCCCCGCATTTTTAGAGTAACCATCACCGTGCAATGTGATCGGTATCACATTGGGCGCCTCTACTTTCTAGATAATTTCCTAATTTTAGGCTGGTCAGTGAAAAATGAAATTCCTGCCTCGATGGCAATTTAAACACATAGCCACCGAATCGACAGATAAGAGTGCTAACTACCGAGCTTTCTTGGCTCCCTCAGTAATCAAGCAATCACATCGCAATATAGAGGCTATGATGTGATACGAGTGCTAGCTACCGAGCTTTCTCGGCTCCCTCAGTAAACAAGCAATCACAGCTCAATGTAGAGGCTATGCTATGCCATATAGATGTAACTAATTAGTTCCGAAAGATTTTATAGGGTGTATTTTTTATGATTGTGCAGTATTTGAAAATATTGCCGGTCCAAGTTTTGTATACACTTATTATGTTGCATGAACTTTACAGAGGGTGAATATAAAACTTGGACAGGCAATATTTTCAAACACTGCACAGTCATTTAAAATACACCCTATATATCACTAAGTGTGACCTCCCATTTGGACAGAAGGACGATATATCGCCATACTAGGGATATCGTCTTATTTGTTTTGTTTCGTGGTATCTTCCACAGTTTCAATACATAGTGGCTGGAAATTTACATTATAATGCTGGTTCATTTGTGAATCCATGTCTTGTCCAAAATTATGATTTCTTTGGCAGCATGACCTCTTCCACTTATACTTGAATTGCGTTCTGTACACCTGTTTAGCCCACAGCATTACGTCGCATCATTCCAGACAAGGAACCTATATATATATATATTATGTATATTTTTTCATTCAGTTCGACTTAGAAGTTGACTTCTCGTTCAGAAAGTAATGTCAAACTACAAAACCTAGGAAAACAAAGTAGGGTTGGGGCTGATCGCAACGTCCTGCAAATGACAAGCAACATATTTCTTTTAGTTGTATCGGTGTATGTTTGTGATGAGCGGCTGGCCGAGTGGCTAGAATGCCACGTCTCATACGGGAGACCCTGGTTCGAATCCTCGGTAAGGTGTGAATTTGTTTCTGTCGTGGGCAAAAAGAAAACCCTAACCTGCACAGTTCGCGGCGACTGCGCTAGCCAGGCGGCCTTAATTCCTCAGGCCCAAAGCCCCTCCCCCTTCCCCATACAATATACCGCAGGCAGTAAATGACAGTTTGACAGACAGTGCATGTCTCCCCCATGTCATATACCGCAAGGTACTATATAGGCCAGTGTTTCCCAACGTGGGGCCCACGCCCCACAGGGGGGCAATTTGACTGTTAAGGGGGGCAATTCGAAAACGGAAGAAATCGGCTGAATATAACAAAACGGGGAGACTTGAGACTGAAGTTAACTAAATTGGAACCTGACATAAGATCTCTTTGCAGCAAGCATCAAGCGCAAGGATCTCACTAAATTTAAATAATAAATAATTACTAATAATTAAAATAATATAGAAAAATCTTTCATTAAAATTATTTTGTACTTGAATTTCAGTTCTCCATTATATGTTTTGAAAATTTACTTACTGTGTTTGCTCAATAATTACCTAGTGATTTCTTCCTAAAACCTATCATTCAAGTTTCTTTAGTGAACATTTCAATTTTTGAATATTAAAAATAATGTATATGTTGAGGGGGGGGGGGCATGGGGCGGGGGAGGGGGGCAATATGAATTTTAGAAAGGCTTAAGTGGGGCATGGTACAAAAAAGGTTGGGAAACACTGATATAGGCAGTAAATGACAGTTTGACAGACAGTGCATGTCTCTTCCCCTCCCCCCCCCCATGCCATACATCGCAAGGTACTATACAAGCAGTAAATGACAGTTTGACAGACAGTGCATGTCTCTTCCCCTCCCCCCATACCATATATCGCAAGGTACTATATAAGCAGTAAATGACAGTTTGACAGACAGTGCATGTCTCACCCCCCCCCCCCCATACCATATATCGCAAGGTACTATATAAGCAGTAAATGACAGTTTGACAGACAGTGCATGTCTCTTCCCCTCCCCCCATACCATATATCGCAAGGTACTATATAAGCAGTAAATGACATATTGACAGACAGTGCATGTCTCACCCCCCCCCCCCCATACCATATATCGCAAGGTACTATATAAGCAGTAAATGACAATTTGACAGACAGTGAAAGTTCCCCCCCCCTCCCCCATGTCATACACCGCAAGGTACTAAATAGACAGTAAATGACAGTTTGACAGACAGTGCATGTCTTTCCCCCGCCTCCTCCCATGCCATACACCGCAAGGTACTAAATAGACAGTAAATGACAGTTTGACAGACAGTGCATGTCTTCCCGCCCCCCGCCCCCTCCCATGCCATACACCGCAAGGTACTATATAGACAGTAAATGACAGTTTGACAGACAGTGCATGTCTTTCCCCCGCCTCCTCCCATGTCATACACCGCAAGGTACTAAATAGACAGTAAATGACAGTTTGACAGACAGTGCATGTCTTTCCCCCCCCGCCCCCTCCCATGCCATACACCGCAAGGTACTTTATAGGCAGTAAATGACAGTTTGACAGACAGTGCATGTTTGTTGCCTGTGTGCTGACGCAGGTTTTAGCCTCAACGTCCATTTTGTTCCTTGTAAATGTGTTCTATCAAAGCTTCCCCAGTCTACTTCTCGATTTCATTGATTCACTCTATGAACAGGCTAGTGCTGTTTGCTTTCTCTCGTTTAAACTAACGATACTTAACGATTATACCCTGGTCAGAAACGACCGTTAATGATTACACCCGGGTCAAATGAAACAAACAGTGCGTCACACATTGCTGGCCCCAAATATTGGTCCTCACTCAGCTAAGAGTAAAGTTTTTGAACTCTGAAATCAACATGAATTTCAGGAAGGAGGCGTACAAAGCCGGATTTCTATAGTACTGTTTTTCAATAGTCGAATATCGTGTTTGCAATTATTTCCCCCCGGTCAGACAGTGATGAAAAATCAATTGCAAGCGGACAGAGGTGAAAATCGATGACCCCTACAAGAGGGGACATCAAGTTATGGTGAAGATTTGAGGGTAGTTATGATGAAGCGGGTGAAATCTTTACGGTAAATGATCAAGCTAATGCTCGGCGAGTCTTGAGTGGCGCAAGCTGAATTAAGTGTCTATTCAACTCTTGTCGCTACCAAGGAAAAAATTGATCTGTACAGAGAGCTGGTGACGGTCGCCAGAATATTGACATCGGTGCGGAAATCTTTGACTAGTTGTCCAGACGAGAGGCGTCTGAGTGCACCTGGAGGGCGCTGTAGACGGTCGGCGTTTGCTGCATTAGAAATATCGGGGAATAATCACCAGAGAGATGTAGATCTAATTAAGTATGTAAGAACATACGTGCTTCTGAAAGTAGAATTGATGTATTTGCAAGTACGACCTGCAATCTACACTTGAAATCATTGCCCGGAAATCATTAAGATGTCTTTTATCATGGTTTTATGCTTTGGTAAAGGCTTTGTTATAGAAACAGCTTACGCGTGATATTGGGTTAGAATTTGGATAGAAGTATAAATGCAAATTTTACTTAGGCTACCAGATGGACCCAGCCTAAAATAGAAACTACGAAATGTCCTAGAAAACAAAAACCAGAAGTTGTGATATTGGCGCTATCAAGCCCTTAACGTGCCACTGGTCTATAAACATGTGCGGTGGCATTATTTTCCCTGTGCGCTTGAAAGCATGCAGTAATAGTCATTTACTTTGACTTCTGTTGCCGGCGTCGGTGAAACGTATACTACAACGTATACACACTACAACCATGTGGCTGAAGGGAGCCACGGAGTATGAGAATTTTCTCCCAGGGGTTCAGGCTTTGTGTGACGCTGTCGGCAAGCCGCTCAGCTGAAAGAGACCGAGCCATATGGGAGATAACCTGACGCAATTTAGTCGATCCTCTTGACTTTTAAACTCACGTAAACCTTTCTGACCGCAGGGAAACGACAAAGAATACAGAACTTGTAGAGTTGTTGGGAATATAAACATTTATTACCGCAGGGAAGCGACAAGGAATACAGAAGTTTTAGAGTAGTTGGGAATATAAACCTGTCTGACCGCAGGGAAGCGACAAGGAATACAAAAGTTGTAGAGTAGTTGGGAATATAACCCTTTCTGACCGCAGGGAAGCGACAAGGAATACAGAAATTGTAGAGTTGTTGGGAATATAAACCTGCCTGACCGCAGGGAAGCGACAAGGAATACAGAAATTGTAGAGTAGTTGGGAATATAAACCTTTCTTACCGCAGGGAAACGACAAGGAATACAAAAGTTGTAGAGTAGTCGGGAATGCAAAGCCAGCTTATGTAAGCGATAACAAAGTAAACAGGCA